>QNUK01000393.1:0-649158 GCA_013621035.1 Clarias magur | reverse complement strand
AATAAAATTTATAAAAAATCATTTCTATTGTTCAAATAGGCCTCTTTTCAACCTAGCTTCCACCTACAGGCTCACCAGTGAGCTGGTCCCCCACCTTGTCTGCTCTTGGATGCTAAGCAGGGTCGGTCCTGGTCAGTGCGTGGATGGGAGACCGCATATGACAACCAGGTGCTGTGAGCTTTTCAGTTTCATTCCTCATATAGTTTTTTTTTTTTTTTAAATAAAATTTTATAAAAAATCATTTCTATTGTTCAAATAGGCCTCTTTTCAACCTAGCTTCCACCTACAGGCTCACCAGTCAGGTGGTCCCCCATCTTGTCGCTCTTGGATGCAAGCAGGGTCGTCCTGGTCGTGCTTGGATGGGAGATCGCATAATGAAACCAGTGCTGTGAGCTTTTAGTTTTTTTCCTCAAATAGGTTTTTTTTTTTTTTTTTTTTTTAAATAAAACTCATAAAAAATCATTTCTATTGTTCAAATAGGCCTCTTTTCAACCTAGCTTCCACTACAGGCTCACCAGTGAGGTGGTCCCCCACCTTGTCTGCTCTTGGATGCCAAGCAGGGTCGGTCCTGGTCAGTGCTTGGATGGGAGACCGCATATGACAACCAGGTGCTGTGATCTTTTCAGTTTTATTCCTCATATAGTTTTTTTTTTTTTTTTTTTTTTTTTTTTTTTTTTTTTTTTTTTAAATAAAATTCATAAAAAATCATTTCTATTGTTCAAATAGGCCTCTTTCAACTAGCTTCGACCACAGGCTCACCAGTCAGGTGGTCCCCACCTGTCTGCTCGTTGATGCTAAGCAGGGTCGGTCTGGTCAGTGCTGGATGGAGATCGCAATAGTGAACAACCAGGTGCTTGTGAGTTTTCAGTTTATTCCTCATATAGGTTTTTTTTTTTTTCTAATAAAATTCATAAAAAATCATTTCTATTGTTCAAATAGGCCTCTTTTCAACCTAGCTTCCACCTACAGGCTCACCAGTCAGGTGGTCCCCCACCTTGTCTGCTCTTGGATGCTAAGCAGGGTCGGTCCTAGTCAGTGCTTGGATGGGAGATCGCATATGACAATCAGGTGCTGTGAGCTTTTCAGTTTTATTCCTCATATAGGTTTTTTTTTTTTTTCTTAATAAAATTCATAAAAAATCATTTCTATTGTTCAAATAGGCCTCTTTTCAACCTAGCTTCCACCTACAGGCTCACCAGTCAGGTGGTCCTCCACCTTGTCTGATTGTGGATGCTAAGCAGGGTCGGTCCTGGTCAGTGCTTGGATGGGAGACCGCATATTACAACCAGGTGCTGTGATCTTTTCAGTTTTATTCCTCATATAGTTTTTTTTTTTTTTTTTAAATAAAATTCATAAAAAATCATTTCTATTGTTCAAATAGGCCTCTTTTCAACCTAGCTTCCACCTACAGGCTCCCCAGTCAGGTGGTCCCCCACCTTGTCTGCTCTTGGATGCTAAGCAGGGTCGGTCCTGGTCAGTGCTTGGATGGGAGACTGCATATGACAACCAGGTGCTGTGAGCTTTTCAGTTTAATTCCTCATATAGTTTTTTTTTTTTTAATAAAATTTTTAAAAAATCATTTCTATTGTTCAAATAGGCCTCTTTTCAACCTAGCTTCCACCTACAGGCTCACCAGTCAGGTGGTCCTCCACCTTGTCTGATTGTGGATTCTAAGCAGGGTCGGTCCTGGTCAGTGCTTGGATGGGAGACCGCATATGACAACCAGGTGCTGTGATCCTTTCAGTTTTATTCCTCATATAGTTTTTTTTTTTTTTATTTTATTTTTTTTTTAAATAAAATTCATAAAAAATCATTTCTATTGTTCAAATAGGCCTCTTTTCAACCTAGCTTCCACCTAAAGGCTTGCCAGTCAGGTGGTCCTCCACCTTGTCTGATTGTGGATGCTAAGCAGGGTTGGTCCTGGTCAGTGCTTGGATGGGAGACCGCATATGACAACCAGGTGCTGTGATCTTTTCAGTTTTATTCCTCATATAGTTTTTTTTTTTTTTTTTTTTTTTTTTTAAAAAAAATTCATAAAAAATCATTTCTATTGTTCAAATAGGCCTCTTTTCAACCTAGCTTCCACCTACAGGCCTCACCCAAGTCAAGGTGGTCCCCCACCTTGTCTGCTCTTGGAGCTAAAGGGGGGGGGCCCCCAGGGTTGGTCCGGTCAGTGCTTGGATGGGGAGACCGCAGAATGACAACCAGTGCTTTGGACTTTTCAGTTTTTATTCCTCATATAGTTGTTTTTTTTTTTTTTTTTTTTTTTTTTTTTAAATAAAATTCATAAAAAATAATTTCTTTTGTTCAAATAGGCCTCTTTTCAACCTAGTTTCCAACTACAGGCTCACCAGTCAGGTGGTCCCCCACCTTGTCTGCTCTTGGATGCTAAGCAGGGTCGGTCCTGGTCAGTGCTTGGATGGGAGACCGCATATGACAACCAGGTGCTGTGAGCTTTTCAGTTTTATTCCTCATATAGATTTTTTTTTTTTTCTTAATAAAATTCAGAAAAAATCATTTCTATTGTTCAAATAGGCCTCTTTTCAACCTAGCTTCCACCTACAGGCTCACCAGTGAGGTGGTCCTTCACCTTGTCTGATCGTGGATGCTAAGCAGGGTTGGTCCTGGTCAGTGCTTGGATGGGAGACCGCATATGACAACCAGGTGCTGTGAGATTTTCAGTTTTATTCCTCATATAGTTTTTTTTTTTTTTCTTAATAAAATTCATAAAAAATCATTTCTATTGTTCAAATAGGCCTCTTTTCAACCTAGCTTCCACCTACAGTCTCACCAGTCAGGTGGTCCCCTACCTTGTCTGATCTTGGATGCTAAGCAGGGTCGGTCCTGTTCAGTGCTTGGATGGGAGACTGCATATGACAACCAGGTGCTGTGAGCTTTTCAGTTTTATTCCTCATATAGTTTTTTTTTTTTTTTTTCTTAATAAAAATTCATAAAAAAATCATTTCAGTATTGTTAAACAAATAGGCCTCTTTTCAACCCTTAGTTTCCATCTGAAGGCTCACCAGTCAGGTTGGTCCTCCACCTTGTCTGATCTGGATCTAAGCAGGTTGGTCCTGCGTCAGTGCTTGGATGGGAGACTGCATTATTGAACAACCAGTGCTGTGAGCTTTTCATTTTATTCCTCATATAGTTTTTTGAAAAAAAAATGGTTTTTTTTTTTTTTTGTAAACAAATAATATTTGTAAAAAAATCAATTTGGTCAATTGTTTCAAATAGGCCTCTTTTCAAACCTAGCTCCACCTACAGGCTCACCAGTCAGGTGGTCCCCACCTTGTCTGCTCTTGGATGCTAAGCAGGGTCGGTCCTGGTCAGTGCTTGGATGGGAGACCGCATATGACAACCAGGTGCTGTGAGATTTTCAGTTTTATTCCTCATATAGTTTTTCTTTTTTTTTTCTTAATAAAATTCATAAAAAATCATTTCTATTGTTCAAATAGGCCTCTTTTCAACCTAGCTTCCACCTTCAGCCAAACCAGTCAGATGGTTCTCCACCTTGTCTGCTCTTGGATGCTAAGCAGGGTTGGTCCTGGTCAGTGGTTGGATGGGAAACCGCATATGACAACCAGGTGATGTGAGCTTTTCAGTTTTATTCCTCATTTAGTTTTTTTTTTTTTTTAATATTTTTTTATTTTTTTAAACAAATAAAATTTGTAAAAAATCATTTCAATTGTTCAAATAGGCCTCTCTTCAACCTAGCTTCCATCTAAAGGCTCACCAGTCAGGTGGTCCTCCAGCTTGTCTGATCTTGGATGCTAAGCAGAGTTGGTCCTGGTCAGTGCTTGGATGGGAGACCGCATATGACAACCAGGTGCTGTGAGCTTTTCAGTTTTATTCCTCATATAGATTTTTTTTTTTTTTCTTAATAAAATTCATAAAAAATCATTTCTATTGTTCAAATAGGCCTCTTTTCAACCTAGCTTCCACCTACAGGCTCACCAGTCAGGTGGTCCTCCACCTTGTCTGATCGTGGATGCTAAGCAGGGTCGGTCCTGGTCAGTGCTTGGATGGGAGACCGCATATGACAACCAGGTGCAGTGAGCTTTTCAGTTTTATTCCTCATAAGGTTTTTTTTTTTTTTTTAAATAAAATTCATAAAAAATAATTTCTATTGTTCAAATAGGCCTCTTTTCAACCTAGCTTCCACCTACAGGCTCACCAGTCAGGTGGGTCCCCCACCTTGTCTGCTCTTGGATGCTAAGCAGGGTCGGTCCTGGTCAGTGCTTGGATGGGAGACCGCATATGACAACCAGGTGCTGTGAGCTTTTCAGTTTTATTCCTCATATAGTTTTTTTTTTTTTAATAAAATTCATAAAAAAATCATTTCTATTGTTCAAATAGGCCTCTTTTCAACCTAGCTTCCACCTACAGGCTCACCAGTCAGGTGGTCCCCCACCTTGTCTGCTCTTGGATGCTAAGCAGGGTCGGTCCTGGTCAGTACTTGGATGGGAGACCGCATATGACAACCAGGTGATATGAGCTTTTCAGTTTTATTCCTCATATAGTTTTTTTGAAAAAAAAATATTTTTTTATTTTTTTAAACAAATAAAATTTGTAAAAAATCATTTCAATTGTTCAAATAGGCCTCTTTTCAACCTAGCTTCCACCTACAGGCTCACCAGTCAGGTGGTCCCCCACCTTGTCTGCTCTTGGATGCTAAGCAGAGTTGGTCCTGGTCAGTGCTTGGATGGGAGACCGCATATGACAACCAGGTGCTGTGAGCTTTTCAGTTTTATTCCTCATATAGATTTTTTTTTTTTTTTCTTAATAAAATTCATAAAAAATCATTTCTATTGTTCAAATAGGCCTCTTTTCAACCTAGCTTCCACCTACAGGCTCACCAGTCAGGTGGTCCCCCACCTTGTCTGCTCTTGGATGCTAAGCAGGGTCGGTCCTGGTCAGTGCTATGATGGGAGACCGCATATGACAACCAGGTGCTGTGAGCTTTTCAGTTTAATTCCTCATATATATTTTTTTTTTTTTCTTAATAAAATTCATAAAAAATCATTTCTATTGTTCAAATAGGCCTCTTTTCAACCTATCTTCCACCTACAGGCTCACCAGTCAGGTGGTCCTCCAGCTTGTCTGATCTTGGATGCTAAGCAGGGTTGGTCCTGGTCAGTGCTTGGATGGGAGACCGCATATGACAACCAGGTGATGTGAGCTTTTCAGTTTTATTCCTCATATAGTTTATTTTATTTTATTTTTTTTTTTTAAAATAAAATTTATAAAAAATCATTTCTATTGTTCAAATAGGCTTCTTTCACACCTAGCTGTCCACCTACAGGTCTCACCAGTGAGGGTGGTCTCCTGTCACCGTGTCTGATCGAGTGGGATGCTAAGCAGGGTCGGTCCTGCTCAGTGCTTGGATGGGAGACCGCATATGACAACCAGGTGCTGTGAGCTTTTCAGTTTCATTCCTCATATAGTTTTTTTTTTTTTTTAAATAAAATTCATAAAAAATAATTTCTATTGTTCAAATAGGCCTCTTTTCAACCTAGCTTCCACCTTCAGCCAAACCAGTCAGATGGTCCCCCACCTTGTCTGCTCTTGGATGCTAAGCAGGGTTGGTCCTGGTCAGTGGTTGGATGGGAAACCGCATATGACAACCAGGTGATGTGAGCTTTTTCAGTTTTATTCCTCATATAGTTATTTAAAAACAAAATTTATTTACTTATTTTTTTTAACAAATAAAATTTGTAAAAAAATTAATTTCAATTGTTCAATATAGGGCCTCTTTCAACCTAGCCTTCCACCTAAATGTCACCAGTCAGGTGGTCCTCCAACCTTGTCTGATCTTGGGATGCTTAAGCAGGGTCAGTCCCTGGTCAGTGCTTGGATGGGAGACTGCATATGACAACCAGGTGCTGTGAGCTTTTCAGTTTTATTCCTCATGATAGTTTTTTTTTTTTTTTTTTTTTAAAATAAAAATTTATAAAAAAAATTCATTTCATATTTGTTCAAATAGGCCCTCTTTTCAACTTAGCTTCCACCTACAGGGCTACCAGTCAGGTGGTCCCCCACCTTGTCTTTTTTTTTTTTTTTTTTTTTTTTTTTGACATTTTTTATTTTTTGATACAACAGTGTTATCCATATGTTTACATCAAATGAAATGTACTTACATTCCTCACTGTTCTTTTTTACATAATACAGTACAATAAACAAAAACAAACAATGAATAAAATAAAGCAAGTAAATGAATAAGTAAATAAAATGAATAATAATAATAAGAAGAAGATAAACATGGTACTATTAATAACAAAAGTCATTGTTACAATTTGGGGAGGCCAAAACTTAACTTAAAATGAAAATTCCCTAATAAATCATATTGAATCTTTGAGAGTGGAGAATGAGAGGAAGCTTACCGGGTATCAGTTTAAGAGATACACACATTGCAAATTTAAGCAAGGGGCATTTATGCTTCTACCAAATCTGGGCGCAGTGGCTCAACATATTCGATCCACTTGGACCAAATATTTCTGAATATGTCCATATGAAGGCGGAGGGAAAATGTAATTTTTAACATAAATATCAAATATAATATCAAACCACTCTTGCAATGTAGGGGGTTCAGGAAGCAACCAACGTCTTGTAAGAGCTTTTTTACCTGCAGTTACCAATATATCAAATAAGCGTTTCTCAGATCTTGTCTGGAGGCCAGTAATTCCTAGAAAAAATGTAGGAAAATGTAACGGGAGTGTGATGCTAAATATGCTTTCCATTGCTTTCTGAATATCCTCCCAAAAAGGCTTTATCACTGGGCAATCCCAGAATATGTGCCAGTGACTGGCTTCCTGAAACCCACACTGTCTCCAGCATTTAGTGTCCCCTCCCTCAATATATGCTTTCTGTTTTGGTGTAATAAAAAATCTGATAAGGCACTTCCACGAGAACTCCCGCCACATATACGAATTAGTGCATTTTGATGAGAATTCACATACACCCCGCCAGTCTTCAATTGATATTGACAAATTACCTTCTTTTTCCCATTTTTTAAAAATATATTCTGTAGAGTGAGGTTTATATTCCCTTAATCCTTTACATAATTTAGAAATAATACCTTTATTTAAGTTACCTTGGTATGCATCTTTGAATAGTTTCATAATTGGGTCATCAAGGTCAGTTTTATTTCTGATATTTTTTTCAAAATGATTGCGCAGCTGGAGGTATCTATAGAAATCAGATTTATCTAGATAGTATTCTTTCTAAATCTTTCAATTTTCCCTTTTCTGTTAGAGAGTAGAATGTTGTTATTCCTTTTGAAATCCAGGATTTGAATCTGGAATCCATCTTATTAGGCTTAAATTCAGGGTCATACGCGCACCACTGAATTATTTGTAGTTTACTATTCAGTTTATATTCTTCCTTTATTTTGTTCCAAAAACTTAATGTTGCTTTAATCCATGAATTCTGCACCTTTTCTAGAAATCCTCCCAAGTTTTTATGAACCAATAATGCCTGTATTGGGGGGTCCTTCACTTGTGAAAGTTCAATATCTTTCCACCTAGCTTGATATATTGGGTTACATATATTAATTAGGTATTTAATTTGGGCTGCATAAAAATAATCCATAAAATGGGGTAATGCTAAACCACCTTCCTCCTTTGGGAGCTGTAATGTTTTTAACTTGATCCTAGGTTTTTTTCCTTGCCAAATAAATCTGGATATAGCCTTATTTAATTCTGTCCAATGTTTTATGGGAATTTCTACTGGAAGTGCTTGGAATAGATAGAGATACCGTGGAAGGATGTTCATCCTTATTGAGTCAATCCTTTGACTAAGGCCAATAAAAGAAATGGCATTCCATCTGTCTAAGTCATTTTTTATGGTTGTTAACAATGGGTCAAAATTTGCCTCTGTTAATGTTAAAGATTCTTTTGTTAAGTTTATTCCTAAGTATTTTAGTGAATTCTGATCCCAGTTGAGATTAAATTTATCTCTAATATTTATTGGTGGTGTATAATTGAAAGTCAAAATCTGTGTTTTTTGTATGTTCACTTTATATCCTGCATAATTGCCAAATTGCTCTAGAAGGTTCATTAATTCAGGTAGTGAGTTAGTGGGGGTACTTAGAAAAATCAAAATATCATCTGCATATAATGCCAATTTATGATCATCTCCATTAATACGTATACCTTTAATAATTTCGGTCAGTGCTTGGATGGGAGACCGCATATGACAACCAGGTGCTGTGAGCTTTTCAGTTTTATTCCTCATATAGGTTTTTATTTATTTATTTTTTTTTAATAAATAAAATTTATAAAAAATCATTTCTATTGTTCAAATAGGCCTCTTTTCAACCTAGTTTCCACCTACAGGCTCACCAGTGAGGTGGTCCCCCACCTTGTCTGCTCTTGGATGCTAAGCAGGGTCGGTCCTGGTCAGTGCTTGGATGGGAGACTGCATATGACAACCAGGTGCTGTGAGCTTTTCAGTTTTATTCCTCATATAGTTTTTTTTATTTTTTTTTTTTTTTTTATAAAATTTGAAAAAATCCTTTCTATTGTTCAAATAGGCCTCTTTTCAACCTAGCTTCCACCTACAGGCTCACCAGTCAGGTGGTCCTCCACCTTGTCTGATTGTGGATGCTAAGCAGGGTCGGTCCTGGTCAGTGCTTGGATGGGAGACCGCATATGACAACCAGGTGCTGTGATCTTTTCAGTTTTATTCCTCATATAGGTTTTTTTTTTTTTTTTTAATAAAATTTATACAAAATCATTTCTATTGTTCAAATAGGCCTCTCTTCAACCTAGTTTCCGCCTATAGCCATACCAGTCACATGGTCCGCTACCTTGTCTGCTCTTGGATGCTAAGCAGGGTCCGTCCTGGTCAGTGCTTGGGTGGGAGACCGCATATGACAACCAGGTGATGTGAGCTTTTCAGTTTTATTCCTCATATAGTTATTTAAAAATTTATTCATTCTCAGATCACTACCTTGTCTCGATTAAAGTGTGTCATAGTAATAATATATGCACAGCACCGCGCTTCCACCTTAAACGTATATTTACATCAAATACCGCACAGAGCTTTATCAATAATCTTCCAGAATAATCTACTTTGATTGGTTCGCCATCTGACTTCACAGAACTCGAACAGGCGAATGAATATCTAGAGTCAGCACTTCGTTATAGCTTAGATAATGTCGTTCCAGTTAAAAGGAAAATGATTAGAGATAAGAAACTCGCTCCTTGGTATAATGACCACACACATGCTTTAAAACAAACCGCTCGCAAATTTGAACGTAAATGGCGCCAAACTAAATTGATAGTATTCAAAATAGCTTGGAAGGAGAGCATCCTGAACTATAAAAAAGCTCTCAGCGATGCTAGATCAACGTATCTCTCCACTCTAATAGAAAATAACAAAAACAACCCGAGATTTTTATTTAATACCGTAGCTAAATTAACTAAAAACAAGACCACTGCAGAAATCTCCACAACAACATCATGCAGTAGTGAAGATTTCATGAACTTTTTCAATAATAAAATCATAAATATTAGGCAAAAAATTCAGGCTTTGAAACCAGACAATTTAAATAATTCAGATGATCTAACCACATCACATCAGAACTTAGAACTCTTTACTCCCCTTGAAGCGAGGGAACTAATTTCACTCATCTCTTCTTCAAAATCGTCAACCTGTATATTATATTAACCTGTACACATTTTCTCAAGCAGATAGTACCAGCAATAATAGAACCCCTGTTGAAAGTAATTAACTGTTCACTCAGTAGTGGGTATGTCCCCAAATCCTTTAAATTAGCCGTTATTAAACCGCTAATAAAGAAACCTGACCTTGACCCCTGTCTGCTTTTTAATTACAGGCCGATATCAAACCTTCCGTTTATCTCCAAGATTTTGGAAAAGGTAGTATCACAGCAGCTATGTTCACATCTACACAGAAATAGCATAAATGAACTGCATCAGTCAGGATTTAGGCCTCATCACAGCACAGAGACAGCACTTGTTAAAGTAGTAAACGACCTCCTATGGGCCTCTGATCAGGGTTGCGTCACTATACTTGTGTTACTGGACCTCAGTGCAGCTTTTGACACCATTGATCATAGTATTCTCCTTCACAGATTAGAAAAGGTAGTAGGAATTAAGGGAACTGCCCTCTTGTGGCTCAGATCCTACTTGACTGATCGTTATCAGTTTGTAGATTTAGATGGTGACCATTCCTCATGTTCTCAAGTGGAGTTTGGTGTTCCACAGGGTTCAGTTTTAGGCCCACTGCTTTTTTCCCTTTACATACTTCCTCTGGGCAACATAATTCGTAAACATGGTATTAGTTTTCATTGTTATGCTGATGACACACAATTATATGTCTCAGCAAAACCAGATGAGAAAAAACAGTTTGCTAAAATTGAGCAGTGTGTGCAGGACATCAGAGATTGGATGTTAATTCATTTTCTTCTGCTTAATCCTGATAAGACAGAAGTTCTAGTCATAGGACCACAAGTAGCTAGAAGTAAGCTTTCTGATCACACTGTAACTTTAGATGGCCTTTCTGTTCCATCAAGTGCAACAGTAAAAGACCTCGGTGTGATTATAGATTCCAGCCTTTCGTTCGAAGCTCATGTAGATAATATCACCAGGATAGCTTTCTTTCACCTTAGAAATATTGCCAAGATAAGAAACATATTGTCACTAAATGATGCAGAAAAACTAGTTCATGCTTTTATCACCTCTAGGTTGGACTATTGTAACGCCTTACTGTCTGGTTGTTCAACTAGGTGTATAAACAAGCTTCAGTTAGTTCAGAATGCAGCAGCGAGAGTCCTCACTAGAACCAGAAGATACGAGCACATCACCCCTATCTTATCTACACTGCATTGGCTCCTGTCAAATTTCGCATCGATTTCAATACTGCACATTAAAAGAATCGGGTTTGCGCCCACAGTTTTGAAACTTGGGTCTTCTCACATAATACCCGATCAAAGAATGCAGGCTGCCTGTCAGTACCACGTATTATTAAAACTACAGCAGGGGGCAGAGCTTTTTCTTACAAAGCCCCAAAGTTATGGAATAGTCTTCCTGTTAATGTTCGGGACTCAGACACAGTCTCAGTGTTTAAGTCTAGGCTAAAAACTTATTTATTTAGCCAAGCATTTTTGTAAATAGATTAACCTTAGGTAAAGGAGCAGATCTGGGGGACTCATGGACGTAGAGTATTCTGGTGAACTGGTATGTTTAGATGCTGTCCTCCCCACTCTCATTGTTCACTCAGGTTTGTTGACGGTGAGGTGATTGGTTGCTTTACATCTCAGTTCCCCCTCATGTTTGTGTTTCCTTCTGGCTCTCCCTTTTAGTTATGCTGTTATAGTTAGTCCTGCCGGAGTCCCTGCTTGCACTCTGCACTAATATACATTCACCTTATACATGTTGACTGTGACCAGACCTAACTGCCATCTCTCCTTATTTTCTGTTCTCTCCTTTTCTGCTCTCTCTTTCTCTCCCTCTCTCCTTTCCCTCTCCCTGTCTCTCTGTCGAGCTATACATGTTCGCTCCTGAGTTGCCAGTGATCCAGACCCCTCTGCCCTCTGGAGCCGTCTAACCCGTCCTGGAGTCCTGCTTCTGGTTGGAGATCCCGTCGCATGGATGCCCCGTGTGGTCTGCCTGGATGCGCTTGGTGGCTGGGGATGGGTTCCATGAAGACTGTCCAATCATCGATTGATGCTCTGGGGACCTGTGACTTCAGTTGTTCGATAGCTCAGGACTGGAATCTCCTACAGTCTACCTGAGCCTCCAGGAACAAACTGGACTCCTTTTAATTTAAATTTTAACACATCTCCTGTTACACTGAACTTCCAGTACACTTTATTATGCTGATCATTCTCTTCTATCCGTTATCACCCAGATGAGGATGGGTTCCCTGTGGAGTCTGGTTCCTCTCAAGGTTTCTTCCTATTACCATCTTAGGGAGTTTTTCCTTGCCACCGTCGCCCTCGGCTTGCTCATCAGGGACAATCTTATCATTTTGATTCATACACATTGCATTAAAACTTACTTCTTTTTATTGTGTAAAGCTGCTTTGCGACAATGTCAATTGTTAAAAGCGCTATATAAATAAAATTGAATTGAATTGAATTGAATTGAAAGAAAGGTGATTTAAGCAATTTGGAGCGTGGCATGGTTTTTGGTGCCAGACGACCTGTCTGAGTATTTCACAATCTGCTCAGTTACTAGTATTTTCACGCACAACCAATTCTAGGGTTTACAAAGAATGGTGTGAGAAGGGAAAAACATCCAGTATGCGGCAGTCCTGTGGGCGAAAATGCCTTGTTGATGCTAGAGGTCAGAGGGGAATGGGCCGACTGATTCAAGCTGATAGAAGAGCAACTTTGACTGAAATAACCACTCGTTACAACCGAGGTATGTAGCAAAGCATTTGTGAAGCCACAACACGCACAACCTTGAGGTGGATGGGCTACAACAGCAGAAGACTCCACCGGGTACCACTCATCTCCACTACAAATAGGAAGAAGAGGCTACAATTTGCACGAGCTCACAAAAATTGGACAGTTGAAGACTGGAAAAATGTTGCCTGGTCTGATGAGTCTCAATTTCTGTTGAGACATTCAAATGGTAGAGTCAGAATTTGGCGTAAACAGAATGAGAACATGGATCCATCATGCCTTGTAACCACTGTGCAGGCTGGTGGTGGTGGTGTAATGGTGTGTGGGATCATTTCTTGGCACACTTTAGGCCCCTTAGTGCCAATTGGGCATCGTTTAAATGCCACGGCATACCTGAGCATTGTTTCTGACCATGCCCATCCATACTTCCAGCAGGATAATGCACCATGTCACAAAGCTCGAATCATTTCAAATTGGCTTCTTGAACATGACAATGAGTTCGCTGTACTAAAATTGCCCCCACAGTCACCAGATCTCAACCCAATAGAGCATCTTTGGGATGTGGTGGAACGGGAGCTTCGTGCCCTGGATGTGCATCCCACAAATCTCCATCAACTGCAAGATGCTGTCCTATCAATATGGGCCAACGTTTCTAAAGAATGCTTTCAGCAAGTTGTCGAATCAATGCCATGTAGAATAAAAGCAGTTCTGAAGGTGAAAGGGGGTCAAACACCGTATTAGTATGGTGTTCCTAATAATCCTTTAGGTGAGTGTATGTGTGTGTGTGTATTTACTTTTTTGTTTCTTCATTTTCACAGGTTATAAAGTAATTGGACTAAATATTATGATTGTTTTCAATACTTGGATACTTGGATGGATGTCCTCTGCCCAAGACAATGCATTTTGACTTTTTTAGCAATATATCAGATTATTCATTTGGCCAATCCTAAATTTCTGCCATCTCTCTTATACGTCTCTTCTGGTTTTTTAATTATAGCTCCCCTTACTTGCATCAGCACCTCTATGTACTGCTTGTTGAGAGTTCCTTTGAACAGCTACCAAATGTTAATTTAACATTTCGAATAAACTCCTGATCAGCCTGTGTGGTTCTCTAATGAACCAGAGCTCATTGATAAACTTGTCAAAGATGTATGAATATTGATATGTATTTTGTTATCTTTTAAGATATGTTTTTCATCTGTATACCTTATGGTGAACAGATGACATAATTGAACTGTGTTCGTTTTGTGGGGAAGTGGACACTGACAACTTTTGGGTAAAGGACCATATCTAGGCACAAACTAATTTTATGTAGTAGGATGACCTGGAGTAATATTAAAAGTCAACTGTCATCTGTTTTAGCTGTGAGAGAAAAAATAATAATGCCCAGAGGAAACCCACAATTATTTAACTGAAAAACACTACTCTGTTGAAAGTCAAGTGTACTGGCTGCACTGCTACTATCTAGATGATAATACAGTATGATAATAATGTTGATGTCTTTTTTTTAATTTTCAGATTGTCTGCAATGCATGCATCAGGTGGTTTCATATGTCTTGCAGTGGAAACTCACAAACGGATGTGGACATTTTTTGTACACAGTGTAAAGTTATAAGACAGATTATCAAAAAGCAATTACTTTGTAATTTATTTATTATTAGCATTTAAACCTTGTTTATTTATTTACAAAAGAATTCTGATGTTTGCTTGTTTATTTATTAGTCTATTTATTTTTATGTACTTTAAAAAGCTGAATATGTTTAATTTTAGAATCTTTACACATCCACACTAATGCTTTTTGAATTCTCTCTTGACATACAGGACAATCATAGACATTAGTTGTCACTGCACACCTGCCCATTACTTCTTACTCTATTATGCACAAGTCACTTTAAATATGAACACTTTACAGCATACTTGCACACCCCCTGGACATTTCTATTTATACTCCACTTCCTTCCCACACAAAAATTCCATAAATTCTATATTTTTCTATATTGTACACCTAGGTTTTCTTGTATTTTCTTATATTGTATATTTTGTATTGTACAGATATTTTATTCTTAGTTAAATCTACTTCTATTTTCTTTTTTATATTTATTTCCTATTATTAGTCTTTTATTTTAAGGTCACGGGCAGTCATTTAAGCATTTCACTGCATGTCGTACTGTGTATGTCTGTGTATGTGACAAATAAAATTTGAATTTGAATTGAATTTGAATCTGAAAGCTATATTTATGTATGCACAGACCTGACCTTTGCATTTAAAAATAGAAGCTGACTGTTGGTGGTGCTGTGGTTGTTACTTAATTATCTAATAGAGTAAGTGTTATTTCTTAGTTTTGAAATCTAGAATTGAAAAAGTATTTTTCTATATTGTAGAAAATAAATCACAAAGCAAAAAGACATTGAATTAGAAGTTGTGTCCATACATTTGACTGTTACTGTACATAAATACAGAGAATACATGTGTGTACATGTGTTTTGTCACAAGCACACACACACACACACAGTTCTTCTTTGTTGCTTTGTCCCACCTGCTCCTTTCTATTTTCATGCAGAACACAGGACTACATTATTATTATTTTTTTTATCTGAAAATTAGTCCATCATGTAATATGTTGAATGCAAATAATGGAATATTATTTATTTAAGGTTTGGAATTGTGAATAGTTTTGTATATAACTGTGAACATATAACATTTGTACTACAGATAATATAGTATCTAAGACCTTTGAACAGACTATCTTTTTCTTTCTTTTTTTTCCAATTTTTTTATTGAACAATTATCATACATAAACATATAAACAACAATGAATTAAATGTATTATTTATAGTATTTATAACTCAAAATGAAAAGAAAACTGAAAAACTCCCCACACACCCCGAACATACACACACATACACACACACACACACACACACACACACACACACACACACACACACACACACACACACCGTAATCTGCTCAAACAAATCTGTTGTGAGAAAAGATTGGTCATGCATGATTGATTCATGACGGGTAATCATTCAGGCAGTACCTGAAAGTTTGCAAATAAGCAATAAATGGTTGCCATTTGTGAAAAAAATGAGTAGACCCTCTGGTGTATATTTTATACACTGGATTAGATCATAAATATGGTCAGTTTGTAATAGAGATGAGTTAAGTTGAGCCTAGTCTTGCGATTTGGTTTAAACAGAGTGTATGAGATGATTTGCCCTCTAAGATGGCTTGAGAATTTCCATAATAATACTTGGGTAAGTGGAACATGAAGATGGTTAAAAATTAATTAATAGTTTAATCCGCTAAAGAGCGAGTTAAACACACCATGCCAAGGCATAGGGTCTGTTTATCGTTGATAATTGTATATCAGTGATAAGGGCATGGTCCGGAAGTACAGCAGTACTAAATAATCTGAAGCGACAGAAGAAATTAAGATGACTGTCAATATGAAAAATTATCAATTCTAGAATATGAATGATGCACCTGAAAAATGAAATTTTATCTGAAGGATTCTGGAATCTCAATCTCCATCTACAAGGCCATTCTGTTCATGAAAAAAAAAAAATATTTTAGACATGGCAGACTGAAGACTGGCACAACAGTGAAGAACTAGGCGGTCCAAAACTGGATCAGAAACACAGTTTAAATCTCCCCAAAAATTATCAAGTGATATTTAAACGGGGAAGGCTACTCCAGTAAATTGTATAAAATCTGGATCATGAAGTTTGGAGCATAGGCGTTTACCAATAAAACCTTGGTCAATTAATTATTGCCTGCAACAATAGATGCCTACCATTTCATGTCATATTATATATTCAAACTGTATCTTTTGTTTACTAATATATTTACCCTTAAATTTTCCAAATTAAATTAGAATGAAAAATTTGACCTACGAGAGAATGAGAAGCCTATGATGATCCTTAACTTGAAGATGTGTTTTCTAAGAACACTATATCAGCATGTATGAGCGTTTCAGGTGATTAAATACTCTGGATCTTTTCTTGGTTACCTTATACCTCTGATGTTCAATAAAAGCGGATGAGCATTACTACTCCCAACTAAGCTTGGAACTACACAGAACTAGCCACTTATCAATAAAAAAAAGTGAAAATTATAAAGATTCATAAATTGAAGGATGACACCCCCTCCCCCCATGCCATGATAAACTAAACCTAGGTCTCCATCCCTAACAAACACTAGGAACCAACAAATTAATTAACTAAAACAAAGATTAAGCTCTCACAGTAACTGTAGCCCGACTCTGAGAGTGAGCCAAGAAGAAGGAAAAAGGCTCCACTGAATTAAATGATCAAAATTATGAGCAAATTGGAGTGACTTAATCTCATCCCAAACACAAGAAGAGTATAGATAAATTATTACCATCTTGAAGAAGAAGAAAGAAGAAAAAAAAAAAAAAGAAGAGAGAAAAACAACAACAACAAACAAATAAAAAACCCTTGGGGTGAATAATCTAGGATAATCCCTCATACATTGATTAAATATGCTAATGATACATCCTTGGCATCGTTAAAATATTTGGTTCTCAAGGCATCAAAGGCTGGAGTGCAATATCTAGACAAAACACTAACTTTGCTAAATTAGAAGCTTGCATAGACAGAGGTAGCATCAGAACTTGTAAACCCGATTATACATTGTAGAAATTAAAAAGGGAGAAAAGAAAAATCCTATTCAAGAATAAAAACTGAATTTAATTCATATAACAACTATTTAGAACACTACGAGGTGCAGTTCGCCGTTTACATAGTTTGAGCCGCGCCCTCAATACCCGCAGGTTGCAGCGAACCTCATTAAAAAGAAGCAGGCTTTGCAATTCTTGCTGTATGAAGGGAAAACAGAAGAGATACTCAATTAGATTTAATCTGCTTTAACTCTCTGGCTGACGTACATCAAGGCATTCACCGTGGTATGAAATCTGGCCACAGCGGCTGAGAATGCGTTCACCAGGTTTTGGTACAGGCTGTAGCAGAGTGCGGTGAGAGAGGATCTGTCAAGGTGCGGCTCCTTCTCCAGGCTAGCGCCTCTTTAAAGCAGCGCTTGCTGATGCTAAGTAGTTGTATTGGACCCTCAGAACACCGATTATCACGAACATTATTACAGCATGATCTGGTGATCTAAATCTTCATTATTATCCGATATTATATTTATTATATCTGGATGGTTTAAGTAGGTCTGCAGTAAAGGCGTTGTATCTTACTTTGCATTTGCAGTAATGTCATCGAACAATCAGAAGCGAATGCTATCTCTCCTACAGTACCCTTTATAGAGGAACAGTCAATGGCGGCCTTATCATTAGCCAGTTGTGTTTTTACAGCCTGTAACTCCGATTTGATTGTGACAAGTAATCCCCCAATGCAACCGCGCATAGTTCGCCTTAAAAATATCCAGCGATTCGTTCCTCAAGATGACAATATTTCAAACTGGCGCGCAATTAATCAATCACAGAAACTGCCTGGTGAGCGGTGGGGTCTTGTCGGCGTGACTCTGCAGTGAAGCCGTGACCTGTGGATTAGGCCTCAGTTGTGACTGCGTTGTTATAGGGTTTTAATATTTTACGGTTGCCTTCCCTCTAAAGGTGGTATACAAGTAAAACTGTTATGGGGGAGGAATAGCCCGAATTTAATAACATATTTTGTTTTAATAATCCTCCAGAGCCTCCAAATACGTCTACAAACATTCTGACCCAGGCTCAATGGCGCCCCCTATCTTTTTTCTTTCTGTAATGTATGCTGAGGATATATATTGGAATGAATATATATACTGATATATGAATGAATGAATATATATATACTACCAATTTACAAAATTACTCTCTACTCAGGCAAACCGTGTAATTAAATTACAGTGGCAATGAAAAACTCCTGGATGGCAGTAGGAAGAAACCTTGGAGGAACGGATCCAACAGGGAACCCATCCTCATTTGGGTGGAGAAAGCAGGAATTTATCTGCATTCATGCACTGTGTGTTGGGTGGCAGGCAGCTCAGTATATGTTAATAGATATTAGTGATGTTAATATAAGGTCAAGGTGGATTACTGGAATCACCTCCTCCTTGAGGGGCTACCTGAGATCACCTCATCATTGAGTGTTCATTGTTAAATTATCATATTGTTGCAAATGTGCATATATATTGTTACATATTACACATTGTTAATATTGATTGTGTTGGCCAATAAAGCTGATTTATACTGATTCTGTTCTATATTTTATTGGCGTTATTGGATGACCATCTTGCATGTATTCTGACTTTTATACCATACCAAAATTTGATGGGCTGCATATGTTGTGTTTTGGTGCTGCTATGCTGGTGACCCTGCTTATGCTAGTGCTGGTGGAAAATAAAACAGCATAGACCAGCAATAATACCAGCATCATGGCACTTTAATGCTGGTATGCTGTTGACCAGCATCAATAAAGTGACGAGCAAAATGTATGCTGGTCACCAGCATAACAGCACCAAAACACAACATATGGTCATGCCAACTGTTGTCAGGGGTATAGTTGGATAGCTGGGGAAGTTTCTGATTTTTTTTAATAAGGGTTAACCTTAGGGTCCGAGGGTTTTTTGATACAGTGATTTGAGACTCTTCTTAAATTTGTGTAATTTCAATCTTGCGGTATGTATTTTGCCTTAATTATGCAGAGCTCTTTACATAATTATGGGCTGAATGTTCCTTCTGATTTCATATGTCTTCCATTCATTCTCAGTTCGATTTTAAACTTATGTCAAATTGCACTTTTGACACCACAAAATACCATTTCAAACTTTATCAAATAGATAAAGGAAGAATAAACAAACCTGGGAGATTGTTTTGGAGCAGTAATGGGTTCATTAAAGTGTGCTGGAGTATACACCCAGAAACATTCATTATAACACTCAGAAAGACCTTTTATTTGGAGTGGTAGAGTGACTGATGTGTACCCTACTTTTCCAACACAGAACCTCTGACTCACTGAATAATCCAAGCTTTTCATGCATATTGTAAAACACATTGACACCTGGCAGGTAAACATCAGGTTTCCTGGGACTCTATTGTCTCGCTGATCACCTATACACCTCTCCACAAATGAACTTCTGAGATAAAAATAAACCGGTTTTACCTGGCATTAATTGAGTGATACAATTCTTTACACAAAATAAGCAACAAATATATATTGGTACCAGCGCCTCATATCGTATGGCGCGTTTCTAGCGCCACAAAATGGTCATTTTTTGCAGTATAAAATCTGTTGTTTATTTCTAAGGAATCATGAGAAGAAAAGCATTTTAAAAATAATCTCTATAAATTTATAAATCAAAACTTTTGATTCATCTTATTTGTCTAGAAAAACTCCATAAGTGAAGAAAAAGAGCAAGTGAAGAAACGGACTCACGCAGACATTTTAGTCTAAAGTAACCTTTTTTTTTTTTTTTAGATACATAGTAGTGGCGCCTTGTCCTGGTCCGAGTTTGATGGGTGGGTTTCCTCCAGGTACTCCAGTTTCTTACCGCAGTCCAAAGACATGCAGATTAGGCTAATTAACGCCCCCAAATTGCCCGTAGTGTGTAATTGAGCACGTGAATGTGTGCCCTTTGATGGATTGGCACCCCAGCCAGGACGTACCCTGCCTTGTACCCCAAATATCCTGGGGTATCCATTAGTTTTTCATGTCCAGGCATTTCCTTACATGAGCTCATCCAGCTCTCTAACTGCAGTCAACTATTACACACCACCTAAATTGCAGGTGTATACATTTATTACGCTGATGCAAAAACTGAATATTTAATGATTAATGACTTAACACCTTTAAATAAGTTTGGATAAATATCGCATTTTAAAGTAAACAATCAATTTTATAGCACAATAAATGTGAAAATTTTTCCCCTTTTTTTCAAAGATCAGGAAGTGTAATTTTTATGAAAATCTACCGTTTAATTTCTTTGTTCTTGACCCTTAAAAAGAGCCATCTCAGACATCAAAAACAATCAAAATAATAGCATACGGCTTTACTCTGGGTTTGCTGGATTGTTGATCATTCTGTTATTGATGAACCTGTGAATATGTTTCAAATTGGTTGACTACAAAACATGTTAGTGATGCCCCAAATCCTGGGCCCCTTTTCCATGCATGTGGTGGGGACAGGTTTTACCAGGATTGACCTCAACAAAGTCACCAGGCCACATCTTCAGTCAGACAAGAACACTAGAACATCTAAAACAGGTTATGTAAAATCAGTTTTTATAAAATGTGTCCCAGATCCAAAGTTAAGTACAAACTACAGTAAACATAAAGTCCTTATTGAAATAAAACGGGCATGACTCCGTTTCATATTCATTTATTTGGATGTATCAGCAAATTCATTCTTTGAAGATATTCGAAAACACGAATGTGTACATGCCATTGTTGATAGCTAGAAAAGGTCTCCAGAGAACATGTAGCCATGTTTTAGATCACCATAATGTACACAGGTTTATATGCATGATTACTACCAAAAGGGATGGAAAAAAAGAGGTGAAATTAGATATTTTAATAGACTAGTGGGATGAAATAAACGTTTTGAAGAGACCAATAACGAATTGCCACAGCTGCAGGACAGAGGTTTTTAAGAGTCGTTTACTGACATGTTCTCCACTTTGTTTTGCAAGGTAGTGGCATTGGCTTGTTGCTTCTTCTTTTTTCCTCCCTCTTGTTGTTTCTTCTGTTTCTTCAACAAGTCTTGGTCAATAGGTGCTCCCTTCACAAATTTGATCATTTCTCTTAGGTCTAAAAGAAAAAAAAATGAACAAATAATCAAGTATACATAATATTCAGTATACTCACTTACATGCAAACATATTTAAAAAACATAAGAGTTTAAATTTAAATGACAACAAAATAGAGTATCTGCCAAATGTTATGCAACACTATCATGATTAGCAAAGGTTCTGCTATAAGAGTTTGAGCAACATTTATCACTAGACTTGAGAATTTTAAAAAGGCCCAAAACAGTACTGTACTCAATCTTAAAATGTACTTAAATATGACAGATTCACATATAATAAAATTACCTGGAGGCATAAACTCCCTGAGTGGCTCTGGAATGATTATGCCTTCTGCAGTCTGGTAGTTTTCCAGAATGGCACATATTACACGAGTAGTAGCACACATTGTAGCATTGAGCATGTGCACAAACTCAGCCTTGCCCAAAAAAAAAAAAAAAAGTTATTTTATTATTTATTTACCTTTTTATATAACATTTTCCATGAACTTAAAATTATTAGTAAATGTGCAAGAGTTTTACCTTGTCCATCATCTTCTTTGTCTGGCCATAACGTATACGTAATCTGCGAGCTTGATAATCTGTGCAGTTGGAGCAGGACACCAGCTCCCTAAAAGCCTGAGAGCCTGGAAACCAGGCCTCTAAGTCCAGCTTCTTGCTGGCCGCATGGTTCAAAGAACCTACAAAACAGGCCAAATTACATTTATTAGGTACAACAGCTCACAACTGTCTGAATACAATAAAATTGACTTAAAAATCTTATGAGCATAGATCCATTTGGTGACAATTACTTGTGTAATGTTATCGTAGCACAGAACAAATAATATAAGGTTGTTAAAATGTTTATAGCCAGTAGCAGAATAAAATAGATAAAACTTCCAAACTGTTTGTGCTTTTAGTGTGCAAATAAATAAAGGAGGGTATTTGTATGTGTATCTGGTAGGTAACTGTAGACCAATGAGACAGGATTGTCCAGACAAATCTGGGGAAGGATAGAAGAAACTTCCTGGAGCATTCTGAAATGGAAGAGATTTGGAACAACCAACAGTACAGGGTAATACAAAAAGAATGAACCGATTTCACAACGCAATATTTTATTAAGGAAAAGTAATACAAAACTCCAGCCAAGTCACAAGTATTTTACTCCTCACAATCAACTTTTATTTACTGTCTTACAAGTGACACTGACTCAGTAACGATGCTTATAAATAAAGCAATTAGTCATGAAATCAGTTCATTCTTTTAGAATTATGTTTATTACATTATTTATAAAAATATAACATTATATTTTTCAGACCTGGCTGCCCAGCCAAACTGAGTAATTGAGTAACAGTCAAACACGCTGGTGGCAGATGAAGGCTTACAGATACAGTGGAAACTTGGATTATGAGCATAATTTATTCTGGAAGTGGGCTCGTATTCCAAAACACTCGTAAATCAAATAAAATTTTCCCATAAGAAATAATGGAAACTCAAATTATTCCACAGCCCCAAAAAATAAATATATAAAATAATTAATACAATATATAAAGTAAAAATAAAACAAATGAATCTGCACTTCTGACAGATAAGTGTTTCCATTTATGCGTGCGTCCATTTGCTCCTTCTCTGTATCAGCCTGTCGCTGTGTGTGTGTATACGTGCGTGTGTGCGTGCAATTTGACACCGTGCCCCTTCACACAAACACACGTGCGCGCGCGTGTGCCTTTACACACACACACACGCACACAGACAGTCGCACACAGACAGACGCACACATCCGTGCACGCCTGTAGCAAGCCCCTTCACACAGGCGCTGTGTGTGTGCCTTTACACACACACACACAGCGCCTGCGCGCATAAAGGCGAGAGAGTGTTTGTGTGAAGGGGCACGGTGTCAAATTACACGCACGCACACACGCACGTATACACACACACAGCGACAGGCTGATACAGAGAAGGAGCCTCTTCACACAGGCGCGCGTGTGTGTGTGTGTGGGTGTGTGTAAAGGCACACACGCACACACACAGGCCTGTGTGAAGGGGCATGGAGTCAAATTACACACGCGTAAGGACAGGCTGATACAGAGAAGGAGCAAATGGATCTTTACTCTCTAATGAGACTTGCTTTTGCTTTACATGTGCGCACATGTGTGTTATAATAAAAAGTACACGCGCTGTACACACGCTTACAAACACGAAATAAAATATGTTTTACGCGCACACAATGTTATAGTAAACAGTACAGGCGTGCACGGATGTTGATTATACCAGTGAGAGACGAGCACTAAGACTGAGCAGGGGAGACGATTACCCACAATTCCGCATCGCAAGAAAGTGAAAAACCGTTGGCTCAGTTGTGATCACGTAACACTCGGTGTCAAAACATGAAGCGCATGCATGATACATGAAACTTAAGACTTGCCCGTTTTTAAAGTCAAAATGTGTTAAAAATCTTTGCTCATCTTGCGGAACACTTGCAAACCACGTTACTTGCAATCCGAGGTTCCACTGTATACTGTATATTACTACTATACTATACTACTATAGACTCCTGTTTCTGTTGCTTTTTCTTTGATAAAACATAGCTATATTCAAATATTAATTTCAAAGGAAGTAAAGTTATTTAGGAGAGAAAAGAAAGAATCTGACCAGAGACAATGTTAACAATGCGGTATGGTATTCCTAGCGACTGGTAGAATTCTTCTGCCGTTGCAATCATCTCATCAAACATCTCCCACGACTTGTTGTTATGAGGTGAGGCATACACAAATTGTTCAATCTATATTGGAATTTACAGAGATATTTATTAAAAAAAGTAAAGCAATTCAATCAGTCAAGAACTTAATTAACAGGTTAACAAGTAAAAATGAATGGTATGTAGGTACAACAATATAGTACAGGTACTCAGCAACAATATTGCTGACTTTAAGCCAATTATAGAAAGAACATTAACAAAAAATGTTTGAGTGTCTATTAACAACTAACCTTTTCAAACTGGTGAACTCTGAAGATACCACGGGTGTCTCGGCCATGGGAACCAACTTCCTGTCTAAAGCAGGTAGAAATGCCAGCATAGCGGATGGGCAGGTCCTCCGGCTTTAGCCACTCGTCTCTCAAAAAGGCTGCTATAGGCTGTTCTGAAGTGGCAATCAAGTACTTCTCATCCACTGATGTGTCATCAGAATGCTCACTGCCCTTCCCAATAACCTGCAGAGATGCAAATGACATGAATTACCTTTGGCATCCATGCACTCATCCATCCATCTCCTATCTTTTATGCATACATTTCTTAACTTTATCACTTACTTTATTACTACTATTTAATAGGAGAGTACAGTGGAACTTTGGATTACGAGCATAAAATAAAAATATGGGCGCGCACACAAAAAGTACACATGAGTAAAGTCTGCGTGTGTGGGGCACAGTGTCAAATTACGCGTGCACGCACAAAGAAGGGAGAGGGGGATGTTGATTATACCAGTAAGAGACGAGCACTATGACGCAGCAGGGGAGACGATTACCCATAATTCTGCAGCACAAGAGAGAGAAAAATCATTGGCTCAGTTGTGATCACTTGCCGCTCAGTGTCAAAATAAGAGTCGCATGCGTGATACATGATACTCGGCACTCGTAAACTAATACTTGCTCGGTTTCCGATTAAAAATTTATTAAAAATCTTTGCTCGGTTTGCGGAACACTCGTAAACCACGTTACTTGCAATCCGAGGTTCCACTGTATGTTGAAAAGCAACTTTCCCTTAAGAACAATTTTGGCAGCTTAGTTCAAATTCTAACTGGCCAAGATTTTAACTTTTTTCTTCAAGTAAAGGTGAAAAATAAATACCTTGTACAATTCTTCATCAAACTGGCTTAGTTGAGCAACTTCTTGCATGACCTCTTTCCGCATGAAGAAAGGTGTATAAAGGAGCGTGTATTTCTTGCTGTGAAGGATACGTAGAGCGCAGTTAACCAAAGCCTGCTCCAGAAAAACCAGAGGACCCTAATGAAAATGACAAAACATACACTATAATTGGTCATTACACATTGTGTTTCAAAATTTTAATTACGCTAAATACTTACATCTCAATAGGAATATTTACACTTTCAAATCATTGGACAGGTACATTAGTACTGCCATACATGCTCTACAACAAAATCCTTTTTTTCCCCTAATAAAATCAGTTATTTTTATACTCAACCTTCAAGAAATATCCTCTGCTTCCTGCAATGATGGCACCTTTCTCTCCCTCATATCCATCCACCATGACAACCAGATCCACATGAGAGTACTTCTTCTGTACTGTACAGTCACCCCAGGTGCGCTCAACTTTATTATCAACATCCTGATGAAGAATGACATTTAGCAGTCATTGACTGTCCACCACAATACTGGCAAAATGTTTTGTGGACTGATTGAACTATTTGGAAAGAACACACAGCATGCCATCTGACATAAAAAGGGCACAACATATCATGCAAACATCATCCCAAACAAAGTATGGTGGAAGAAACATCATGATTTGGGCCTGCTTTTCTGAATCAGGAGCTGCCCAATAATTTGTGCAGTTATTGAGGAGGAGATGAATTCCCAAGTGTATCACAAAAATATAGAATAATGTTCACTCCAAGGGCAGATTTTGTTTTTCTAAAGACATTCTCTTCAAGTCAAGTAGGCTTTTGTCGTCATTTCAACCATATACAGTTCAGTACACAGTGAAACCAAACAGGCCCAAGCTGCTACATACTTGCAACATAAACTTAACAACATACATTTACAAGACAAATTAC
The DNA here is from genome assembly GCA_013621035.1 of Clarias magur. NCBI lineage: Eukaryota > Metazoa > Chordata > Actinopteri > Siluriformes > Clariidae > Clarias > Clarias magur. Next base: position 623,250 of record QNUK01000393.1, on the reverse strand, counting down.
CAGAACTGGCTAGTTAACTAAGAGACCCAATCTGACTAGCTCAGATTTAATTATTATTATTTTTAAGTTATCCTAAAACTATTCCTTTACAAAAAAGAGACAACAATAGACAATAGACAACAAAGTGCATGTGCAAATGTGCAAACAAAGCGCTACAGAGCGACAACACAAACGTTACACGTTTCAATACTCTTTGTAGTAATGAGGTATGAGTTGAGGTAATGGGAAGATAAACAGTAAGCATTCCTGAAGTAGCAATAATTATGGAAAAATACTTTGTGCAAATTGCAAGTAATAAATATTGTGCAAAAAGAGCAGTTCAGGTAGGTAGGTATGAACAAATTTGAAGATGGTTGTTAATCAGAGTGTTTGTGGGGTTTTATCAGTTCAGTCCTGATATTATTTAGTGCATTGTGTGTGTGTGGGTGTATATAGATATACATGTATATATGCTTATCATTCCAGTCCCTTTTATGTTGAGGAAACGGATGGCTTGTGGGTAAAAGCTGTTACACAGTCTGGATGTGGGTGCCCGAATGCTCCGATACCTTTTATCAGATGGCAGGAGGGTGAAAAGTCAGTGCGAGCGGTATGTCCGATCAGCCACAATGCTGGTGGCTTTGCGTGTGGTGTAGATGTCTTCGATAGAGGGGAGAGAGACCCCGATGATCTCAGCTGTCCTCACTATCCTCTGTAGGGTCTTGCGGTCAGAGATGGCACAATTCCCCAACCAGACAGTATAAAAGGTGGTGAGGGGATTGGTGGTGGAAGCTGGGCCTTCTTCAGCCTTCTCAGGAAGAAAAGACATTGTTGGGCTTTCTTATGCAAAGAACTGGTGTTGAGGGACCAGGTGAGGTTCTTTTGTGCTCTTGACAATCTCCACAGAGGAGCTGTCAATGTTGAGCGGAGAGTGGTCACTCCGTGTCCTCCTGAAGTCAACAACCATCTTTTTTGTCTTGGCAACATCCAGAGACAAGTCTTGTGGACTTGCTCTAGTGTTTTCGGTCATTTTCTGTTGCATCATCCAAATTTTACAGAGTTTCAGCTGACATTCTTACATTATACTGAAGAATTTATTGATACACATGGGAATTCATCTTCCCCTCAAAACTGGCCAGGCCCTGATGCAGCAAAGCAGGCCCAAATCATGATGTTTCCCTTTAGCATACCTTACACCTTTGGGATGAGCTGAGACCTCAACCCTCAACCTAGAGATGGAATGATTTTGGAATTTGCAGTGGGTGCCATTATATTTGAAACCCTGACCGCCAGATATTGACTATTGACTATTTTGATAATAACCCATTGATAATTGAAACAAATAATTGACTATTTGGATAAATAAGCACACAATTTTCAATAGCACTTATTTAACCATCAACTTGAGGTAGTTTTATGTATGTGCCTTTATTTATTAATATATACTTTATTTAAAATAACGTCTTTAAATGAACTTTTCTGCTAATACAAAAGAAAAATCTAAAATTCGAATATCCATTTTTTTGGGGTTAAAAATATGAAGCCAACCATAAGCAAAGTCATAGCAAAAATAAGTTGATGTATAAGTAAAACTCAAAATAAAAAATTTCCGTATACTGGTAGCTGTTAAGCCAATTTATATTATGAAAATATGAATGAAAATGCTGATGCATCGTGTGACATTTCTTTGCTTGTTCAGATCAGTTTAGAAACAAGAATGAATACACTATGTCCATATTTAAAATTTAGTGTGAACAGCCTTTGCAAATTGTTTAAAATTGTGTCACCAAATTGGATTAGGGACACTTTTGCATCCTGTGTGAACATGGCTTAATTTCCATTTAATTTATTTAGACACTGATTTTAAATGCAATAGAAAAAATGAATGCTTATTTGAGTCAGCCCAGCTTTTCCATATTTAACAAGTTGATACAAAGGTGCAGAATTTCACCTCATCATTGCTAATGGGAACAGAGGGGTGAAGAAGGTTGCCAATCTCTCTCAGGGACTCAAAGCGTTCCATCTCCAGCCTCATTCGCTCATTGTCAGTTTTTTGAATTGCTTCATCCACCAACATTCGAACCTTCTTAATCTGAGTGACAGTCAGTGCCTGTTAGGAATGTACCATATAGAGAAAGAGCATGGTTACTTATCAAAACAAATGCACAAGTACTTTAAGCGTCTTTATAGTCTGTATGATTACACAGAATACAATTTACTTCTTAAGGTCATACATTCCCTGGCCTGTTTTCATGGCATGAAAAAACATACTTGTAAATCCCATCACTCTCAAAAAGAGTGATAACGTTAAAAATAGCAGGTGGCAGTAGAGACGTAGTTGGTTTGTCTTCTGTAACTATAAAATAATAAATAAATAATAGTGAAAAAAGAAGAACCTGCTCAGGTCATGAACTGTGCGACACCTATTATGTGTAGTTTTTATGTGTAGTGTCTGTCTTTGAATGTTTTCATCTGCCTTAATTGCGAGCAAACACTGTACTTCAAGCATTACTTGACAGATTCTTTAGAAGCCACTTTTTTTGTGTACGTAGTCAATTACATCAAATATGAGAAGAATATTTAATTACAAGATAAATATAAAATTTTTGTATGTAACCTTCAAACTGCAAGTATACATCACTTATCATAATCAGGCAAGTAAACCCAATTTTGTGCTTTCAATCATTTACTACTTGAAGTGGTAATTTTCCTGGAGAAGAATTACACAACATACATCTTTAACAGATGAAAATCTCAAGAATTTGGAGTACAGAGTATTTTTTTTGTGTGTGTGTTGTCTGACATTAAATTAAATGTTGTTGTTGCTCTTTCAGCAACTCCCAGCAAGGGGTCGCCACAGCGGACAAGCTTAGTTTAAGTTTTAAGCCAGACGCCCTTCCTGACGCAACCCTCCCATTTTATGCAATGAAATTTACAGATAGAAAAATATATTTAATTGTATTATATTTCACATATTAATTAAATGGTGGTAAATGTCACCAAAAGTGTCATTTACACTCATTAAACTGTTTATATTATTACTTAATAACAAAATTTAAATATAAAGGAGTATTAATTACTATGTTAATAAAGTAACTAACAATATTGAACACTAAAACTCGTGACTATCCATATTTCTCTCCATTTCATGTATTTGTATTCTGTCAATGATCCCACCTCCATGTTAATCGCTATTGATGGTAAACACCCTGGTCGGTTGTGTGACCATTATACAGAACGGGATATCATTCAAAATCGGCTCTGAAAAAATCTAACATTTTATATACTGTAACTCATGTCAAGAGGTGTCTTCTCTCCTCACACACTTCCTGAGTAAAATCTGTACACACTTTAAGATTTCTGACCACAACTTGTGCTGACAAGACAGGCTTGACCTGACTCTAAATCTTATTCAAAATAATCTAAAACTAAAATAAATCAGTCTAAAACTAGTATAGTGGCCAACGGCCAATATGAATCAGTCGTATTCCGTGTCATTCATGAAACGATGCCAGGTGACGCAAAATTTTCATTCGACACATTTTTCAAATATGATTTGAGCCTGTCATGCATGTGTACAGCTCAAAACCTCCATCGGTTATTAAAGATGGCGTCTATTAAAAAAAAAAAAAAAAAAACTGCCCCAACGTATATCAGATTGATGGACATGAGACCTCATCTGTTAATGTTTTGAGGACAACAGGTTTTTCAGCCCACATAAAATATATATATACAAGTTTGACTGTTCTTGTTCTTAAAATGTATTTTGAAAAAAATTTAATAATAGTTAGAATGGTAAAATAAATAGTTTAATGGTTCAAATAGTTACAATATTAATATGGAGAAAGGTTGATGTCATTTGGGCATTATACGATTTGTATTGAAAACTTATAAGTAAAAAGTGGCAGCTGACATGCCTAAAATAGATGCAGGATTATTTTTATAGTCTAAATGAAAATGCTTTATTAATTGTGGGCTATTGTTGTTTACTTACAATATTTGTTAATTTAATTTAAATGAGGTTTGGGCTCGGGGTGTTGAGCCAGCACTGTAATTCTCCTCTTTAATTTCCTACGTACAGTGGAACCTTGGGTTGCGAGTAACGTGGTTTACGAGTGTTCCGCAAACCGAGCAAAGATTTTTAATACATTTTTTAATCGGAAACCGAGCAAGTATTAGTTTACGAGCGCAGAGTATCATGCATCACGCATGCGACTCTTATTTTGACACCGAGCGGCAATTGATCACAACTGAGCCAATGATTTCTCTCTCTCTTGCGCTGCGGGAATTATGGGTTATCGTCTCCCCTGCTGCGTCTTAGTGCTCGTCTCTTAGAATCAACATCTCCCTCAATATCTCATTTTGTGCGCGCGTAATTTGACACTGTGTCCGCCCCCAAATAATTTGAGTTTTCATTATTTCTTATGGGAAAAGTCTATTTGCTCGTATGCCAAAAACACTTGTAAACCAAATAGACTTTTCTATTCGCTCAGATTCCGGAACAAATTATGCTCGCAATCCAAGGTTCCACTGTAGTCTAATCAGCGTTCAACTGCATGCATAAAGTTTTTGAGAGCACGGAGGAATTTTGTTGTACTAAATAATATTTATGCAGTATAATCAGGGCCGTTTATTCCTATTTATTATGGCTCAAGCACTATAAGGTGCACAGGACCCTTGTTTTCCTAAGGATTATTCAGGACTTAAACGTATGCTGAAAAATTATTAATAACTTTGTGTGGCATTATATTGAGTGACATTGTATTCAGGAACATCATATTGTGAGGCTTATTTTCCAGCATCTGCAGCCTATTGAACACACATACACATCACAAATGTTAACACTCTCGCACATAAACATCTCACACACCCACACATTACAAATGTTCACACACACACCTCTCTCACAACGCAGACACACGCACAAACTCACTTATCACAATATGAACACACACACACTCACAAATGTTTACACACAGACACACACAAACATGCACAAATACATATTTACTCATCTCACACCCACTAACCCTCACACACACACACTGACATTAGTCCTGTATAGTGTGTGATGTGTGCAGGTTGTGCGGTGCATCCGGGTGTGCATCCAGGTGGCGATGGCTTTTTTTGAGGTCTTAAAAAAAGGGGTGGCGATGGCACAGGGTGCTTGGGCCCATCATCGTTGCTTGCAACTATATTTAGGGCCCAAGCACTATAAGTTGCGCTGGCCTCCTTGTTTTCCTAAGGATTTTTTCCCCCACCCTTTTGGACTTTTCGGGGGACTTAACATGCTCAAAAACACAGGCATCTGAATGGCAGCAGATTCCAACCTGTCTGCCAAGTATCCATGAGAGTCATGTGGCCAGGGGCCCTCAGGGGCCCGCACATGAGACTTTGCTGTATAGCTCATGCAGACATTCACGTAGACACACAAACCTTGGTACACATTTAGAGCTCACTGGAGCTGAACAATTTTCGCAGTGCATGTCCTGGGCTCAACTCAACAGGAGGCCAGTTATTTGGGGTTGTTCGCAAAAACACATCCGATGGATTTTGATATTCCTTCTAACATATATTCCTCCTAACTACGATCACCACCAAACCAGGCCGATGTGATCTAAAGACACTGAGGATGCAGAATGGATGGATTTTTGATATCTCAAAAGGGTCAGCCGTGATAATGACTCAAACCTACACCAAAAAATGATTAATAACTTTGTGTGGCATTATATTGAGTGACATTATATTCAGTGACACCTTTAATGACATCTTGTTCAGTGACATCACATTGAGGAACATTAGAGTGTGAGGCTTTTATTCCAAAAGCCTATTGAACACACGTACACATCACAAATGTTAACATTCATGCACACAAACGCACACACACAAACACACTCGTACATCTCACACATACATACACACACATTACAAATGTTAACACGCACGCAACAAATATTTAGGGCCTGACATTAGCCCTGTATAATGTGTAACGTGTGCAGGTTGTGGGGTGCAACTGGGTACCGGGCTGTAGACATCAATAAAATAAAATAAATAAAATAATTCCATTTGTAAAATAGCATAAAAAATCATGGGTTGTGTATCGAGTGATTAAAAACAATACAAGGCATGTTATGATGAGGAAACTTTCTCTCTCTTCCATTCCAGTGATTAAAAAAAACGGTAACAATGTCAACTGAAGCTCAGTAGACCGGGCACAACGTAATAATCTTTGTATGATAAAATGACTTGTGGCATGAATCCACATGAAGTGCGTCAATTTCCAATAATCACTCAACGCTGAACACAAACAGCAAATGACAGGCTGGAATAAACCTGCTCACGTCGTGGGCGCTTTCACTTTTAAAAAATGCAATGTATGTTCAGCAAGTATATATTTGTGCTCTGTTGTTTTTCTGGGGTACTGATTTTACATTTTGTATGCTTTGCAAAAGTCGCCCCTCCTTATGATAGATGAATATTATGACTGAAACAAAGCTGCTTGTATCGGCTCATATCGGCAGCGTTTTGATCAAAGGGGAGATGAAAAGTGCAAAGTGAAAGCGTGCACCAAAAACAGCAGCAGCGAGGTTAAGAAACGCACTTCTCGGTTTATTAATCCACATGTTCGGTTTAGGTTTAGTACTCACTGCGCACCGTTTGTTCGGCTTGTATATCTGTTATGTTACAACTATATTAGAACACTTAAAAAAAAAACTTTTATTTGTAGTAAAGAGACAGATGTGCCTAACCTTATTGCAGCAGAGCTTCCGTTTCACAGTATAATTTACGGCTTTTCATGAATATGTAAGATGTATTGACACCTCTAACAGCAGTGAATGTGCCAGTAATTCACGTTTCATACATCTACATCTAGGCATTTGGCAGACGCCCTTATCCAGAGCGACTTACATTTTTATCTCATTACATCTGAGCAATTGAGGGTTAAGGGCCTTGCTCAAGGGCCCAACAGTGGCAACTTGGTGGTTGTGAGGTTTTGAACCTGGGATGATCTTCTGAACCGTAGTCCAATGCCTTAACCACTGAGCTACCCCTGCCCATCATACGGATACATGTAATCATACAGATTACATAATCTGAAACTTGTTTTCCATTAGTTTATTTAAAAGCACCCTTTTCGCTTTCTGTAAGTATACATTTTTCACATCTGTGAGGCAAGCATACATGGAGTTTCGGTTCACTTTCTGACGCTCTCAAGTTCACCAAAACCGACACCAGCACTGTATCCCCATTTGTTTTCCTTATTTTCTACAAAATTATAACGTTTTGTCGTCATTGCGAGTGCACTAAAATAAACATATATACTTATAAAAACTATGTATCGTGTATAGTTGTATTATATAGTTTTTGCACATTAATCTGACAACACCTGTGGCACACCCACTTCTTCTGATGCACACCCAGAGTTTTCTGGCTACAGAACCCTTACTCTGTTAAAATTTACTTTGCTTAAATTCGATGCAAATAAGAAATGCCTATATTTTATTTAAATTCCAAATTTGTACTGTAATTTTAGTACTGTGATTGTAAATTCGTTTAATGTTTAAATTGTATTTTAAAAGGTTTTGCCGGCGGTGTTAGAGCGCAACAGGGGTGCTACTGGGATGTAAAAATGTAATTTGTTAAAATGTTTCATTATTTATTAAAGAAAATTATGATCATAACGGCCTACTGCATTTAAAAACATCGACATCTGATTCAATCTTTGAAATAAATTAAACTAAATGACCATAAAATTCAGTTTATAAATCTACCACAAATTTAAAAAGTACACAAAATATAAGATGACAAAACCCTACATACATAGCTTTTCTACTTACACATGATAAAATCAAAAGGCTCACTGTGTTAATGTTTACGTTGCTTAAAATCCTAATAAGATTTTATCTAATTTAAATTCTAAATTTGTATTGTAATTTTAGTACTGTGATTATGAATTCGTTTAACTACAATGTTTCACTTGATTTTATCTGCTACTACGTGCAGCTCTAAATAAGGAGCTGCTGCTCATTAATCCTTGAGAGAATGAACTAGCCTGAGATGTCGGTCTATAGTTATATAGCGCCACTCAGCAGTAAAAGCCAGCAAACGCACACATCAAAATGCAGTCGCCGTGAGGCGCGGCGGTAAAACTAGAATGCCGTATGTATGTGATCTTAAAACATTGAGGATGCAAAATTGTAGAGGGATCTTTGATTTCTCAAAAGGCACACAGGTTGTGTGGCATGCATGGTTGGTGATGGCACATGTGCTTGGGCCAGCTCATCATTGCTTGCAACGATTTTTATTCTTTGTCAATTTTTTTTTTTACTTAATGCCAATAAAAGGAAACGCGTCATGGCTAATAACTTCTGGGTATACTGGGTGATGTACATCAACCCTTAGCTTTATATTAACGCCACCAACTGGCAGCAGGAAGTGTCACTTTTTAAAAATCTTTATGTTCATCTGATTAGGTTCAACATCAGTCAGTATAATGTTAAGACATGGCTGATATGAAACTGTAAATTAATTTATGATATTTTGAGTGCATAGTCCTTATGCTTCAAAATATATAGCAGAAAGAGCAAGTGGCTGTAAGAAAGTGTGCTCGATTTCATTAATGCGTGATACTCAAGCTGTTCACAAAAGTTCAAAAGCAGAACTGGAAAAACATCTAACCCTAGTAGGTGTGTGTTTACATAAGTGGCATATATTCGAGTGGCTTAATTACGAAGATAATTATTATGTGAGGAATGAAGGTTTTAATATTATTTTTAATAATTATTATTTTTTAACATTGTTATATTGTTTAATATTATACAACAATAATGTCATCCAAATTAAAGCATTCAAGTATTATTTGATGTGACTAATTCACTATGTTACAGTAAACATTTTTATTCTGGGTTTTTGGACTTCTCTTGTCAGTTTAGAGAGTCAGAATTTATTTTGACATCAGTGTACATTAACGTGATCTTTCATTACACCCAAACGGTCACTTTTGTCCCTTTATATGCATGTGTCCACTGTCGTTCTAGTGCTCCTGGGTAGCAACAGAGCAGGTGCTCAGGCTCCAACATCATTGCTGTACAACTATATTTATAATTTATATAAATTAGGCATTCAACCTCAAGCACACTGGACTAACTGTTAAGCATGGCGATGGTAGTGTCATGCTTTCAGGCAATTTTGAGTGAGGATTAACAAATGACAACTACTTCAGAAATATTCAGCATAACGTCAAATCATCTGGTGTGTGGTTGAATATTGTACAAAATTTAGTGCTCCAAAAGCACAATGACTACTACAGTTATAGAGTGAGTAACAAATTTAAATGTGAAGCTTGCAGAGCCACAACACTTTTTGAAAAAAATCAAGGTTTTTCAAAGAAAAAGAAAGTACAGTGGAACCTTGGATTACGAGTATAATTTGTTCCAGAAGCGGGCTCGTATTCCAAAACACTCGTAAACCAAATAAAATTTTTCCATAAGAAATAATAAACTAAAATTATTCGTTCCACAACCCAAAAAAATAAGTGTGTGTGTGTGTGTGTGTGTGTGTGTATATGTATCGGTATCAAATTATGTGCACGCATAGGCGAGAGAGTGTGTGTGTTGGTGTCAAATTACGCGCGCGCACACAATGAGACACGATGAAAGCGAGAGAGACGTTGTTTATACCAGTAAGAGACGAGCACTGAGACCCAGGGGAGACGGTCACTCACAATTCCGCAGCGCAAGAGCGAGAAAAATCATTGGTTCAGTTGTGATCACTTGCCACTCTGTGTCAAAATTAGAGGCGCATACGTGATGCATAATACTTGGCACTCGTAAACCAATACTTTCGCTCGGTTTCCAATTCAAAAGTTATTAGAAATCTTTGCTCGTCTGAACACTCGTAAACCACGTTACTTGCAATCCGAGCTTCCACTGTACTTGAGTTTTCCTGCTGAACAGACTGTATTTTCCCTAGAGCAAACATTATAAAGTATGTCACAAAAGTGAGTACACCCCTTACATCTCTGCAAATATTTAGTTATATCTTTTCACAGGACAACACTGCATAAATGACTCTTTGACACAATAAAAAGTAGTCAGTGTAATGTTTGTATAGCAGTGTAAATTTATTGTCCCCTCAAAATAACTAAAAATACAGCCAATAATAGCTGAACCCCTGGCAAAAAATGTGAGTACACCCCTAAGTGAAAATGTTGGGCTCAAGCATCTGTGCCATTGTTGCCCAGGCGCACCAGACAGATTTTTGTATATGCATTTAAAAGGGAAATACCAAATGGACAAATGTGACAGAGTTTGGGTATAATGCACAGACCATAGCAACAGTCAATCTGTATTACATCAATATTATTGTCTCTTGAAAACATGATAAAGTGGTTGTTGAAATGTGGGGTGTACTCACTTTTGTGAGCAAGGACGGATCTACTGGGGTGGCACGGGGTGGCAATTGCCACCCCAGCACTAGTGTCCTAGTGTTCTAAAAATAAGATTTTTTTTTATTTATCTGATGTGCCAATCCAGATATCAGGTTCAAGTCAATCACACATCAGCCTTTATTTCATTTTTATAGGACAATGTAAAAATGTGCACCCTAGTGTATACACCGAATAAGAATAGCGTTCCTTGAATCCACAAAAAACATGCAAGGATGCTTGCTTCAGTGTTGCCATCCCTCAATTTTACAGCTTCTGCAGAGGAAAAGTTAATTTAGGGTTACCAGTAGGGCTGAAACGATTCCTCAAGTAACTCGAGTAATTTCGATTACAAAAAAATAATCGAGTGAAACTTCTGCCTCGAAGCTTCGTTTAATTAATTTTAAAAGCTTGCGTTATGTTTTTGCGCAATTATTTGTTGACAGCACGCTTTTGACACAGCGCCCTTCCAGATGTAAGCCGCCAATAAACACCAACAAAGAAGTAGCGCTTATGTCACGAACACAAAGCGGAAGGAGACGCAAACAGTTAGCTGTGTATTAATTTGAGGGAGCGTTCTGTTGTGGGCTGCAAAATGGAAGGGAGCAATAAAATTATCAGCAAGCCAAGAGAAGAAGAAAGCAGCAAGAGAAAACGACAGAAATTGTCAGTAAAGGCTTATGTTATGCCTATGATGTAGATTTAGCATTTTGGGTTGTGGCTTCCTGTTGGTGACGTAGCTTCCTGTTTTTCGTATTGTTCCCGCGAAAGTTCCTCGTCCGTTTGGAACAGCGTTTTAGATTATATTATATATATTTTTTAGTTTTTTATAATTATATATTTTTCCCGTTTTTACGCTTTAATACTACTGGACTTTATCCGATTTTTTGCGGTTTTCGGGAGAACGCGCGTATCATCTGACCAACAACAAGCGAATCCATCACCAAATAATCACAACTCCGACACAGAGGTACGTTATCATGTCTACCATTCAGCTCGCTAAGTGTGTGGAGTGCAGGATGTTTAGACATTCTTCCTCCGTCATTAGTGATAATTTTATTTGTGATAGGTGTGTGTTAGTTAGCACCCTGACGGAGAAGATAGTAGCATTAGAGGAGCGCATCCAGACTTTAGAGAGGGTTAGAGAGCGCGAGAGCAGCGTTATTCCTGTAGCGGAAAGTCTGGGTGCCACAGGTGGAGATAATCATCCCCCGACTCCGGCAGTAGAGCCCTCATAGCAGGGCGAGTGGGTGACGACTCGGCGGCATACTCGTTCAGCCAAAGCTAACGCTAAGGCTAGCCCACCGGAGCACACCTCTTCTGCGCTTCACGTGTCCAACAGGTTTGCTCTCCTCAGTGATGCACCCGCTGAGAAACCTGAAAGAGCTCTGGTTATAGGAGACTCTATACTGAGACATGTGAAATTAGCTAGGCCTTTAGGGGCGCCAGCGGCAGTGGTCAGGTGTATCCCGGGAGCCAGAGCACCGGACATAGCAGGTAATCTTAGGGCTCTAGGTCAGCATAGGTTCTCTAAGATAGTGGTACATGCTGGAGCTAACGATATACGCCTTCGCCAGTCAGAGGTTAGTAAGAGTAACTTTACAGAGGTGTTTAAAATAGCGAAGGCGATGTCCGAAGAAGTAGTTTGCTCTGGTCCCATCCCAATGAGACGTGGCGACATAGCTTACAGCAGGTTATGGTCGCTGAACCGCTGGATGTCCAGGTGGTGCTCCGAAAACAACGTGGGCTTCATAGACAATTGGAAGACCTTTTGAGGGCAAAACTGGCCTCAAAACGGTGTCCATCCCACTCTGGAACGTGCTGATCTCATTTCTTGTAGTATAGCACATAGTCTCAGAAGAGGCCTAGTTAATCTGTGACAATCCAGAGCCAAGGCCAGGGAGCAGACAGACAGGCTAAACCAACCGCCTGCTAGCTGCATAGAGTCGTCACTCAGGGTTCATCATATTGAGACTGTGTCTGTTCCCCGAGCTAAACATAAACATACATTTAGAAAGACTCAAAGTCTGTTTTAGTAATTTAATTAACATAAATACCACAAACTCAGACCACACTGAATGCGCAGCCGGCACCTCTGATCTGAAGCTAGGACTGTTAAATATTAGATCTCTCGCATCTAAAGCAGTTATTGTTAATGAAACTATCACAGATCAGGAGCTTGATATATTATGTTTAACAGAAACCTGGATTAAACAGGACGAGTATGTGGCTCTAAATGAAGCTAGTCCTCCTGGATACAGCTACGTACACCAACCTCGGGTAACTGGTAGAGGAGGAGGAGTCGCAGTTATTTATAACGATAATCTGTCTCTCGTACAAAAACACAGTTTTAAATCTAATGCATTTGAAGTTCTCTATAGTAACATAAAGTCAGCTCAGTCAATCCCGCTAATCATCATTTACAGACCCCCAGGGCCGTACTCGGAGTTTCTCTGCAAATTTGCAGATTTCCTTTCAAACCTTGTTGTTTCTGTAGACAAAGCGTTAATTGCTGGAGACTTTAATATTCATTTTGAAAATCCAGAAGACCCTCTGAGAACAGCATTCTTGCCCATACTGGACTCAGTAGTAAATCAGGAGTAAATCAGTGTGTAGTAGGACCCACTCATAAAGCAGGTCACACTTTGGATTTAATATTATCCTTCGGATTAAGTATAGGAAATATAACCACAATTCTACAGTCTGAAGTTATCTCGGATCACTACCTTATCTCGATTAAAGCGTGTTATAGTAATAATGTATGCACAGCACCGCGCTTCCACCTTAAACGTATATTTACATCAAATACCGCACAGAGCTTTATCAATAATCTTCCAGAATAATCTACTTTGATTGGTTCGCCATCTGACTTCACAGAACTCGAACAGGCGAATGAATATCTAGAGTCAGCACTTCGTTATAGCTTAGATAATGTTGCTCCAGTTAAAAGGAAAATGATTAGAGATAAGAAACTCGCTCCTTGGTATAATGACCACACACGTGCTTTAAAACAAACCGCTCGCAAATTCGAACGTAAATGGCGCCAAACTTAATTGATAGTATTCAAAATAGCTTGGAAGGAGAGCATCCTGAACTATAGAAAAGCTCTGTGATGCTAGATCAACGCATCTCTCCAGTCTTATAGAAAATAACAAAAACAACCCGAGATTTTTATTTAATACCATAGCTAAATTAACTAAAAACAAGACCACTGCAGAAATCTCCACAACAGCATCATGCAGTAGTGAGGATTTCATGAACTTTTTCAATAATAAAATCATAAATATTAGGCAAAAAATTCAGGCTTCGAAACCAGACAATTTAAATAATTCAGATGATCTAACCACATCACATCAGAACTTAGAACACTTTACTCCTCTTGAAGCGAGGGAACTAATTTCACTCATCTCTTCTTCAAAATCGTCAACATGTATATTAGATCCTATACCGACACATTTTCTCAAACAGATAGTACCAGCAATAATAGAACCAATGTTGAAAGTAATTAACTGTTCACTCAGTAGTGGGTATGTCCCCAAATCCTTTAAATTAGCCGTTATTAAACCGCTAATCAAGAAACCTGACCTTGACCCCTGTCTGCTTTCTAATTACAGGCCGATATCAAACCTTCCGTTTATCTCCAAGATTTTGGAAAAGGTAGTATCACAGCAGCTATGTTCACATCTACACAGAAATAGCATAAATGAACTGCATCAGTCAGGATTTAGGCCTCATCACAGCACAGAGACAGCACTTGTTAAAGTAGTAAACGACCTCCTATGGGCCTCTGATCAGGGTTGCGTCACTATACTTGTGTTACTGGACCTCAGTGCAGCTTTTGACACCACTGATCATAGTATTCTCCTTCACAGATTAGAAAAGGTAGTAGGAATTAAGGGAACTACCCTCTTGTGGCTCAGATCCTATTTGACTGATCGTTATCAGTTTGTAGATTTAGATGGTGACCATTCCTCATGTTCTCAAGTGGAGTTTGGTGTTCCACAGGGCTCAGCCCACTGCTTTCCCTTTACATGCTTCCTTTGGGCAACATAATTCGTAAACATGGTATTAGTTTTCATTGTTATGCTGATGACACACAATTATATGTCTCAGCAAAACCAGATGAGAAAAACCAGTTTGCTAAAATTGAGCAGTGTGTGCAGGACATACGAGATTGGATGTTAATTAATTTTCTTCTGCTTAATCCTGATAAGACAGAAGTTCTGGTCATAGGACCACAAGTAGCTAGAAGTAAGCTTTCTGATCACACTGTAACTTTAGATGGTCTTTCTGTTCCATCAAGTGCAACAGTAAAAGACCTCGGTGTGATTATAGATTCCAGCCTTTCATTTGAAGCTCATGTAGATAATATCACCAGGATAGCTTTCTTTCACCTTAGAAATATTGCCAAGATAAGAAACATATTGTCACTAAATGATGCAGAAAAACTAGTTCATGCTTTTATCACCTCTAGGTTGGATTATTGTAACGCCTTACTGTCTGGTTGTTCAACTAGGTGTATAAACAAGCTTCAGTTAGTTCAGAATGCAGCAGCGAGAGTCCTCACTAGAACCAGAAGATACGAGCACATCACCCCTATCTTATCTACACTGCATTGGCTCCCTGTCAAATTTCACATCCATTTTAAGATACTACTTTTGACATTTAAAGCACTAAATGGTCTCGCGCCACAGTATTTGAGTGAACTGTTAGTGTCTTACGATCCGCCACGCCTACTTCGATCAAAGAATGCAGGCTGCCTGTCAGTACCACGTATTATTAAAACTACAGCAGGGGGCAGAGCTTTTTCTTACAAAGCCCCAGAGTTATGGAATAGTCTTCCTATTAATGTTCGGGACTCAGACACAGTCTCAGTGTTTAAGTCTAGGCTAAAAACCTATTTGTTTAGCCAAACATTTTTGTAAATAGATTAACCTTAGGTAAAGGAGCAGATCTGGGGGACTCATGGACGTAGAGTATTCTGGTGAACTGGTATGTTTAGATGCTGTCCTCCCCACTCTCATTGTTCACTCAGGTTTGCTGACGGTGAGGTGATTGGTTGCTTTACATCTCAGGGAGCCCTCATGTTTGTGTTTCCTTCTGGCTCTCCCTTTTAGTTATGCTGTTATAGTTAGTCCTGCCGGACTCCCTGCTTGCACTTTGCACTAATATACATTCACCTTATACATGTTGACTGTGACCAAACCTAACTGCCATCTCTCCTTATTTTCTGTTCTCTCCTTTTCTGCTCTCTCCTCTCTCTCTCTCTTCTTTCCCTCTCCCTGTCTCTCTGTCGAGCTATACATGTTCGCTCCTGAGTTGCCAGTGATCCAGACCCCTCTGCCCTCTGGAGTCCTGCTTCTGGTTGGAGATCTCGTCGCATGGATGCCCCGTGTGGTCTACCTGGATTCGTATGGTCGGCTGGGGATGGTTTCCATTAAGACTGTCCTATCATCGATTGATGCTCTGGGGACCTGCGACTTCAGTTGTTCGATAGCTCAGGACTGGAATCTCCTATAGTCTACCTGAGCCTCCGGGAACAAACTGGACTCCTTTTAATTTAAATTTTAACACATCTCCTATTACACTGAACTTCCAGTACACATTATTATGCTGATCATTCTCTGCTATCCGTTATCACCCAGATGAGGATGGGTTCCCTGTTGAATCTGGTTCCTCTCAAGGTTTCTTCCTATTACCATCTCAGGGAGTTTTTCCTTGCCACCGTCGCCCTCGGCTTGCTCATCAGGGACAATCTTATCATTTTGATTCATACACTTTGCATAAAAACTTACTTCTTTTTATTGTGTAAAGCTGCTTTGCGACAATGTCAATTGTTAAAAGCGCTATATAAATAAAATTGAATTGAATTTTGAAACATTTATAGTTCTGAAAGTTTAGTTGCACAACTTAGTTTTTGTATAATTATTTATTATAATGTGTGCCTTAGTTTTTTGATCCTTAAATCATTTGAAATACCTTTTTTTCCCCATTTTTTTGTATGGTGCTGTAATGCAGTTAATTAATCTCAGTCAACTTTAATACCCCTCTCACCTATGCGATTTCGCGCGGTGGCCGAAAGTACGGTTCTTCATGATGAATTTAATACGTTTAAGCCGCCTTAAAAACATGTTTAATTTTTTTGGCGGACCAAGCAGAACTTTGCGGACCGTCGGCGGGCAGTCGCCCGCCGCATCTCGCTGCGAGTCAAACCGTATAGGTGAGATAGGGCTATAAGGTATTTCTTGTATTGTGAATAATGACAATGTTTATTTTTATATAATGACAATGTTTATAAAATGCTGTATGCATTTAAAAAATAAAAGTAGATTTTTCTAAAAAGAAAACCAATCAATCTTTGTTTCTCTTATATATTTTACATTGCTGTTTAATTAAGCAAAAGTGCCTTTTATCCAATTACTCGATTACTCAATTAAAGTTTTGGTAGAATACTCGATTACTAAAATATTCAACAGCAACAGCCCTAGTTACCAGCCTCAAAAACTCACCAATTAACAGCACCTCGGATTAGAGCTGTTATGAAGGCCTTACCAATCATGAGTAGCACAAACATCAACATTAACCTTTCAAAGATTATTGCATATTTTGGACGCTTTCAGCATTGCTTTACAATGTAGAAAGAAAAAAATCAGGAACGACCATAGAGTTAGAAAGTGATCCCAAACGTTTGAGTGGTAGTGTATATATAGTTGATATTTATTATTACTGTACTGTATATATTTAAATTGTGACCATGGAGACATATTAAAAGAAATTGTCCAGGGGGCGCATTTACCATTAAAAACAATGCAACTTAGCAAACAATTCCTAAAAATCTCACATACTCAATTTCTATGACTCAGCATAGCTGTCACACCATCAATAGTTTTTTGCTATGAAATTACGATATAATTTTCTCCCATTTTAAAATGATATAGATTTTGTTTGCTGTTTTAGCTTTTAAAAAAGATTCTCCGACCTTCCCTGATTTACTTTTTTTTACATGAAAAACAATTGTTAAAATTAGAATGGATAGTTTTATGGAAGCATTTAAAGTTTTATTTCTTGAACTGAGCAGCTGTACCATCACACAGAAGACAGACTTGTTTACCTCTCATATTTATAATAATAATAAAAAAAATCTTCACACTCCTTTTTACAAAGACACAAATGTTCCTCATAAGCATGTATAATTTTTGCATCCATTTTTGTTTAAGCAAAGATAACACAAAAACTACTTCTTTCTGATTATTTAGGTTGGCAGTATGAGATAAGGTTTACTTCACTAATAAGTGCAGAAATTCACCACACATTATTTTAATACATTTTAGATAAATTTAAATACAACTTTAGTTCAAAGGAAAGGAGGCACATATGGCTCCCATCATTGGAGAACCATCATTCTAATATAAGAGGGAAAAAGTGGCATCAGCCACTCATGCATCAATATAATTTAACAATGCTTATTCACAAGGCCGTAACCAAGTTTGTTCATGACCCGTTCCACGTGTGTACATATTTACGTATTATAAATCTGACTCACTGATAACATGTCTGCTGAGAGTGTCTCCAGGTTCTGAACATCCGCAGGGAGAGTCTCATCATCTCCAACTGGCTCCTTCTTCTGATTCAGGTGAAGCAAAATATGTACAAATATAAAGAAAATTCTGCTGTTACATATTTAAGTAATCCCTGAAGAACATAATGAACACCTCAAGGAGTAAAACCTTTTGTGATATTGCCATATCAAATAGTTCTGAACTAATACTAAAATCACGAACAAGCCTCCATCCGGGGGCTGTGCATAAAGCGTTGTGCCATCTTTGCTTTTTCTGCATTATGGGTTTCTAAAGAAATCAGAATCGCCCCAGAAAATAGCAACCAGTGCACCGTGAAATTAAAGGACATTTTTAAAGATACGAGTACTATTTTTGTACAACTTTCTTAAGAGTAAATGGGGAGCATATTTTTCATTATACTGTATGTATATTAAAATAATATTCCGAAATCCAAGTTTTTTTTTTTACTGCTTATGCAGTGATTTCAGCAATGTTGCCAAAGCATTAGAAATAAAAAGGAAAAATTCTTACCCTTAATATATGGACAAAAGTATTTGGCCAAACTGGTTAATTATTGAATTCAGGCGTTTCAATCAGGCCCACAAGATGGGCAGTCTTAATGCTTCAGCATACAAAGACATCATGCTATGCTTTCACCTTTGTGACAACAGTTTGGAGAAGGCCCTGCTGGCCGCAAACCCATTGACCACCTTTGGTGGCTTTCTGATCACACTGTAACTTTAAATGGTCTTGCTGTTCCAAGTGCAACAGTGAAAGTCCTCGGTGTGATTATAGATTCCAGCCTTTCATTTGAAGCTCATGTAGATAATATTACCAGGATAGCATTCTTTCACCTCACAAATATTGCCAAGATAAGAAATATACTGTCACTAAACGATGTAGAAACACTTGTTCATGCTTTTATCACCTCTAGGTTGGACTATTGTAATGCCTTACTGTCTGGTTATTCAACTAGGTGCATAAACAAGCAGCGAGAGATCCAGAATGCAGCAGCGAGAGCCTTAACTAGAACCAGAAGATATGAACATATCACCCCTATCTTATCTACACTGCATTGGCTCCCTGTGAAATTTTGCATCGATTTGAAAATACTACTATTAAATGGTCTCGCGCTTCAGTATCTGAGTGAACTGCTAGTGTTTTATGATCCGCCACGCCTACTTCGATCAAAGGATGCAGGCTGCTTATCAGTACCAGGTATTATTAAAACTACAGCAGGGGGCAGAGCTTTTTCTTACAAAGCCCTTATGGAATGGTCTTCCAGTTTATGTTCGGTACTCAGACACAGTCTCAGTGTTAAAACCTAGGCTAAAAACCTATTTATTTAAGCATTTTTGTAAATAAATTTGCCTTAGATAAAGGAGCAGATGGGGGACTCATGGACATAGAGTATTATGGTGAACTGGTATGTTTAGATGCTGTCTTCCCCACTCTCATTGATCACTCAGGTTTGTTGACGGTGAGGTGACTGGTCGCTTTACATCTCAGGGAGCCCTCATGTTTGTGTTTCCTTCTTCCCTCATCGCATGGATGCCTTGGGTGGTCTGCCTAGGATGCGGGTGGTGACTGGGGACTGTTCCACTTTTCCCACAATGACGGTCTTGACCTTGGCTGATGCAGACAGCGGTTCTCTGAAAACTTGTGACTTCAGTCACTCGATAGTTCAGAACTGAACTGGAGTTTCCTACAGTCTACCTTAGCCTCCAATAATGAACTGGACTCGGAGACCGCGAGTCCAACGTCAGTGGCTGACATCATAAATTGTCTACAGAAGGTATAGGCAGGAAATCCCACAGAAACACTCCTAAATCTCAAAAAGCCTTCCAAGAAGAGTGGAAGCTGTTATTGCTGCTAAAGGGTACCAACTTCATATTTGGCATGGTGGTGTAATGGTGAGCACTGTCGCCTTGTACCGCAAGGGTCAATTTCCATCTCTGTGTTCATGGAGTTTCCTGTACTTGGTGGGTTTCCTCCCACAGGCCAAAGACATGCAGATTAGGATAAGGGGCATTCCCAAATTGACTATAGTGTGTAAATGAGTGTATGTGTGTGCTGCGATGGATTGCCACTCTGTCCAGGGTGTAACCCACATTCAAGCCCAAAGTCTCTTGGAATATGCTCCAGGCCCCCCGTGACCCTGAATACAGGATAAAGCAGTATAGACAATGAGTGAGTGAGTATTTAGATGCAATGTCACAAATACTTTTGTCCATATAGAGTATATTGTATATACAAGTTTTAACTGTATGGTATTAAATTGCATGGTATTAAGATTTTAAACATAAATGCTTTAAGGATTTTTTTCATTTAGATCAAATTGCAATGTAGAAAAATTCTACTTAATTGTTAATTGGATGTTATTTTGACACATACCAGCTACCTAAACATTGTTGCTGGTCAAGTACACACCAACAGAAAAACTGTATTATGTGAACTCAGTTAGGGATGGCTCGCTCGACACCCAGTTTCGACACACGTCTCGAGTTTTCGACATGCTAGTAATTCAAAACAGTGTTCCAGAACATTGCTTGCTGTCCATTTATTCCAATGTTACAATTATATCAGTAATTGTCATGCCGATATGTTTTTGACGTGGTGTACTATTGTTAAAAAAATTATAATAAAAACAATGACGTTTGAATGTCTGTTGTATGAATGTAAATTAAAACACCTTGCGGGCTCAACCACTGTTGCCAAAAAGAATAAAAAAGTCGTTCCTCAACTACAAACTTGTTTGCTGCTTGTAAACGCCATAGGGCATTTCAAATGTTGCACTCAAAATCTAAACATTTATATAACATAGAAAATCTAAACATTTATAGCTAAATACACCATTTTAACCAAGATAGTATATGTGTACATAAACCATTTGATAGAGATTATTAAAATCTATTCTCTTAGATTATAACCAAACACAAGATACAAGGCAGAACATGAAATGTTTGGCAAAGATTAAGCTATAATAACTTGTTATTAACCTAAAACACTGTAATGAATGGGACATGTACCTTCATTTTCTCACCAACAGCTCTGCTACATAAATTCTTTGCTTTGTTGAGGTTGTCAGCAATGAAGCGACCTAAGAGAAGAAACAGATATTTGACTTGGTGAATGTTGGTTTATGTTGATTTGGCACCATCTAACTGGTCTGTCAGTTGTTCCGAATTCCGAAGCTTTAGGATATTTGGCCCACTCGCCCTTAAATACAAAAATACAGAAAGGCACTGATCATGCTTAGTATAGCTCATCTTAAAAAAAAAAAAAACAAAAAAAAAAAAAAAAAAAAAAACAATGCACTGCTGATTTTTAAATGTGGTTAGGCCAACACCCTGTGGTAGTGGATCCATGCATGAAAATGATTCCTTATGCTCCGAGAACCACTCTTGCACAATTTGAGCATGATGCAACTTAGCATTGTTGTCCTGGAATATGTCTTGCCATAAGGAAAAAAATTAAGTAATTAATGGGATAACCTGGCATTTCAGTACTGACCTTATTTTGTTGCCACATAATGATGTTGAGCCTAGACCTGACTAAAGAAAGAAACCCCATATCACAGTACTGCTTCCAGAAGCTTGTACAATGGGCACTATGCACACTGGGAACTAGACACAATGGCTGCATCGGTTCTTTGTCCATTCAATCCTTTTACTCCGAAGCAAACCAAAGTCTTCTTTCTAATTAGTCTCACTAAACGAGTGGTTTTATTATGGGCACAATTCTAAAAGTTATCACATAGTGAATGTGGAAATGCTATTGTATTCTTTTTTCTCTCTCGTTCTTTCATGAGCAACATAAAAGCTAATTATAAAAAAAGATAACATAACCTTGTATTCACTATTAAACATAGCTGTGGTTTATACTGCTACATATTGCTAAATTAATTACCACTCAATAAATCACTCAGTCAAAATCTATTAAGTATTTGCTTATTTAAATCTAAATGCCAACTTTTTTGGGGGGGGGGGGGGATGGCGCTATTACAAGTAATCCGTGTCCTTTCTTCAGAGATTGCATCAGACTCCTTGCAGTGCTGTGATGACATCATACTGGTACATGGAACAACTAGACTTCCTACAACGTGCCTGGTCGACTAACCTATTCGAAGATGCTGAACAGATTTTTACACACATTCATGCATGCATACATACATACACAGACACACATATAGCATTTTATATATATATTTTAACAGGTTAGTCACCTGACAGCGATACATCGATGTTACTGCGGTTAACATGCTAGCCCTAGACATATCTTACTAGTTTATTATAAACACACAACTTAAATAATGACTAAAATAAACATTCACAGTCGGTTTTTATGATGCAGACCAACCAGCTATTTTAGGCTACAACTATCTTTAATTTAAAATCAGGATGACTTTTTCTCGATGATCATAAGGCAACATAAGGTAAACTAGCTGTGTTAGCAAGCAAAGCGCCACTCACACTTTCTCCATTCCTTATCTGCTTGAACAAGTTTATCCACCAAGGACACATCTTTAAATCTTTTTCGCTGCGTCTCTCTCACAATTTCTGGATCGCCACCTTTATCCGTGCGAAAAAGATCTAGATCAAGAACCATGCTGCCGCGCTAACTGTGTGCGTAAAGGCAAGTAAAAAAAACGAAGGAACAACTGCAGCAGGATTTTGCAGTAATGGGGAGTGGTTCGGTGATCTCCGTCCCTCACGGGCTGATTTTCAAACAGTAAAGTTTTGGGCTTCTAGTGCACTATATAGGGGCGAAAGGGCCAATATCTCATACCCTGTGTAGTGTACTTATATAGGCTATATAGACCTATTTGAAATTGAACCTTACTTTTTTTTTTGCACGCGAGAAGATTTGCACATGCGCGTTGAGTTGCGCGGCCGCTTTCGTCATGATTTGTCAATGCTAATTTACAAGTCGTAACATGGACGTCTTTTTAAGGATGTAAAAATGAGAATAATAATAGTAATAATAATATTATTATATTACATATTATATTATATATCTCAAACATGAGAGGTATAAATTATACAGAAATTTATACCTCTCATGTTTGAAAGAGCAATATGAACGGTAACGTTTCTACATAAGGCACATTAACGGGTTTGAGCGGCTCATTTAGAGTCCCCTCCCCGCTGTCTATCAAATATAATAATAATAATAATGTTAAGGTTTCATTTGATGGCTAATATTAGTATATTATATATAAATGACCTTAACCATTGCTACAAAATTCTTGCCAGTCTATACATTATCCATACAGAAGTGGCGATGCAGAATCAAGACCTTTATTTTGACAACCATTAGACCGGACATGTCATATTTGCTTTGCACACTGTCAAACTGAATCTACAATTGGACAATCTCAGGGTTATGAATGCTATGTGGAGAGTAGCGATGTCGGAAGAGGTTGGTAAGAAGATGCAGGCGGTGGTGGATCGTGTAAATTTGGCGGTCACCCGACGCCCAAAGGTTAGTTTTTAAGAATTTTTCAGCCAACGCTTTGGTGAGAAACAATTCACTTGTGGAACTTTATACTCAATCCTCAGTGAGTGTGCGGCGTCGGTTGGTTTATGTAAGTGCTTAACCGTTACATATACATTAGCTAAACAGATGGCGACATTAAGTCAATAAATATCTATTATAAGGAATTACGTATCTTTTTTTGGTAGACTTATGGATCATGCATATAAATTGTACAGTGGTATTCAAAAATTAAAGTTGGCGTTTTGAGGTTCTTGAACGAGTCTTCGCTATGTGGGCCAAGATACCGTATAATTAAATCTCTTTTTTTGAGCCAAGATGCCAGTGTATTTTAAAAGAATAATATATAAATAATATAAATGTGCTTACTGTCGGTAATATCCCTATCTGGTAAACGGCCCCAAAAATCCTGATTGGAGCACCCCTACAAATATACTCATTCTTAATAAAGTGTCTAATTCCTGTAACCAATCTTCACTTTTAACACAACACTCTTAATCATCAGGAGCAGTGTAAATCACCAATACCTCCAGTAAACTAAGGAAGGAATGATGTATATTGCCTGGCCAAATAACAAAAGTTACTCTGGATTTATATAAGCAAAAACTTAAGAGCCCTTTATTAGGTAATTACAGAAGTGATTAATATGTTTTAGCTATCAATGATTATTTATACTAATGGATCCTGAGTGGTTATCACAAAAGAACCATGTTGGAATACGTGGTGGTATCAAAAAGTTTTGAGACTAATTTATAACAAGGCCAACAGATGGCAGCACAAGGCCGCAATCACACAGTCACAATGTTAAGGTTTCATTTGATGGCTAATATTGTTATATTATATATAAATTACCTTAACCATTGCTACAAAATTCTTGCCAGTCTATACATTATCCATACAGAAGTGGCGATGCTGCATCAAGACCTTTATTTTGACAACCATAAGACTGGACATGTCATATTTGCTTTGCACACTGAATCTACAATTGAACAATCTCAGGGCTATGAATGTTATGTGGAGAGTAGCGATGTCGGAAGAGGTTGGTAAGAAGATGCAGGCGCAATCACACAGTCACAATGCGCACAGATCTAAAAGACCAAAAGACATCGGCCTGTGTACATCGGAAGCTGTGCAACTGGGGCAATTCTGACCACGTGCGTTACCACTTCCAGTGCAGTTTTTAAATAATGATTTTATTTATTAAGGGAAGAAAGCTGTCTAAACCTACCTGCCCCTATGTTAAAAAGGTTTTGCCCCCAAACCTAATAACTGGTCACCCTTGGTGATGACGGCTGCAATTAAGCATTTGCAATATGCAGTGAGCTTTTTACATAACTGTTTTGGAATTTTGTCTCACTCCTCTTTGCAGCATTGTTTTATTTCAGCCACATTGGAATTTTGTTTTTTTGAGCCATTCAGAGGTGGACTTGCTGGTGTGTTTCGGATCATTGTCATGCTGTATAACCCATGTGCACTTAAGCTTGGACAGACATGATGGACATTCTCCTTCAGGATTTTCTGGTAGAGTGCAGAATTCATTGGTCCATCATTAATGGCAAGTCATCCAGGTGTCATATCAGACCATCACACTACCACCACCATGTTTGATTGTTGGTATGATGTTTTTTTTAATGAATTAATGTTTTAGTTTTATGCCACTTGTAACGGAATGCACACCCCAACAAGTTAAACTTTTGTCTTAGTTCACATAATATTTCCCAAAAAATCTTGGGAATGATGAAGGATACTGATGATTTGGTATGTGAGATGAGCCTTTGTGTTCGTTTTTTCATGAACACTGACTTCACTTGAGGCAAGACCTGAAGTTTTTAGATGTTATTCTGGGTTTTTTAAATAAGCTCCTTGATAAGTGTTGTGCCCTTGGAGTAATTCTATACACATACACACACACTATATTGCCAAAAGTATTCACTCAATTGGAGCAGTGGTGAACCTTCCCAAGAGTGGTCGGTCTACCAAAATTACACTATCTAAGACTCATATATTTTTATATAGGTGCATCTCAATACATTAGAATATCAAAAAGTTGATTCATTCTTTTAATTTGGTTTCTTTTAATTTTGATGATTATGGTTTACAGTTTCACTTTTTGACTTAAACTGTCAACAGTATAGATGAATTTAAAGAGACAGCATCATCCTACATACGTTTAGACAAAGTTACAGCAATGAAACACCTTGGTTCATAGGCACTCCGACAATTTAAGTTGAGTTGAAAAGATTAATTCTGGAGTGGGTATAGGGCCAGGTTTAAAGAGTCTAAATGTAGGTCTAAATAAAAGCACTCAGAGAGGCTAAACAATTGTACGGTACACAATGAACATTTGATGAACATTCGAGTAACGAAGTAACATTCGAGTGGCTCACTTGTATTGTACAGAAAATGCATTAATATTTACAATAATATACAATATTTTCAGTGTGAAAGTGTATGTGTAAAATGTCCAGAGTTTGGTGTATTGTATGTGTGTGGGGGTGCAGGAGAAATTAGTCAGCCTCACCAGTTTCAGTGAATCAGTCTAGGAGCATGATGGTGAATAATCCTAATTTTGGAAAATCCTTAACAAAACAGAGTTCACAGTCCGAAATAGCTCTGAGATGAACGAGTGTGAATGAGTTCTACTGTCATTTTCAAAGACAAGGGAATATTCCAACACCATAATTGCTGACCCTTGCCATATGTGGAGCCCAGGTCAATTCTAAGCTGTTCACACCTTTGTTTGAGTACTTTTTGCTATCTCAAACACATTACAGATTGGGTGCCCTGCTGTTTGCCATCAGGTCTGTAGAAGACGCTGTAAACATAGCCCTACACTTCATCCAGCAGCACCCAGACTCCACAGGAAATAATTTCATTTGTGAAATTTATGTCTTGTGCTCCTGAACCTCTCACCACTCAATCAATAACTTGTTGATAGCGGAACCATATTCATCACTTCAGTAATTACCTAATGGAAGACGCTTGCCTTGTTTTCTTACATGCCAGGCAGCATGTGTGTGCATGCGTGTATGTGTATATACAGTATATACAGTACAGTCACACACACAAGACATTGACCACCACATGCACATCGATTTCAGAAGTGCTGTGCAACATTGCTGAATCAACCCCACTAGCCACTTCGGCAGACTGAATTTTAATTCATTCCGGAAGCGGATTCGTATATCAAAACACTCGTAAACCAAATCATAATTTCCCATAAGAAATAATGGAAACTCAAATTATTCATTCTACAACCCAAAAAAATTAACACATAAAAATAATTAATAATTAATTAAATATAAACTAACCTGCACTTTACCTTTAGAAAAAAGTAAAAATAAATCCAGATAGATAAGTATTTGTGTGTGTGTGTTTGTGTGTGTTTGTGAAGCTAAAGTAAGATAGAGGAGGAATTAGCCCCTCCCCTCTCCCTCTTCTCATCTTACACAGTAAAACTTCCTCCTCTTTTATTTAAGTTTCTCTCTCTCTCTCTCTCTCTCTCTCTCTCTCTCTCTCACACACACACACACGCACACAGACACACACACAATGGAAACACTGTTTTATTGGGAAAATAAACAAGACATCTCTCTAACGACAATCGACTGAGCGCAGACTAACTGAATCACTGCTGTAAAGTAAAAATAAAACAAATTAATCTGCACTTTACATTTGAAAAGCATTGCAACAGAGCAGTGTTTTTGTGTAGAGCAGAGAGAGAGAGAGAGAGAGAGAGAGAGTGTGTGTGTGTGTGTGTGGACGTGGACACGTGCGCACGCGCGAAGACAAAAAAAGGAGGGGGGGGGGTGCGCGAAGACGAAAGAAGGATGGGGTGTGTGTGTGTGTGTGTGTGTGTGTGTGTGTGTGTGTGTGCGAGAAGACGAGAGAAGGTGGGGTATGTGTGTGTGCGTGAAGACAAGAGAAAGAGGGGTATCTCTCTAATGAGACTTTCTTTTGCTTTACACGCGCACACGTTATAATAAACAGTACACGTGTGCTGTATACACACATACAAACACAAAATAAAAGATGTTTTACGCTCACACACATGGTCACAGTGTTATAGTAAACAGTACGTGCATGCACTGATGTTAATTATATCAGTGAGAGACGCGCACCAAGACCGAGCAGGAGAGACAATTACCCACAATTCCGCAGCGTAAGAGGAGAAAACCCAGAAGCGCATGCATGATACTCGTAAACCAAGACTTGTTTGTTTTCCAAGTCAAAATTTATTAAAAATATTTGCTCATCTTGTGGAACACTCATAAACCACGTTACTCACAAAATTCAGTCTGCCAAAGTGGCTAGTGGGGTTGATGTATACAAGGGTTGGACAATGAAACTGAAACTCTGGCCAAGGAGGTTTCATGGCTAAATTTGACCAGCCTGGTGGCCAATCTTCAATAGGCCAATAGTTTTGGCTTAAAATATTGCATAAGTTCAAAAGTGGACAAATTGTTGGTGTGCGTCTTGCTGTCTTGGTCACAGATGCCCCAGCAAGTCTTTGTATTAAGAGCCTTGGTATCCAGGGTAATGTCAGCATACCACCAAGAAGAACGAACCACATTAAACAGGAGTAAGTGTGGACGCAAGAGGAAGCTGTCTGAAAGGGATGTCCGGGTGCTAATCCGGATTGTATCCAAAAAAAAAATAAAACCACAGCTGCCCAACTCACTTCAAAATTAAATGTGTACCTCAACTCTCCACCAAAACTGTTTGTCGGGAGCTCCACAGGGTTAGTGTACATGGCCTGGCTGCTATAGCCAAGTTTTTGGTCACTTGTGCCAATCCCAAATGTCGGTTTCAATGGTGCAAGCAGCTGGTATAAGCAGCAGGGGCCTTAACGCCGTCCTCCTCACGGTGTTTTCCTCTTCGGCAGCGGGGACTTGAAGGCGGGCTCGCCGCGGGAATGAAGGATGCCGCGGGAGCTTGCGCAGTTCTTTCTTGCACAGTTCTTTCTTGCACTTTCCAAAGGTGGAAATCCAGTATTCATTGCCCCACTCGCATGCCACTCTGATGCTCCACCGCGTTATGCGCTTCTCAGACGGCGAACTAATATGCGCCTTGCTTTTATAACGCAGACCAAGCCCGAGATCCTATTAACGTTAATCAATGCCAGCCGGCAAGTATAGGCAGCCCCGTCCTTTCACACACCTGCATGGGTGCCACCTACTTAGGTGAGTACCTAAGTGAGTGAGGGGCGATAATAGACTTGGGTGCACGCCCATCACAAACTCGCTCCGTGACAAGAATGCATAGAAAAATAACATAATTAAAAGTAAATCACAGTGTGAAGTAACACAGACGCTAACGTATGTTAATGATAACAATCGGTGTGTCTTAAGAATTTCAGAAAGAGTCTGAAATGAACTTTTAACTCTGCTATCCGGAAGTGAAGTGTCTCAAGTTTATGGGGTATTATTAGCAGGCGCGGGACCCGGAGCAGATATGACCACCTGAGCACATCTGGTACCTACACATAAAAAGTATAACAACATTTAAGAATAAGAATATCTTTGTCATTATACTGGGCAGAATAAAATTCTGCATGACATCTCTTATAAGAAATAATAAGAAGGCGTCAAGAGTAACATTTAGTCATGTAAAAAAGTAGATGCTAGTAAAAAAAAAATCGTTTCAGCCCTTCAGCCCAAGTATTAGTTTACGAGCACCGGGTATAATGTATCACGCATGCGACTCTTATTTTGGCACCGAGCGGCAAGTGATCACAACTGAGCCAATGATTTTTCTCTCTCTTGCGCTGCAAGGAATTATGGGTAATCGTCTCCCCTGCTGCGTCCCCTGTGTCAAAATAAGAGACCCCTGCTGCGTCTTAGTGCTCGTCTCTTATAATCAACATCTCCCTCTCCTGTTTGACACTGTGCCCCACACACACCGACACACACACACACACTTTTTACACACACACACTTACTTTGTGTGTGCGTGTGCACACCTCGTAATTTGACACCGACACACACACACACACACACACATCTCCCCGGCGCTTTACTTACACAGAAAACTCAGCTCTGTCGCGATTCTTTTCTAAGGTAAGGTGCTGGTTTATTTGTTATTTTTTAATTTACAGCAGTGATTCCGTTAGTATGCTCACGCGAGTATCATTAGAGAGATTTCTTATTTTTCCCGTTAAAACAGTGTTTGCATTGTGTATGTTAGTTGTGAAACTTAAAAAGCGAGGCGGGGGGAGGGAGGAGGAGTTTTACTGTTTAAGACGAGGAGAGGGGTTAATTCCACACACACGCACGCGCATAAAAATACACGGCACCTGCGCGCACAAAAGGAAACTGTCTGGATTTATTTTAAATGTTAAGTGTAGGTTAATTTGTTTTATTTTTACTTTATATGTTGTATTAATTATTTTTATGTATTTATTGTTTTGGGCTGTAGAACGAATAATTTGTGTTTATTATTTCTTATGGCAAAATTTATTTTGGTTTACGAGTATTTTGGAATACGAGCCCGCTTCCGGAACGAATTATGCTCGTAACCCAAGGTTCCACTGTGTGTGTGTGTTTGTGTGTGTGTGTATATATATATGAGCTTCAGAACTGAGCTTGAGAGCTTGCTGTAAAAACAGATTAAGTTGCTGTTGTGTTGGAAGAGGTGCCGAAGTAAGCACAGCTTTTTGCTGAAATAGAGCTACTATATATAGTAGCTTCGTTTAATTAATTTTAAAAACTTGCGTTATATTTTTGTGCAATTATTTGTTGACAGCACGCTTTTGACACAATGCGCTTCCGGGTGCATGCCGCCAGTAAACACCAACGAAGAAGGAGCGCTTATGTCACCCACAAAGCGGAAGGAGACGCAAACAGTTAGCTGTGTATTGATTTGAGGGAGCGTTCGGTTACGGGCTGCAAAATGGAAAGGATCAATAAAATTTTTAGCGAGGCCAAGAGAAGAAGAAAGCAGAAATTGTCAGCAAAGGCTTATGTTATGCCTGAGATGTAGATTTTGAAACTTTTAGTTGCACAAATTAGTGTTTTTGTGTAATTATTTATTTTAATGTGTGCCTTAGGTTTTTTTTATAAATTATTTTTTAAAAGTCATTTGAAATACCTTTTTTTTTTGCATCCGAGAAAATGCTTTAATTAGGTGCTGTAATGCACTTAATTAATCTCAGGCAACTTTAATACCCCTCTCTCACCTACGCGGTTTTGCGCGGTGGCCGGACGTAAGGTTCTTCATGATTCACGCAAGTTTTGGTGCTGCGATTACGTTTTCATCTTTCTGCGCGAAAAATTAAATATGTTTAAGCTGCCTTAAAAACATGTTTAATTTTTTTGGCGGACCTTGCAGAACTTTGTGGAACGTCGACGGGCAGTCACGGCCACTCACGGTGCCTAACACCACATCTCGCTGCGAGTCAAACCGCATAGGGGTATAAGGTATTTCTTGTATTGTGAATAATGACAATGTTTATTTTTGATCAAATGCTGTATGCATTTAAAAAATAAAAGTAGATTTTTCTAAAAAGAAAACCAATTAATCTTTGTTTCTCTTATATATTTTACCTTGCTGTTTAATTAAGCAAAAGTGCATTTTATCTGATTAATCGATTAAATTTTTGGTAGAATACTCGATTACTAAAATATTCGATAGCTACAGCCCTAAAATGTATATAAAAATTCCTATATTTGCATACTGAACTAGAAAGAGTTTATGGAGGCAACATTGGTTATACTTGCAGTACATTGGTTACAGTTTGGTTATAGGTGCAGTTTGTGTGCCTAAATAGATTTAAATGGGGCCGCAGTTAGAGAGTGGGACTGTTTCCTAGCTTATTGTGATCTAATTCACCCAAATTTTATACCCGGGGTTTACACAGGGAGAAGCATATAACATAACCACATAGTTTTCAGGGGACCCTAATTTTTAGTTCTGTAAATTTACTATCAGTTTGTGTTGCAGTTGTGCCTGCTTCAGCATTCTAAGGAAAGAGAGAGAGAAGAGTATAGAAGAAGAGATATCAGTTAGCTCTGGTCACAGTCACATATATAAGGTATATATAGTGTAGAGTGCAAGCAAGGACACCAGCAGGACTAACTATGACAGCATAACTAAAAGGGAGAGCCAGAAGGAAACACATCCTTGGGATGTACAGTACCAGTCACTTCACTGTCAACAATCGTGACTGATCAATGAGAGTGGGGAAGACAGCATTAGCAGCATTAAGATACCAGCTGTAGAGGTGATGTGCTCATATCTTCTGGTTCTAGTGAGGACTCTCACTGCTGCATTCTCGGAGAGGTACTCGCCTGCAATGATCTTTCAGTTCAAATGTGTGCCTTGGCAAGGGTTAATCTGTGACATTTCTTTCCTTCTTATTGTGCTTTAGGTCATTAGTTGTCTTGTGTGGAGGAAGGGTGGATAAAGAGTGAATATTAGTACTACTACAACTACTCCATACAAATCCATATTGTGGCATGAAACACTCAGTTAAGTAAATACAAAAGACAGTCCATGATTACTTTAAGAAATTAAGGTCAGACATTCAAAAAATCTCAATAAGTTTGAATATATCAGTTGCCATCAAATGCTATAATGAGACTGGCTCTCATGAGGACTGTCCCAGGGAAGGAGGACCAAGAGCTCGGCGTCAGATGACCTGGCCACCACAATCACCCGATCTTAAGCGAATTGAGATGCTTTGGGATGAGTTGGACTGCAGAGTAAAGAAAAAGCAGCCAACAAGTACTCAACACCTCTGAGAACTCCTTCAAAATTGTTGGAAAATCATTCCAAGTGAATACCTCATGAGGCTGACTGAGAGAATGCCTAGAATGTGCAAAGTTGTCATCAAAGCAAAAAATAGCTACTTGGAAGTATTGAAAATATGAAACATATTGCTTATTTAATGTTTTTTTGTTGACTACATAATTTAATATCTGTTCTGTCATAATTTCAGTGTTTTCAGTATTAATATACAATGTTGAAAGAAATAGCATTGAGATGGAGGGAAACATTTATTCAGCTATGATTTTTTTTGTGTGTGTGGCCATTCATGAGTCTCAAGACATTGCAAGCAGTATATAGTCAAAAATAGCATACATTTGAAGTTCCACATGCCCACGTTGGAAGCTGCACATGCTCAAGCGCTA
Organism: Clarias magur; assembly: GCA_013621035.1. Classification (NCBI taxonomy): domain Eukaryota; kingdom Metazoa; phylum Chordata; class Actinopteri; order Siluriformes; family Clariidae; genus Clarias; species Clarias magur. The sequence goes on along the minus strand of QNUK01000393.1, from coordinate 590,659 downwards.
ACAATCATTTAAGCCATGTGCTTAATGTTTAGCTGAGTTTTGAGACTTGAGAGGTGTTTAAGGTGGAAAATGTTAGTGTTTCTTTATAATCTTACAGGAGGTATACTGAACTATTTACACATTTCCATTCTGTGTGGTAGGAGTGATTATTTGCCAAGTTTGTTTAGAAATAATATTTATGGTGAAGAACAGATATCTGCTGCTTTGTTAAATGCTAAAGTCTTGTTTTTGCAGTTATTGTATATTGTTTAAATGCTGCTCTTGGTTTTTAAGTCAGAAAATTGTTATAACGAACGGGCTACATTTAATTAATGTAAAACTTTATATACTTTATTATATATTATAAACTTTTTTAAAGGTTTAAAATGTATGCAAAATTATATAAAATTAGGATATATGTAAAATCGTGATACTTATAGAATTGCTATTTTAATCAAATCATTATCTAGGTATCATTATAGTTTTGTATTCGGAGGTGACTAGTCCTATCCCCAAAGAAGTGTGTCCACATTTTTGACTGGTATTGTACACCCACAACACATGCCATATGTCTATAAAGCAGCAATCCAAACTATGCTTGACTGCCGAGATGTGGATTCTTATTCTAATTATCTCTCAGGATTTTGTTAGGTACCCTGTTGCTTATTTTGGATTCTGACTTGGCTCTCAAGCAAGTTTCCTAGTGCCACTTTCAGTTTTGTGTGTCAACATTTCTTCCAATTCTGGATTATGGGCATCACAGTTTGTACTGGTATCCCTAAACACTTTTTAGGGATGTTTACATTGTTCTCTTGCTTTATAAAGGTTTACTAAATTCATGTTGAGGTCTTGTGAAAGCTGATTTTCTGATTTTCATGTGGTAAAAAAAAAAGCAAACAAACTGTGAACACTGAATACTAAACTGAATATAAAACTGAGCGTATGGATTAATTAACCGAGATGCGTTTTTCTTTGCCCCACCCCAGTGAAAACTGCATATTCAGAGAAAGGCTCGTCCATGAGAGGTTGGGCGCACACAACTGAGCTTCTACGGATTCTAAAATTGACATTGTTACCGTTTTTAATCCCTGGAATGGAAGAAACTGAGAATTTCCTTTATAATAACGTTTTATTTTCTTCAAGTATTGACTAACGATTGATTAGGTCTGCCTACTTGTTACACGTCACGTGAATGATAACGCAATGCTGTCAATGAGAGAGAGGAGAGAAGTGATCAAGATTTATGACTGAAGAATAAAACTCATTCCGATGATTCTGATAATAGTGTTTTGTTTTGTGTGTCTAACCAAAAACGTGTGAAAGCAGAATGATCAGAATGCAAGGAAATACACAGAAGTGAATCAACGTCAGTTAGATATGAGATCACATTTATGTATGAATTAACATTGTGATTTTTTTTTATTTATTAATCGTGCAGCCCTATCATACACATTCAAATAATCATCTTGAGCACTGATGAGGAGGCTTATATGAACCAAAAACATCACAGCATCAACACTTACAGATGTAGCAATTCAAAACTGCCAGGGTCGGGCAACTTGCGTGTAAATGGCTTATGGCTGACGTGTGGCTGACGTGAATCCTCCCTCTTTCTCCTGCCAGAAGGCGTGTCACAGTAAACATGCCCATTGAAGTCATATTTATTAATTTACCGTCCGCCACCACTAGATGGCGCTTTGTTCTCAAGAAGACCTTAACAGAAGCCAGCAATTTAGCTGCTGAGTAGCATTCACGTGAAACTGAAACACTGGCCAGTTTAGTGTTTCATGGCTAAATTTGCCCCAGCGTGGTGGCCAATCTTCATTGATTGCACATTCCACCAGTAAGAGTGGAGTGTGAAGGTTTAATTAGCAGAGTAATAGACAAATTGTTGGTGCGCGTCTTGCTGGCGAATCTGTGACCAGGACAGCACGTATTTGTAATGTATCAAGAATCTGTGTTTTTGGGGGGATCTTTTGACTCGCCGGCGCACAAATGCGTTTGTGTTAAAGCCAACTGATAAATCAAGGAGCAAACACAGTCACACCTCTCCATTAACAAACACAGCTACAGTGTACAGTACAAACGTAGTGTGTGGGGATTGAAAGATTTCCCACTGTGCCTCCTCATTGTTTTTCACTATCATCCTTGTACGGTATGAAGTCCGATGATTAAAATGGTGTGTGTAACCCCCCAGCCTACGCGGAGAATACCTCATTTACAAGACAAAAGACGGTCAGAGGTGTGAATGCACATCTCTGCTTTCCTCTGCAGTGTGTGTGTGTGTTCGTGCTTTTAGGTTCTTTGGGGTGCTTTCCTAAATTCAATCTGACTGAATCTGTATAAACGCCAGGTTGGGAAAATCATGTTTGAGAAAACGACACATTCTGTATCTGCAAAGTAAAGCTTGGAAGTGAAACATAGGGTCACTCTGATCATTTTGATTCATGCACATTTCCTCACACATTTCATTATCATTTATTTAATTGTCTTTTAATTCTGTAAAGCTGCTTTGCGATCGTAACCGCTGTTAAAAGCGATATATAAATAAATCCGATATTACTGAACAAATCCTGGAGCCTGTGCGCGGTGTGTATGTGAGAGAGATCTCCTCTACGACGTGTGTGTTATGTGATTAATACTGATCAGTTTCTGTAACATGCGGTTTAAGACCATAGGAGCGTTACAGTATATTAATAAAACTGAGCTATATTATATTTGTTTTTTTTTTTGTATATATTTACATGTTCAAACAAAACGTGATTTTCAGAGTATATAATTTGTTGTATCATCTGATTACAGCATTGGCTGATTTTGTGATTGAGACCCATGGGTTACATTGAAATATTTTTTATTAGTAGTAGTAAGCCAGGCTTTAGTGACCTAGGACAAATCACGATATAAGCCCTCTCTCCCTCGCACACACACATACATGCACACGCAAACAGCACATGAAATCGCGTAAAACCAAATGAAACTAGGGCAAAAAATAAGTGTACTGTAGACATTGGCTGAGACCAACCCATTGGTTGAGACCCATGGGTTTAATTTACATTACAACAATTATTATTATTATTATTAGTAGTAGTAGTAGTAGTAGTAGTAATCCACAATATAACCTCTCTCCCTCTCACACACAGCACATGAAACTGCGTAAAACCAAATTAAACTGGATCGCCTTGCAATACAGCGGCTTTAACCATTTCGCCACATGAGAAGTTGTTGAGTTCGCCGACTGTGAATGTGCGCTTCTTTGTCCACAGGTGTGAAGTTGCATCGTGTTACTATGCATCGCTATACTGTACATTAGGGCTGCAACTAACGACTGTTTTAATAGTTGACTAGTCACCGACTGTTAAAACGATTAGTCGACTAATCGAATGATTATTACATTTTTCTAAAATTTAGCATGAGATTGCTTTAATTATGTGGAAAATGATAATAAACACAAGAAAGAAGGGAGTACTTCAATGAAAAATGCATATTTTATTGAACTTTGCTGCTGATGAGCCGATTCATACTAAAAGTAAATAAAAATGCCCTGTCTAAAACCAATTAGGCACAGTGCTCGGTCAGTATAGACATAAATGCATAAATAAAGAAACTCTATAATTTTTTTTAAAGGACAGGCACATTTGTTTTATAAGAAAAAATAAATTAAAATCAGGGGTCCATGGTGGTTCAGACTGCATACATTTAATTTAAAATACTTTTGTCAGGCACAGTCGGGCATAACGTTAAATCTTTTTTTTTAAAGCGAAAATACGCTTATACAATATACATCCAAAACAAAACGTATTGGCTGCCATGTTATTTAAATCTTACAGAGGCGAGTCAAACTCCGTTTCATTAAACTGTCCAACGTGCTTTCTCTTTAAATGTTCTTGCATCACCGAGGTGCTGCCGTGATACGCAAGGACTGCTTTGCAAACCATGCAAATTTTATTTGCTGTATCCAGGCTAAAATGCTCCCAAACTTTAGACATTTCGCTATGCACAACTGCTGCGTTGGACGCCGCCGTTTCTGTATGTTATCGCTCAGCAGAGAAGCTAATGTGCATGAGCGACTCTCGGCAGAGATTGTAATGAAGAGAGATGCCTCACTCGGTCGGAAAAAACATATCTGGCGACAACGTCGACAATGAAATTGATTGTTGACAAATCGTTGCAGCCCTACTGTAAAAACATTCTTAATTACTCATAACCTCTCGTAAGAATGAAATTACTATAGCCCATACATACATATATAGCCCTGAGTTATTTATTTTTGTAAAACATACTGATGCAGCATTAAAATACATTTCGGCTGACATTCTAATGTTTTTATATTATTATTTTGAAAGTATATGAGAGTGGCAGTGGCCCGATGTCTTATGCATGAAAGGTCTGAGCATTAAAGCAACGTTAGGGACCGGTACTCTGTACTGTATACTGTATATCTCCAAAATGACAAGCTTGATTTAATCATAAAAATGTGTGGACAATGCAAGAGCTGCAGTTAACTGAATCAGTCACTGCACCACTTCTGCTTCATCTGTAAGTGGTTATGGATGCAACATGATCATTGATTTCATGTACACATATACTATTATTTATACATTGGTCATTCTTGAGAACTGGGAAAGAACATGCATATGGGAGATTCCCATGAAATCTTGTTTGAAAAAATTTATTTCAAAAACTTTATTTTCAGACAAAATAAGTGGAAATTTCCAAAAAGTTTGTGTGTGTGTGTGTGTGTGAAGGCGAGAGGAGGAAGTGTATGTGTGTGTGTGAAAGCGAGAGTGTGTGGGAAGGGGCACGGTGTTGTACAATGATGCGTGCGAAAAGTGCAGGCTGACAGAGAGAGAGAGAAAATGGATGTTTAACCTCTCTAATGAGACTTACTTTTGCTTTACATGCGCGCACACACGTGTTATAATAAACAGGACACACGCGCTGTACACACACGCATATAAACACAAAATAAAATATGTTTTACATACACACATGGTCACAGTGTTCTAGTAAACAGCACATGCATGCACGGATGTTGATTATACCAGTGAGAGACGTGCACTAAGACCGAGAAAAATAAGAAAAGAAAAAAAAGAAAAATAAGAAGCATGTGCGCGATTTACGAATCATGTAGCACGGTAAACCAACTTGCACGTTTTTCAAGTCAAAATTTATTAAAAATCTTTGCTTTTCTTGTGGAACACCCGCAAACGGCATTACTCGCAATCCGAGGTTCCACTGTATAAGGTTGTATTAAGTTAGTCATTAAAGAATACAACGTCCCTGCTTACCCCCTCACCCCGCCCACTCTAATTGAACAGGTGACTAATATTCCCAATTCCGTGTAACCCGTGACTCTCCACCATAAATATGTGAAATAAGCATGAACACACATGATCATGTCCACTGCTATCCCGCCCCTAATTATTATCAAATAATAATTACATTCATCAAAAAGGACATGAAATAATCAAATTGATCAATTTTAACAGCATTATGTAATGAACAGTCTTCTTTCTTCTTCAAAAAGAGAATAGAAAAAGCAAAAAGTGTTCATAACAGGGATTAGTCCAAGTGTTCATTACAGGTCCACTCGGTCAGGCTTCAAAAGTCAATGTCAAAGTCAAAAAAGTTTCAAGTAATAAGTAAAGTTAACCGTCTTCTGCTTCTTGTATAAAAACAGCTGCTTTTAGTTCATTCTCTGCTCCTACAAAGTTTCTTCCATTATTAGATCGAAGTGCCCAGACCTGTCTACATCTTACAATAAAACGTGCATTTATAAAAGAACATATGTCCAAAGAGGATGCCATCTCAATATGTACTGGTCGTATGGCTAAACAAGTGAATGTTATTCACTTGTTGATTATTTTGCCTTTTTATTATAGTTCTTCTGCTTTTTACCTCAAAAGGTCCAAAATAATCAACCCCAACACTAGTAAATAGAGAGAATACACATACTGTCCAAGTGTATTGTTTGTCGAGAAAATTTATTTACTTACAGGATGTCCACAGATGACAGATTTACCTTCAGAAATGAACCTCTATTTACTTTCCTTATGGCTGTACTCACACCAGTAATCCAATATTTCTGACACAATTTGGACAACATATGATTGTGACCACCATGTCCTTCTTCTTGGTATATATGTTGCAAGAGAATGTCTCCAATGTGAGAATTCTTAGTCAAAATGGTTGGATGTTTGGATGCTTCGGGCATTGGTATGGCTATTTTTCTTTACACTTTCACCTCTTTTAAGGGTAGAAAGCTCAGGAAACATCTTTTCTTTGAATGTCTAATAATTTTATATTCAGTCGTCTCTGTTGCGAGGTAAGGGTGTTTAAGGGCGTTTTCACACTGGGAACGATCTGTTCCGTTCTGTACCCGTGCACGATTTCCCCCCCCACCCCAATCCCCCCGCAGTTCTGCGTTCACACTGTAATAGCGATTGTGATCCCGGGCACACAACCGGAAACAGTAGGTGGCGGTAGAGAAGTAGTTGGTTTGTTTTTCGCCGGAAAAAAAAACTAAGAAAGAAGAAGAAACACCCACTCGGGTCATGAACTGTGAGACACTTGTTAATGCTCCGTGTGGATGTTTTTATTTTTGTGACAAAAACAACGGCGCTCTAAACAACATGCCTACTGACACATCTATCGTGCGACTCAGAGGGTGAAATGACAAAGCACGAGGCACTGTGGAATGACTTTACAACTCTACTCTGTAAGGTGAGGAATCAGGTGCTGTCTACATTCTCTCCTGATTTTACAGTTAAATTGAAATAAAGTGCTCATTAAACATTACTTTCTTTAGTCATAGCACATGAGCGTTATTAAAAAATATTACTTTATCATAAAAATAAAGTGTTTATGTACACTGTAAATTAATCACAGATGTAAACAATGAATAAATAAATGCAAGAAATGCTACAAATAAGTATAATGCCTGCTGGAATAAAGCTCAACAAATAGCATAGATACATATAATAAATTATAAATATCTAATTATGCATTTTTCTGTTCTCCTCAGTGGTGTGTGATGGCAGGTTGTCCTTGTGACCAGGAGTGACCAAGAATGGCTACTAAATACTCGTATTAAGAAGACAACATTCCTACAACAGAGTTGCTTGTGCTCTTTTTTTCCTTACCTTGCTATGTGTAGATTTTCAAACTTAGCTGAGGTGCTGAAACTATTGAATTTAAAACCTAACCATACATCAATGTTTAGTGTTTAACATGTTTTGTGTGTTTATATTCTATTTTTGTAAATGTAAAAATAAATGTATACTGTAAAATCCAAGATGAGTGCGGGGGATTTGGAATAGAGACAAAGTACTGGGTAGAGTGCAGAATGTTTTATTAAACATTATTAAATAAAAATATAATAAAAGTAAATTTTGCAACAAAAGTAGCTGTCAAATAGGACAAAAAATATAAACATTAAAATGTAGCATATTTTATATTTACTTGTACTTGCATAGCAAGAGGGTGTGTTAATGAAATTAAGACAACAGTTGGTCCATCGTCTGCATCAACATCCTATTCGAACTCTTAATGTATCTGTACTCCTCTGTATCTGTACTCGGTGCTTCTCCATCTAAATTTGAGATTTCATGCAGGCATATTATGAGTCTTCTGCTCTTGCATGTCTAGTTTTGCCTCTTTCTTGTGTTGTTAGCTGGTCTTGTGCTACTGTCAGAAGTCTCTGTCTGTGTTTCCTCCAGTGCCTGTCTGCAAGAAACTATAAAAGCAAGAAATTAGCTGAAAGTTGCAATCATAACAACTTGTACAAATTACATTTTTCCAACATTTCAATTTTGTCACAGCAATCACAGATAACCTGAAATTGTGTGTGAAGCTTATGTGGCTCATCAGCATCTCAGCTTTTATAAGTGTTTCTAAGATGTGTTGGAGAATATGCATGAAGGTTATACATAAAATATGAGTAAAGTATCTGTAACTCTTATAGCTACATAAGCTTCTTCATCTCATTCTACTCTTCTGAACAGTGAAATTATCTGAGGCCTAAAGTGAGCAGACATGAGGAGCATTCCAAGTTAACTTTGTTGTGAGCTAATGTGAAAGGATCATCCTGTATATTTTAATATATGCATTTAAATGTCACCACAAGATCCACAGACAATTACCTGGAGATGCTGTGATAATATGAGTCTCTGTTTAACAGTGTTAATAACAGGAGTTAATAGTATTTAATATTAACTTAGCGCTCACTCGCAGGCTCTCTGCTGGACCAGGCTCCACGCTGTCCGGTTCGGATGATGAAGGTAGATGTTGTTGTAGGTCAGAGGGGTCCCGACTCGATCACACTGGATGATTTTTATCCTATTGTTTATCTTTTCCTCACTTCAGTATCGCACGCGCGCTGTGCTGCACGAGCCGCAGTATGTTTAACTCTGCACGGCATTGCTCAGTGCTGCTGTATGCACATGCGTCTAAATACTTACGGATACTTTCGTAAATATCAGGGTTTTTATGTGTAGTGTCCGATTATCTTTGGATATTTTCGTCTGTCTAAATTTCTCGCAAATACTGTACTTTGACATCACTTCACAGAGATTGTTCAGCAGCCACGTTAGTTTATGTACAGAGTCGAACTAGAATTACGTCACTTCCTCTTTTGAACATGAGCGCGTACTTATGTCCTGGTTTCAGTGCGCGGGAACGCATGAATCGTTCCCGTGACCTCCTCTGCAATCGGTCCAGGGATTTTTTCCCGAGCACGGAACGATTCGGAACGATTGCATTCTCACAGACAAAACTCAACTGGTCTCGGGGCCAAGTGTGCTCGGAAAAGGATCCGGGATCCCAGTGTGAAAACGCCCTAAGTTGACCTTTAAAAATCTACATTTCTCTTTCCAAAGAACCATCTTGCAGTCCATTTAGACCAGATTCAGCCAGAGTTAAGTTCAGTTGTTTCCTTTTCTAACTAAGAAACAAGAGTAGATTCTTAAATCTCAAAATTCAAGCCACCGCTTTTTTCAAATGGAACTAAGAAGAAAAGCAATGAATTAAACGTGCAGTTATGTTATCCTCTTCTTTGAGCTGTGTGGAATTAATCTGTATGCACTTCTTAATGTCAACGTCAATTCATATTTTTCAAGGTTAATGAGATTATCAGGCCACTCACTTTCAAAACAAAGAAGAAAATCAGGAGCTGATATCCATATTTTGTTCTTAAGAAATGATCTTATAGCTAATCCTCTCGAAGCAACATCAGCAGGATTGCTTACGGAGCCTTCATATCTCCATTGTGAGGCTTGTGAGGCCTTGAGGATTTCTGTCACCCAGTTTGCTACAAATATTTGAAATCAGGAAGTCTTATTTTTAATATATTTGAGAACAGAAATACTGTCTGTACAAACAACAGAATCTTGCAGCTCCACTTCCAACTCCCTTTTCCACAACACATCCTATGACTTGCCATGGTAGCGGCAGTGAGCTCCATGCGAGGAATGGTAATGGACTTCTCTTGGGCCACTCTTGATTTTCTCATATAAAACCACAGTGTGAATGTGCATTACGTAACAAGTATGTTACAGTTTCATATCCTTCTTTGCTCGCATCTGAAAAATGATGCAACAGTGCAGTAGTGACATCCATGAAGTTCAGAGGTTTCAAGTGACATCCATCAAGTTCAAAGATTCCAGATGGTAAAGTTCTTGCAGCCAGATGATCAATTTTTGAGCCACGAATTCAGGGAGGACATCATTCCATCCCAGATTTCCATTACAGAGTTTTTGCAAGATTTTCTTAGTGGACAATACCACATGACTTACAATTGCTAATGGATAATAGATGGAACTGATGATAGATGTCAGAGGTCTTTCTTTTATTACAATCTTAAACTTGAAGACATCGGACTGAATAAACCACTGCACCCCCAACACACTCTCAATTGGTGGAAAATCCCAATCCATGCTCAAGCCTTTCATGGTCTTTGCTCTTACATCTTCTGGTATTGCATCTGGCACTCGACATCTATTGCTCATCCATTTTGTGACCTTAAAGCCACCCTTTGCACATATGGAAACAAGCTCCTGATACAAAGCTATTGCCTTTTCAGTAGAAGTAACTGAAAGAAGACAGTCGTCAACATAAAATAAATGTAGGCATGTATCCACTGCTTCATTGCTGAACTGCTCCTTAAGGTCTTCAGGACACTTTCTAAGAGCAAGGTTTGTACCGCTAGGAGAAGAGGTCACTCCAAAGGAATCCTATTAGTATCCTAAAGTCAATCTTAAGTCAAGATTCACTTTTTGACTTTAGGATTGACTAAAGTCACCCTGAGGCCACCAAAGAAACCATAACAAATCAACATTATTAGCTAGCACCTTTACTTGATGGAACATTGATTCCACATCAGACATGATTACCACTGGTTCCTTTCTGAACCTTGTCACTACTCCCAGGAGTGAGCTGGTAAGGTTTGGTCCTTGCAAGAGTTTATCATTAAGTGATGTTCCTTGAAAACTAGCTCCACAATCAAACACCAAACGGATTTTCTTCTTTGTGGGATGGTAGACAGCGTGATGCCGAATATACCAGATCTTTCCACTACGTATCTACGTATCAAATCCTCTGCAGGAACTGTATCTGCATAACCTCTGGAGATACAGTTACTGCGGGAAGGTTTTCTAGTTTGTCCATGCATATCATTTACACTGTGGATTATCTCCAATGGGTCCAATGCTTTAGGAACATTTGTCCCTATAAGCAGCTCATCCCATCCTTAATCTAAGGTAAATGAACAGTCTTTAAATGAGGCCATCTTTGAAGACCTTTTTCTCTATATTTCCTTTGTGAACAGGCATGCTTTCCTGGGTGTGAACTCGATGCAAATCACAAAATTAATTTCCATTCAAGCCAGCCACTTCCAATCCTGACAGAACATGGCTACTTACCACCTTTTCTTGCCCCATGGTTCTTAAAAGTATCCGCAATTTGGTTCCTATAAGATTAAGCCTTCTCATCAAAGACATTTTTTGCATTCCTTGCTAATGTGCCCAATACACAAACAGCCAAAAAAATCACCACTTTCCTTTAAGAAACTAATCTTCTCCTTGTGGGGTTGTTTTCCCAACTGAGGACACATATCCAACATGTGTGCACCTTTACAGCAGAGACATCCTTGATCAAATCCAGCCTCTTTCTTTCCAGTATTTTGGGATTCACATTCTTTGTTTGTATCAACAGTGGTAGCAAAGCTGGTTTCTTTTATACCAGAACGAGGATATGGTTTAAGTTTGTAATCACTGCTAGTGATGATAAATCCTATTATTTATTTCCAAATATTGGATCGTTTATTACTTTAACTTGATGTACAACAAAGTTAACAATATCAGTGAAAGAAAGCCTGCAATTAGGTTTTTCTTGGAATTCACAAACGACAGTTTTCCATTTATCTCCAAATTTGTAGTTCAACTTTTTTTTTATTCTTGTAAGACATTAACGTCTTCAGCCTTAATTTGAGGCCATGAAAGAGCTTTTATGTAAACAGATGCAACTTTCTGTTCATTCTTGAAGCAAAGTTTTAGCCCTGACGTATCCCCTGCATGGATCAATATGCTGACAACTCTGTATCAACTCTCTTGGATGACCAACAGTATGTTGCTCAAGGAAGTATAAGCTACAAAAACCAGAGCCCGGGACTGAAGCCAACAAAAACAATAAGACTACCTCGCGATCATGCCCAATGGATTAAACAGCATACGCGATTCAGTGCGCTTTCCAAAACAGCACAGCCAAGTAAGAAGAAGCCCAGCAGGCTTACTTATGTGATCAGCATTTGCTTGCTTCACCTAGGAGCTTTGCTGAGAAGTTTGCATTGGTGTTTCAACTTCTGCGGCTGTAGCATTCAATTCAATTCAATTTTATTTGTATAGCTCTTTTAACAATTGTTATTGTCGCATAGCAGCTTTACACAATCAAAAGAATTATTCAAGTTTGTATGGAATGTGTATGAATCAAAATGGTCCCTGATGAGCCAGCCGAGGGTGACAGTGGCAAGGAAAAACTTCCTGAGATGGCAATGGGGAAAAAAACCTTGTTGGGTGTTCTGTATGATAGAAAAATATCAGCGAGAATCAAGATGTACAAGAAAGTGGTGAGACCGGCCATGCTGCATGGTTTAGACACGGTCAGAGTCAGAGCTGGAGGTAACAGAGTTGAAGATGTTGAGGTTCTCTGTGGGGGTGACACGATTGGACAGAATTAGGAACGATTACATGTGAGGGACCGCTCATGTTGGACATTTGGGAGACAAAGTTAGGGAAGCCAGATTAAGATGGTTTGTACATGTTCAGAGGAGGGAGTGTGAGTATAGTGGAACCTTGGATTGCGAGCATGTTGGACATTTGGGAGACAAAGTTAGGGAGGCCAGATTAAGATGGTTTGGACATGTTCAGAGGAGGAAGAGTGAGTACAGTGGAACCTTGGGTTGCACGCATAATTTGTTCCGGAAGCGTGCTCGTATATCAAAACACTCATAAATCAAATTATCTCAAATTTCCCCATAAGAAATAAATACATAAAAATAATGAATAAATATAAAGTAAAAATAAAACAAATTAACCTGCACTTTATCTTTTGAAAAAAGTAAAAATAAATCCTGACAGTTGAGTGTTTCCGACAGTTGAGAGTTTGTGTGTGCACACACTGTGTATGTGTGTGTTTATGCGCGTATGTGTTTTTTTGCCTGTGTGTGTGTTTGTTTACTAGTGTTTCTAGTAAACAGTACATGCATAAGGATGTTGATTATACCAGTGACAGTCCGAGCAGGGAAGATGATTATCCACAATTCTGCAGTGCAAGAGAAAAAACATTGGCTCAGTTGTGATCACATGTCACTCGACGTCATAACAAGAAACGCATGCGTGCTACATGATACTCGGTACTCATAAACCAAAATTTTTGCTCGTCTTGTGGAACCAATGCAAACCAGGTTACTCGCAATCCGAGGTTCCACTGTATATTGGTAGGAGAACCTTGGACATGGAGCTGTCAGAGCAGAATGTGAGGCTAAGAGAATGTGAGGATATGAACTAGTGAGTGCAAGTGTTGAGGATGCAGAAGATAGGGATAGTTGGAGAGAGATGATGAATCTAACAGTGTAGGGTTCTTCCATCTGTATTCCGCGGGCAGTTCTAGGTTGCTGTATAATTTTACCCTGAACTTTGTCAATCTGCCCGTTGCTATAGCCTTTTTTTTGGCCACTTGCTGACTATCTACAATGATAAAATTATAAAGCAAAATATCAGCAGTTAATACATTTTAAATTAATATTAAATTCATAAGAGATATTTAAAAGTCATACAGAATATGCTAGAATTCTGATTCCAGAAACTTAAGTTCTCTTTTACGCAACTGGCTTTAAATGTTGCGGTATTGAGAACTGTTTTGCGGAGAATGAGGTCCCTCAGAATTTTTTTATAGAGAAGTCGTGATGATTTTATTTTTCCTCGGTGCATATAATTAGATCTTAATAAAGTACATTTTCAAATCTAACAATTTTCTAAATGTAGAAATCAGTTTCGGCAATGATAATCAAAATGTTGGGTTAACATTCTGACAATAGAATATTAAACATTAGCATTGAGCTAATGAGAATTTCAGCAGAAAATGCAGCAAAATAGAAAAATAATTAATTCTCATGTTGAAGTTACACATTGTGCAAGGTAGAGAACATTATTGTCTTTATTCTGATGCTTTTTTAATATTACTAAATTACACATCTTATATTTGAGTGAGAATCAACCGATTCCATCATTTAGGTTTTCCAGTTCAAAACGACAAAACCCACTATAATATGTAGCCTAAATTGCTGCTCAGTGTTGTAAACATGTTCTAGAAGTGGTCCTACTCCTTTCTGAAAGAGTATGAAGCTTCATAAACAACGTTATGTTCTATTCTGAGCTAGGAATATTTTTTTTTATTTACTCCTTGGCTATTTTTGTTAATAGTTGAATGTGCATTAAATATTATGTTAATGACAAAAAGAATTTGATTCCTAGGACTGGGCAATATTAATTAATATTAGAAGTATCCTCAGTTATCCAACTGACCCTAATTTTGCATACTACTCGTAAATCAAGCCCTGGTTTGTTTAGTAAGTTAAAATGTATTTTAAAATGTTGCTTTTACAACATTTACATAAATTTACATTCTTACGTACAGCAAGAAAAGCAATCCAAATCAGCAAATGTAAACGCTAATATTTTCTTGCCACTGTCGCCGTCGTCCTTGGCTTGCTCATCAGGGATAATCTTATCATTTTCATTCATACACATTCACATTTCATACAAACATAAACAATTATTTTAAATGTGTAAAGCTGCTTTGCAACAATATCAATTGTTAAAAGCGCCATACAAATAAAATTTTATTGAATTGAATAATATACAGTTATGCTGCAGCTAATGAAAGCTTGTTGTTGCCGAATGTCCTTCTAAAGTGAACACATTCTCTGACATGAGCGAGTTTTGTTTAGGAGCTAATAAGTGACTGTCGTATGTATATGGGCAGGTCTGCTGTTCATGGAAGTTATGTTCATGGCTAATATGATCTGGATTGTAACCGAGAAATACTGCCCTGGACCCATAAAATACAATAAATTGTCTTTTAATTTTTATACTGACTATTTTTTTGTATTTGATTTAGTTCAGTGATTTAGATTAATGTTGTGATGCTGGATATATTATTGCATATTTGCAGCAAAACTAAAAACTGTAATAAACCACATAACAAGCCATAAAAAAATTAAGGATATTTTGATTTTTATGGAGTAAAACATTATGCGACATCTTTGATAGTTCAGGACCAATCAAAACATAACCTCAGAAAAGCATTTAGGTTAAAACTGCTACAGTAAGCCCATAATGTCACAGCTAAGGATTTTAACAGTTTATGAAATTACTCATTTTTATCAGCAAAGGGATAGTGTTTGTATTAGTCCATACTCCATGGATACTTCCAATACTATAACAAATGTTAAGTTAATGATAGTAAAGTTTGCTAATCCAATAGATGATTATATGATGAATGCGGTCATGGACATCTCATTATTCCCTCCTAAATGGAGTTAATAATTTGCTGCTTTATTCAAAATTTACCTGGAACTTGGAGAATGATAATTCATGCTCGCTATCTGAATCAGTTGTGCCCTGCTGTGTCATGCACAGATGCAGCTTCAGCGGGCCTGACGTCTCTTTCTCCCCAAACCCAACGCCCAGCTGGAGAAGGTGAGCAGATAATGTTGACAACCTCGCCAGAGGTAATTGCAGCGTTATAGACAAAATGTATTTTAATTATAATTGCAACCCAGTTGGTTTACATGAGAAATAATAAATGTTAGTCAGCACAGGGTAGTGTTAAAATTACTTATAATAATATTTGAATATAATTGTTTAGTAGAAAGATAAACTCAATAAGGTAGTAAAATTGTGAAAAAGTTAAGTATTAATATTACTTATACATACTTGTACTGTACATGTGTTTCCATGATGCTCTATGGAGCAAGGACACTCTTCCAGTTAGGCAATCAGAGAGGAGTCAGTAATTTAGAAGAATTTTAGAAGATCTTCTGTCAGATGACCCTGGTCTATGGCCAGCCAAAATAACTGATATAAACACACCTACAATTGTTTAGAAATTTTAAACACAAGATAATCACATGGCAATTTCAAACAATTCAAAGGGAAAGCCGTCTCTAGAATACCTAAGATACATAAAATTAGCAAACTGGAGAGAGCAGATAAAAAGATTCTGGTTAGTTTATGGCAAAAGTGTAGATCCATTCTATGTGTGCTTCTCTCCCATGAAAACAAAATAGGTTTTCAGAGTGCACAGATTAGTCAAAACGGGTCAATAAATGAAGAGAATGGATAAATAAAACATGCACAGCTTAATACATTGACAGTATGGGTTAATGAAGTGTGAACATGGAGTTAAAAAGTAAGAGCATTGGTTGAGAGCACAGATGGTAATAAATTGAGAGCACAAATTAATTGATCCAGGGATAGACCATTACCATTTTTTAGACTGAATATGAGTACAAGTACTTCTGTGTAATTAATTCCACAGGACTTGTCCTAAAGCACAAGGTGGGCAGAACTATTCACCATGCCACAAATCTCAATATACCCTCAAATGCCCCATTATTACTGTGGTAGTGCATGAAACCTGAAACTGCTTTTCACGTAGAATGGCTTTCTTTTTTGTTGTCTGTTTCTTTGTTCGTGACCAGAGAAAGATAGTTCCAGTTTCTTCTCAAAGTTGTCAACATTAACCACACATTACCATGAGGCAAAGGGGGACATTTTATGCAGTGAGCAGTGGCTCTGCCTTAAAGGGATATCAGTGCAATTTTTGTACAAGTAGATGTGCGTGATATCAGACCAGTAACCGATAAACAAATTATTAATGCGCTATACAAATAAAATTGAATTGAATTGAAGGTTTGTGGACATCTCTAACTACTCACAATAAGTTAGGGCTATTGTGAGAGACTCAGTGGATGTCATACATACAGTGTTTTTTTTCTCTTCAGGCATTTTTGGGATAGGTTGATAGGTTTCAATTGTATTGGGGTGATGGACACACCTCATTTTGTGTTTTCCATGTAATGGTCTCATTGTGTACAGGTGATGGCCTGGCCTTATATTGGGGCCAATACCAAAAGACAACCCTTTTCAATGTGGCATCAATTTCAACATTCTGTGGGTATAAAAAGCTGGTATTGTCAGTAAGTTATTCCAAGTTTTTCCATTCAAACAGCCATGAACACACAATGTTACTTAACGGACGACCAGCGCCACCTGGCTTATGGCACGCCTTCGGGTTGGTGGCAGGCAGTCAGATGTTGCTTGTGAACTGGGTATGTCTCAAAGTGTCATTAGCAGACTTACATCAAGACATAGAACTACTGGCAGAGTTCATGACAGACCCAGGAGTGGAGCCCCACGAGTGACAAACCGCAACGATGACCAGTACCTAAGGACCTATGCACTCAGACATCGTTATGCAACTGCCACACAGCTGCAGGCTCGTTTACGAGATGTGAGGGGTACTAAGGTTTCCAGACAAGCCATTTGCAACCGACTCCACCGCTTTTGCTTGAATGCCAGACGACCGTTGCAGGTGACTCCACTGACACACAGACACCGCAGTGGGTACAAGACCATGTGAACTCAACAATGCAGCAGTGGTCTACAATCCTGTTCACTGATGAGTGTTGGGTCACCGTTGCTGGAGAAGGCGAGGTGAACGATACGCTGAGATCAAACATGGCCCCCAGGGTTTGCTTTTGGTGGAGGAGGTGCAACAGTCTGGGCAGGCATCACCAGTCAGCGCAAAACAGATTTGGTTATTGTAGATGGCTCAGTCACTGCACGTTCTTACCTCAGAGACATGAAAGAAACCCATAATCATCCCCCAATACCGCCAGCACACACCCAACTTTCTGTTCATGGATGCTGAACAGACCACATCGTGGCAGAATTGTCAAAACTCGACTTCAGGAAGTTGGAATGCCTCATATGGTATGGCCATCAATATCCCCTGATCTGAACCCCATAGAGCACGTCTGGGACCATTTGAAGCAGAGACTGAATGATCGTACCCCACCCCCACGTGATCTGGCTGAACTGTGTGTAGCACTTGTGGAAGAGTGGAACGCATTGTCTCAGAACAACATCATGAGTCTAGTGAGGAGCATGAGACGTTGCTGTCAAGCAAAGTGTGCAAACACCCACTACTGACCTTGTCAATTTTTATTATTTGGGGCTATCCTTGTCAAAATTTTGGGGGTAATAAATATTAAACTAATGAAAATGGTGTTTCTTCTTATACATTATTAGTAATATCAAAGGGAATTTTTACTTATTTCATTAAAATTCAGAGCAAATAGGAAAATCACTCATGTAAATAACAATATCCGTAACTTATTGTGGGTAGTGTAATTCTTGATTTAATAAACTGTGAATGGTTTACTAAATGTGGCATACTTTGTCTTCTCCTTGCAATTGTCTCTCTCTCGCTCTCTCTCACTCACTCTCTCACACACACAAACACACACACACACACACACACACACACACACACAGACGGTTTGCTTGGATTTAATGAGAGATGTACTTTTGTTGCCTGTTTTCTTTCTTGTGCTTTCTTTCAGATCCTAACCGTGTTCAACATACTCTTGATTGATATTCAAAGTATTCTACCAATAATCCTTCTTTCTACTACTAATAATAAGTAATCCAGTTCTCTCTGTTGTCTACTTTGAAAAGCGAAAGGATGAAACTTGCTGAATTAAACCACTTTTCTACGTGCACTTCTGAAGAGTAAAGCCAAGTTAACTGAAGTAAAAAAATTACCCAGACTATGTATTATCCCATGCAATATAGTTTATTTAGGTCTCCAACAAAACTTCAGGTTGTGTGACAGGGTACACTCAGAAGCACAAAATACACAAATACTACTATAAACTAATATTTAAACAAGAGACCAGTTGTGATAGATTAGTTAATTAAAAGTGACATTAATTTGGATGCTCTGAAAACAGGGTAAAGGAGTCAGTTCCTTTATCTTTTCAACAAAAGCTTGTCCGCATGATAATATATGAAAATATGGAAGTTAAGTCAGGTCAACTGGACTTTCTTGTTCTGCACAACTCTGGGTGAGCGCACACATATAAAAACATTAAATAAAAGAAGCTTTTTAGAAAAAACATGGGCTCAGTTGTGATCACATTACTCTCTGCATCAAAACAAGAAACGCATAAGTGACATAAAACTCGATGATATTATAAGGATCTTTCTTTTAAGGATCCTTAAAAGAAAAAAAAAATTCTGAAAATATATTTTTTACATAAAAAAAAGAAACATTTGTTTCCACAACTCCAACTAAACCAGGCATAATCTTTATTAGGAAATATAGATGTGCACTAGCTATTTAATTTTCTAATTAATTTAAAAGATTTTCTGGAAAAAAATAAACAAAACATTCATGGAAATTTGACCAAACTTGCTCAGTACCTTCATGCATTTCAATTAAGGACAAAAAGTACAGACAAAAACGGTTAAAGTGCAATATGTGAGTGTGTTTGTGGATGGAGAAGTATGTCTGTGTGTGCTCCTGGATTTATCATTTGGCTTTTGCGCACCGGCGAGTCGAAAGATTCCCCTCAAAAACACAGCAATTAGCACCATGTAATAGTCAGTACATTCTCTGTTGGGGTTTCTCACCTACCACTTCTCCTATGTTTGTCTTTGTTCTTTTGATGTAGTTCTTAAAACCAAAAGCATTTATTTATACTAAGAAAAAACAAATATGTGTCACATAAGTACAAAATAGCATAGTTATATATGATCAAGTGTTCAGTGGCTGTTTTTGTTTGTTTCTATGACCATAGAGCCTCTTGATACATCATAAAGACGTGCTGTCTTGGTCACAGATTCGCCAGCAAGACGCGCACCAACAATTTATCTATTACTCTCCTAATTAAATTTTCACACTCTGCTCCTACTGGTGGAATATGCAATCAATTAAGATTGGCCACCAGGCTGGGCAAACTTAGCCATGAAACCTCAAACACTAAACTGGCCAGTGTTTCAGTTTCATTGTCCAAGCCCTGTATGTTGCCACCCCTCCCCCAGTGTGTGCGCTGCGGAGGTGTGTGTGTGTTGAACGAGAGAACAGAGTAGGAACTCAGGTGTGCTGCTCACCCTGAATCGCTCTATTTTTTGACTATTTTATTTACTTTTGCTTTGTTTTGTATTCTAATTTTGTGATGCTGGAAGAGGCTGTTTTTTTTTATTATTATTAAAGTATACATTTTAAAAACTATCAAAGATGGAACAGTTTAAGTCTATGTTTCCCCCAATGTGTAGACTTGAGGTCGTTCATGCTCCTCCAGGCGCTCTAAAAGGCCAGCGATCACCCCTCTGACCCAATCCTTCACTGCAGAGCTCTGGTTAAAGAGAACAAGATAATTTACTAAATACAAATGTAAATAAACTTGACAGAATATCTACTTTTGATTAAAAAATAGATAAAATAAAAGACATTAATAAGCCCATATACTACCTGAGTGTGTAAAATACTGTTTTAGGAATTCTGGAATGTAAATAAACTGTTCTAACTTTATTAGCGTTAGCCACTGTCTGCCTATATTAATGTCTGCATTAAATTAATGTGAATTTACTTAATGCAGGTTCATACAAATAAGTTAAGCGATATAACACTCATATATGAACATTAGTCCAACTCTGAAGCCAAACTATAACTTAGAGAGTATTGAAGCGGCCCTGCTGCTTACCTACTCCTACTAACTGTTAAATAATTCAGGGTCTTTTCCAACTTTGGTTAACTAAGTGCACACGCTACCAATTACAAGTCTCGGACAGAGTGGGGAAAAGACAGACATGGTTATGAGTGTTTAATTTGCTAGCTCCGGTACACCTAACCCCAGCGTGTGTCTCTCATGGACTTTCTGACATTATATTCTAGTTACAGAAATAACCTGCAGATTAACTCCTACCCAAAAATAAATAAATAAATAAATGCTGAATTTATCTAAATCCAGAAAACACTCAGTCAGATTCTCTCAGTCATTTGCAGAGGGCACAAACACTTTTAAAAATACCCACTCTTAAAATCACGTGATTGTTACTTAGCAGTTAATTGCTGGCTTCTGTTAACGTCTTCTTGAGAACAAAGCGCCATCTAATGGTGGCAGCCGGTAAATTAATAAATAGTGCTTCAGTGGGCATGTTTACTGCCCATTACTACCGCCTTTCTGGCAGAAGAGGGAGTGGGGATCACGGCAGCCACACGCCAGCCATAGGCCATTCACACGCTAGTTGCCTGACCCCGGTAGTTTTGAGTGGCTACATCTGTATGTCATCTAGTGTCATCATCATCATCTGTCATACGTCTTCATTATCCTTTTCCTCTATACACAACTCCGCCGAAACCATTCATAGGTGCTTGAATCCTACTGATGAATGTGGTCGAGTAGGTAGTACCCTTGTGGGTAAACGTTAACACAGTGAGCCTTTAGAAATTATCATCTGTAACGTAGCCAGAAAACAGACTTTGGTTTGGAAAAAGTGGGTGCTACTATATTCAATTCAATTCAATTCAATTTTATTTATATAGCGCTTTTAACAATTGACATTGTCGCAAAGCAGCTTTACACAATAAAAAGAAATAGAAAGAAAAGAAAGAAAAGAAATAACAAGCCACTATATAAGCTACTTTTATTTACGTGCACTCACAATGATGACAAAACATTATGATTTTTTAAATTAATGAATACTCACAAATATATAAACAACAGTAGCCCAAGTTTAGAAAAACATTTTTATTTAGACTATAAAAAATTATTTTGCATCTATTTTAGGTGGGCCAGCTGCCACTGTTCTTATCCTAACTGCTCTTTGTCAGGGTAAATCGTTCAGTGACAACCCTTTTAAATTTCTATGCAAAACAGATACATCTGTATGAGTAAATTGTTTAAATGTATGTACTTTATCATGAGCTATTGATCATTGATTTATGTAAATGACTCTGTTCGGATGTAAGTATTTTGCATGTTGTCTGCTTTGTGGGAGTTGCCACTTTCTGTGGTTTGAAAATTACCACTAGGTTAGAGACATTAAACACATGACTTAAACCCCCGTATATGAACATGACAAATGAATACTTTCCAGGCTTCTTATATTCTGTGTAAACGGACAAAATGAAATGAGGCCGTAAACTAAAAGTGTTTTTTCACTTTAGCGCCACAGATTTTTTTTTAATAACACTTTACTTACAAAGTCTGGTTCATTTTCATCAATGAGAACACAAGTGCTCTGAGCTTGGATACTGCACCATAATTGGACAGTTTACTCGGACTTGCAAACAGTTTTCTTTTTCTTTGTGCTTAATGGTGGCTTGCAAACTGCTACCTGACATATCAGGAGAATGAAAATATTGTTTCTGGGCATTGTACAAATCAATCATCCGTATTGGGAACCAATACAGCTACACTGAGGCAGGAACAGCACAATAATCAATAAAAAAAGTAATGGCCATCAAAACAACAGTTGAAGTTGTTAACTCTAACCAGTTAGTAACACACTAACTAGTTAGAGTGGACGTCATTTTCTTCACTGAAAGACTGAATCCCACTTTTTTCCCCTGTCCACATGCTTTTGCCATTGACCTGCAATGAGGTTAAATTTTCTGTAGTGGTAGTTTAGTTTCCTTTTTTATATAAAAAACAAACAAACTCTAAATCGCCACCATCCATAACTGCACTTTTGAATGTTTGCTAACAGTGATGTCAAAGCAAAATGGTTGAAGAGGTTATAGCTTCCCTTTGTATCTTGTGTATCAACAATACCACAGTAATCTTATCGGTTTAATCCCTCCTTTTTCCAAAAAGAAAAGCCAACTTCATGGTTCTGACAAATCACAGTTTAGCAATGCAACAATGGTTCTGTTAATAAAAGATCATAATACACTACATGACCAAAGTTATGTACACATTTAACTATTATATCAATGTATGTGTCTTCCCCAAACAACAAAGTTGTAAGCACAAAATTGTCCACAACAACGTTTGGAAAGTGTGGGCCATTCTTTGTCACAGTGAAGCTGGAGTATTCTCTGCTGAAAATGCTCCACATTTTAGCCAGTAGGTTGTGGATGGGATGTGAGGTGTTCCCCATTATGTTCAATAGTTTGTGTAGCACCTTCTTTCCTTGCAACTCTAAGCTCTCCAGTGTAGTCACAAATATTGAACTATCCTTCCTGGTGCCCCAGCAAAGAACAGCAAAGAATGTTGGACTTGCAACAATAGCCAGATAAAAGATTTACAAAAAACTGCACACATTAACGGACCAGAGTTTTCTCAAGACATAGAGTCTGAGGTTCACAGTCCAGTCTGTTGTTGAGATGGAGTCAGTAGTATTATTAGTCCAGATTTACCCTATTTTGGAGTGATTGACCCATCAGTATAAGAATAGAAACTAAGAATAGAAACTAAACTGTGCTAACGTCCTGCTGTGAAAGTGAAAATAACTAATTAATTAAAAGTGAAAATAATTAATAATGGTAAATCAACACTCTTTTTTGCCAAACTTTTTTTTCCGCCACTTGTTTTTATGGTAAAATTAATTCAGATATGCAAATAAGCATGGGTCGTCTGGTTCTATGAAGCATCATCATTCTCACCACACGTGAAAAATAATTTCTCAACTGAGAAACTGCTTTGCTGTTAGTGGTAGTAAATTTTTGGTTGGGTTAGGTAGTATGTAAATTTTGTATTTATATATACTTTAAACTTTAAATATATTGTTTATTTGTTACTGATACTTCAAAAAAAAAAAGAGCAACAAAAATGGTTTTAATAAAATGGTGGCATTTCTTTAATGTTATCCACCATTATTGTGGATCTTTTTTTTCTTCTTTCGGTTCAGGCACCATTTAACACCATTTCAGCACGAATAACTGCATCAGTGCGCAATGGCATGAAGGCAATCAACCTGTGGTAGTGCTGAAATTTTATTGAAGATTAGATTGCATGGATAACAGCCGACTGTATTGTTTGGTTGGGGGTTTCTCATACAATCAAGCACACTAATTTCTTCGTTAGCAAACTAGATAGTAATAGTTTTGGCACTCTGGACAGGTGCTGCTGGAAAAGGAATTTGTCATCTCCTTAAAACTTGTCAACAGACAAAAGCTTGACATGCTCAAAATTTTTTGGTAGACAGCAGCGTTTACTTTGAACTTGATAAAAACACAGTGGACCAACACCCGCAAATGAAATGGCACCCCAACTCATCACTGAACAATGGAAAATTCACACGATTTTAAGTAACTCCACTCTTCATGCTTCTGTTTGCTCAAAAGTCTCAAGTTGCTTAAAATCCTGTGTGTCTCTTCACTGTTTCTCCAAACTCTGGGGCCTTGATTTCTAAATGAAATGCAAAGTTTACTTGCATCTGAAAACAAGACTTTGTACCTCTGAGGAACAGTCATTTACAGTACATGGCATTTCTACTGTGTGAATAGTAATTTACTTAAACACTAAATTAAACATTCTAATATCTTGAGGTTTTTATTTTCATGAGCAGTAAACCATAATCATTAAACATATGTTCACTGATGTTGGATGTATATATAGACAACATGCTGTGTGTTCATTACCAATTTACAATAATTTTAAATGCATACATACAAACAAAAACATATTTAAATTGTCTTAGTTTTTTTCTATAGCATTTTAAGAATTTTCACTCCAACGGTGCACCACATTTGGGAAACCCAAGTCTAAATAAAAAAAATCCGGTAGCTGATGAAAACCCCAAAAATTATTTCAGAATATGGCCTTGGTCTGTAAATATTATTTAGTAATATTTAATATATTTAATATTTAGTAATAAGGAAAACTTTTTGTGGCTCCGTAAGTTATGTTGGTGTAAAAAAAAATATTATTAAAATGTTTAAAAGTTTTGTTCTGGTAAGCACATATTAAAAAGGTAACAGCGCCTTCTGTTGAATCTCAAAAGCACATATTAAAATGTACAGTGCCATCTGTTGAATTTTGAGCTGAACTAACAATTTTTTTCATGGTCGATTTATTTATATTTATTTATTTATTATTATTTTCTTTATGATATTAGATGTGCTGCAACAATACTAATGGAATTTAACTGCACACTCATAAGCGTGTTTTTTTTTTTTTTTTTAATTGTAGTCATCTATCGAATTTTGGAATGACCTACAATTTTTACGGTTTACCATGACGTGCGCGGAATGAAGATGTGAAATTACATTTATTAAGTAGATTTCAGTTGCACGGTTGCACAATTTCTCATAAGCGCCTATTTAAAAATGTACAGAGCCATCTGTTCAATTTTAAGATGAACTAATGATCGTTTCCTGTGTGCCGATTGCAATGAAACAAAGCCTATATTTTACATCGAGCTCGACCAAAGACACCTGTGAAAACCCCATTCAAATTTGTTCCAAAATTTTTTCTTGATGCATACACAAACAGACAAAAAATTCCAAAACACATCTTGGTGTTCTATTACTCTTCTTACATCCTTCAAATGATTTTTTCACAAATATAAAAAAACTTGTAAAGATGTCATGTCTGTACATTGAATATATGTATGGATAAGCACTCTGGAGGTAAGAGATTTAATGTTTAACAGTTCTAGCTGTCAAGAAGTATATCATGTAAAAATTATAATAATAAAAAAACTTTTATGTCAAACATAAAAAAACACCAATTTTCATGTTCCTAATTTAGCTGTAGCAATGTCTGTTTTTCCTAGCTCATCATAAAAATACATTATAACACAAGTCAGATCTTCCTATACTGATTTTGACCAGTCCAGAATTATCTGGATAAATTCTGGACTGGATAGATTTTTGGATATTGGTGAATCTTTCGTTGGATGTCATTTTTATGATTTTATGATGCTTTTCTCTCTTGCTCAGACAGAGCTAATTTGTAAACATGCTAAGTTGTATGCTTTACTTTCCATTTGATTTAATAATGGTGAGCTGGACAAACAGACCACATTATTTGGTAATCAGAATTTCAGATTATCACAAGAAGGTGATTAATTTATTCCTTGCTTTAAGATCACTGGAAACCGATGCATCTGATGACCCGAAAGTAATTTTTGTAAATGTTATTTATTCTGATCAGTAAAATGTGGTTTTCTTATGACCACACAACTGTTTAGTCTCAATCCTGAGAGTTCTTGTCTCATTTTGCATTTGGAAATGCCACTTTATAACAGTCAGTTAATAACCTTGCATCTTACTAAGCAATTAAGTGATCATACAGTACAGACCAAAAGTTTGGACACACCTTCTCATTCAAAGAGTTTTCTTTATTGTGTTCTTTATTGTGTTCTTCAGCCCAAACGCGTCTCTTCTGCTTGTTGCCTGTCCTTAGCAGTGGTTTCCTAGCAGATATTCTACCATGAAGGCCTGATTCACACAGTCTCCTCTTAACAGTTGTTCTAGAGATGTGTCTGCTGCTAGAACTCTGTGTGGCATTGACCTGCTCTCTGATCTGAGCTGCTGTTAACCTGCGATTTCTGAGGCTGGTGATTCGGATGAACTTCTCCTCCCCGCAGCAGAGGTGACGCTTGGTCTTCCTTTCCTGGGGCGGTCCGCATGTGAGCCAGTTTCTTTGTAGCGGTTGATGGTTTTTGTGACTGCACTTGGGGACACTTTCAAAGTTTTTCCAATTTTTCGGACTGACTGACCTTCATTTCTCAAGTAATGATGGCCACTCGTTTTTCTTTACTTAGCTGCTTTTTTCTTGCCATAATACAAATTCAAACTCTTTGAATGAGAAGGTGTGTCCAAACTTTCGGTCTGTACTGTACATTTCTTCAACAAAGTGAAAGGTTCTGCATATTTTTAATATTATTATGGGCAGTTCTTAACCCAATTCCAGTAATTTCAACTGTATTTTCAAATGTCAAGTATATAAAAATGTCAGGTTTCGGTCACTGGCCGTTCGAACGGTGCATCCTCTAGTCCTTAAGGAGTATCAAGGAAAAAGTTATACTTACCAAAGTTGATGACATTTTATAAGAAGAATGGTTTATATAATTAGAAACTATATTTTCCTATTTAACATGCCATTTCATCTCTCTTCTGACAGACATTACCATGCATTGCACCTAGGTTAGTTGCTGTGAGTAAAACCAAGCCTCCAGACATGGTAGTTGAGGCATATAAACATGGGCAACGCAACTTTGGAGAGAATTATGTAAGTAAATTCAGAATGTCTAATTTATTTATATATAATTTCTTACTCTCATATATTTTTACTCTGTAATAATTTGATAATTCCTCTCATAGGTAAATGAGCTTGTGGAGAAAGCCTCTCACCCACTGGTATGTAGCCCTTATTGGAGATGAAGCTAATTTTGCTTGGTTAGAAGTCTTTAGCATTACATTTTGGAACTTCCATAAAGTTGTGGGATTATGGAAAAATATAGTCTTTCCATCTGCTTTAAATTGAATGTGACATCTCTTAGTGTGTCTTATACAGGCGTTGGACAATGAAACTGAAACAACACTGGCCAATTTAGAGGTTTCATGTCTAAATTTGACCAGCTTGGTGGTCAATCTTCATTGATTGCATATTCCTCCAGTAAGAGCAGAGTATGATGGTTTAATTAGCAGAGTAATAGCACAGTTTTGCAATGCACACAACATTATGGGTGACATTTCAATGTTCAAAAAAGAACAAATTGGTGGTGCGTGTCTCGCTGGCGCATCTGTGCCCAAGACAGCAAATCTTTGTATCCAGGGTAATGACAGCATACCACCAAGAAAGACAAACCACATTCAACAGGAGTAAGTGTGGACGCAAGAGGAAGCCGTCTGAAAAGGATGTCCGGGTGCTAACCTGCATTGTATCTAAAAAACATAAAATCACAGGTGCCCAACTCACTGCAGAATCAAATGTGCACTTCAACTCTCCTGTTTCCACCAAAACTGTTCGTCGGGAGCTCCATAGGGTCAATGTACATGCCTGGGCTGCTATAGCCAAACTTTTGGTCATTCGTGCCAGTGCCATACGTCTGTGGACTATGGGCAATGTGAAACATGTATGGTTTCCGATGAGTCCACCTTCACTGTCTTTTTCACATCTGGGAGAGTTACGGTGTGGAGAAGCCCCAAAGAAGCGTAACATTCAGATTGTTGCATGCCCAGAGTGAAGCATGGGGGTGGATCAGTGATGGGTTTGGTTGCAATATCATGGCATTCCCTAGGCCCAATACTTGTGCTAGATGGCCGTGTCACTGCCAAGGACTACCGAACCATTCTGGAGAACCCAGTGGTTCAAATATTGTATCCTGAAGGCAGTGCCGTGTATCAGGATAATAATGCACCAATACACACAGCAAGACTGGTGACATAAAAGTGAAGTTGAACATCTCCCGTAGCCTGCACAGTCCCCAGATCTAAAGATTATTGAGCCACTTTGGGGGTGTTTTGGTGGAGCAAGTCAGGAAACGTTTTCCTCCACCAGCATCATGTAGTGACCTGGCCACTATTCTGCAAAAAGGATGGCTCAAAATCACTCTGGCCACTGTGCAGGACTTGTATTTGTCATTCCCAAGACGAACTGATGCTGTATTGGCCGCAAAAGGAGGCCATACACCATATTGTGTTATTGTGATCTAAAACCAGCCGTTTCAATTTCATTGTCCAACCTGTGAATATGTGAATGGGATCCTAATTGTCCTAGTAATCAATTACTTTTTATAGCTCATGTGCTGTGGTTTTACACCCACTGACAGAAAAAAGGATGTTCACAAATTTTAGATATGGTGTACAGTTAATTAAAACATAGAAAAGATTTATAAAACTAGTTAGTTCTCACAGTTAATTGTTTCTAAAATTTGGTGCCCCCGCCCACCACCCCCCCTCCCAATATTTGGCCTCTATACACCACCACAAGACTTTTAGCTTCAATTGTGTTTGACAAATGGCAGTAACCATGCAGGAATTAGATACATAAACTATTAGATACATAAACATAAAAAAATTAGATACATAAACGTAATACATGCACACACACCATGCCATGCTATAAAATGAATAGAAAAATCTATTGATGGGAAAACCTGGTCATACATTATATTCAGGTACACAGCTGACCTCATTCTAGGCCTGACCAATCTTCTTACTACGATATGCCCTAATCAAACTGAGGCTTTTTTTTTTCAATTAGCCTCACTGATGAGTGGTTTTCTTAAGCTGTTTAGACCTAATCGATTGTGTTTTCTTCTTGTTCTGAGTGTGGAGATGCCCTTACTTTCACCATTAAACATAGCTGTGAGTTCTACTGTTGTTGTTTTTTTTTATCATTTGATCTCCCATCACACTCAATCAGGATGTTTTTCCACCCGCATTCCTTCCTCGAAGATGGTTTACCATTATACTTCCAGGTTTTAATAATGCATTTTCAGCTCTTATTCTAGTTAAGAATAACCCATTCTAGTTTTAACAATCTCCTTACTCATTTTTTTTCTTAATGCAGGACAATAATTTGACCGTTTTGAAACAGAGTAGCATCTTTGCCACAAACACAGGATATGTTCTCTGACATGGTTGTTTAAGAAATGACAAGCTACTCACTGTATCTGTTAGGGTTAAAGAACTTGCCAGTCGATTCATATTAATCACTGCATTAGTTATCCAGTGGCAGACTCTCACTTCTTTCCTTAAATCCAGGTGGTGACATTTGCAAGGCTAGGCCTTCTACTGTATATTATAGCTGAGTTAAATTATTTTCCTTGCATATACCAGCTTATTAGGTGAATCTAGGGTCAGAGCACAGGATCAGTCATAATACTCCTGGAGTAGAACGCATTGAAGGCCTTCAAGTGCCCTGCAGTGTCAGCTTAAACCTCTGACCTCTAATCCATAACCCGGAACCCAAACTGCTGAGCCATCACTGCCCTGCCATATCTGTTTATTTGCTACAAAGTAAGAAAGCTGGGAGAACTCGGGGTGATCCTATTTTTTTCCCCATGGATTGTATAATATTTTACTCGTACTGATTTTTTTTCATGTAATTCTTAGATTTTGACATCATGCCCTGAAATTAAATGGCATTTCATCGGACATCTACAGAAGGGCAATGTTAATAAACTCCTAGGTAAGCAGGTTTGATCTGCCATAATTAATTTACAGCAAAAGATAATTTGAAAAGTTTTCTTTGGCTTGTATATTCATAAAAAGACTCACCTTAAACGTGCACATTACATTTAGTCTATTTTAATATTGTGGTTGTTGAGTTTTGCCCTTTTTTGAGTTGGCTTATAGGTGTTCCAAACCTTTACATGGTCGAGACAATCGACTCTGTAAAACTGGCTGACAAAGTTAACAGCTCATGGCAGAAGTTACGATCTTCTAACACCCGGGGGTTGAAGGTCATGATTCAGATCAACACCAGCGGCGAGGAAAGTGTGTGTTTCATAAACAGCATGATATATTGTGTTTGTTTTTCCCATGTTTGCCTATCTGCAAAATTACAACAGTTGGTCATTTATGACAGTAGGAGTCCTGAAGAAGAAACATGTATGTTTAAACAACACTTTTCTATAGGTAAAGATTTAGTTTTATTTTGCAAATGAGAATTATCATTTTTATAGCACAATCACTACTGGTTGTTATGCTTAGCTAACTGTACCAATTTGATAATTTATTTGATAAGGAATATTTGGAAAATAGGGCAGGAGAAATTCTGAAGTAAATGAAAATTAAATCTGATACCCAAATATATCACCCAATTTATAAACTTGTATGGTTGAAATTTCAAAATCAAGAGATCCACATTCAGATCTCTTTACTGTCATGTTTGACGGTGTATTGTAGTCAGAACAAATAAAAATAATTTTATGTCACTTATACATATATAGTTAATTTAGTATATGATTACACTGTTCTTTCACCCAGGCCTAGTGGAAAACTAAGATAATTTTAGTTAGAGCCAGCACAACAAAATTATACTTCTGTTAAAGTACTTGCAAATTGTGTAACCTAGTGTGACTGTGATCAGCAATATTCTGTTTCTGACATCCACAAGAGACCTATTCCCGAATGAAGCTCAATATGCTTCGTCGTCATAAAATTATTATATAACCCAATTATTAGTAATGAATCAATAGTGTAAAACAATTATTGGTAAGTTTATTTTGTTGTTTGTGCCCATTAGGTAAACATGGCCTGCATCCTGATGAAACTGTTAATACAGTTATGCACATTGTATCCAATTGTCCTGCTCTGGATTTCTCTGGACTCATGACCATTGGCCGTTATGGTTATGATCTCAGTGAAGGCCCCAATCCAGACTTCCAGGTACATTTATATTTTATATATTTCCTGAATATATTTTGGGAGTGTATACAGTACCAGCCAATAGTTTGGACACTTCTCCCTGCAGTGTTTTCTTCTTTATTTTCATTATTTCCAACATTGTACATTAATAATGAAGACATGAAAGGATTCTAAAAAGGATATATTTTAGATTGTCCAAAGCAGCTACAGTAGGTAGTCAATCAGAATGGATATTACTGTCGCGCTCACCACTGCGGCAAAACGACAGCAGGCAAAATAAATCAGTCGAATTTCAAAGTCATTCGTCATTTTGCAAAACAGCTGCAATTGCCACAGTTTTTAAGCTCAATATCTTTCTCTGAGATATTAGAGCTTAAGTCATAAAAAAGTCATAACAATATCGAAGAAATACTACAGTAATGGTCATTTCCACATCTGTGTACTTTATACAACAAACATGAAAAATCAGAACCAGAGAAAGATTTAATTCAATTAAATTTTATTTGTATAGCGCTTTTAACACTTTTTGTCACTGTTGCAAAGCAGCTTTACACAACCCAAGTAAATTATGAAGGTTTGTATGAAATGTGAATGTGTATGAGTCAGAATGATCAGATTGTCCCTGATGAGCAAGCCGAGGGCGGCGGTGGCAAGGAAAAACTCCCTTAGGAAGGCTTCCCTGCTGATTACAATCTGATTCCTCTCGAGGTTTCTTCCTAACACGCTTAACACACTATACTAATCAGCAGTCTGCCTTCTTCGAAGTAGTCGTGGCGGATTGTAGTGATGTGCTTGTATCTTCTGGATCTAGTGAGGCCTCCTGGTGCTGCATTCTGAATTTACTGTACAATATTGAGTTTTAAAAAATAAATTTAATGTTGTTTAGACAGACAATAAAGTTTACTAGCTGACAATTTTGTTTGTACAAAGAATGAACCTAATTTTGTCATGTCCAATTCCATCCCGTCACTTGGGGGCTCCCACATTAAGGCTACTACTAGCCTAATTTTAAATAGAGAAATCACTAGTAAAATAGACTTTTAGAATAGAAAATTTGAATAACTAAAAAACTAAATTGTATTACATTTGTGTAAATGATACATAGGGTTTTTTCCCCAACACTTTTATTGTACTAAATAATATTTATGCAGTATAATCAGGGCCTCTTAATTCGCTGTTAGTGTTACTGTGTGTGCTTTACAATGTCAACCAATATTCAAAGGCAAACAATGCACCCTTTCCCACTTCCCCAGGTGTGCGCATGTCTCAGCTGTTCACACCTACACATTCAGATTTCTCACACAAAAACAGTGAGGCCAGGAAAACAAAAATGTGCCCTTCTCCACTTTAAGCTAACTCATGGCCTGCATCCTGATGAAACTGTTAATACAGTTATGTGAGGTTCTGGGACAAGGATTACTTTTAAAACCCTCTGAGGTCTGAGGCCTTTCTGAAGACTTGCAGTGCTCTTCTTAAATTTGTGTAAATTTCAAATATTCTAGATTCTAAAATTGACAATGTTACTGGTTTTAATCCCTGAAATGGAAGAGATGACATCACAACATGCGTTTTTTCATCACTCTCTACACAATCATTTTCTTTGGTATTTAAATTTTATATTTTATTTAAAAAAAACACTGCTAAGGTGATTCCAGTTTTGGTTCATTCAAATGCATAGAGCAAAGCCATATGTGCCATAATGGAGACTAGATAGAAACCTAGACATTGATGATGATGATGATGATGATTATTATTATTATTATTATTATTATGTTAGATAATTTGCGTCCCGAAGCGGCGGTGTCATGAACAGGCTGAGAGTTCGTGCACACCGCACACCTCTGCCTAGCATCCTGCTCACCAAGTCACTGGAGAACAAACTCAATGACCTCAGGGCCAGGGTAAAGTTCCAGAAAGACATTTTGGACTGCAGTCGCGTGTGCTTCACCAAGACATGGACCGGCACAGCTGGTCTCAAACATAAGCCCCTTCATCTCCAACATTATTAATTACTCTTTCCAGAGCGGTGACTTTCCAACTCAGTTAAAAACTGCAATAATCAGACCACATCTAAAACAAAAACCCTCCCTAGATCCTGAAGTTATGGCAAACTATCAACCAATCTCCAACTTTCCGTTCTGGTCAAAGTCCTGGAAAAGGTTGCCTCAGAACCACTTCAAAAAACAATCTCTTTGAAAAATTTCAATCTGTCTTCAGGTCATTGCACAGTACAGACACTGTGGTTAGGGTCGCCAACAATTTTTTGATGGCTACTGACCAGAGCTCTCGATCACTTTTTATCCTCCTCCTGGATCTCCCAGCCTCATTCGATATGGTTGACCACAAAATTATTCTCCACCATCTACAGCATATAATTGGATTTTCTGGCACTGTTCTGGAATGGTTTGGGTCATATCTGACAAATAGAGCTAAGTATGTGGCCCTTGGGGATGCCAACTGTGTGATGCCACAAGTGTCAGTTCTGGGGCCGACCCTTTTCAACATCTACATGCTCCCATTGGGCCACGCCATTGGCAAGCATGAAGTCTCATTCCATTGCTATGCTGATGATACTCAGCTTTATGTAAGGTTGAACCCAACCTTTCTGTCATGTCCATCACTCCTCACTTGCTGCCTGGAGGAAATTAAGGTATGGATGACAGAGAATTTTCTTCAGTTCAGCCCTGTTGTTCCCCAATTACCAGTATTTCCTTTTCTGGCCACACCATTACTCTCTCCAACTCTGTTAACAAGTCAAGTTGTCTAATCATTCAATAACTGGCTTAAGCTCCGTTTATCCACTTCAGCTTCCATCGCGGAGCTCTCCCTCGCCGCGCTGGCTCTCTGCGCTTCCGCATTCTCGCAGGGCTCACGGTGCACATGCCGGCATTCATCTCAGAGTGCGTCTCTCTCGCGCCAACTCTTCGTGCCTTCGCATTCCAGCAAGACTTCATCTGCTCACACCGCAATGCGGCGCTCAATCCATGCTTAGGAATAAAACCATAACACCTGTCATTTGAATCATACATCCACCTCTCTGTAAAACTGCATTCTTTCATCTCAGAAAGAAAGCCAAACTCCACCCTTCCCTCTCTCTCTGTGACGCTGAAATGCTGGTCCACGCCTGTGTTTCCTTCAGGCTAGATTACTGGACTAGCTGCACTCCTTATTGGGATGCCTGGCAGGAGCCTTCTAAAACTCCAACACATTCAAAACAGCGCTGCCAGGATCTTTATGATGGTGCGGAAATATGAGCACATCACTCCGATCCTCCGGACACTTCACTGGATCCCGATTCACCTCCATATTGAATATAAACTGTCTACTTACCCATGGTTCTATGACCATAAGACACTGTTGTAGGACCATGTAACCCTCACTCTCACCCTCACCTGAGTCTTCCATCATTCAATAACTGGCTTAAGCTCCGTTTGTCCACTTCAGCTTCCATCGCGGAGCTCTCCCTCGCCGCGCTGACTCTCTGCACTTCCGCATTCTCGCAGGGCTCACGGTGCACATGTCGGCATTCATCTTAGAGTGCGCCTCTCTCGCGCCAACTCTTTGTGCCTTCGCATTCCAGCAAGACTTCATCTGCTCACACCGCAATGCGGCGCTCAATCCACACTTAGGAATAAAACCAAAACACTGCCTGCTCAGTCTTCCTCTTCATTTACAGGGATCGCTCACACCACCTGCATTTGGATCCATCACGACCTCTCACGAGTCTGACACTTGGTCTATTATCATTTATTTAGAATATTTGTTAATTTAGAAATTTAATTTAGATGAGGTTTGGGCTTTGCGTTGTTGAGCTGGCAACGTGATCCTCCTCTTTAATTTCCTGCATTGTCTAATCAGTGCTCAACCACATGCATAAAGTTTGCCAGAGTGCATCGACAGAAGTAGACTATTGATCATAAATCGGTCGGGAAAAAACAGCAAGGAGATGAACTCTGACCATTTTAATGATCTATTGATAAATTACTGATTTCTTTGTTTTCGGCTGTAGTGATGAAGGTAATTATATCATATCATCATCTCCACTACAGTGGATTCGCCTTTATTTGTGTTTCATACAAATTACATAATCTGATATTTGTTTTCCATTAGTTTATGTAAAGCAGACATTTCGCTTACCATAAATATAGATTTTTCACTTCTGTGAAGCAAAATTACACGAGTTTTGGTTAATTTCTTTACATTTTCAAGTTCACAGAAACCAACAGAGTAGTGCTTTTTTTTGCATTTTAAATGCAAGTAGTCTTATAAAGGTTAATAAAACGAGCTTATATAGTTTTATTATTTAGTTTTTGCATATTTATCTGACAATAAATGTGGCACACCTACTTTTTCTGTTGCACACCAAGAGTCTGTTTTCTAGCTACGCTAGTGTTACATAAAATTAAAGGTTCACTTGAGTTAACATCTACTTTGCTTAAAATTGATGCAAAAATATCAAACAGCTACATTTAATTTAAATTCTAAATTTGTCATTTTAGTACAGTGATAATAAATTCTTTTTTACTTACATTTATCTGCTACCACATTAGCTGCACCTCATTAATTTCTGAGAGAATGAACTTAATCTACTGTATAGTGTATAGTTATAGCACCACTTACGAGTAAAGCCAGAAAAAGAATAACCCTAATGCAGAGCGGTACATTTAGCTTGACACATTCATGGCATTTTCTCATCAGATTTATGAGGTATTCACCTGGAATGGTTTTCAGTTCACTGTGTGCTTTGCTTTGTTAATTTATGACATTTCTTGCCTTCTTTAAACAATAGTTGTCTTGTGCAGAGGAAGAATGGGTATGGGTCAATAGCCCTATTTGTGCTACTGCAACTACTATACAAATCCATATTATGGCAAGAAACACTCAGAAGTAAAAAAAGTAAAGACAATCCATCATTACTTTAGGAAATTAACGTCAGTCTATCCGAAAAATCCGAATGTGCAGTCACCAAAAATATTAAATGCTATGATGAAATAGCTCCGCCCCAGAAAATGAAGACAAAAGATACCTGCAGAGAGTAAGTTTATTAGAATGACCAGCAAATTAACAGCACTTCAGATTAAAACCAATTAATAACACCTTAGATTAAAACCCACATGAATGCTTACTGGAGTTCAAGTGGCAAACACAGTTCAGAGGAGACTGTGTGACTTGAGTCTTCGTGGTCAAATTGCT
Source organism: Clarias magur (assembly GCA_013621035.1). Lineage (NCBI taxonomy): Eukaryota > Metazoa > Chordata > Actinopteri > Siluriformes > Clariidae > Clarias > Clarias magur. The sequence goes on along the minus strand of QNUK01000393.1, from coordinate 554,593 downwards.
GCCAACAAAGCATTATTTTGGAATAACAACAAGTAGAAGAGACTTGCTTGGACCATCAGTGGAAAAAAGTTTTGGTCTGATGAGTTCAAATTTTAGATTTCTGGTTCTAACTGCCGTGCCTTTGTTAGATCTCGACAGGGTGAACCTTTAAATTGTGGTACCCACTGTGAAGTATGGAGGAGGTGTGACGTTGTGGGATGCTTTGCTGGTGATACTGTTGGTGACTTAGTCAAAATTGAGAGCTCACTTAACCAACATTGCTACCACAGCGACATGCCATCCAATCTGGTTTGCACATAATGGGACCATCCTTTCTTTTCCAACAGGACACTGACTCCTATATGTTACGTAAGAGCTATTTATCCAAGAAGAAGAATGCGGGAGTGCTATATAAGATGACCTGGACTGCATAATTATCCAATCTAAATCCAATGGAGATGGACTGCGATGAGTTGGTCTGGAGATTGAAAAAAACACCTCCTTCAAGATTGTTTGGTGACTACCTCATAAGGATGACTGAGGAAATGCCAAGAGTGTGCAGTGCTGTCATTAAAGCAAGAAGAAGAATCAAAAATATAAAATGTATATATATATATTGTATAATGTTTTTGTTGACTAATGCCAAGCATGAATCAGTGTTGCGCCTGAAGTAAGGACTGTCGCGTTTGACTCACATCTGTAGCCGCACCGAAAGAAGGCTGGACGGGGCCACTAATCCAGCTAGCCACAGTAAAACACACCGATGAGGAGCAAGCGAGAGTCTGTGCAAGTCCACTTAGTTCCACTCTTCCGCCGTCATCGCTCACCAGCAGCAAGGACAGTGGCACGTGAAAGGGGCCATTTCACGTGCCCCAGGGGCTCTAAAGGTGTGGAATTGTAACTGTTTAACTGCCTTCCAAAGGACAAGTGCTGAAGGACCCTACAAGCTGCCCCCGGCACTTCCAGTTTTGCTGAATGCCAGACATCACGATACAGTCGCCAAAAGGCAAAAGGCCACTGCTTTGAAGTAAGGCCGCTGTTTCCAGTCAGGAAAGCCGTTCGCAACAGACATTGAATTGTTGTGCCTGACTCAAGCCTGAGGTCGCACCGAAAGAGGGCTGGTCGGGCCCAGCTGGCCACGACTGTAAAATTTGCTGTTAAAAAATGTGCAAGAGCCATTGTCTATGAGAGCCATTTCCAGCACTTTGCCACTGCTATTGCTCCCCAGCTGAATACATACCTGGCAGCTGGGTGCTACCTCTGGACCTGCACTACACTATATGCTTTCATATTTGTTCTGTCATGAATTCAGTGTTAATCAGTATTACTATACCATGTTGAAAACAATAAAAAATAAAGAGAAATCATTGACTATATTATACTGTGTAGGTGTGTATAGGTATTTTGGTACAACATTCGAAAAAATGGTGCTATGTTTACAAAGTCTAAACATTTTTTTTTTGTGTCTAGATCCTGCTAAAACATCGTCAAGAGGTTTGTGAGAGCCTGAATCTTCCAGTGGAACAAGTTGAACTCAGTATGGGCATGTCCACAGACTTTGAACATGCAGTGAGCTATTAGATTTCTCTTTTATGATGTGTTTATAAACTCATCACCTATATTCTGTTCTTTTAATGTGATTTTAAATTCAATACAGACCATGGAAACTGGACTATTAATCTATTTTCTATCTTTTTTTTTTTTTTTTTTAGATTGAGGTAGGCTCCACTAATATCCGTGTTGGTAGCACCATTTTTGGAACACGGGAATATCCAAATACTCCTAGCCCCAGCCCAGAAAAAAAAACAGAGGTCACATCTGAGGAAGCAGCAACGAAAATGGAGTATCTTTCTGTAAAAGATCATTAAATAATACTAAAGAACCAGATATAGACATCCAGCCCTAATAGCAAGACTTAAATTAGGAAAGGTTCAGGCAGAAATGCTGTGGGTAAGTTAACCCTCATTAGGCATATGTTTGTCAAATTTCTAAAAATTTTCTTATGTTTACGATTAACAGATATTAGATCAGAAGTTTTATTGAAAAAATATTTTGCATTTCTTACCTAATCTATAAATAAAATATATCTTATAGTCATTGATATAAGGATAAAGGGTGGATTGGAGAGTTTTCTGTCTGCAGACAACTTTCTCTGTCTTTCAATATGATATTATGTTGACTTAAAAAAAAAAAAAAAAAAAAAAAAAGTGTTGATGTTGATGCACATGTATTGTGTAAGTAATTGTGTCTGTTGATGTGGATGCTGTTTTAAAGGAAGTAGTATTTTCTGTTATTAAAAGAAAATTTTGACTTTAAAACAAAATTAAAAGGACAAGTTTCAGGAAAATGGTGAGTGTGTGTTGTTCAGAACTCTAACTTTTGTTAGTTGTTGTATGACGTTTTATTTTGATAAAACCATATGATAATTATAAAAGAAAAAAAAATTACTGTGTACAAACAAATAAAAGATAAATGAAAAATGCTAGTTTTACACAACTCTTACCCAACTTCCTACAGTTGGGATTGATTAAACATTAAAAGAAAATTAAAAGGCATACATGCTCATATTAAATCTCCCCAAAACATGATAATATAAAAATTTCTTAATGATTTGTTATATTTGCCTAATTCTATAATAATTCTATTACTGAAATGAAACATTGTGGCAGCATCAAAAGTTTTTTAGCAGCAAGAACTGGGATGCTTGTCAGGATTGAAGAAAAAAGTAATTATGTTGATTATAAATATAGATACATGCTTGAAGCTATCCAAAGCAAAAAATTTTTACCTTATTAGCAGCACCAGAGTATACCAATTACCCAATTTCCCTTTACCAAGACAGCTGAAAGGGTTAGTTTGAAAAAAATATATACCTTTAAAGATGACATCCCTCACCAAAACATCAGACCACAAACTGGTCCATCCATTACAAAAACAAACTAATTATAATTTGATAATTAATATCTTTATTGGGAACAAACAAACAACTCAGTGAAAAAAGTAAAATAAAAAAAATGCAAATCTAAGTTAATTACCTCAAAGAAGCTATTTGGAGTCAGATGTTAGCATACGTGAAGTCTTGTTAAGAAAATGCGTTTGGAGGTGTGGACTAGAGCTACTTTGACTGATTTAAAAACTACTCAAAGTTTGCTCTGCACAAGAACAGAAAATGCTGATGTGAGATCTGCCTAGACAAAAAGAGCTTTCAGAGGGTCTATGATCAAGAATTGTTGATTTACATGAGGCTGGAAAAGGGTAACAAAGTGATTTCAACGGCTTTCACCAGTCTAAAGTACAGATGTGAGAGACACTTTGGACTGTGGCTACTCTACCAAAAAGTGGATACCCGGTCAAAATGACCCCAAGAGCTCAACAAAAACTCAAAAGAACATTGAGGTAAAGAAACAATCCCAAGTGACAGACAAAGATTTGAACTGTGTTCATGAGTTCACAGTACATAAGATATTGAACAAGTAGGGTGTCCATGGCAGAACACCGCAAAGGAAACCGCTGTTTACTAAAAAGAACATGGCTGAACTTTGTACAAGCGCACATTGCCATTCCACAGCGGTATTGACATAATGTTTTGTGCACTGATGAAACTAAAATTGAACTATTTGTAAAGAACATGCAGCGCTACATCTGACGTTAAAAGGGAACTGCATAATACCATGAAAACATCATCCCAAACCAAAAGTATGGTGGAGAAAACATCATTATTTGAGCCAGCTTGTAGTCATAGAGGGGAAGATGAATAATTCAGGATAATTAGAATGTCTGTTCATCAGCTGAAACTCTATAGAAGTTGGGTGATGCTCTGGTGTTTTGGGTCATTGTGCTGTTGCAAGTCCCTAACAGAATGGCTTCAGAAAAACAAAAATTACCTTTTTTGAGTGGCCAAGTCAAAGCCAATAGAGATACTATAGAATTACTTGAATAGAGTCATACATGTAAGACATCCAAAGAATATGATAGGGCTAAAGTAGTTTTGCTAGGATGAAGGGGCTAAAATTCTTCCTGAACATTGTTCATCCACAGCTACAGGAAGCGCCTGGTTGAGGTTATTGTTGCCAAGAGGGGGTCAACCAGTTATTAATTCCATGGTTTCACTTACTTTTCCACCACCATTTTGAATGTTGAATGAGTGTGTTCAATAAAGTCACGAAAAAACTGAAGTATTTTGTGTTATTTTAGGCACATTCTATTTGTCAACACTCTCAAAGGTCATATCACGTTTTATGACAAATTAATTCCAAAAACCACACTGTAAAAAATAAACGTAAATTTTACGGTAAAAACCTGGCAGCTGTGGTTGCCAAAATTTTCCCGTAAAAAATGTTATTACACTGTAAAAAAATAAAGCGTAAATTTTACGGTAAAAATATGGCAGCTGTGGTTGCCAGAAGTTTACTGTCAAAGTTTTTAGGTTGTACGGAATTGCACTCATTTTACAGATTTCAATTGTTTGTTTTTTTCAAGCCTGGCCAGGAATTGAACCCAGACCCTGGCGGTGCAAGGCGACAATGCTAACCACTACACTACTGTGCTTGCAACACAAATGTGGTCGTTCGATTCCTGACCAGGCTGAACCAAAAATACAACAAAAATGTTGCTACCGTTTTTTTTTTTTTATGGTAAACTTTTGGCAACCACAGCTGCCGTTTTAAAATTTTTTTACGGCTTATTTTTTTTACAGTGCAATAACGTATTTATTACGGTAAAATTCTGGCAACCACAGCTGCTGTTTTTTTACCGTAAAATTTACAATTTATTTTTTACAGTGCACAAGGTTGGTTCACATACTTTTTTGCCACTGTGTGAATAGTTGAAGAGCCCAACAGTCCTGGAGTTTGAACCTGCAACCTCAGTAGTCTAGTGACTACTTTGTCCAGTACCACTGAGATACCTCTGCCCATGTGGTGGGTGCAAACACATTTATAAACTACATCTGGAGATAGTACCTACATTATGGAAAACATTGTGCTATTTCCTGAAAGTTGCATGCCCATGTGACCCAAGCTTCAAACATGTTCTAAAATCTGTGAAAATCATGTGAAGGTAAATGGGAGTTAATGGCATTAACTTGCAGCAGGAGTGGATAGCTGATGGTGCAGGAATGGGGCATTTAAATCACATGAATTAAATTTTATTTGTATAGCGCTTTTAACATTGTCACAAAGCAGCTTTACACAATCAAAATAATTAAGTTTGTAAGAAATATGAATGTGTATGAATCAAAATAATAAGATTGTCCCTGATAATCAAGCAGAGTGTGATGGTGGCAAGGAAAAACTCCCTGAGATGTTTATAGGAAGAAACCTTGAGAGGAACCAGAGTCAACAGGGAACCCATCCTCATTTAGGTGAAAATGGATAGCAGGGATTGATCTGCATGTGTTTACATAAAATGAGTGAGTCCACTATGTTCCTGGAGGCTCAGGTAGACTGTAGGAAATTCCAGTCCTGAACTATCGAGCGACTGAAGTCACAGGTCCACAGAGAACAGCTGTCTGCATCAGTCGAGGGCATGAATGTCTTCGTGGAATAATGGAACCATCCCCAGCCACCACACGCACCCCAGGCAGACCACACAGGGCATCCATGCGACGAGCTCTCCAACCAGAAGCAGGACTCTAGGGCAAGTTAGACATGTCCAGAGGGCAGAGGGGTCTGGATGACTGGCAGCTCAGGAGCGACCTGTATAGCTCGACAGAGAGAAGGAGACAGGGAGAGGGGAGAAGGAGGAAGAGAGAGGAAGGAGAGAGCAGAAGAGATGGAGAGATGGCAGTTAGGTATGGTCACAGTCAAATAATGTATAAGGTGAATGTATATTTGGTGCAAATTGCAAGCAGGGACACTGGCAGGACTAACTATAACAGCATAACTAAAAGGGAGAGCCAGAAGGAAACACAAACATGAGGGCTCCCTGAGATGTAAAGCAACCAATCACCTCACCGTCAACAAACCTGAGTGATCAATGAGAGTGGGGGAGACAGCATCTAAACATACCAGTTCACCAGAATACTCTACGTCCATGAGTCCCCCAGATCTGCTCCTTTACCTAAGGTTAATCTATTTACAAAAAAGCTTGGCTAAATAAATATGTTTTTAGCCTAGACTTAAACACTGAGACTGTGTCTGAGTCCCGAACATTAATACGAAGACTATTCCATAACTTTGGGGCTTTGTAAGAAAAAGCTCTGCCCCCTACTGTAGTTTTAATAATACATGGTACTGACATGCAGCCTGCATCCTTTGATCGAAGTAGGCATGGTGGATCGTAAGACGCAGTTCACTCAGATACTCAGACACACTGCGGCGCGAGACCATTTAATGCTTTATACATCAATAGTAGTATTTTAAAATCGATGCGAAATTTCACAGGGAGCCAATGCAGTGTAGATAAGATAGGGGTGATGTGCTCGTATCTTTTGGTTCTAGTGAGGACTCTCGCTGCTGCATTCAGGACTAACTGAAGCTTTTTCATACACCTAGTTGAACAACCAGACAGTAAGGCATTACAATAGTCCAACCTAGAGGTGATAAAAGCATGAACTAGTTTTTCTGCATCATTTAGTGACAATATACAGTGGAACCTCAGATTGTGAGTAACTCGGTTTACTCGGTTTAGTGTTCCGCAAGACGAGCAAAGATTTTTAATCAATTTTGACTTGATTGAAACCAAGCATGTCTTGGTTTATGAGTGCCGTGTTTTTTGACACCGACACACACACACTCTCTCGCCTTTACACCCCCCCTCCCCGGCTTCACACAAACACACACACACTGCTCTACATAGAAACTCTGCTCTGTCACGATTCTTTTCAAAGGTAAGGTGCTGGTTCATTTGTTTTGTTTTGTTTTTTTACTTTACAGCAGCACACCATTGTTTTTCTTGTGAAATTCCCAATAAGTTTGATGTCTCACATGACCTCTCTTCCTATTGAAAAAACAAAAGTTGGACCCAACATGGCCGACTTCCAAATGGCCACCATGGTCACCACTCATCTTGAAAAGTTTGCCCCCTCACATACACACGTGGACAAAATTGTTGGTACCCTTCGGTCAATGAAAGAAAAACACAATTGTCACATAAATAACTTTAATCCTTCAAAAGTAATAATTAAAAAAAATTCTATGAATGTTAACCAATGAAAGTCAGACATTGCTTTTCAACCATGCTTCAACAGAATTATTTAAAAAAATAAACTCATGGAACAGGCCTGGACAAAAATGATGGTACCCCTAGAAAATACTGAAAATAATGTGACCAAAGGGACATGTTAATTCAAGGTGTGTCCACTAATTAGCATCACAGGTGTCTACAATCTTGTAATCAGTCAGTGGGCCTATATATAGGGCTCCAGGTCGTCACTGTGTTGTTTGGTGACATGGTATGTACCACACTCAACATGGACCAGAGGAAGTGAAGGAAAGAGTTGTCTCAGGAGATTCGAAAGAAAATTATAGACAAGCATGTTAAAGGTAAAGGCTATAAGACCATCTCCAAGCAGCTAGATGTTCCTGTGACTACAGTTGCACATATTATTCAGAAATTTAAGATCCATGGGACTGTAGCCAACCTCCCTGGACGTGGCCGCACGAGGAAAATTCATGACAAATCAAAGAGACAGATAATCCCAATGGTAACAAAAGAGTCCAGAAAGACTTCTAAAGAGATCCAAGGTGAACTTCATGCTCAAGGAACATCAGTGTCAGATTGCACCATCCGTCGTTGTTTGAGCCAAAGTGGACTACATGGGAGACGACCAAGGAGGACACCATTGTTAAAAAACAAATCATACAAATATGCCAAACTACATGTGGACAAGCCACAAAGCTTCTGGGAGAATGTCCTATGGACAGATGAGACAAAAATGGAACTTTTTGCCAAGGCACATCAGCTCTATGTTCACAGATGGAAAAATGAAGCATATCAAGAAAAGAACACTGTCCCTACTGTGAAACATGGAGGAGGCTCTGTTATATTCTGGGGCTGCTTTGCTGCATCTGGCACAGGGTGTCTTGAATCTGTGCAGGGTGCAATGAAATCTCAAGACTATCAAGGGATTCTAGAGAGAAATGTGCTGGCCATCTTTGGAAGGAGCTGAAACATGCTGTCTGGAAAAGGCACCCTTCAAACCAGAAACAACTGGAGCAGCTTGCTCATGAGGAGTGGGCCAAAATACCTGCAGAGAGGTGCAGAAGTCTCATTGACAGTTACAGGAATCGTTTGATTGCAGTGATTGCCTCAAAAGGTTGTGCAACAAACTATTAAGTTAGGGGTACCATCATTTTTGTCCAGGCCTGTTCCATGAGTTCATTTTTTAAAATAATTCAGTTGAAGCATGGTTGAAAAGCAATGTCTGACTTTCATTGGTTAACGTTCATAGAATTCTTATTTATTATTACTTTTGTCAGATTAAAGTTATTGCTGTGACCATAGTGAGTTTTTCTTTCATTGACCGAAGCGTACCAACAATTTTGTCCACGTGTGTATACTAATGTGCTACAAACAGGATGTTAATATCACCAACCATTCCCATTTTATTAAGGCGTATCCATATAAATGGCCCACCCTGTATATTTTGCAAATTAGGATTTCAATATTGTTGAATCATCACAAATATTGTGGAAAAATATTTGCTAGAATTAAAACCATATTAATTATGTATATTCACAGAGGGCACGATTACATTTAAATTCTTTGTACGAAACAGTTTATTCAACCTGTTGTACCCATTATATTAGTTGTGCTAAGCTATTTAAATTCCTCTTGTGTCACTGATTTATTACACAGCTGCAAGTTAGTAATTTGGGCCAAAAAAATTATTTTCAAAACGGTTGAATAATTTCGACTGCAACTGTGTATATCTTGAAGAATCCATGTCACAATCAACTGACATTTTGCTTTTGAGAGCAAAGGGAAGCAATATGTACAAAACTGTTCCTGAAAATGTTATTTGTGAGTGTATATACAGATACAGTGCCTTGTGAAAGTATTCGGCCCCCTTGAACTTTGTGACGTTTTGCCACATTTCAGGCTTCAAACATAAAGATATAAAACTGTAATTTTTTGTGAAGAATCAACGACAAGTGGGACACAATCATGAAGTGGAACGTAATTTATTGGATATTTCAAACTTTTTTAACAAATAAAAAATGGAAAAATTGGGCGTGTAAAATTATCCAGCCCCCTTAAGTTAATACTTTGTAGCGCCACCTTTTGCTGCGATTACAGCTATAAGTCGCTTGGGGTATGTCTCTATCAGTTTTGCACATTGAGAGACTGAAATTTTTGCCCATTCAAAACAGCTCGAGCTCAGTGAGGTTGGATGGAGAGCGTTTGTGAACAGCAGTTTTCAATTCTTTCCACAGATTCTCGATTGGATTCAGGTCTGGACTTTGACTTGGCCATTCTAACACCTGGATATGTTTATTTGTGAACCATTCCATTGTAGATTTTGCTTTATGTTTTGGATCATTGTCTTGTGAAGACAAATCTCCATCCCAGTCTCAGGTCTTTTGCAGACTCCATCAGGTTTTCTTCCAGAATGGTCCTGTATTTGGCTCCATTCATCTTCCCATCAATTTTAACCATCTTCCCTGTCCCTGCTGAAGAAAAGCAGGCCCAAACTATGATGCTGCCACCACCATGTTTGACAGTGGGGATGGTGTGTTCAGGGTGATGACCTGTATTGCTTTTATGCCAAACATAACGCTTTGCATTGTTGCCAAAAAGTTTGATTTTGGTCTCATCTGACCAGAGCACCTTCTTCCACATGTTTGGTGTGTCTCCCAGGTGGCTTGTGGCAAACTTTAAACGACACATTTTATGGATATCTTTAAGAAATGGCTTTCTTCTTGCCACTCTTCCATGAAGGCCAGATTTGTGCTGTATACGACTGATTGTTGTCTTCTCCTTGTATGAGCTCAAAGTTTAGAAGGATGGCCAGGTCTTGGTAGATTTGCAGTGGTCTGATACTCCTTCCATTTCAATATTATCGCTTGCAGAGTGCTCCTTGGGATGTTTAGAGCTTGGGAAATCTTTTTGTATCCAAATCTGGCTTTAACCTTCTCCACAACAGTATCTCGGACCTGCCTGGTGTGTTCCTTGTTGTTCATGGTGCTCTCTGCGCTTTAAACGGACCTCTGAGACTATCACAGTGCAGGTGCATTTATACGGAGACTTGATTACACACAGGTGGATTCTATTTATCATCATTAGTCATTTGGGTCAACATTGGATCATTCAGAGCTCCTCACTGAACTTCTGGAGAGAGTTTGCTGCACTGAAAGTAAAGGGGCTGAATAATTTTGCACGCCCAATTTTTCCGTTTTTTTATTTGTTAAAAAAGTTTGTTCCACTTCATGATTTTGCCGCACTTGTTGTTGATTGTTCACAAAAGATTACAGTTTTATATCTTTATGTTTGAAGCCTGAAATGTGGCAAAAGGTCACAAAGTTCAAGGGGGCCGAATACTTTCGCAAGGCACTGTATGTGCATTTGGTTTTTAAATACATACATTTAAGAAGTGTGACTTCAAATTGCTGTCAGAGCACACCATGTATTATGAGTTACTAAAACACGATCTGAAATGGAAATAATTTTAATTTCCATTTCAGTCGCATAATTATTTTAGCCACATAATTTTAATACCTTACAAAAAAAGAAAAAATCTGGTCAAATTCATTAGTTTAATCAACTGAATGAGTAAGTGAATGAGTAAAGGTACAATTTCCAGTCAAATGCTTTGATTAATTAGAATTGAATCCTTTACCAAATTGATATTTTAATTCCCTATTGTCAGAGATGACCACTAGAGAGCGCACTAAAACTACATTTAGGCTGGGACTCTAATTCTCACCTAAGAGTGCATGTGATGACAAGTGATGACGCTCACCTGAGCTGAGTTTGTTGATGGCTTTAATTAGGGCCCAAGCACTATAGGTGCGCAGGACCCTCTTGTTTTCCTAAGGATTTTTTCTCCCCACCCTTTTGGACTTTTCGGGGATCTTAACATGCTCAAAAACTGCATGTCCTGGGCTCAACTCAACAGGAGGCCAGTTATTTTGGGTCGTGCGCAAAAACACACCTGATGGATTTTAATATACTCCTCCTAGGGAATTTATACAATCTCTACCAATGTCTAAAGACATTGAGGATGCAAAATTGTAGCAGCCATTATAATGTCTTAAACCTACACCGAAAAATGATGAATAACTTTCTGTGTGGCATTATATTGAGTGACATTATATTCAGTGACACATTCAGTGACATCATGTTCAGTGACATCACATTCAGGAACATCATAGTGTGAGGCTTATTTTCCAGCATCTGCGGCCTATTGTACACACACATACACATCACAAATGTTAACACTCTCACACACAAACACATCTCAAACGGCACCTGGGGAACAATAGTCTGTTTTGCGGTGGGAAGAGGGTGAAAAGAAGGGGAAGAGGGGGGAAAGGGAAAAAAGGAGAAAAAAATTAAGAAAAAAATGAAAAATTGAGAAAAAAAATTAAGTGAAATGAGAATTATTACCATCTTTGCTCTTTCCCCCTAGTTGTAGAGAGTTAATTTTAAGATTTGCATCAAAAATGAAAATTTTTATGCATTAGGCAGGGGAGGTTGTGGATCCAAAGGTCCCAGGTTCGATTCCCGAGTATGACTTATCGTTGCATAAAAATGGCTTCACAGGCAAGGATATTGTGGCTACTAAGATTGCACCTAAATCAACAATTTGTAGGATCATCAAGAACTTCAAGGAAAGAGGTTAAATTCTTGTTAAGAAGGCTTCAGGGCGTCCAGGAAAGTCCTCATCTTTCCCCGTTTGACTATTGTTCCCCAGGTGCCGTTTGGAAGGGAGGAAAGATGACTGGCTGTGAATTATGGAGAATTTTACAATTCAAAGCCAATCAGGTTTCTCCGTTTGCAAAATTTCTGCCTTGCACCCGCCCCCCAGCCTGGGTGAATTTGCCCTGCATATGATCAGACCAGAAACACAAACGTTTCTTTTGCATTCCAACATGTAACAGACACTGTTGGAATGCATAACAGCATTATAACGGGCATGTGATGCATTCATACTTAACTAACATGAGATTATTATCAGATGCTTTAAAATAGATTACTGTGCACTCGCCAAAACAATGAATAATCACGACTCTCCTGTAACTGCAGTCCTACTATATCAACGCCATAATGTTAGTAGACCAGTAGATTATATTCTCATGCAGATTTGGATCACAATATGAATGAGACTTGTGTTATAACCTTAATCAGTTAGTGCATCTGTTGTGGCACAAGTACACCCTGAGTATTTTTAGGCACTTATACAGTTAATATGACTGAACTGGATCAACCAACCTGTCTATTCTGTGCATTCTTATCTGTTCTTCTGTATTATACACCAATATTCTATCTATCTATCTATCTATCTATCTATCTATCTATATAGAAAAAAAATAAATATACATACTCTGCTTGGCGTAAGATGCGGCTGACCACATTTGCGGCTTTAGACATCCCAAAACAAAGGGTGAATTTACACAAGATGTGGGGACCCTGGCATGTTGTGTCTTAAGGTCCATCGGATCACCTGGCCAGTGACCAGACTGTTGTCACCTTTTTGTGTGACACTGACAACATGAAGCATTTAACAACAAACTCTAATACTTTTTCAAAAACCTAAGCTCATGTTATGATTAATTAGGCAGCATTTTTACATTTTTGTCACACTTGTCAGATTTTTTTTTTTTTTTAAGTCATACTCGGGAATCGAACCTTGGACCTTTGGATCCACAACCTCCCCTGACTAATGCATAAAAATTTTCATTTTTGATGCAAATCTTAAAATTAGCCGTCTACAACTAGGGGGAAAGAGCAAAGATGGTAATAATTCTCATTTCACTTCATTTTTTTCTTCATTTTTTCTCCTTTTTCCCTTTCCCCCTCTTCCCCTTCTTTTCACCCTCTTCCCACCGCAAAACAGACTATTGTTCCCCAGGTGTCTTTATTAACCCGCATGTTGTGTTCGTTTGTGGCTCACATTCAATGTTCCTGGTCACTTTTGACCGTAGGATTTTCCTTTGATTATAAATCCACAATAATACATACTGTGTATTGTCATATAATGTTGTATTAGATCTTTATATAAATTTCAGCTCTTGTGCACATTACATGTTTTGAACTTGTATTTGCTGTGTACGTCCTGCAGGCCTCATTTACCTGGGGGGTATTCCAGAAAGCTGGGTTAACTTACCATTTGGTAAATCATAACCTCCGGGGTGATTTACCCCAAACCCGCATACCATGAGTATGTCGGTTCCAAAACACCTAAGAAGAGTAAGTTATAATAATATAGTATAATATAGTATAATATAATATAGTAATCAACCTCCTACTGGTTACCCAGAGTTAATGCACAAAGACGTTTTCAATGGATCGCCAATTTCACGAGTCAAAATGAAAAATCAAAGTTAAAAAAGAGAGCGGCATACTTCACAGAGGCGGAGTTGTAGGTTTTAATTTGTCTTCTCTAGAGGACATTTGTAAACTTGAATATCTCCCAAATCCTGCATGCTACCTAATTAACTCCTCTTGTGCTTTAAAGAGGACACTCAGGACTTTTAAATGATACCAGATTTATAGGGGTGGGGTTTTGGGAACTTCCTCTTCCTCCTTTAAGAAAATGGCATCTATAATCACCAGGACATTTTATGGAAAGAAGAAAAGTAACTTCTTAATCTTTATTATTGATAAAATTTTATCTTGAAATGTTATTGTTTTATTTTACATGAATCTCTAAAAAACATTTTCATTAATTTTCTTATGTAATGTATGAATGTTTTTCCATGATAATTGAGCATTTATAAAATGTCCTCCTTAGTGGATCCTTAGTAATTATTACCAAAATTAAATAAAAAAAAAAATTTTTTATTAGTCACTTTCAGAGGCAGAGAGAATTCTGCTGCAAATTGTTGGTGAAAACACAGATATTGAGTTGTCAGATGAGGAAGATGAAAATGCAGAGTTTGAGGCAGAGTCAGATGAGTCCGACAGCACAGATGAAGTTCAAACGGGGCAAACAGAGACAGAAGAGTCAGCGAGAGAACAACCATCCACATCTGGCCAGTATGTTCCAGGCAAACCATACCCAACTGGATTGAAGGTGTTTGTCTTGGCCACACCAAATGGTGTTGTGTACCAAGGCAAGACCACCTTCCCAATCACAGCAGGACAGGGCATCAGAGCACAAGCTGTTCTTCATTTGACTGAGTCTGTTTCCAGAGGAACCCACTTGTTCTTTGACCAGTACTTTACGGCCATCAACCTTTTGAACACACTGGTGGAGAAGGGGCTGACAGGAACTGGAACTCTGATGAAGGACAGAATTCCAAAGGAGTGCAACATTATAGGGGACCAGGCCATCAAAAAAAAAAAAAAAACGGGGACATCTGAGATGGTGGTCAAACGAAGTCCTCCTGAACTTGCTATCATTAAGTGGTTTGACAATAAGCCAGTGGTCATGGCATCCTCTGCCTATGGCATTGAGCCTCAAGACACACGCAATAGATGGTCTAAGAAGCACAAAAGGTATGTTCAGGTGTCAAGACCACTGGCAGTGGCTGAGTACAACAGCAACATGGGTGCGGTAAACGTGGCCGACCGAATGCTAAGTTTCTATAGGATGGCCACTTGCACTCAGAAGTGGACGGTGCGTGTAATTTTGCACTTTTTTTTATTTGGCAATCACCAATGCATGGCTTCAGTACAGCCAGCTTCAAGGGAAGAAACCACTGAAGTTTCTTGAATTCAAATTACTCCTTGGTGAGCAGTTGGTCAAGCTGGAATCTCTAGTGAGAGTGAAGATGACTACGTCAAAAGTGGAAACCTCAGCCGAATGCATCCCTGAGACACTATGGAGCCATCCATCTTCCAGAAATGGTGGATGAAGCTCATACACACGTGGACAAAATTGTTGGTTTCTTGTTTATAGGGTATGATATCACGTACAGTATGTTTTACTGTTACATCCAGATCTGCAACACCTGGATATACACACGTGGACAAAATTGTTGATACCCTTCCGGTCAATGAAAGAAAAACTCACAATGGTCACAGAAATAACTTTAATCTGAAAAAAGTAATAATAAATAAGAATCCTATGAATGTTAACCAATGAAAGTCAGACATTGCTTTTCAACCATGCTTCAACAGAATTCTAAAAAAAAAAATGAACTCATGGAACAGGCCTGGACAAAAATGATGGTACCCCTAATTTAATAGTTTGTTGCACAACCTTTTGAGGCAATCACTGCAATCAAACGATTCCTGTAACTGTCAATGAGACTTCTGCACCTCTCTGCAGGTATTTTGGCCCACTCCTCATGAGCAAGCTGCTCCAGTTGTTTCCGGTTTGAAGGGTGCCTTTTCCAGACAGCATTTCAGCTCCTTCCTAAGATGCTCAATAGGATTGAGGTCAGGGCTCATAGAAGGCCACTTTAGAATAGTCCAATGTTTTCCTCTTAGCCATTCTTGGGTGTTTTTAGCTGTGTGTTTTGGGTCATTGTCCTGTTGCAAGACCCATGAACTGCGACTGAGACCCAGCTTTCTGACACTGGCCAGCACATTTCTCTCTAGAATCCTTTGATAGTCTTGAGATTTCATTGTACCCTGCACAGATTCAAGACACCCTGTGCCAGATGCGGCAAAGCAGCCCCAGAACATAACAGAGCCTCCTCCATGTTTCACAGTAGGGACAGTGTTCTTTTCTTGATATGCTTCATTTTTCCGTCTGTGAACATAGAGCTGATGTGCCTTGGCAAAGTTCCATTTTTGTCTCATCTGTCCATAGGACATTCTCCCAAAAGCTTTGTGGCTTGTCAACATGTAGTTTGGCATATTCCAGTCTGGCTTTTTTATGATTTGTTTTCAACAATGGTGTCCTCCTTGGTTGTCTCCCATGTAGTCCACTTTGGCTCAAACAACGACGGATGGTGCGATCTGACACTGATGTTCCTTGAGCATGAAGTTCACCTTGGATCTCTTTAGAAGTCTTTCTGGGCTCTTTTGTTACCATTGGGATTATCCATCTCTTTGATTTGTCATGAATTTTCCTCATGCGGCCACACCCAGGGAGGTTGGCTACAGTCCCATGGATCTTAAATTTCTGAATAATATGTGCAACTGTAGTCACAGGAACATCTAGCTGCTTGGAAATGGTCTTATAGCCTTTACCTTTAACATGCTTGTCTATAATTTTCTTTCGAATCTCCTGAGACAACTCTTTTCATTCGCTTCCTCTTCCACAGTGACTACCTGGAGCCCTATATATAGGCCCACTGACTGATTACAAGATTGTAGACACCTGTGATGCAAATTAGTGTATACGCCTTGAATTAACATGTCCCTTTGGTCACATTATTTTCAGTATTTTCTAGGGGTACCATAATTTTTGTCCAGCCCTGAGTTTATGTTTTTAAATAATTCTGTTGAAGCATGGTTGAAAAGCAATGTCTGACTTTCATTGGTTAACATTCATAGAATTTTTAAAAATTATTACTTTTGTCAGATTAAAGGTATTTCTGTGACCATTGTGAGTTTTTCTTTCATTGTCCGAAGGGTACCAACAATTTTGTCCACGTGTGTATATCCAGGTGTTGCAGATCTGGATGTAACAGTAAAACATACTGTACGTGATATCTTACCCTATAAACAAGAAACACAAAGTTCCAAAATACAAACACCACACTCACACTAACAATGATGTGTTAGTTCCAGTCAAATTTCATACTGATTCTTGATATTTCCTTTGTAATTTCCTTGTTGTGTTCATGGTTCGTTTTTGGATATACTAACTTTCGTTGTCTACTGGGGTGGACCCAACATATTGTGAAAATAAAACTTTGTTTTATTTGTTTTTTTTATTTAAAAAAAAAAAAAAAACTTGTCAGTATGCGCATTGCCTTTCAAACAATTGGAAAAAGGAAAAATAAAAGTAATTTTAAAATATTTTTTTTCCTGGTAGTCAGGAGGATAATATCATATCAAGAATTCTAGCCAATAATAATGAAAAAGCTATACGACTGCATCGGCAAAGGAAAGAGAGTTGGCTTAGCCAAAAATAACGGACAGAGTAAATGCATGACTGTATTTCAGTTTTTTTACAATCACTATGACAGTTTTTTCAATACATTTAACAAGTTTCCTAAACTCTTAACGCACCAACACACCTAAAACACAAAACGGTTAATTTCATGCTCAGAATCACACATTGTAAACTAAACCCCAAAACTATTTTTCAAAATACAATAATAAACTAACACAATACACTATGTCTAACAAAACACTGCAAACATGCTTTAAAATCAAATAATTATTCAAAACACTCACACATGTTTTCTTCCAACAGGAACACAATGACAAAAAAAACACTATCATCAGCTGAAATTACAGAAACTGCATTATTTTATGTGAAATAATATATATATATTATGAAGCCTCTCTACATTTTTTTGTTTTGTTGGGTTTAGTAAATGCATGAATTTTGTTTCTTTTGCTGCAGAAATTAGCAGAATAGCTTTATAAAATGTACAATTTATGTGAAAAAAATACAGACACAGAATTGATGCAGTACAGACTTTCTTTGTTTCAGATTATTAATAAATGTTTTATCAGAAACCGAGCAAGTATCAGTTTACGAGCGCCGAGTATCATGTATCAAGCATGCGACTCTTATTTTGACACCGAGCGTCACTCTTGCGCTGCGGAATTCTTTCAGCGTCTCTTGCGTGTGTGTGCGCGTAATTTGACACCAACACACACGCACGCAATGACACACCTTCCCGGCTTCACAAACACATAGAAACTCTGCTCTGTCGCGATTCTTCTCAAAGGTAAGATGCTGATTCATTTGTTGTTGTTTTTTTTTTTTTACTTTACCGCAGTGATTCCCTTAGTGTGCGCTCACACCAGGTCAGAGAGATTTCTTTTTTTCCTGTTAAAACGGTGTTTCCGTTGTGTGTGTGTGTGTGTGTTTGTTGTGAAACTTAAAAAGCGAGGTGGGGAGAGGGAGGAGGAGTGTTACTGTGTAAAACGAGGCGAAGGAAGGGATTTCCACACACACACACACACACACACGGCAACACACACCAACGGAAACAGTCTGTCGAGATTTATTTGTACTTTTTTTTAAAGGTAAAGTGCAGATTAATTTGTTTTATTTTCGTTTTATAGATTGTATTAACTATGTATTTAATTTTTGGGGCTGTGGAACGAATAATTTGAGTTTTCATTATTTCTTATGGGAAAATGATGATTTGGTTTATGATTGTTTTGGAACACGAGCCCACTTCCGGAACGAATTATGCTCATAATCCAAGGTTCCACTGTATTGGCAAGTGGTCTCCCTCCTGTCCCCTTTCTACCTCAGGCACCAGTCTTTCGTGCAGGTCTTCTAAAAACAGGAGAAGGCGGTTTGTGTTGTAGGGGCCAATCTGACATTTATGCAGGAGTGCACCGTTGTTGGAGATTGCAGCGCACATGGTGATGTTGGCTCCTCTTATGTTTCTCCCACGGTGAAGCCTTTTTGCCAAGTTGAAGCCAGCCTTGTCAACATAGATAACTTCATGTGGGACTTGATTGGCCTCCAACTCCATGTTGGACTGTATTGCATAACCTTTCAAAAGGAACTTTGTATAGTTGTTTCATTCGGACTCTGTGATTAGCTAGAGTCCGAGAAATGTATGTTATGCTGATTGCTGCAATGTTCCCAAAGACAAGGCTGTCCTCTACAACTCTGAACTGAATGTCCTTCAGTTTTATTTCATTGTCAGCAATCACCATGTTGACAATATCAAGTTCCTGTTCTTCATTTATGAGGTTTCCTCTGGCCCCTGAAGGAGGTAGATGTTGAATCCTTAGAGGGACAAAAGACAGTTACATATTAGAGACCGGAGGCATACAGTCACTCTAATACAGTAAATAGTAAAATTATTTACACTTTGCTTTAGGAGAAGCAATATCCTACCTGTTGGTTTCTCTGAAAATACAGTGGACCCTCGGATTGCGAGTAAGATGGTTTACGAGTATTCCGCAAACTGAGCAAAGATTTTTAATAAATTTTTAATCGGAAACCGAGCAAGTATTAGTTTACGAGCGCTGAGTATCATGTATCACGCATGCGACTCTTATTTTGACACAGAGCGTCACTCTCTCACCTTTTCTTCCGTTGTGTGTGTGTGTGTGTGTGTGTTTGTTGTGAAACTTAAAAAGTGAGGTGGGGAGAGGGAGGAGGAGTGTTACTGTGTAAAACGAGGCGAGGGACGGGGCTAATTCCTCACACACACACGCACACACACACACCAGGCCTGCACGCACCAACGGAAACACTTATCTGTCGGGATTTATTTTTACTTTTTTTAAGGTAAAGTGCAGATTAATTTTTTTATTTTCATTTTATAGATTGTATTATTTATTTTTTGGGGCTGTGGAATGAATAATTTGAGTTTTCATTATTGCTTATGGGAAATGATGATTTGGTTTACGAGTGTTTTGGAACACGAGCCGACTTCCGGAACAAATTATGCTCGTAATCCAAGGTTCCACTGTACGGACAATGGATGCCATTGTGTCCCGGCTGAGATTTGACTGTACTCGTTCACTAGCCTCTCTGTATGATAGCCCGTGGTTTATGACATGGTCAATGATAGTAGCTCTGGTCCTTCTTTGAGCGCCACCATGCATTCTAACTCCTCTCCCTCTATCTTGCCCCACACCTCTCCTTTGTCCTTGTCCCACTCCTCTTCCTTGTCCTGGTACTCATCCTCCTCTCCCTCGTGCAGGCTTTCTTTCTTTCTATCTTTCTTTCTCTTTCTCCCTTTCTTTCTTTGTGTTGCTCTATGTTGTTCTTTTTCCACACAAGATCAGCCCAAAGAGTCCTCTTTTAGAACATATCAACATGTGATTGGAAAAATCTGAACACCTGAGTGTGGTTCCTATATAAGTTATGTTTAGAACATGATATCTTTTCTGACATACAGTGTGAAAGCATTTGTAAATTTGACTGTAAAATTACATTGTTTTGGTCTTGGTTGAGCTTGTGTGTAAAACAAGTTCAATCATTTTAAATTGGTTTTAACTGTATGCATTTTGTATCAAAGCAACAAGAAATGTGTTAATTGTATAGCCTACAAAGACGGATGTTGTGCTAACTGTGTTAAGAGTTTAGGAAACTTGTTAAATGTATTGAAAAAACTTTCATGGCGATTGTAAAAAAAATAAAATAAAAAAAAAACTGTAAATGGCAAATTTGACATCGCTTCCCCCTTTATTATAATGCCAAATAATTAAATTTGACCATCCTTTTGACCATTTACTTTTCTTGCCATTAATTTCTTTAGGTTAAAATACAAATGTATATTGACTAGGAATATATGGTTTCTTATTTAATATGGTGGTCTGGAGCCAGAAGAACTTTGAGCCCAGTCAAAATGAAACACAAAAACATTCTGCAAAAAGGTAATATTTGATTACACGATCACTGAACTATTTATTAAACCCGATTTAGTATATTCTTTCTGTCATGTAGGTAATAGAAAGAAGGCTGTAGCCTGTCTAACTGGCGAGGGCATACCATTATAACGCATGCCCCCTTTTTACATTAGAGTAACAAACTGTCATTGTTCTTTCACAGTACATACCTGGGGATTTGCCCACAGATGAAGGTCCTTCAACCTCAATGCACGATCTAAGCAGTGTAAGAACTTGGGTGCAGTTGTCCATATTTTAATTTTATTGTCTGACAAAATCTCGTTTATTTAATTATTTTTGCCTTCCTAGTTGCCAGCGAAGGAGCTGTAGAAGGCCTATATTCTTCAAAAACAAATAAGAAAAAGTGACATGGAGATGAATCTTATACAGCTTCAAATGGAAAAGAAAAGGCTATCCATTAAAAAAGCAACACTAGAAATGTAATTACTGGAGCATCACCTTAAGGTGAGAACCTCAATGAATGTGTGAATATTAATCTGTTACAGGTAAAAGTGTTATGTATATAAAGCAATGTAAAAAAAACATTTTTTTTTTTCATTTTGCTTTCATTGTTTTTCAGGAAATAAAGACATGAACTGCACATCAGACCAGTGCAAGTAATTTTGACAAATCCTGTCTCTCAAAAGTCTTCCATCTCTGTTGCAAAAATCTGTAGGGGTTCCTCTGGGTAATCTTTCTCAATATAAGGAGGGTGGCTCTCTCCTTTTATAGTGGCAATGTTGTGAAGCACAACACAAACCACCATATCGCATGCCCTCTCTGGACTGATTAACGAATGATTTTAACAAGGCAAAAAATTAAGGACACAAAATCAAGTTGTTACCTGTACATTGATGCTATGAATCGAGTTCCTATTAACATAGTCTCCCTCATTTATTGAAGGAGCTTTACTAGGAATGAGGGTGCCATCAATGCACCCAATTACATTTGGAAACCGTGAAATAGAAAGTCATATATGGAAGTATTGTGTGTGTGTGTGTGTGTGTGTGAGCAGGATGAATACATGTACAGTACAGATATAAATAATATGACTACATATTAAATATGCCTCATAGATTTTACTACAAAGGACAAACCTGTCACTCTGTGGAATTCCTCTTTAACAACACGCAGAGGTTTATGGCCAGTGAACTGTACAGATGTGTGAAAGAACGGCTCTACACACAGTTGCCTTTCCCACATGCTCTGCATTGGTCAAAAAATGCCCTGACGCAAATAACTGAAGTGCTGTGTGCAGAATATTTTCTGTGCTAAGCGCAGAACCACAGTTTATGACATTTGCAATATGCAGTTTCAAGAGATAAGTAAATTTACGATTTCCTTGAAAACTGATAATACTCTTTCAAATAATCATTAGTAAATGAAAAGACATCAATACGCTTATAACTCTCTCCCGGCGAATCTCTCCTCAAATTATCTCCTCCTCGTATAATTTGTGCCTCCACGTCCACAGGATCATCATCAAAAGTGCACGCCATGCTTAATAAACTTCTGAAACAAACTTACCCTGGAACATAACCTGCTACCGAGCAGATTATCTTCAGATAGTAAGTTGCTATGGTTACATACATACCAGAAAGTTACCTCTGTTTTTGGAAGCGAAAGTTGAGGTTATCCACTAACTTATAAACTTACCCGGGTATGTCACATAACCTGCTTTCTGGAATACCCCCCTGAGCTCATCCCACTCGTTTTTTAGGGGAAAACATTATAAAGATATAATTTTGACTATAACAAATACTAAAATTAAACCTATTTTCCTGTTTATCACAGAGTACTTCACTGAAATGTTTACCAAAGTCACTTTAAAAAAAAAAATTTTTTTTTTTAAACTGTGGCACAAAATAACTTTTGTGTTCCCGGTCAAAACCGACCAGTATTATTTATTTATTGAAAAAAAAAAAATCCAAATGTACACAGGGAAACCTTAACTATATTACAAATATAATGCTTGACCCATACACTGTATGAACTTACAGTATTTACAATTTTAAGTAGCCTTGCTGTCATTTCTAGGACCCTCTCATAATATTACACTTGCATGTTCCAGGCATAAGATGTCTTCACATCATGTACTGCCCATATCTTTATACCATATTTAGATGGTTTGTTTGGCATGTACTGCTTAAATGGGCACTGTCCAAATCACACCTAAAAGGATATGGAAGGTCAGGATCTGTAGACACAACAAAATCAACTACACCCATGTAGGCTCCAATATTCACCGGGTCTACCTCTTTCCAGGTGTTTCAATAAACACTTCTCCCCTCCAGGTGTGTCATGTTCATGACAATGGTTACAATGGAGTCTGTAAGGAAAAGTTGAAAACAGGACTTGATGTCATCCACTCAGAATATGGCATTTCAGGTTAGTGTTAGGTTTCATTTTTAACCGAAAGGGGACCATAACTTCACCTGGGTCTTCTTCCTTGGGTTATACTCCATGTTATCCTCAACCTATGGAATGATATCCCGGACATTTTTCAAAAGGAATTGCAAATTACATTTGCAGTTGCATTTTCCATATGTGAATGCATAAAGTGTGACATAATTCAAATGCAATTGCAGACTTTGCATTACAGTTTGCTTTTTCGCCTTCGCGAACGCAGACTGACTGCCAAATTTCAAATGAAAAAGCAAAATCCATGTCTTACAAGTTATGAGCCTGTCATATTTAAATAGCAAAATCAATTACCACATCTGCTTTTTCACTGTGCGTCGTGCATGTAGTCTGCCAAAACTCAAATGCTAATACATTTGCCATTGCATTTCCAATGCATTACAAGGAAACCTGTCAATCAGCGTCAGGGGTGGGTCTAAAATGTGGGGCGTGATTGTATGGGGAGTGATGTCACTCGCAGTCACCAACCAAGAGGGGGAAATTTCAGCAATGGACGTGAACCGCAGTAAATTTGTATTCTTCTGTAAACACACAGTTGGGACTTGGTCATAGACTGTCCCTTAGTGACTCCATCGCTATAAAGCGGCGGTTAGCAACGTTTCTGACACATTAAGCTCCAGCAGGCTGTAACAGGAGAAGATCTAAAACTATTATTTTTAATCAGAGGCGTTTCTAGGATTTTCAGTAAAGGGGGGGGGCTCAGCCCCCATAGACATTTAACACATATTTGGCTTGTTCAGAATCAGTACACAAATGAGTCATGATCAAACACACACTGTTTACTGTATAAACCTTTTTCTATGTTCGAGTAAAATCAGAAAAATGTAACCAGAAAACAGAATATTTTAAATTACTAATCAATGATGTAAACATCACACCTATGAGGCTGGACAATGGAATAAACTGTGTGGGAGAAGTGAGTAGTGTCAAACATTTATCTTTTAATTCTTTGACATTACTGCTGCTTTTTGTTGGAAACTGGCAGACATAAAAATGTGAAAAATACTTTCTGATGCAATGACTTCAATCAATGTTGGGAACACAGTGTTAATGTGCATGAGAGGCTGCCCATGTTCTATTCTTACCTGCTGCTCATTTGGAGACCTACAGTACTCCCATGTGACTAGAAAAACCTTCCATCGACAGTTAATTATAAATATTAAAACTTTGATCATCTTGTTATCTACTTTAATTTAGTGTTTTAGCTTCATTAATAAAGACAGTAGGTCCTACATTCAACCCCTTAAATTTCATAGCTACTAGGCTATTTATTCAAATTCATAATATAGGCAAACATTGTTTTAATGTAATTAAAGCATATTTTTAATATCATTCTTTTTTTGTTTCTATTCATTAAAAAAAGTAAATTTTTCTAAATCAAAGTGTCAAAAACCCTACTCTAAGGCTAATAAATGTATTTTATGATCTGGGACATTATTTAATACAATACAATATTTATTACAAAAAACTGAATTTTTCTATCTCTGTAAATCACACTTCTATGCAGTTAAAATGAGTGCATTGAATGCTGTCTGTCTCTGTTTTTAATCATTTATGCTAATAACTCTATGGTAGTTAATGCCATATGCACTGTGCAATGTTTTATATAGACAGTTAGGTTTTCCAATTGAAACAGCATGATTGTTTTATAAAGTAGACTATAGGTTCATAGAGTATGTATTAAGGGCTTCATTTTCACTAGAGCAAACAGCTGGTGTGATGAGGGTGAACACAGCGAAAACTTAGTAACTTAGTATCCCTCATGACATTTTGTAAACTATATTTATGAGAAAGGACTGCACTGATGCATATATAACAATTTATAGAAAAACACACACCTTGGCTTAATCCTCGCTGTGTGATGGCAAATTGAAGACCGCACTGAAAGATGAAGGAGCCGAAGTGTGCCGCCGTTTACATATTAAATTTAAAGGGGACATGGGCGATCACCAATTTGTGTAAAGTTTATGGAGAATTTTTAGGGGGCTGAGTACAATGGCCTAGTGACGCCCATGTTTGTAATAGCTTCTCTGTCCACTCCAGAGTAAGAAAATATGCGATTTGTCATTTTTGTGTGTTGATTTCTTGATAAACAGATGAAATAATCTCGGGTCACGTCCATTGCTCAAATTTCCCCCTCTTGGGGAACTGATGTCACTCCCCATACAATCACGCCCCACAGTATAGACCCACCCCTGACGCTGATTGACAGGTTTCCGTGTAATGCGTTGGAAATGCAATTGCAAATGGATTAGCAATTGCGTTTGAGTTTTGGTAGGCTACATGTGCGACGCAGAGAAAGTGAAAAAGCTGATGGGGTAATTGATTTTGCTATTTAAATATGACAGGCAAATGGATTTTTCTTTTCATTTGAAATTTGGCAGCGAAGGCGAAAAAGCAAACGGTAATGCAAAGTTTGCCATTGTATTTGAATTATGTCACACTTTATGCGTTTACATATGAAAAATGTATACTGTATATGTACATATTGCAATTCCTTTTGAAATGTCCGGGATATCATTCCATATCAACCTCTGATTCTTCCTCCTCTAAACCCTTCTCACGGTCAACCTGATCTTCCTGTTAGCCTAAGTGTAGACACTGATCTTCCTGTTAGCCCAGTCTGCCCAGAGAACCATGCCCTGTGCTACCAGAGCCACTCCTTGTCACTCAAGCCACTCCCTGCTCTGCCCAAGCCACTACCTGCACCTCCGACCAGCTTTTAGGACTTCACAGACTTGTTGTTGGGAAACAAGGAGCTTGTCCTGGATCTCTGATGGTGCTTCGGAGTAGCGCCTTTTGATCGGGGGTTATGTCAGGGATAACCCCTAGAGGGTGCCTTGTACCCGAAACTATATTTAGTGATGACTACACTCACCTAAGCTGAGTTAGTTGATGACATTAGTTATAAGTAGTAATTTCTTGAGCTTGGTCTTGTCTTGCATCTGTTCTGTTTAGTTCTACTGTTTATTTAGGCTGTTTGTACAGTTTTTCCCCTCGTTTGCCATGGTTCAGTTTTTGTTTTAGTCCTCTTTTCATAGCTTCATGTTTAGTTTGTGTTTACTTTTTTTATTAAAAACTTAAAGTCTCAACCTCTGCACCTATGCCTCGTTTGCTAAAACCCAAAACGTGACCTATTTATTGGCCTTAATTTTGGTGTCAGAATAAGTGATCTCTGATTCTCTGGCCAGATGGATACAAACCAGCGATCAGTATCTTTGCATTTTGTATAGCTTGTAGTAATGCTGCACCAGCTGGGAGCTTAGAGTAGCAATTCTCTGAAATGTTTTCTATCAGTAGGTAAGCTCCTGGTTTCTGCAAAGCCACTCCATGGAGATGGGAGAAAAGGAGTGGCAAGTCATTTGGAAGAGTATAATTAGAAGCCAAACTCAACATAGTGGGGATGTCTGACTTCTTTGAATACTCAAAAATGGCAGTCATGTATTTAGAGAGGTCTTGTCCCAGAGATTTGGCATGAAATATCTCCTCTCCAATCATGGCTATAATGGCTAGAGAAGTGTTTGACCTTTGGTCCACTTCTTCTTCTCTCTGGTTATGCTCTCTCTGGCTGAGACCCTTAGAGCAGATGACAAGCACAAAGTCGCTCTCCTTTATCTTCTTGCAATACCACCCCATATCTCCTTCTTCTGTCACACTTAAGGCATCCCATAGATCTAAATGTACCTGACAGGGAAGAAAGAAAAAACATATAGTACACAACAAACACTGATGACATATTCTTCTACTACTTAATCTGTTTAAAAGTTAATACTATAATACTAAAAGTTATACTATTTTACCTCAGCAGCCATATGCTTTTGCACAAACGTTGCCAATTGTAGGACAACCCTTACATGGGCAGACCCATCGCTGCTTGAGTAACAAATCAAGAGTCGAGGGGGCTTGGTTCTACTGGATAATGGTACAAATTGATGATCTGTATATTCATCATAATATTCCTCAGTTATGTCTGAGAAAAAAGGATGTTAACAGAAAGCTGAAGTGGCATTATCATGCACAATAACTAAAAGTAATTTTAGACATAATTTTATGTAAAGTATTAGTAACTGTGTAATACTTGAAAATGCAATAAAACATTATTTGGTCACCTGAAGGGATCTCAGTTTTTGCTGCCTTTTTCTTCCTTTTTTTCTGGCAGTGAATAGCAAAAATGACGACTAAGAAGGCTGCTAATAAAATACCCACAAAGAAGAGAAGTGCGAAAGAGACACCCTCCTTGTGCAATGCTAAAGGCTCTGGGGAATAAAAAAAAAGAAAACGTAATGGATTTCAGTTACTTCCTGGATTATACAGTAGTCCAATGTAAAATTTTTATGTAAATGATGAGCGATAATTATACAACAAAGATGTGTGATCTCATGGACTTTGAATATGCCATAGGGGGGTGGTGCCAGGTGAGTAGATGAGTAGCTCAGACACAGGCTGGGTTGAGGTGAAGGGAAGCTTTGCTAGTCAAAAATCTCTAGTATTTGCAAACTGTGAACTTTTGAGAAAGCATCTCAGGCACAACACAAAAAAAAAGCCTTACATGCAGATTGGCTACAAGATCACACATCAAGGTTCACTCCTGTCAGCCAAGAACAGGAATCTTAGGCTACAGTGGGAGCAGACTCAACAAAACTGGACAGGTGATTTGTTTTCCATCCTTGACCTGTCCAGTTTTCTAGAAAGACGTTTTTATTACAATGCCCATTATTTGTTTAAAGAGAAATATTTACCTTTCCCGCTGTGCTGTACTTGAACAAAGAACGTTTTTCTAACAGCATCCACAACATCTGCCGCAATCTAAAAAAAAATATTTTGATGTACATCAAACATACATTTATCATGTAATTAAGATTTTTGTCATTTGATTCAAGAAGTGAAACTTTAATATATTACAGATTCATTAAATGTACAGTGGAATAAACTGCCTGGCCAAAAAAGGTCACACCCTATTTCATTCAACCACCTTTCGCTTTGCTTACAGCCATGGCTTACAGTTTCGATAAGCTTTTGAAAGGTGACAACAAAGATTCTCAATTGGGTTAAGCTCTACTCTGTGGTGGCCAATCCATGTGTAAAAATCATGTCTCATGCTTCCTGAGCCTCTCTTTCACAATTTGAGACTGATGAATACTTCCAGTCATCTTGCAGCTGCCCATGCCATCAGGGAAGAAAAAAGCAGTATACAGTATACTCAGTATATTCAGGTCGTCAACTGACCTCAATTTTGGGCACATAACATTACTGAACCTAGACCTGACCAACTAAAGTAACCCCAATCATACCACTTATTCTTTATGCTCCCTGCGGCAACAGTTAAGGTTAAATAATTTGTTGCCAGCTGAACCATATTAGTCAAAGCAGTAATTATCCAATGGAACTGTTTTCTTAGTTAAATCTAAAATGTGACTATTTGTTTTTGGTTATTTCAAGCATTTTTTCATCTGACCCAACAATATGGATAAGCTGAAGGCTGCTACCTTCAGTTACATCTATGCATAGCCACAGGCTAATTACCTCCATGCCACCCCATATCCATGCAATAATTCATGCTGAAGGAACCCCAACCAAGTATTGAGTACATAAATGAACATACATTTAGAATTTGGATGTTTTTGCTTTGTGTAAATCCTTTTTTTTTAATCTTAGGAAATATTCACTCACTTACTCATCATCTATACCCGGTATAGATGTTGAGTAAGTGAGTGAATATTTCCTAAGATTAAAAAAAAGGATACAAGGATGCAGGGACTGAAGCCTATCCTAGGAGACCTAGGGAACAAGGTACACCCTGGACACTCATCCTCACACTACGGGCAATTTGGGAATGTCAATTAGCCTAATCTGCATGTCTTTGGACTGTGGTAGGAAACTGGTCTACCCAGAGAAAATCCATTAAGCACAGGGACAGAATGCATCCTCCATGCACACAGAGGCAGGGAACAAACCTGGCTGGAAACTGAACCCAGACCCTGGAGGTGCAAGTTGACAATGCGGACTACCAAGACAACGTGCCACCTCTTAGGAAATATTCTAATACAATACACCTTGTGGAGTCCAAAGACCTGTACATTAAGCAAATTGCCCATAGAGAATGTGTCTGTGTATGTGCCCTGTGATGGGTGTACCCTGTCTTATACCCTCCTGGGATAAGCTCCAGGCCCCCCAACAATCCTGAATACAGTATAAAGCATTATAGACAATGAGTGAGTTCTTTTAGGGCTAAGTATTCCATGTCAGGTTTGTGACTTTACTTTACTTATAACTTACCTCACAAGTATAGTTGATTCCCATTTGGAGATTGAGCAAACAAAATGTATGATGAGTGCTGTTTAGATTGAGGTCCTAAGAGGAGAATCACAACAACGATGAATTACACTGCATAAAAGCATAATGGCTGGAAAAAGAGTTGCATATATTTCTTTGCCATTATACTGGTAAAAAGAGTGTACTTACAATACAGACAATTAAATAGAGTAAAACTATTTAATATTTTTTACATTCATTTACCAAATAAAATATTACATTTGTAATATTACAACAGTTTTGTGATGATCAAGAATGAATAATAAAATAAGGCATTAAAATAATTACTGGTTGAATAATTTCAATGCTGCGCGAGCCTACTCCATAGCATGATGAAAAATAGCGACTGATCCCCAGCTTCTGAGGTGCCAAGTTAAAAGTCACAAGAATATCTTTGTTGTCCTGGTGAACCACAACATATCTGGGATACCAGTCTTTCGAAACAGACAGGAAACACAAATGCCCAATGTTCAATAATCTCTATATTCAATGCACAGTAGAGTTATCTAAAACTGAAATACAACTGGATCTCATCTTTAATTTTATCTTAATATTTTGAAACAATAACCTATAAATGTACTTAAATTACCCGTTTTGCAGTGCTCAAGGCCATTTTTCTCAGGACATGCTGTAGAGAGGTGGAACAAAGTTAAATAATGAATAGACTTGAATAGCAGGGTGGTTCTAGAGGGGTGACCCCCAATATAATTTGGAAAATGTACTGTCAGCCTGACCATGCCAAACATCATTGAATCAAAGTGGCGCCAATGCGTTGTACGCTCAAAACGCGGTCACTCACTCATTGCCTTAGAACGCCATTAACAACTCATTGGCTTAGAGCACCACCACTCTCTCATTGAGAAGGGGAAGAACAGTTCCGCGATTTTCAAAACGGAGGATCACCATCACTGTTTATGGTATGTATACACTCACTTCTAATTTTTTTTAAATGTCACCCTGATAGCCTGTTTGATTATTTTTGAGTGACTGATCAACACTGAC
Source organism: Clarias magur (assembly GCA_013621035.1). NCBI lineage: Eukaryota > Metazoa > Chordata > Actinopteri > Siluriformes > Clariidae > Clarias > Clarias magur. The sequence continues at coordinate 524,338 of QNUK01000393.1, read as the reverse complement.
TGCTGAAGAGAGATGATTAAGCATCAGTGCTCACCACCACATACATCGTAAAATGTTACTGTATCAGTAGTTTTTATGAATAAATGTGTGAAAATCTTTTCTCAAAAATACTAAATGATTTTCAGACTCTTGTGGCAGTGCTACATTTAACTTAATACTACGCATATTAGCGGACAGGGCATGGCTCAAGATTTTGTAAATCATGCTAAATCATGCTAAGCCATGTATTTATAATTGAATCTGACTTTCCACGGCCCCCCTGGCTGGTTCATGGTCCACCCCTGTGCCCTCCCACTTACAAAATCCTAGAATCGCCCCTGTTGAATGGTAAAAATATTATTATGTCATAACAGACAGTAAATAACTAGTTGCAAGAACACATACAGCGTGTAAAGAACAATTTGCTGTGATAAAATTTGTCCCAGATCTCAGGAACGGGAAGGGCCATCACAGTAACGGCATACTGGGTACCGAGAGAGAGATTTGTAAAAGGATCCGAGTAATAAATCTGCACAAAAAGAATAGAAAAATGCATCGTTATCAAAAACTTATACATACAGTATAGACAACAATTTAAATGTTTATTTTACAAGTAAAAAAACAGGGTTCAAGATAAGCAGGTGTTGCTGTACCCTTTGAGCATGCACAGCTGAAAGTGACATATTGTTTTGAAGGAGGAAGAGCTGACATGAGATCTGAGTGCCACCTAAAGTCTGGAGGGAAACTAGGAAACCATGCAAAAAAGCAATACCTAATGCACATTAGGAAGAAAACAGAAACAGAAAAATAAATACTGTAATTACACATTTTCTCCTGATAAATCTTAATAGTATGAACAGAAACATTACATAAAGACAAGTGAACAAAATATAGAATAATTTACAAAGATTAGATTTAAGGACCCTGCCTTTGACTTTTTACCATATTGACTAGGCCTCCAAGTCACAACAACAGTCTCATATGTAAGGTTTTGACTTTCAACAAACTCAACGGTGATATTCTGTGGTGCATGTACATAGTGCTGGCAGGGCTCAGGATTCTGCAGACCTAGAAAGGAATCACACAGCCATGGCATACAACCTGGCCCAATTAAAAGAGTCAGCACTGCATAAAAAACCCTAAGTTACAATGTAAAAGGATCATATACATACAAAAAAAGAAGAAGAAAAAGAGATGTAGATCATAATGCAGTGAGCCAATGGAAAGCTCAGTGTGGTCTATGTGAACTGTGGTCTACAGGTTGAATATAAACAGGCTGAACTACAGTCAACCACATGTTGTCCATTAACTGGCAAAGTAATAAAAATAAAAGTTGTGTAAAATAAAAAAGATAGTATATCATTACATATAACATCTACAGTGAGTTTATATCTATAGTGTCTTCTGGTTTATATTACATTCATAGATTAAGAAATGTGTTATGCTTGCTTACATTCACGTTATTCAAATTTTTTATAACATTAATCTATATTATTAATTAGATGACATATCTCACTGTTCCCTAACTTTTCCTAAAATAATAGGGTTGGACTTCATTAAGTGTGTTTCAGGTAAAAGCTACCTTCAAAGAGACCAGCAGATGTGATCCCAAGTGTAGTTTTAACATCATCTTTATTGATCCTGCAATACTCACATCCTGGAGATCCCTAATCAAAATAAATTTTATGACAACAAATTAAATCTGATTAAAATACAAAGTCTGCTACATCTTCTAAAGTTACAGCTACCCGTGGCCTCACAGAGCACAAACCTGAATATTTATACAATATTTATGTAAACATATTTATGTAAACATATAAAATATAAATCACTAATCTCACATGCTTTCATGCTCTAAAATGGGCCAACAATTACTCGTACATTTGTAACAAAATGCATTTGCTGCTTGCCAGCTACCATGTTACAGATCATTGTGAGAATCACAGAAACAAGAAAAAAAATAATAAAAAATAATATCTTGATAGATTTAAAATGAATAACTTCCCAGATTAAGACACACCCTACCAAATAACTTTATACGATATTTAATACTGTAACTTACCTGCCACACACACTGCAGAGTACAATTCTGAGGTCTGAAAGAGTTCTGGAAGCCCTGGCCTACCAAAAACACAATAATCGACAAGAACTGAGACAGTCTGTCCTGCCACATTCTATTGTGTTTCCCTTAATTTCCTTGGTCTTCTAGGACAGAGTACTTGTTTCGGAATAAAAACAGAAAAAGTTACAAAGAAAGGACACAAAAGTGGTAGTACAACAAAGAGAAAGAAAATGTCGATGAGAGGGTTCGTCAGTACACATCAGCGCTTGGAGGAGTGGTAACCTCAGGCAAGAAGTGTTTATCCACAAAAGGCAGATCAGGTAGTTCTTGTTATACAAGCAATTCTTGTTGGACGTTTGTGCTGCAGCATGCTTAAATATACATTTGTGCTGACATGGAACACAAAGCTACAAACATGGCAAATGACATTCCTGAACAATAAGACAACTTTATTGCTGGCTGATACATTGAAGCATGTTTTATTTTTTTATTTATTTATATTGTTAAGTAACAAACATTTTGCAATATACTTCCTGGCAAATTAATAAAACTTACATAAGAGCAGTAATAACACTGATATTATGCATCCAAGAACGTAGGATTCACTATATTTTTGTAACTAGAGGACCTAAACTGGAAATGTAAATTGTAAAATTAATCAACAAACAAAAAAAAACAAAAAAAACATGCAAGTAACTTTCATTTATGACACTAGACTAAAATAAAATATGGGAAAATAGCAAATATACAGTAGTACATCTTGACAAAATAAATCATGAAAAAGTCTGACGTCAACGCAGCCTTCTTGCAGGAGATTTTGGAGCACTATATGCTACTTGTCTGCCGACAAGCTTTATGGAGATGCAAATTTCCTTTCCTAACAAGACTTAGCACCTGGCCAGAATGCCACTAACAGGTTTGCTGACCATGATATTACTGTGCTTGGTGGGCCAGTCATCTCACCAGACCTGAATCTCAAAGAATGAATGGGGTACCGTCATGAGGAACAAGAAAAACAGCCAACCGAACAGTACAAACAAGCTGAAGGCTGCTATCAAAGAAAACTGGTCTTCAATAATTCCTCAACAGTCCTCATGAATGCCTCATAACAGGCTGATCGCCTCCATGCCATGGTGTAACGATGCAGTAATTCATGCTAAAGGAGCCCTGACCAAGCACTACGAGGTTAGTACCCACTGACCAGGGTACTTTTCAGGAGTTAGTAATTTCCTTATTCTAAATCCTTTTTTTGATTCACCTTAGGAAATATTCTAATATTTTGAGTTACCTGACTTTATTTTCATGAGTGTTAAGCTGTAATCTTCAGAATTAAAACAAAAAGCCTTGACATGTTTCACTTTGTGTACAGTATCTAGAATGAGTTTCACTTTTTTAATTAAATTACAAAATATATATATATATATATATATATATATATATATATATATATATATATATATATATACTTAACTATATTCTATTAATAAGATTTAAGTATTTGTCATAAAAAGTGGGTTTATCCACTGTGTTTAAGCTGTTTGAGAAATTTGACTGTATAAAGGGACTTTTCATAAGTATATTGCAATTGTTAAACACATACATTTTAAAAACAGCAAAAATATATATTTAAATTACATGTTGCTTGAATGACTTCTAGAGGGAAACAAAAAATCTAATACATCCCCAAAATCTGAACACAACATGTATGCAAAGAGCCACCTCACCGGATCTATAAAAAAAAAAAAATAATAATAATGTCTTATTATATTGAGTTTAGTTTAATGAAACATACAATTATTACTCATTTAAAATGCTATACTAACATTATTATTATTATTTAAATAAAATACAGTCAGAATAAAATTACATTTAATTACACACTGGGTAATTAATATATATACTATAATAAACTATAATGTATACACTCAAGCTATACGACTTTAAAGGATTATTAGGAACACCATACTAAATACTGTGTTTGACCTCCTTTCGCCTTCAGAACTGCCTCAATTCTATGTGGCATTGATTCAACAAGGTGCTGAAAGCATTCTTTAGAAACATTGGCCCATATTGATAGGACAGCATCTTGCAGTTGATGGAGATTTGTGGGATGCACATCCAGGGCACGAAGCTCCCGTTCAACCACATCCCAAAGATGCTCTATTGGGTTGAGATGTGGTGACTGTGGGGGCCATTTTAGTACAGTGAACTCATTGTCATGTTCAAGAAGCCAATTTGAAATGATTCGAGCTTTGTGACATGGTGCATTATCCTGCTGGAAGTAGCCAGGATGGGTACATGGTGGTCATAAAGTGATGGACATGGTCAGAAACAATGCTCAGGTAGGCCGTGGCATTTAAACGATGGCCAGTTGGCACTAAGGGGCCTAAAGTGTGCCAAGAAATGATCCCTCACACCATTACACCACCACCACCAGCCTGCACAGTGGTAACAAGGCATGATGGATCCATGTTCTCATTCTGTTTACGCCAAATTCTGACTCTACCATTTGAATGTCTCAACAGAAATTGAGACTCATCAGACCAGGCAACATTTTTCCAGTCTTCAACTGTCCAATTTTCGTGAGCTCGTGCAAATTGTGGCCTCTTTTTCCCATTTGTAGTGGAGATGAATGGTACCCGGTGGGGTCTTCTGCTGTTGTACCCCATCCGCCTCAAGGTTGAGCGCGTTGTGGCTTCACAAATGCTTTGCTACATACCTCGGTTGTAACAAGTGGTTATTTCAGTCAAAGTTGCTCTTCTATCAGGTTGAATCAGTCGGCCCAGTCTCCTCTGACCTCTAGCATCAACAAGGCATTTTCGCCCACAGGACTGCCGCATACTGGATGTTTTTCCCTTATCACACCATTCTTTGTAAACCCTAGAAATGGTTGTGCGTGAAAATCCCAGTAACTGAGCAGATTGTGAAATACTCAGACCGGCCCGTCTAGCACCAACAACCATGCCACACTCAAAATTGCTTAAAGGAGGAAGGAACTGCCATGTGATTGGTTGATTAGATAATTGCATTAATGAGAAACTGAACAGGTGTTCCTAATAATCCTTTAAGTGAGTGTATACTAGTTTGAACTGTTTACATGGTCTGTATTTATACCAGTTATTAAGCCAACCAAAGTCTTAAAAATCTTATCGATTACCCAGTTGAAAAAAGAAACATGTGTAGTATATATGTACATGCAATAAAAAAGGGGGAAGCAAATGCATTTCGACCAAAATGCATTTATAATACCTACAAAAAGCACAATACATATATTTACCGTATATTTGTCCCATTTCTTTTCAGGATCATAAGGTTCCCAGCGGCTGGCAGGAAATATGTGTTTGTTTTTCTCATACCAGCTCCTTAGAACAACTTTACCTGCATGAGACTTAAAACATTCACACACAAATTAAACTTTATGGACATAATTCCATATAAAACAGATTTATGTCAACAGCTATTCCCAAATGAAGAATTTATTTATTTATTTAAGAACACAGCGTGGCTTTACCTCATCTTTCTCAACTGTAGCATCATTTACCAATCGGATATCATCATGAACATCAAAACTGAAAAGTGGTCCTGGGTTGAGACACAAATTTGTTTTTGGCCTTAGATAGAAGTGTTTGAGTTTGAGGCATGAATGATACACACTCACTGTCCATATTGTTATGCATTGTTATGGTGTTCCTAATAATACCTTAAGGTGGAAGCACTACCAGGGCAAAAGCCCTACTGCTGTTCATGGGAACAGACAGCCTGAAACTGGACAGCTGAAGACAGTTGAATATCCCCTGGTCTTCTTCTTTTTTGTTGTTTAACACTGGGTGAAAGTTACATTACTGCCAACTGTAGGTTCTCTCTCAACTTTCCAGCCTCTTAAAGCCCATGTTCCAGTCCAGCATTCGTTAAAAATATATAATGGTTCTTTCCCTGATCTTGTCTTGTTTTGTGTCTGAACCACTTCATCTGTTTTTATCCGGCATTTGCTTTTGACCATACTCTTTACATTCATGTTCCCTCCAAGTACCGTTCTGCACCTTTGATAGGAGTCCTGTTGCATCACTGCGACCTTAGATTTCTGTTCATGGATGAACAGAGATTTCTGTTCTCTATACACTGATGTGTGTGGAATTCCCAAAGATTATCAGTTTATAAAATACTTAAAGCAGCCCTTGTGGTACCATCAACACAATGATGGTCACCTAATTGTGTTGCTGCCATATGATTGGCTGATAAGTGCATGAATTTGGACAGCAAGTGTGTTTTGTATACACACACACACACACACAAATGAACATAGTAAACCCAACAGCATCCCTCATGCAAAGTATGATTCTTATGTGTCTAGTAAACAAAGCACTTGTGCATTTTTAGACTGCTGTACTATTTTATATACTTTTCTATTTCATTTCCTTTTAAAAATACTACCATGAAGTGCATAATGGCTCCTGCATGCAGGAAAAAAATAGTGCTACTGATGGGTCAAAGCTTCTAAAAATTAATATGAAGTGATTTTATTTACTGTATATAAACACTGCTAAAAAAATAAAGGGAACACTTAAATAACACAATGTACCTCCAACCCTGTAACCCTGTGCTCTTCACAGATGAAAGAAGATTCACACTGAGCACATGTGACAGACATTACAGAGTAAATTAGATTTCCTTTGATAATTTTTTGTGTGATTTTGTTGTCAGCACATTCAACAATGAAAATAGTGTTTAATAAGAATATTTAATTAATTACGATCTAGGATCACAGAGGTGTGAAGAGAGGAATGTCTATTACCGCCACGACAAAACGACAGCGGCCAAAATAAATCAGTCGCATTTCAAAGTAATTCGTGAAATGACCGCCAGGTGGTGCAAAGTGACATTTTCCGTTGTCTCGGTTTTTAAAAATAAAGTCAAAGTTTAAAAAATATGCTGTATATTTCTTTGATACAGCATATTTTTTAAACTTTATGAATTTATTTTTAAAAACCGAGACAACGGAAAATGTCACTTTGCACCACCTGGCGGTCAAAATATATTTTTCATGCTTGTTGTGTAAAATACACAGATGTGAAAATTACCAAATTTCCACATCTGTGTATTTTACACAACAAGCATGAAAAATCTGAATCAGAGCTATTGATATTTGCTGTACAATAATGAGTAAAAAAAAAAAAACATTGAAGTTGAACACTAAAACAAGTACACTACACTGTAAACCCTAATTCTCAAAGTAATTAAACACTGAGTACTGTTAACCTAAATCATTGAATGAGTAATAATTTTGAGTACGTAAGTAACAATAACTTAAGTAAAACTTCCACCAATGTAAAATCTATAGAGCACTCGTAAAATTGGAAACATCATTAATTTAAAAAATGTGAAGTGAATGATTACCTCAAATATTTAGAGTTTTGCCAATTTAATCTGGTTTACAGTGTAGCAGTCAAAAAAGACTCACAAAAAATGCTGGGTTGTTTGTGTAAACACATTGTTGGGTTGTTTATGCTGGGTCAAAATTCTGGGTTATTTAGGGTACTTTAAACACATTGTTGGGTTGCTCATGTTGGGTCAAATGAGATGTAGTGAGTCATTTACAAATGAACACCTAGTTGGGTTATTTTGACCCAACAATTGGTTTATTCTTTATTATCTGGTTTCTCCAAACGGAAGCCTGCAAAATGTTCGAAATATTATTGTTATTGTGTTACAAGTTGTCACGGCGTTTGCCTATGATGGGTGTGCGGCCAAATCAATATCTCTCCTCGCTCACTAGCTAGACGGCCTCTCAGGATATTGCAGCCAAATCAATATCGATCCTCGCTCACTAGCTAGGCGGCCTCTCCTTCTGCTGATGCGCGAAGGAGCAGGGCCGCAAATTAGGCACGGCTGGTGAGCTATCGCCGCTAATGATCCCGGGCTTCTCCCCACGCTATAAAATACAGCGGGGAGTGTAGCTCGGGGTCTGTTGCACTGTAAACAGAACTATAAATTTTTGAGTTTGTTGAATTTGTTCAGCTAACTTGAAAAGTGTCAATTCTACAAACTCATAAATACCAAAAAGTTCTAAATACTCTATTACTCATTCAATTATTTAAGTTAACAGTAGTCAATGTGTTTAATTACATTGAGTATTAGGGTTTACAGTGTAGTGATGAAGATAATCATGTTTTAGGGTTACTGTGTCTGCTTTACAATGTCAGACAACATTCAAATGCAAATAATTCACCCCTCCCCAGGTGTGAATCAGCGGTTCTGACCTATACATTCAGAGAAACTATAATGCACCCTCCCCACTTTAAGACCCTCTTGGATCTGAGGCTCTTCTGAAGACCTGCAGTGCTTCAGGCCTGTTTAAATTTCATCTTCTGGATTCCAGATTCTAAAATTGACGTTGTTACCGTTTTTAATACCTGGAATGGAAGACATTGAGATTTTCCTATCATAACATGAATTGTATTGTTTTAATCACTCTATATACAATTTTCTTTTGTATTTTTTAAAAATAAAATATTCAAATTTAATACAAAATTAAAATAAACAAAAGAATAGACCATTTGTATTTTCATTTGTTGTGTATAGAGTGATTAAAAACAGTACATGGCATGTTATGATGAGGAAACTTTCCATCTCTTCCACACTGACTGACTGATGTGCCTAACTTTTGTCAGCAGAGCCTAGATTTGTTTGAATTTTCATGAATATGTAAGACCTATTGACACCTCTCAGGTGACTCTCTTTAGTAAACTCCACCGCGTGCTGCTTTTTAAAATCCAGTTTCACCAACAGAACCCAAGATACACTCCTCGCTACGTTTCATAGCACAGAGAGAAGCTCGGGATCATTAGCGCCGATAGCTCACCAGTTGTGCCTAGTTAGGCGGCCCCGCTTCTTCACACACCTGCAGTGTGCGCCTAGGCCGCCTACCTAGTGAGCTTTGGAGTGAGTGAGAAGTGATATTGATTTGGGCGCACGCCGTGACACAAGTATACATTTACTTTGCTTAAATTTGATGCAAATAAGAAATGGCTATATGTATTACTATAATTTTACTGTGATTGTATTTTATAAGGTTTTGCCAGCGGCGGTACAGCGCAACTCATTATTTATTAATTATTATTATTATAAGCTCATTATTTATTAAAGAAAATTATGATGATCATAACAGCGTACTGCATTTTATTCTCATAATACCGCAAAAACTCAAGTGGGGCTGAATGACAACGACATCTGCTTACGCAGTAGCACGTCCTGACAATGTTTTAATTTTATAGTCATTTAGTTTCATTTATTTTGATATTATCTACGACAAATTTAAAGAACACAAAATTTAAGATGACCCAAAACCCTACACTGTAAACCCGATTAAGTTGGCAAAAACTCTAAATATTTGAGGTAATCAGTCACATCACATTTTTTTAATTAATGAGGTTTCCAATTTTAAGTAAACAGAACTATCAATTTTTGAGTTTGTTGAACAAATCAAAATAATTGTTGCAGACCTTCCAGCATGGGAATTGAACCCGGGCTTTCCTGGCGAAACCACTGCGCCACGGGTGCTCTATAGATTTTACATTGGTGAAAGTTTTACTTAAGTTATTGTTACTTACGTACTCAAAATTATTACTTATTCAATTATTTAGGTTAACAATACTCAATGTGTTTAATTACTTTGAGCATTAGGGTTTACAGTGTACACACGTAGGCTTTTTAATTACACATGATAAAATCTAAAGGCTCACTGTGCTAACATTTTCTTTGCTTAAATTCGATACTAATAAAATTTAATTCTACATTTGTACTGTAATTTTAGTACTGTGATTATGAATTCGTACAAAATTACACTAGACTTTATCCGCTACTATGTGCAGCTCTAAAGGAGCTGCGGCTCATTAATCCTTGAGAGAATGAACTAAGGTCCGACACGTCGTTCTATAGTTATATAGCGCCACTCAGTGGTAAAAGCCAGCAACAGCATACCGTTGCTGAGAGGTGCGGCAACAAAACCGCTCGTCACACATCTGTATATGTGCTCAGCATAAATGAGTATACCCCCCTTTGAAAAGTAAAATCTTAACATCACAAGATTTAAAAATTTTTGACAAAACTGAGTTTAGTAGAACATTTGTTTCGCACATTACATGAAAGTACAGTTAGTACCTGTTAAAATTCGGATTACAAAATGGCGACAAATTGCAACATTTATCTTTCTCCATTCTTGAAATGGTCCTCTTTTAAAGCCTGGATGCTGGACGGAGAGTGATGTTTGACTTGTCTCTTCAGAATTCCCCACAGGTGTCCGATTGGGTTCATATCACGAGATATACTTGGCCAGGGAATTACCCTTTTCTTCTTCATAAATGCAACAGTGGCCTTATGTGTGTTTTGAATCATTGTCATTTTAAAGTGCATGGTGATCAAGGGCACAGAGTGAAGCCCTGAAAAATTCTAGGCTGGCTTTTTGTGTCTGGCCTTCAGAAGAGGCTTTCTTTGTGGACAACACCCATGCATGCCATTCCTCTGCAGTGTACACCCTATTGTGTCATGGGAAACAAATCACCCCAATTTGGCTTTCTACTTCTTTAACTAACTCAAGTGAACTTGCATGGCAATGTTTAACCCTGCTCATCAGAAAACGCTTCTGTGTTAACTTCCATTGACGGGCCTGGACATCTCTGTGAGATGGTTGCATTTCCATCTTTGTAAAAGTTTTGTATCACTTTTGCTACTGTTGTATTCTGACTGATAAGTAAAGCTTTGCTGATCATCTTGTAGCCTTCACTTTTTTGTGCAAAGAAATTATTGTCCTTCTTGTGACATTTCTCTTCCATGTTGACAGCATGAAATGGAAAAAGGTATTCCTTGTTAAGTGAGACCCTTTTATAAATCAACTGTCTGCTAGACAACTGTTAATGAATAATTACACTCACCTGTAGTCGAGTTCTTTTTAATTAGGATTTTGTTGTCTAAAATGTAGCAGTTTTCCCAAGACTATCATTGGAGTGTATTCATTTTTGCACCGTGGTCTTGAATGAATTTGTTAGGAAAAATTATTTTTGCTGTGTGCAAATTAACAAATCTTGTTTGCAATCAATGGCTTGCATTTTTGTGGGATTATTTTGTAGCATAGTGCATAGTGAAAATGCTGATTCTGAGAGGAAAGTAAAGGTTTTCTGACAAATCTGTTGGGGTGTACTCATTCATGCTGAGCACTGTATACATTTATTTATTTGAGTATGAGCACCATGAGTCTTAAATAGCAAACCTTTTCACAATATGCAAATGTTCTTAAAATGTATCAGTCTGTGTGTAATGACTCTATATAACGAGTGTCACTTTTGAGTTGAATTACTGAAATAAATTGACTTTTTGATGATATTCTAATTCATTGAGATGTACCTAGTACATGTGCATGTATGTATGCATGAATGTATAAATTCACATACAATGTGTACATATCAGTAAGTTAAAGTCAGAAAATGGCATTTTTCACATTTTTGCAGCCAAACTGTTACCATACATAAACCCAACCCCACTATATACACATAAACCATATTGATTATTATGCATTCAAATACTGTTTTTTAATTGGTCAAAATGTTTTAAAATGTTTATAAATTAAAAACTTTGCTAGTAACGAATGTGTTTAAGTAAGATAGGAGTGTGCTTACCACTTTTGCCTCTAGCTTTTGTCACAATGAAGTCATAGAAGCTGTGGTGCTGGGGAAGAAAAAAAAACAAGAAAACAGTGCAGGGTTCTAAATACTGTACTAAATACTGTATACATGTATGTGTTTAAGTTAAAAATAAATATTTTTTTTTGTCTATCCAACTACACACAACCCACAATGACAAAAAAATAAATAAAATGAAACTCGCGGGACAATTTTTTTGCTCGCTACTAAAATGGCATTTTTTACGTGTTGTGTGGAAAAGGAACATGAGCAGTTTTCAAAGTTGGCTCGCGCTAAGAGAGCGGGAGAGCTCAGCAACTCGCGCGCCGTCACTCACTCAGCTGTCGGTAATATCCCTATCTCACCTACGCGGTTTCGCGCGGTGGCCGTAAGTACGCTTCATCATGATTCACCGCGAGTTTTGGCGCTGTGATTAAAAATAAAACTTGTTTTAATCATTTAATAATTTTGAGCATGAAAAATTACACGTTTAAGAAAAAAAAATTTTTTTTGGCTGTCCTCACGGATGCTTGCGGACCTTGCAGAACTTCCGGCGACTCGCGTCCTACTGTCTGTTATTTCATTTATTTTGAAACAATCTACAGGAAAGCTGTATTTTTCGAGCTCTAAGCTGTTCCCAATTACTAACCAAGCACAGACTGCTATGTTTTAAGTTTATGTGTTGCATATGTTGCTTGCCAATAAATACAGTTATCAATTCATGATATCCCTCTTCTTGTACTTTCAATACTTGATTTAAATTGTAGTTAGATATAGTTTAATAAATAATGCTACATGATAACGCTTTGAGTAGACCCTGTAATCGGTGAACGGCCGATACAGCTTCTAGATCAACAAGTGCACCGATGACGTCACTGTCTCCAAGAACATCATCTCACGACCCAACCAGAAACCGTGGATTACTGCGGAGGTGCGTGCACTACTGAAAACCAGAGACTCTGCCTTCAAAGCGGGGGACAAGGCGGCCCTAAGAACAGGAAGGGCCAAACTGTCCCGGGCCATCAGAGAGGCGAAGCGCGCACACGCCCAGAGAATCCACAATCACTTCAGGGACAGCGGTGACACACGGCGCATGTGGCAGGGTATACAAGCCATCACTCACTACAGGACTTCATCACCTGCCTGTGACAGTGACGGCTCCCTTCCAGATGCGCTGAATAACTTCTACGCACGGTTCGACATGCAGAACGACGTGACGCCGAGGAAGACTATCCCTCCGCCGAATGACCAGGTGCTGTGTCTCACCACGGCTGATGTGAGGAAAACTCTACGCAGAGTCAACCCACGTAAAGCTGCTGGACCAGACAACATCACAGGCAGAGTGCTCAGAGAATGCGCAGAACAGCTGGCAGGTGTTCTCACCGACATATTCAACATCTCTCTGAGCAGCGCCGTCGTTCCCACATGTTTTAAGTCTACCACCATCGTCCCCGTGCCGAAGAAGTCTTCTGTGTCCTGTCTCAATGACTACCGCCCTGTTGCACGAACACCCATCATCATGAAGTGCTTCGAAAGGCTTGTCATGAGACACATCAAAGCCCTGCTGCCCCCCTCAATAGACCCCCTGCAGTTCGCATATCGTCCAAACCGTTCAACGGACGATGCCATCTCCACCACACTCCACCTGGCACTGTCACATCTTGAAAAGAAAGACACTTACGCCAGAATGCTGTACATAGACTTCAGTTCAGCATTCAATACAATCATCCCCCAACACCTGATCGGGAAGCTGAGCTTGTTGGGCCTGAACACCTCCCTCTGCAACTGGATTCTGGACTTTCTGACCGAAAGACCTCAAGCAGTGCGGATCGGGAGCTACACCTCCAGCACCACCACACTGAGTACTGGGGCCCCCCAGGGCTGCGTGCTCAGCCCCCTGCTGTTCACACTGCTGACTCATGATTGTGTAGCGACACACAGCTCCAATCATATCATCAAGTTCGCTGATGACACGACCGTGGTGGGTCTCATCAGCAAGAACGACGAGTCGGCGTACAGAGAGGAAGTGCTGAGGCTAACGGACTGGTGTAAAGACAACAACCTGGCTCTGAACGTCGAAAAGACAAAAGAGATGGTTGTTGACTTTAGGAGGACTCGGAGCGAACACTCTCCGCTCAGCATCGACGGCTCTTCTGTGGAGATCGTCAAGAGCACAAAATTCCTGGGCGTCCACCTGGAGGAGAACCTCTCCTGGTCCCTCAACACCAGCTCTCTGCATAAGAAAGCCCAACAACGTCTTTTCTTCCTGAGAAGGCTGAGAAAGGTCCAGCTTCCATCACCGATCCTCACCACCTTCTATAGAGGAACCATCGAGAGCATCCTGAGCAGCTGCATCACTGTCTGGTTTGGGAATTGTACCGTGTCAGACCGCAAGACCCTACAGCGGATAGTGAGGACAGCTGAGAAGATCATTGGGGTCTCTCTCCCTTCTATCGAAGACCTTTACACCACACGCTGCATCCGCAAAGCCACCAGCATTGTGGCTGACCGGACACACCCCTCACACACACTCTTCACCCTCCTGCCATCTGGAAAAAGGTACTGAAGCATTCGGGCACTCACATCCAGACTGAGTAACAGTTTTTATCCGCAAGCCATCCGTCTCCTAAACACAAAAGGACTGGACTGATACCTGACACACACACACACACACACACATACACACACACACACATACACACACACAAATCACTCAGACGAACTAAATAACATCTGGACTGAACTGATAAACACACATGCACAATCACACTGATGCACACCCATCCCAATCTGCTCATACCTACATACCTGTGCTGCTCCTTGCAATTTTTTGCACAATATTTAAATTGCTATTTATTGCTATTTGCACACAATACTTCTGTCAAAATTGTAAACTGTTTACTGCTGCTCTTCCCACTACCTCAATTCATCCTTCATCAAAAAAGTACTGTTATGTCTTACATTGTTGTGTCTGTCATGTACCACTTTGTTTGCACATTTGGACGTGCACTTTGTCTATTTTTGTATTTTTTTTGTATAGATATTGATAGTTCTTCTTTTAGAGTAACTTAAAAATGTAAAATTTATGTTGTACATTTATGTTGTTACATGTATGTAGCACCCTGGTCCTGGGGGAACGTTGTTTCGTTTCACTGTGTACTAACTGTATATGGTTGGAATGACAATAAAAGCCTACTTGACTTGACTTGTGATCGAAGATCGGTCCCAAAAATCCTGATCCTTATTTAAAGCCATACACGTGATGTTAAAGAAAACATACTAACAATTACAGGGCGTTTTATAACTTGATTTATTTATTTTTATTCAAGCATTTGTAAGAACCAGTAAAGCCTTACTTAACATCATTACCGTATTAGGGACTAACTTTACGGATTCAGACTGCCTTCGCACTAGGTATGATTGATTTGTACTGTGTCTGTGCATGATTGCTCCTCTTTCCCTCTTCCTTGCTGACCAGCATTCACTAGCAAAAAACAGCATTTTTATTAGTAAAATTGATCCACGCCAGAGTACACTTGTGTCTTTACACTTTTCAAATACGGCAGGTGGCAGTATTAGTTTGTTAGCTAGCCGACAATAAACACATAAGAGTCAAAGGAAGTCAATGCTTAATGATTATAATATACTAATAATTTCTGGCAAAAAAAAGTGTCAGTGGCCCACTCTCAATCAGATAGATGTACACTGTATTTCACTATGCTTACATGAGGAATGATCAAGTCCTCCTTAATGTACATGAGCTGCTCCACTCCAGCAGACCTGTAAGACACAAAAACAATTAGAAATCCACTATTCACAAAAAATAAGCCAGAATGTATATAGTGTTAATGACATTTGCCCATAACTAATAAAGCCTTGTATATGTATAAAATAAATGCATTGAACATGAAAATGTTACATGTTAAAAAGATACTCCCAGTAATTGCAGTTTGGAGATGTCTAGGACAGGTTCATTTTTAATAATTGTTTAATACAGTGTCCCAGAACAATTTCCCTAATCATTCTTTAAAAAAAATGCTCATAATTTTGTTCATATAGAATGTACAATGTTATTACACCCCCAGTCTTCTGAATGACTTATAATATCTCCAGTGTCATCCAAACGAGGATCGGTTCCCTTTTAAGCCTGGTTCCTCACAAGGTTTCTTTCTCTTATCATCTAAGGGAGATTTCCTTCAAACAGTTGACTCAGCCTTGCTCTCTACGCATGATTTTGTCCAACATGCCAGACTTTCTGCATGTTTTTTATCCATGTAATGTAAAGCTGATTTGAGAATGTTCATTGTTAAAAGCGTGATACCACTTTTTAATTGAATTAAAGAGATTATGTGTAAAGTAGAGGAGGAAATGGGGACCAAAATAAAAACAATAATAATTATATAATAATATTATCACAAAATTATATAATAATAACAATAATAATAATAATAATTAGACCAAACAAACTGCCCAAATGCTTAATATATCTCCCTTTAGACGATGTTACAGTTTGTTTATTAATTAAAAATAGGTAGCCTTGCAACCAAAAATGCACTTTTCAAGAATCCACTTTTGGTCAAACACATTCTCAAGCCTGCATGAAGAATCAGATATTTGCAAAAAATAAACTAATTTTAAAAAGGCATTTTAAAAAGGCAGCATAGTGGCGTGGTGATTAGCCCTATCGCCTTGCACCTCCATGGTTGAGAGTTCGATTCTCACCTGGGGGTCTATGTGCCTTTAGTTTGCATGTTCTTCCTGTTTGATGGGTTTTCCTCTGGGAACACTGGTTTCCTCCCACAGTTCAAAGACATGCAGATTCGACTAATTATCATTTTCAAAAATTGTGCGCGCGTGTGTGTGTGAGCCCTGCAATGGATTGGCAACCTGTCCAGGACCCTGCCTCAAGTCTAAAGTCTACTGGGCTAGGATCCAGGTCCCATGACTGTTTCAGGGTAAGCATTAACCAAATGAACAAATGAATGAATGACATTTTAAAATCAGAAAAACAGACAAACATGCAATCCTGGGCCAAGTATTTGTAGAAGGTGATCAAATCCCTGAATACAAGCAACATTTTCAGCTTGACTTCTTTTTCAGTTGGTTAGCAGTGTTCAGTGTTCTTGCCTCAATTCGCTGAAGTCTTTTCTCAGAACCTCCAAGGCTCTTTGGAGAAACTGCTGAATAGTATTGCCCTTCTTCATCTAGAGTCAGAGGCATGAAGGCACACAAACAAAGAAGTATGTTCTCTTAAAATACATAAGAACAATACAGCAACATTTACTGACTAATGGTTTACTTTTTAAATTTTACTTTTTTATTTTTTATTGCAACAGCAAGGCAACATGTTTTGTTTTTTAATAATTTAAAACGATAAACAAATATGATCAACAGAAGCTGTATATGGGAGAAAAACTAACAAAAGATGTTAAATCATTCAGAGACAATCATTTAGAAGGCATACTACAACATGCTACTATAGGAAGCCTATACACTATATACTATACACTAATCTCAAACAAAAATATCAGTCTATTTTAAAAAAAAACAGTAGAATTAGCATTCAAGTAGGAGAAGAAAATTCCTGAGCTAAAAAAAAAAAGTCAAGCTATAATGGAAAACATGACTTGTAGAATAACACTTTGCTGTTATGGTGTTATTTTGGGTACCTTGACTGTCTTCCGGTGTCCAGATCCATCCCAGTAACTAAAAGTGATTTCGATTTCTTCACCTGATAAGGAAAAAAATTAATAAAAATCAATTCCTAATGCTAAACTCAAATACTATTTTATTAGGCTTTGGTTTAACACACATTAAATGAGCTGGTTCAGACTTTTTTGCATAAAGTCTCACATTGCACCATGCACTGGCAAAACAGGGAACAAAAGTAAAATTGTGACACACAATTCTGGGAAGTCAACATAGTTACATACAGTAATTAAGTAAATCAATGCGCTGTTCCAGCCCTTTATTTACGAACGAGTTCTGTTCCAGGAGCACGTTTGTTAGTCGGATTTGTACGCATGTTCGGATGTGTTCAAGGGCTAAGCGAGTCTTATACACCTATGACCCAAATTTACAATATAAAGCATACCAATCCACTTGACTTAATCTGCTCCAGGGGCGCTGTATCATGGCTGACCCTGCGCTCTGACCTCAGTTACCCTGGGGTATGCGAAGAAAGAATTTCACTGTTAAGTAATCTATATGTGACAAATAAAGGCTTAACTTAATAAAGGCTTAAGACTGCCATCTAGTGGCTAAAAACCGTAACCGTGCCTAAGAAACAATTGCTCAGTGAAATGTCTCTGCTTCTACAAATCTTGACAAGGGAATCCCGGGCATCATTTCATCTCAGAGCGAATTTCCCCATAAGAAATAATGGAAACTCTTATGATTTGTTCCACAACAAAAAAAAAAAATACGTTGAAAAATGAATAATATAAAATATGAAGTAAAAAACTAATTAACCTGCACTTTACCTTTGACAAGAATGTGTGTGAAGCGGAAACAGGAGAGGAGGGGACGAGAGACAGTGTAGGATGACTAAGACACACAAACACTCGCACGGATGTTAACTTGACTGCAAACTGTTAAAGTAAAAATAATCACTCCCGACAATATACCGAACTTTAGATATTTTATACATTCACTTATACACTGAAAATATTGTACAGTGGAACCTCGGATCGCGAATAACACGGTTTGCAAGCGTTCCGCAAGAGGGCAAAAGTTTTAAATAAATTTTGATTTATTTCTCTCTCACGAGCTACGGAGCCGTGGGTAATTGTCTCCCCTGCGCGTCTTTCAATGGTATCATCTGTGCACGCATGTACTGTTTACTATAACACTGTGACCAAAACATCCTTTAACGCAAAAGTCTCATTAGAGGGGTTAAAGATCCATTTTCTCCATGTCAGCCTGCATGCACAAAACACAAACAAAAATACAGGTACGTTCCCTGACTCCCTAAATCAAAAACAGTGAATAAATTTCCTCTTCCCAAAATAAATGGCAGCCACACACCTACTACTAGTAAGTGTACAAACATATAGTGAAATTATATACAAATATATACAGAGCCAAGCAACCAAACCAAAGGGGCAAAGAAATAATCAAAGTCAATGGGAGACAAAAAGTCAAAAAAGGAATACACAATCAAATATCAAAACGCCAAAATCACAATCCAAAAATAATCTCTCTCCAACACATCACCTACACGTCTCCTCTGTCCCGTGTCTCTCTGCGGTTTATATATGGTCACGCTGATTGATGACGTCACTCTCAGGACGGAAGCAACCGTGTGGAAACGCGAGTGTTTTGACATACGAGCCCGCTTATGCTCGCAGTTCCACTGTATATAATTGTAAATATTGGTATCTGGTGCGCTGCAGATTATTATTATAATAATATTTTTAAAAATTATTATGTATTATTAATAAGTAAAGGTAGTCCCTGACTTACAAACATTCGAGTTACACAATTCCGCAGATACGGACGGACTGTGGATGTTAAACCGCGGTCCGTTCGTATCCGCAAAATTTCATAACTTGAATGTTCAAATCAGGGACTACCTGTACTTATTAATAATACCAATGATTAAGATTCCTCTTATCAGAACAGCACAAACAAATGTATTTGTTGTGTATCAGCTGTATTACAAAAAGTTTTATTATGCTCAGATTTAAAAAGTTAACTATGGCTGATGTTCCACATCACTTACCCTTAATTTTCTCCTGTTTCCGCTCCCATTCCTGTCTAAGTTCCTCTCTCAAACGATTTTCCTCCTCCTAGAAACATGAAAACATACAATTATGCATGAAAAGACAAACCAAGTTGCTTAAACAAACAAAAAAAAATAAAGTATGTAAATCACCCTTAACATGTTCATTCTTAAATGTTCTTCTTGTCCACCACTGCATCAATTACTGCATCAGTTAAAAAATGTTTAGCTGGCAACAAGGCATCACAATTATATGCAAGTATTTGTTTATCTAAATCCGTACAATCCCCCTTTTTGTCCAAGCAGTGGGCATCATACAGGGTGTGCAGTTTATTTTGTTTTTTTTTTCACTTGTGGAAGTCCTGGTGTGTTTGTTGTTGCGTTTGCTATTTAATACAGTCTTGGGTTTAACCTAAGAAACAGTACAAAAAATTTAAATCTTTACCTCTCGTTCCCTATCTGGAAGAAAGCTGGTATCAACATCAGGGTTCTTTCCCAACTTCTTTTTCTTAACTGGGATGCCTAGAAAATGACAAGTGAAATTAATAATCAATACTAAAATCTATTTAGTATTGACTGAACATGTCAACTACTAGAAATTAAGAACTGGACGATACTTCAAAACAAATTATAAAACAAAATCTAAAATAATATAAAAATGTATGAACGATTATTATGATTTTATTTTCTTACATAATGTTCAAATATACTTGGTAGGGCTCCTTTACTACAACTTACTGCACCAGTGTGGCATAGCATGGAGATCATCAGCCCGGAGCTTCCAGGCATGGGGGTGCACTGGCATATGAATAGTAGCGGCTGTAGCCAATCATTTGAGTCTGTTCCCCCTTCTAATGATGCATGTGCAGAAGTAAAGAAAAAAATTGTGTTTCACAGGAAGCCTTCCTGCTCCCTATCAATTTTTTTTATTTTAGTCAGATTTTATTTGTACAAACAAACTTGGACCAGGAACCTGGAGAAAGTCTTTGTAACCTTGAGCAGTCTGGGAGAAAATTTTAAATTATTTTTGCAGTCTATTTAGAGCTGTCAATATTAACATGTCAATACATGAGATTAATGTAAAAATTTTAACGTCTTACTATTTTTTTTAAACGCAAATTAATTATATGACCCTAATGGCATTCCATAACCACAGCACGGTTACCTGGCTGTGTGTGGTAATGGAACATTTAATGCGGATAATGATGGAAGCTTAACAAATTATTTTTAACAACAATACATGAACTGTATGACACTTAATAGGCTAGATGACAGAAGCTACTTTTATTGCACTTACTTATGGCCAGTGTCTCCAGTAAGTAACTATATCAACCTCGATGCAGCAGCACATCTAACTGAGGACAAATCTGCACTCATTCACTCTGGATGTGTTAAAACTGTTTTGTCGGATCATGCGCTAGCCAATTTCTCAAGCTAGCAAGTTGAAAAGGAGATAATTACAGAAAAAAGTAATCATGGTTAATTTTATATAATTATAATAATTACTATAATTGTGATTAACTAGATATTTTTTAAAAGATTGACAGCACTAATTATATTAATATAATAAAATATTTCAACAAAAGTTATAAAAACTTTTTTTTTATTTATATTTAAAAATAGTAATAAAAAGGGAAACCTTTACTGGCCAAAACAATTAAAATAATAAATGGAATAAAAACCTCAAAACTGTGCGCTGGAAACCCAAAATTAATGTACGTACAGTGTAATCATTTACTTACAGTCATCGTCATCTTCATTCTTTTCTTCATCTTCCTCCTCACCTTCATCTGGACTAAAAGACAAACTGGCAATTTTTCTCTTTTGTTCCTCTTTTCTTTTTTTCTCTTTCTGCTTCTCTAACTTTCTAAAACAGAACAATGAATTAAAAGAAATTAAAATGACTTGGAAAGGAAAGTAAATTAAATAAACTGATCTGGAACATCTACAAGATTTATATTTATCAGTAAATGTCTCACAGTTGTAGTTCTTTAGACTGCTCCTTCTTGGCCAACTGTTTTTCTCGTTCTTTTACAAGGGCTTCTTGCTTTGCTTTCATGTCATTTAAAGTCACCAGACCTAAATAAATAAATAAATAAAAAACAATGTAAGAAACCTGGAACCAGGTACAGTGGAACCATGGATTATGAGCATAATTCCTTCCGGAAGTGGCCTTATACTCGTAAATCAAAGCAAATTTCCCCATGGAAACTCATCTGGGACCAGTTGAAGCAGAGACTGGAGCACTTCTTGTTCTGAGGCAATGCGTTCCACTCTTCAACATCATGAGGCTAGTGAGAAGCATGAGACGTCACTGTCAAGCTGTCATTCCAAATGGTGGAAACACACGCTACTAGGGGTGCTCCAATTGATTGGTTGCCGATCATAATCGGCCGATAACTGCTTTGGGAAGTTTGATCAGCAGTCTCTATAATGGCGGATATAGAAAAGCCGATCAGATGCCGCAAAACTCGTGGACAATTTTTTGCGCACTCTAAAATGGCTTCACCGGTCTGGCAATTCTACGCATTGCGTGAAAAAGGAACATGAGCAGTTTTCAAAGTTGGCTAGCGCTAAGAGAGCGGGAGAGCTCAGCAACTCACGCGCCACCACTCACTCAGCTGTCGGTAATATCCCTATCTCACCTACGCGGGTTCACGCAGTGGCCGTAATTACGCTTCATCATGATTCACCGCAAGTTTTGGCTCTGTGATTATGTTTCCATTTTTCCATGCAAAAAATTAAACATGTTTTTATTATTTCATATCTATTAAATATTAAACAATTTTTAAACCATGTTTTTAAACATGAAAAATTACACGTTTAAGAATTTTTTTTTTGTTGTTGTTGGTCCACGCAGATGCTTGGAAAAATCCTGATCGGAGCACCCCTACTCGCTACTGACATTGTCAATTTATGTTATTTGGGGCTATCCTTGTTATTGTCTAAATTGGGGTAATAAATGAAAATAATCTGAAAAAAAATTTTAAAAATAAAAATGAAATGGTGTTACTTCTCATACATTATTACTAATATGAAAGTTTTGAAATATGAAAGAACTTTTACTTATTTCATTAAAATTCTGAGCAAATAGGAAAAGCACTCATGTAAATAACTTATTGTGAGTAGTGTGTACACACACACAGTCTTATGCAAAAGTTTAGGCACCTCTTGATAAATTACAGATTTTGGTGATTTTTTAAACATTATTTTACTGAAAAGATGTTAACACAGTCTCTCTTGGAAATGGAAAAAAATGCACAATATTTTGAGCAAAGATTGGTGCATGGTTACTTTTTTCCCTAAATTGAACAAAGAAAAAAATTAAAAAACATTGTTATAATTATTATTGTAGAACTGTGCAAGTTTGGGCACCCTACATCAGTACTTAGTAACACCTCCTCTGGCAGCTATCACAGCTTGCAAACGCTATTTATCTAGTTCTGTAATATTCTTTGGTCGTCTTGCACGCACAGCAATTTTAAGATCTACCCACAAATTTTCAGTGATGTTTAAATCAGGGGACTGTGATGGCCATTCTAAAACCTTCAGCTTGCGTCTCTTGAGTGGATTTCGAGGTATGTTTAGGATAATTGTCCTGTTGTAGAAGCCATCCTGTTTTCAGCTTCAACTTTTTACAGATGGTGTGATGTTTGCTTCCATTTAGTGGAATAAATTCTTCCTTCCACCCGTGCAATGTTTCCCGTGCCACTCGCAGCAACATAACCCCAAAGCATGATAGAGTAGTTAGCAATGTGTTCTTTTCATGAAATGCTGCTCCTTTTTTCTTCAAACATGCCTTTGCTGATTGTGGCCAAAGAGTTCCATTTTAACTTCATCAGTCCACAGCACTCGTTTCCAAAACGCATCAGGCTTCTTAGAGTGGCCGAGTCAGAGCCGGGATCTCAACACAATAGAGTTGGGATAACTTGAAAAGACGTCAAAAAATTATGGAGACCACACGGATATCAATTAACAGTGACGAAATCAACATGCAATATCATGGACAAAAAAGACGAGAAGAAGAAAAAAAAAAACGAATAAAACATCAGCCTTTATTTTTATCAACAATTTTTGTAATAATCCACTGCAATACAATGTTCATTCATTATAACATTCATTATACCATTCATTATGTGCATTCAAAATATAATGTAAAAATAAAACAAATGAACCTACACTTTACCTTTGAAAAAAATCATGGCTGTAGTGATTGAGATCAGAGAGAAGAGAAAGGGGGGGAGGGAGCTGCTGTGCAAGACGAGTTTTACACATGCACACACAAAAGTTTAGCAATAGAGACTCTCACTCAACCGAGCAGGAGACACGGGCGAAATTATGATCAGAGCTGGTTGTCACACTAAATACTAGTTTAATTTATTTCTCACCTGTTCATTTAATGTTTATTTTGTTATTTTTAGAAATAAACTATTTACACTTTTAACAGTATCATGCACACAAACAAAGAAAACACTTCTTGATTACTTAAAATGAATGATTCAACTCTGAAGCTTGCTTACCCACAGTGCTTGACTTTAGCTCTTGCTCAACAGCATCATAATGAGCAGAAAACTTTTTATCAATGTTGGATTTTACAATGTTGTCCTGAAAAGCAAAACAAACAAAATAAAAATTCATACATCAATATTAGGTTGTGTAAATTTCATATGTTGGTTTTTAAGATTGAATCAGTTCCAGAAACAAGAACATGTAACATTTTTCTTAAGGGGAAATGGCCTTTTTACGATCTGTTTTATGTATTTCAAATTCAAAATAAATTTTTTTTAAAGATGCACCAATTGAGCAGCAAGTGACTGCCATTGGGCATTTTTCCAGTTCAACTGGCTATGACCTGCGATTGGCCAATCATTTTGTTCCAGTCATATATACACTTCCTTATTTGCTAATTATTAAAGACTATTATTGTTTGACTGTGGAGCATGCATTTATTTCAATTGTCATTGAAATATGACAACTAAATAAAAATGTTGTACAGAAAAGTACAGAACTCATGCTCTTCATGGTATTTCTGCTGGAACGTTAATAGGGACACATTTCAGAAACCTCAGAGGACTGGTAAAAATGAGTGCCTCCTTAAACATATCTAATATAAAGTACCACTGCACCGAAGCCCTGATATATCCCATTTATAGTTGATAAACACATTGTAAATGATTCCATAGGTGACACAAACCATCATCTATGTTCAACAGTAAAGAACCCTAATTGGACAAAGACCAATTACTACATTGCATAGGGTAATACAAATGTTCACAATCTGGGGGGAAAAACCATGACAAAGGTTGTACAAATCTTCTGCATCTCCTTTTTTTTTTTTTTTTGCAGCTTAGGTCAGTCTCAGAGCATGTGGTGTACTGCTGAAAATGCCTACATTTCTATTCATAAACTTCTCCCTGAACAGAAGCCAAAAAAGGCATAGCGTCTGTCAATTTTTTTACTTAAAGCCTTTCATCCACTAATTGCTCTGTGACAAATAACGCATGAAGTCTGTCCAAATTTGAACCCTGATTTAGTGCGAGATAATATGCTGACATTCCAGATGCATCACACAACCATGATCAGCGTTGTCAGTTTCATCATAATTGTTTTCACAGAACACACTGACTCCATTTTAACTCTGTTTCCTGTTGCGTGAATGTTATAAGAACAAAAGACTTCTGAGCCTTAATGATTTGTCAATGTTAAACATCAGTTCAAGGAATATTCATTTTAAATATTACTTTGGCCGTAATTTGTAAGTCTAGTATTCAAATGAGGTAGAATTGTACAGGCTTGGGGTCGCAGACAAATGGGGATCGTTTGGCCAAAAGGTTTCTGCACCCCTGTTTACAACGACATTCTGTAAAAACAAAGATCTGTCTGCTGTTCTGGGTCAAACAGATACATTTATATGGACAAGATGAACGGTGCCATTTTATAAGAAACGTACGTTAAAAGGTAATGCAGACAGCACCGTGGTTAAATTACTGTTTCTTGGTCTGTTTACAAAAAGCACACCAGACTGCTAGCTACCTGCACAAATCTAACAGATGCAACTAACTTACTGCTTTTAATTTTAACCACTTTATAACCCACTTATTATAGGTGAACTTTTTAATAAATTATTTCTTTCAAATGGTTCAAATAATACTGAGTTGAACAGCTGCGTCTCTTTGCAGCGCCTCACTTGCCTCTGCAATTTTTTGCTTTAACTGCTCCAACTGCTCTCTCTCTCTTTCGCGTTTCTTCATCAGCTGCATGGCTCTTCCCGCCTCACTGGCCGCTCCTTTGTACTGCGCCATTGTGTCTTGACTGAAATGTGTTTGTTAATTGTGAAAAGTCAAATAAAGTAAACTTTATTTACGTTATACCGTTTACCAATAAAATACACTTTGACAAAAAAAAAGCTTGATCAAGCTAATGCACCGTGCTCTCTTCTTCGTCTTCTCCTTCTTCTTCTTCCTTGAGGTTTTTTTTTCTTCCCTTTAACCTCTCTAGCTTTACCGCCGCCTGCTGGACCGGAGTGTGAACCATCAGCTTGGTATGGGAGGAAACTACAGTATATTAGATTGAGTTATACCAGTTTCATTTAAATGCTTAGTCAGGTTATTATATATTTCCCAGATAACTTTCCATAGTATAGTTCTTCAGTCATTTATAGGCCAGTTACTCGTATGGCCTCTCTGCGATTCTGGCTTTCCTTTCTATTAATACATGTGTACTGGCGCTGTTTGCCCACAATATTCTTATTCTCATTCTCCAGTTGCGCGTTTGCTTGTTTTACTATCATTCTGATTTAATTATGTGTGCCCTGTTCTTAACCGTGTTATAATGTTTTTATCTTTTTGCCTCTGTATTTTGCTTCTACATCCCATCATGTGTTCTTTAATAGTTCTCTTGACATGTGCTCTACGTTTTTAAATTTCTCATTGAAAATTTTCACTTTGAAATGCCTTCTTGGT
The DNA here is from genome assembly GCA_013621035.1 of Clarias magur. Taxonomy (NCBI): domain Eukaryota; kingdom Metazoa; phylum Chordata; class Actinopteri; order Siluriformes; family Clariidae; genus Clarias; species Clarias magur. Next base: position 497,941 of record QNUK01000393.1, on the reverse strand, counting down.
GGGTTTATCTTATTTACTTTTGCTGGTACAAGTAGGAAAAATATAATTATAGTCTCTTTATATATAAATATATATTAAAATATGACTCAGCAATATTTGTAAGACATTGGATAGTCTGTTGGACATGAATTTCCTGTTTCTAGACTAGTGGTTGGTATGCTATCTGATATTATTATCGCCTCTCCTTGATCATTCTTCTCTACCTGTTCATTCTTCTCTACACTTGTTTAAGTGCTTTTTGTTTATCCATTAGTTCAATCGTATATATGTTTAGTTGATCCATTGGTCTACAGCAACTGCTATCTTGTATTGTGGAATATAGAACGCTATCCCTGATCATCCTGTACCAAAATCTTTTGAGCCACATGTATATGTTATTTGTTATTCTATTACCTATTTTCTTTATGTTGAGTTACATTACATGAACGATACATTCGTTGGGTGTTCTATGCTATACCCTAATATGCTAGCATTAGCTTAAGTTTCATATTCTACTCTTTATATTCTTCTTCTTTTTCTTGAGTTTAATGTCTGCTAGCAATCATACGTCATAATTATTAAATTACTGCCATCTGCTTGTATGGAGTCCATGCCAAAGACAGGATTATGTTTATTTACAACAACACCCACAAAACACTCACAAACACACAAGCTTGTGATGTTAAAGGTCAGTTTGTAATAGCATTTTAGAACAATTGCAAATGATTTCAAGGCCGCAGATTTGGTCTGCACTACACAAAGATATCACAGAAATTCTAAGGGTTGAACCATGGAGTGACCATTAAAAGACTGTGGTGGGACTGCTTATTATTCGGATAATGTGGATATCTTGCTCTGAGCTAAAGTGTGCGCAGTCCTGTGCTGCATTTAATGATGCGTTGTGTCACCTCTGCCACGGTGGTAGGTATAATCAGAGTTAATGATGAAACAGCTTACAGGGAGGATATTATTACAAGGTAGTATCAAAAGTTTTGAGACTAGTTTTGTAACCCGGCACAATCACAGGGAATACCGACCTTTATAAGTCAGGGTGCCAAATGAGATTGTCCAGTGTAAATCAGGACCTGTGCAACTGGTGCTATTCTGACCATGTGCATTACCATGTCTGTTATTTCATCATGGACAGCAAGTTAGAACGAAGAGGGAGCATGAAATTCTGCATGAAACTTGGCGAATCTCCCTCAGAGATATTTGACATGATACAGCAAACTGCAATGAGTCATTTGAGGTGTTTTAAGTGGCACGTGAGCTTCAAGTGCAGACGAACATCATGGAAGACACTGAGAGAACACCTTTAACAAGATCAACCCTCGAAGATGTTGAAGCTTTTCGTTAACTTGTGTATGATGGCAGACAACATCCAGCCACTCATCATCAGTGGGGATTGTGTGGAGAGGGTTTCAGACTTCCGCTTCCTGGGAGTCACCATCAGCGAGGACCTAACCTGGGGAGGACATACTGCAGAGGTAGTGAAAAAGGCCCAAAAGAGACTCCACTTCCTGAGGGTTCTCAGGAAGAACAATGTTCCAGAGAAACTGCTGGTGTCCTTCTACCGCTGCACAGTAGAGAGCATCATGGTCTACCGTCTCTGTGCATGGTTCTCCAGCTGCACAGTGGTACAGAGAAAAGAGCTCCACAGGGTCATTAAGGTCGCTCAGAGAATAGTTGGATGTCCTCTACCTTCACTTGTAGAACTTCACAGCTCCTGTTGTCTCAGGAATGCGAAGAAAATTCTTCAGGACCCATCACACCCAGGACATGTACTGTTTGAACGCTTGCCCTCAGGCAGACGGTTCAGATCTATAAAGACTAAAACAAACAGACTAAGAAATTGTTTTTATCCTTCAGTCATCACCATGCTGCACCATTCTTGTTTACAGTGTTTGGGTTCTTATCTTGCTTATTTATGTTTATATTTTAACTTATATTACTTTATGTTTTTATTTTTATTTGGCACTGGAAAATTGCACTTTAATTTCGTTGTACAATGTCTCATTGCTACAATGACAATAAAGATTCTGATCTGATCTGATCTGATCAATTGTGCATTGCTGCTGCTGTCAGTGTGTCATATGGAACAGCCCAGGCAATCCTCACATGTTATTTTAAGATGCGCCTTGTTGCTGCCAAGTTCATCCACAGGCTGCTCTAACCACGAGCAGAACAAACAGTACGTTGAAGTCAACAACTCTGTTAGTGTGCCACGGACGACCCGTACTTCATGACGAGGATTGTTACCGGTGACAGAACTTGGGTGGATGGGTACCCTGGGACAAAAAAACAGTCTTCAAAGTGGAAGAGCCCATTATCTCCATAACCGAAAAAGGTTACAGATTTTAAATGGTCTGAGGAAGGATGTTTAGTGAACTCAAATTTCTTTGATACCCCCTCATAGTATGGTATGAGCACAATATCCTGTAATTTCTCACACTTACATTCATACGGAGCTATTGTTAAGCGTGTAACCAGCTTTAAGTTCATTGGAATCCACATCTCTGAGGACCAGTGCCGTATTACTGTATTACCCATTATACCAGAGAACTTGTACCATTGTACCACTGAGAGCATCCTCACAAACAGCATCTCCATGTGTTACAGCAACTGCACTGCTTCAGACTGTAAAGACATTCTGTAAAGGGTGATGAAAACTGCCCAAAGATTCATTGGTAGGCAGCTACCCACCTTTGAGGACATTTAAAAGAAATTCTGTCTACAAAGGGTGAGTGGCATTATTGAAGATAACCCTCATCGCTTATATATATTGTCTTCAATGCAATATGGTCACATCCTTTTTTCATTGCATCCTCTTTTTATTAGTATTTGCTGGTTATGTATCATATGTTGAACTATATTATGTACAGTATATATACATACAGGTCCTTCTAAAAAAATTAGCATATTCTGATAAAGTTCATTATTTTCTGTAATGTACTGATAAACATTAGACTTTCATATATTTTAGATTCATTACACACAACTGAAGTAGTTCAAGCCTTTTATTGTTTTAATATTGATGATTTTGGCATACAGCTCATGAAGATCTCAAAATTAGCATATTTCATCCGACCAATAAAAGAAAAGTGTTTTTAATACAAAAAAAAAAAGTCAACCTTCAAATAATTATGTTCAGTTATGCACTCAATACTTGGTTGGGAATCCTTTTGCAGAAATGACTGCTTCAATGCGGCGTGGCATGGACGCAATCAGTCTGTGCCACTGCTGAGGTGTTATGGAGGCCCAGGATGCTTCGATAGCGGCCTTAAGCTCATCCAGAGTGTTGGGTCTTGCGTCTCTCAACTTTCTCTTCACAATATCCCACAGATTCTCTATGGGGTTCAGGTCAGGAGAGTTGGCAGGCCAATTGAGCACAGTAATACCATGGTCAGTAAACAATTTACCAGTGGTTTTGGCACTGTGAGCAGGTGCCAGGTCGTGCTGAAAAATTAAATCTTCATCTCCGCAAAGCTTTTCAGCAGATGGAAGCATGAAGTGCTCCAAAACCTCCTGATAGCTAGCTGCATTGACCCTGCCCTTGATATAACACAGTGGACCAACACCAGCAGCTGACATGGCACCCCAAACCATCACTGACTGTGGGTACTTGACACTGGACTTCAGGCATTTTGGCATTTCCCTCTCCCCAGTCTTCCTCCAGACTCTGGCACCTTGATTTCCGAATGACATGCAAAATTTGCTTTCATCCGAAAAAAGTACTTTGGACCACTGAGCAACAGTCCAGTGCTGCTTCTCTGTAGCCCATTTCCTGCACACGCCTGTACACAGTGGCTCTGGATGTTTCTACTCCAGACTCAGTCCACTGCCATGTCCATGTCGCAGTCTTACCCATGATTGTGGTTTTGAGTAATGAACCAGGCTGGGAGTTTTTAAAAGCCTCAGGAATCCTTTGCAGGTGTTTAGAGTTAATTAGTTGATTCAGATGATTAGGTTAATAGCTCGTTTAGAGAACCTTTTCATGATATGCTAATTTTTTGAGATAGGAATTTGGGGTTTTCATGAGCTGTATGCCAAAATCATCAATATTAAAACAATAAAAGGCTTGAACTACTTCAGTTGTGTGTAATGAATCTAAAATATATGAAAGTCTAATGTTTATCAGTACATTACAGAAAATAATGAACTTTATCAGAATATGCTAATTTTTTTAGAAAGACCTGTATATGGTGGTTCACCTTATGTACAATTTCTTTCCCACCTGTATATACAATCATGCACCTTCATTTTAAACACTTCATTTTAACCCCCTCCTTCATTGCAATTCTTGTTTGCTGCTTACTTGTTGTACATTGTGAATTAGGTGTACAATTTCTCTTTGGGATTAATAAGATACTCTAACTATGCATCATTGCACTACTGTATATTTTACCCTATACATTCTGTATTTGCTGTATCATGCAGACACTCATAGGTACATATGTGTATTATGTTATCTTTTTGACATTTTCTTCACTGCACAATATTTGCAGTTAAACAGTTTTCTACCATATATACAGTACCTATCCTTATCACTTACTGCAAAATAAACGCTTTCACCGTATACATACAGGCACATACCCTTATTTACCACAGTTATTTACTGCAAATAAGCCACATAACCGAAAATGTAATTCATAATTTTATACTTACTTTGTTTAAAAACAGAGGTAAGGTAAAATTATTGTCATGCTGAGAAGTGCATTACTTCATATGGACAACCTCATACCTGCTTTGCTTCATGCATTGCCATGCACATGCATGAAGTTTGTCAACGACCCAGCTATGTCCAGCTAACACATCTTGGTATCAAATATAAGAAAAATATTGTGAATTTTGTCTGCATGCATAGTTTAGACAACGGTGGCAGAGAGAGGGTCATCGGGATGTTTCAATATGGTGCAAAGCAAGCAGACGTCACCAAATATTTTGGAATTACCAGGAATACCATTTCCAGGTTATGAATAAGATTATAAATCTTAGGAAGTTCACAGGTGACCACAACAAGACAAGACAGACTAATTCAATAATATCACTTGAGAAATTGCACAGAAAATCCTGCAACTACTGCTGCTGGTATTTTAGGGTTACAGATATTACTATTCAATGATGTTTGGCTGCAGTTGGATTTGCTGCACAACATGTAAACTAATTTACAAGAAAAAAAATTTTGTAAGAAAGAACATTTCCGTCCATGAACATTTTTTTTTTTTTTTTACCCCAGATGTCCTTCCTGATGCAACCTGCACATTCTATACAGGTTTTGGACCGGAATATATGCCCTGGCATATTGGAAATTGTCATCAAACCATGAACTATGTTATACCACTGAGCCATAATTGTGTGGCCACTCTGGTGTGTAGTGCAAGGGTCTCAGAAAACCAATAGCTTACATTTGGATGACATTTCTACGGCATAACATACCATTTCTAAATCAAACAATATTCAGTGAAAAAGAACACTATTTTTTTCCCCGTTTTTAAAAAAAAATTTTTTTACCTTCCCTTCAGCTCCTTATCTTAGTATGGCAAGTTTGACAGGATGCCAGTTAGATGTCTGGCTAGGTTACTGGTGGCAATGCTCATCACTGTCCTGTTGGTTTGTCATGATTAACTGCTGCTGCATGAGTATCTCAGCTAAGTCAAAGCACAGTATGTTAACTCCTATTTTTAGAGGTCACTGGACATTATTCTATGCTTGGTCTCTTGGTTGCTCTCTCCAAGGCGTCGATGGACATGTACAAGAAATAAAGCTGTATTGCCTTTTGGATTTGATCAAATGGTATACCAACACCTGCTGATCACATGGCACCCCAAATTATGACCGACTGTAGAAACCCAACACTTAACTTCAAGCATCTTAGATTCTGTGCCTCGCCAGTTTTCGTCCAGACTCTAGGACCTTGATTTCCAAATGAAATGCAAAATTTCGTTTTGAGCTGCAATATTTATAGATAAGCAGAAAATAATGCTCTGAAAACACTTTATTAAAAACATTTATTGCCTCCCCACCCCATTGTGTTTTTTTAATTCAACCAACATCTCCCTGTCTTATATCCTTAGTTCATTAGTTACTCGAGTAATTCATGTCCTCTCCAATGCAGGAACTTTATAGCATACAGTGATCCAGAATCAACGACAGATACAACTACAGGGGAAGAATGCATTAAATACTCATTTATAAAACCTCTGGAGTTGTGAACACCTATCAAAACAGAAAAAGTGACTGAAAAGTCTTTATGTAAGTATGTGGAGTGTTTAAGCAAACATGAAACAAATCAGTACCAGCCTGTGCCATCCCAGAGAACAAACTCAACTCTATGCACAAAATGAATCACTGATGACTAAAAGTTTTTTTTGTACATAGGCTACATCATTTAATGCATGTATTTACATATATTTAACTATATGTATTTACAAAACAAATAATAAATTATGCACTCATTGTTGATTATTTTTATATGAAATTTAGGAAATCAAAAACTCCACACATACTGTAAGGCGGCAGATAGACTTAAAAATGAATGAGTCCAAACTAGCAAGCATATCTTTTTTATATTAAAAACTACAATTGTGGGGCCCTGCAAAGTGAAAGCACTGGCTGCTCTGACTGCTGTTTCATCATGCTCTTAGACAATAACACTAATGTTACTGAAAACTACAAATCAATAAAAATCAGTCCATTTTTAAATTTTAAATCTTTACATCAGTACTATGACAGATGTACAGATGTTTTGAGATGTTTTACACTCAACTCAGTTTTGACAGATTTGAACAGTGTTCAAAGCCGAAGTGGTGGACCCTTGAATTTATCTTACATTTAGAAAATTCTATTTTGTAGTTTGGGTGTTATTAGGAGAAATAACTGATTTATCTTAAGGGAAGGAGGCCTTTTCATACCATTTAACAGATTATGTTTTAGAAGGGCAATGTATGTGTTTCTTTTACCACTACCATATAGGTACGGCATAAAAATTTCCTTCAAGAGGGAAAATACAATGGTTTTGCTACAAAGGCTTGGGGGGGGGGGGGGACTGTCTCTTTATTCGGGAAACTGCCTGTTTATTGCAAAATGTTGTGTACACACATGAAGTGACTCACTACATTAATTACTGTTCATCAGCACCTTTGCTTATATTATGTTTCTTAACCTACTGGGGCAAAAATTAGTTATCATTCAAAACTGGTATGGGATATGTATGAGGGGGAAAAAAATCTAAATCACATGTAATTTGACTAAATTTTGCAAAATGTCTCAAGTTTTAACAATAACAGAAAATAAAAATGGCGCATTTTAATTTAGGTGGAATTCATATTTGAAGTCTTTCATCCAAAGGCTTATTTTACAACTAAAAATCCTGCACCCATCTCCTCAACTATAATGGCCTGTTCTCTCTAGCCTGACTTAGCCCCTACTAAAGCCATAAGCCCATCTGTGCTCATGGACTTCGGACGCTCCAGAGGGAAGCCCAGCGCTCTGCTCCAAATCATCTGTGCCAGCACTCCCAGGGCCCGAGACACTCCAAACAGCACCGTGTAGTAGTTCATCTCAGTCATCTTGTAATACTACATACATGTACAAAAAAATGTTTTAGCAAACATTTCTGTTAAATAGCAAAGAAAAATGCATAGTACATTATATCTTGATAAGAAACAATTAAAATAGCAAGTAATGACTGTAATTTCATTCAATACAAATGATTTAAATAAATTAAAAATTATGTGACCCAGTACAGTGGACCCCAGAATAGTCGGCATACTTTGTTCTAGAAGCGTGCTTGTATGTCAAAACACTTGTATATCAAAGCAAATTTCCACCATATGAAATAATGAAAACTCAGATCATTCGTTCCACAACCCCAAAAAATATAAAGTAAAAATAAATCCCGACAGATGTTTCCATTAGTGTGTTTGTGTGCGCATGTGCTGTGTATGCGTGTGTGTGAAGTTCAAGTAAGACGAGAGGAGATGCGACTCCTTTAACACACACAACGGAAATACTGTTTTATCAGAAAACTTCTTTAACAAGAAATATAATGATAGGAACTCTAATGACATTCGAGAGCGCGCACACACTAACTGAATCACTGCTGTAAAGTAAAAATTAAAAAAAGATTAACTGTACTTTACCTTTAAAAAAAGAATCACGACAGAGCAGTGTTTCCGTTAGTATGTGTGCGAGTGTGTGTTTGTGTGTGAAAGCGAGAGAAGGAGGGAGGAGGCACACACTCTAGTGAAAGAGTACACACTAAGAGATGGAAAGAGGATCTTTAACAAGGAAACACAAACACACAAAATAGATACTTTATGTGCACAAATGGTCACAGTGTTATAGTAAACAGCACACGTGTGCACGGATGCTGACTATACGAGTGGCGCACACGCACCGAGAATGAGAGACGATTGCCCACAAATCTGCAGCACACGTGTGCGAGAGAGAGACTCTGCGTTCACACCGCACTCTGCCACCGACGCCTGTAGCCGCTCTGACGTAGATAGAATGCCTTTCTTGTATTTAAGGGGGCCGCAAAGCAATCAAGCTTGTTGAACTTGTGGAGACTGACCAAAATGTGGAAGAAAACAAGAAACTGATTGATAGAAAAAACTGTGTTGTAGAAATAAACTAATTATGAGGCATTTGTATGGTGTGGCTTCTGTTCATTGTGAAATGCTAGTCTAAGTTAATATATAAATTTTTTTATCATATTTCTTATTATAATATTAGAATCACTTACTAGACTTTGTCTTTAATTAAAATAACACTAATAATTAATCAACACCCACTACCGCAATAATCAACCTCTCCTCCATTTTGCTTTGGAACTAAAGTTACAGGACTACTTTCCTCAGAATCCTCTCAAGCGGAGGACCTTCCTTTTAATTGGTTGCCGCTCAACCGCATCATAGCTCATTACCCTAAAGTTGAGCTGATTTGATCTCCCTTCGCCGCCGGCCTACATTGAAAATGAATGACTTCCGGCCGCTATGACGCTCTCGCCGCGCTCGGTGTGAACGCACCAAAAGAGAAGAACCATTGTCTCAGTTGTGATCACATGATGCCCGGCGTCAAAACAAGAAGCGTATATGTGCCACATTATACTCGATGATATTTGGTACTCAAGATCAAGACTCGCTCATTTAACAAGGTAATTTTTTTTTCTTTTGCTTGTCTTACGCTCGCAAACCGGATTAAACGCAATCCGAGGTTCCACTGAACAAGAAATACCTTTTTCGTGCAACTTACAATATCTACAAATGCAAGTGGGTTATTTTATAGAAAAAGTGCTCAACATGACTCAAAACACTTCAAGTCCGGTTTGTGTTTGATTTGAACTTTGAGGACAGTTTGAGGACAACATGGAATTGAAGATATATTTTTAATACTGAAACACAAATACTCCCTTACTAAAGCAGTATCTTGCCATACCCATTTAAATTTGAGCACATTAAGTCACTTGATTGTTAGAACTTTCCATTTTAAAATCAAAATTGCCTCACCTGCAGTAGTACTCCACTGTGGGCATCAACATTGGGCCATGGGTTCTTGGCCTTGCCCTGCTCTAGCAGCACATTGGGCACAATCTTGTAGAGCTGAGCCACCAACTTGAACATGGGGTCATTTGGAAGGTGTTTCAGGGCAAACTCTCTCTGGCATGTGTAGCGTGGGTCTGTCTTTCTCAAGACAGCATGCCCATAGCCAGGCACAACCTGAAATATTTTCCAAAAAAGATTAAGGTCTTCATTATAACTTTATACAGAAACTTCTTTGTCTTCAACATAATTCATGAAAAAAGTTCACTCCTATTAATTTTTTTTCTAGATATGATTAGTAATTTAAAAAACAAAAATAAAAACAAGACAACAACAAAAGTAAATTAGAAATGAACAATTAGAAAACTAGTGACATGTGCTCTAAGTTTTTACCCTGCCAGATTTTAGTGTATTCCAGATGTAATCTCTCATCTTCTCATCTGACACTTCACCACCAAGCTCCTTTTGGAGGGCTGTCAGCCACACAAGCACCTCCTGCAGGAAAAGGACAAAGAGCATGAGAATTACATGACTCAAATTCAAATCCTAATTAGAAAGTGCTAATTCAAATAAAACTTACACAATGTGCACGTACACAATGAAGGACACAATCCTAATGTAAATTACATAATAGATATTTACAACTGTATTTTTATTAAACAATGCCTGTAAAAATGAAAATTCAAATATTCTTTTGCTATGTGTAGAACAAAATAATATATTTATATTAACGTATATTAAACAAACATTGACAGTTTACTTTGGTTTGTACCTGGTTAGCGAGTCCATGCAGGGGTCCAGCCAGGCCATTCATTGCTGCACTGAAGGAAAGATATGGGTCTGACAGGGCACTACCCACAAGGTGACTGGTGTGGGCACTGACATTACCACCTTCATGGTCACTAAATAAGAAAATAAATATATTGTGATCATCAATGACACTGATCTTTTACAAGGGCTACAGCAAGAGCGCTACAGTGGCTTGATGCGACAAAAATATTCCTGTTTATTCTTTTAACATTAAAGGAAATTTTAATGCAACAACAATCATATCCTCTAATTACCCAAAACTGTTTTAAACAGTTCCTAAGTTATACAACAGTTCTGACTGGGTGGTTGAGTGGCAATCGAATGATTAATGATACTAGAACAGCACTGGAACGTTTACCTATGTAAATCACTCATGTTCTTTTGTTTACAACTATAAAGCTAACTAGTGTCCAATACAAGGCTGAATCCCAAATTGCCCTCTACCCTAGCGCACTAGCTTTCCATTTAGTGCTATTTGGGATTTAACCCCAAAACCCAGAAATTAACAAAGTTCATATTCTAAAGTGGAATAGGTGAAAATATGAAGAGAAACTTACAAGTTTTACAAGACTGTCCACAACCTCTATGTTTTCTTCTTCTCACCTTTTGGCTACATAATACCAAAATTTTTAAATACTGGCAACTTTGTTAATTATACTAACTGTTGGTCCTCAGCAGGTAGTTCATTCCACCAGTCGTGGAAGCTTGTGTTGGTCGAGCAAAATGACAGTTTAAAAACAAATTATCTGGTGTTATTCTGTTGTATAAAAGTAATATCACGTTGTCTTTTGCAACACTCCTGGACAGGCTCTCTCTTCTATTCAAGTGGAAGAATGCCACCTCACCTACTCACGCCCAGTGGCTCAGAGATATTATGTCCTGTTTATCCCTGGAGAAGATTCATTACTCAATCTGCCTTCAGACTTGAAATTTCAACAGGGGTGGGGGCCCTTCCTTCGCGTTTTTCATATACATTTTTAGTTTAATTCCCCTCCTATTTAATTGATTGGTTTTTTTTCTCTTTCTTTTTTTCACTTTTTTTTGCACACAGAACAACAAAAAAAATTTCAGCTCCTTGTTTCTTTTTTTTCTCCATTTCTCTCGTTTCCTTTTTTAAATATGCCTGGCATCTAGCCTTTCTTCCGCATATAAAGCTGGCTTGGAGTAGGAGGAGGGGTGAGGTGGGTGGTATAGGGGTTTATAAGAGGGTTATAAAATGTGCATTGAAACAATACATGTTTACTATGTTTCCCTGTTTAAAATAAATAAAAACATTGAAAAGAAAAGTAATATCACACCCAAGACCATGCTTTTGTGCTTATCATCAGCATGGCTGTGATGCCTTTGGCACTTGGGCTGTGCCTGCATAATATTCATCACAAATCTTCATGCTCGTGTGATATTGTTCTCTGTATGTTGTGAAGATATCTCTCTCTGCCTCTCCAACTTTGATAACACAGGGAAGCATTTTGGCAAAGTGAACTGGAAGGTTTGTTTGCTCGAGTTTCTTTTGTTCAGAACTATCAGAGGTTTCCAGCTGTGATTGGTCCACATAATAGCATTTCATTTCCCGCTGCTTCTTATTCATGTTTTCGGTTTAATAAATTGTACTTATTGATTATCAAGCTGTATAATGCAAATCGCTCATCTTCCCGGCAGTTTCTCTCCCCCATGTGGATCGCTTTTGTTTTAATATAGGTTTATTTTGATGTTAGATAAGTTATGTGGATATTCTTGGGTTTTGTTCAAGATTGCTTGATATCTTGAAAAACATCTTTGAGATGTTTCTAATGTGTTCAGCATTCTCTGGTTGTTCCAAGGTTATTATATCAGTAATACAAATTGCATAAAAAAGCCCTGGCAACGTTTTTTCATAAATCTAAAAAAATATTACCATGTTTATTAAAGAATTAAAAATATGTTTTTCTGAGACTCTAAATACTCTCGTGCAGTTCAGCCTGTAGATATTTCCAAATAATTTGACCAGACAGTGGCGAAGGGACTCAGTACAGACAAAAAGTTTGGACACACCTTCTCATTCAAAGAGTTTTCTTTGTGTTCTTTAGCCCAAACGCGTCTCTTCTGCTTGTTGTCTGTCCTTAGCAGTGGTTTCCTAGCAGATATTCTACCATGAAGGCCTGATTCACACAGTCTCCTCTTAACAGTTGTTTTAGAGATGTGTCTGCTGCTAGAACTCTGTGTGGCATTGACCTGCTCTCTGATCTGAGCTGCTGTTAACCTGCGATTTCTGAGGCTGGTGACTCGAAGGAACTTATCCTCCTCTTGGTGTTCCTTTCCTGGTGCGGTCCGCATGTTACCAGTTTCTTTGTAGTGCTTCATGGTTTTTGTGACTGCACTTGGAGACACTTTCAAAGTTTTCTCAATTTTTCGGACTGACTGAACTTCATTTCTTAAAGTAATGATGGCCACTCGTTTTTCTTTACTTAGCTGCTTTTTTCTCTTTGAATGAGAAGGTGTGTCCAAAACGTTTGGTCTGTACTGTAGGTACCACCCAACAGCTTGGTGGTAATTGCAGAGCGACACATACAAGAACGCTGGAGTACAACTGCTCACAAAGCCGCAGGCCACTTGCTTATTCTCTGGTGTGGGCTCCATGTTGACTTGACAGAAGAATAAGTTAGGCTTCAGCCTGAGAAATAATTCTACACCTAACTGTACTTGGTTAATAAGCAGAACAGACCAAACGAGGACAGCATTGGAGGCAGCACTGAAAAAAATATAAAACTGTAGAACAATTTTTTTTATTTATAGAATTTACATCATTGTAGTATTCAATATTAGAGTTATTAAATCTAGCATCTTATTATGCAAGACTGTGCACAAGAAATCACAAGACAATGGAAGGCAATGCAGATGGGCAGAAGAGACCCAGTGAAAAAACGTAAGTGTAAGACGTCATTCCTTGATTTCACTCTTGATACATCAAGGACATTTTGACTACTAAATAAGAATGAAAGGTTCTTTAAGAGTTTGTTTGTCTGGAGCCCTAAAGTGTTCTCTTTTTTAATGAACAATGGCTAGAAACTGAAAGAGGGAGTAGAACGCACATTAAAATCCAAGAAATGAATTGTGTGTTTCTCAGGGTTAAACCAGGAGTTTTAAATGCTGTAAAAAAATAAAACAAATAAAAAGAAAAAAGGAAAAATAGCCCCTTTAAAGTGCTGTAAGCCTGCTTCCCATTTCCTCAGTCTTGTGGTTTTCCACTGAGGACCACTTGGCAGTATATTTGACGGGAGGGAAGCGCAGCTCCCCATCTCTCATTTTCTCTCCCTTACTGCCTTCTGCTTCCAACTCCTTTCCTGTTCCTGCTCCTTGGAATAATTGTCTCTTTGTTCCAGAGTTTCTCTAACTCAGTTGGAAGTTACTGCATACCAGTGAGCATTAATTTATTCCATGAACTCAAGCTTCACTCAAACATCATTCCACGAACACTTGGCTTAATGCAAGTCACTGGATGATCTGTGAATGTGAGGTGTGCATGGGGGTGTACACAACAAAACTATAGAACTTGCAGTTCATGGCAAAAGTGGCTCTTTCATTAACCAATTTTACATGCCTTCATTAATCAAGGTCTCTTTCAAAAGAATTGGAGTGGACCCTCTCTGCAACCCGTTTAGCATGCAGTACTGCAAAAGAACTCTTTAAAATAACCTGGGAAGACAGAATCCCCCCCCCCAAAAAAACAATGGTTCTCTTCCAGCAGATAGGTGTTCGTACATTGCACTCAAGTATACAACACTGATATCATTTTCAACCATTATAATCAAATAGGTTTACCTGTGGATGGTGAGATAGAGTCTCATGAGCTCAGTGAACTGGGGATCATTGTAGCCCAACATGTTTGTAAAATTGTGAGACCAGTCCAGGTTGGGATCAATGGCTCCAATGCTGCTGCCCTCACGGTACAGGTTGCGGTAGATCTTAGCTGCGACACAGGGAAGCTTGGCAATCAAGTCCATGGAATCTTCATACACAAACTAAAGAAATAAAATTAATGAGACACTACTTCAAGATATACATTACCATCATATTAGCATAACAAAATTATCTGAAACACATAACTGGCGTACACATTACTGTGCTTCCCTCAAATAAACTTAAGCACTTGCCTCCCAGTACTTGCTCTTATGGACTCCCTCAGAATAGGCTCGGGCAAAGCTGCTTTCGCTATTTAGAGCAGTGATAGCAGAACTAAACTGGGACATGGGGTGCAGATTAGTTGGAAAATTATCCAGCATTGTGACCACATGGGAGGGAAGCGCTGCTCTCTTAGCCCATTCTTTTGACAGCCAGTTTACCTGTTGAGACAAAGCAGGGATAGGACAGCTGCAGGGTTTGCCAGTAAAACATACAAAATACAAAAACAGTAGACAAAATGTTTGCTTGTCTTGCAGAACACTCGCAAACCATGTTACTCGCAATCCGAGGTTCCACTGTATTTCTCACAGAGAAGTACTGCATTAACACGTGTTTTGCTATACACTTGTTTATTCCCTGTGTGTATTGGAACAAAACAAACAAAAGAAAAATGGAGGAAAAAAACTAATTTGATATAATGTCACAAAACTCCAAAAATGGGCTGGACAAAATTATTGGCACCCTTAACTTAATATTTTATTTTTAAAAAATATTTAAATATAGTTGCAAGCAACGATGATGGGCCCAAGCACCCTGTGCCATCCCCTGTGCGCGTCGTGAGAGAGGGGTGTGTGTGTGTGTGTGCGCATCATGAGAGGTGTGTGTGTGTGCGTGAGTGTAAACATTTGTAATATGGATGTATGTATGTGTGCATGTGTGTGATGTATGAGTGTGTTTGTGTGTGTGCATGCAGTGTGTGTGCATGCAGTGTGTGTGTGTGTGTGTGTGTGTGTGCGCGCGCATTAGTGTGTAAGGGTTAGTGTGTGTGAGAGTGAGGGAGAGAGGTGTGTGACGTGTCAGTGTGCTTGTGTTTGTGCTTGTTTGTGTGTATGGTGTGTGAAAGGTGTGTGTGTGTCGTGAGAGGTGTGTGTGTATGTGTGTGTGTGTGTGTGTGTGTGTGTGTGTGTGTGTGTGTGTATGTATGTATGTATATGTGTGCGTGTGTGTGTGCGCGTGTGCGTGTGAGCGTAAATATTTGTAAACATTTGTAATATGGCTATATGTATGTGGGCATGTGTGTGATGTGTGAGTGTGTTTGTGTGCATGCGTGCATGTGTGTGCGCACGTTAGTGTGTGAGGGTTAGTGTGTGTGAGAGTGCTGGAAGAAAAGCCTCACACTATGATGTTCCTGAATGTGATGTCACTGAACGTAATGTCACTCAATATAATGCCACACAGAAAGTTATTAATCATTTTTTGGCGTACGTTTAGAACATTAACACGGCTGACCCGTTTGAGACACAAAAATCCCTCCGCAATTTTGCATCATCAATGTCTTTAGATCTCATTGCCCCAGTTTGGTAGCGATTGTATAATTTCCCTAGGAGGAGTATATAAAAATCCATCGGGTGCGTTTTTGCGAATGACCCAAAACAACCGGCCTCCTGTTGACTTTAGCTCAGGACATGCAGCGCGAAAGTTGTTCGGCTCAATGAGCTCTAAATGTGTACCGAGTTTCGTGTGCCTACGTGAAAGTGTGTATGAGCTAGGCAGCAAAATCTCGTGTGGGGGCCTCGGGCCACGAGACGCTTAGAGCCTGTCCACACGGAGACGCGTTTCGCTGTATACGTATAAATTTTTTATCGTATTGGCGTTTCATCCACACATATCCGGCGTTTTATGAGACTGAAACCGCTATTTTTTTTAAACAAAGTCTTCTTCTCCATGTATAGTGTATCTCTATGGCAGAATTTTTACAGCGCCCCATACTGGTCTGGCATATATGTACTACACCGTTTTCAGTGGTTTCGTATGTACGCAGATATTTCTTGAGACAACGCCGAACGAGGAAAAAAAATGATCGGATAGAGAACGCACTGGCTTCGTGTGGACGGAGCCCTCAGGCATCCTGATGGCAGCAGATTCCAACCTGTCTACCAAGTTTCATGAGTTTTTGAGCATGTTAAGACCCCCGAAAAGTCCAAAAGGGTGGAAAAAAAAAAAATCCTTAGGAAAACAAGAGGGCCCTCAAGCACTATGACGACATAGGGCTGATGTCATAGTGCTTGGGCCCTAAAAATAACTGAAATCAGTCGCTTCCTATAACCATCAATAAGCTTCTTACACCACTCACCCGGAATTTTAGGCCACTCTTTCTTTGCAAACTGCTCCAGGTCCCTCATATTGGAAGGGTGCCTTTTCCCAACAAGCAATTTTAAAACCTCTCCACAGGTGTACAATCAGATTTAGAACTGGACTCATTGCTGGCCACTTCAGAACTCTCCAGCGCTTTGTTGCCATTCATTTCTGGGTGCTTTTTTAAAGTATGTTTGGGGTCATTGACCTGCTGGAAGACCCAAGATCTCGGACGCAAACCCAGCTTTCTGACACTGGGCCCTACAGTGCGACCCAAAATCCTTTGGTAATCCTCAGATTTCACAGTCAAGGCACCCAGTGCCAGAGGCAGCAAAACAACCCCTCCCAGATACTAGCATACTCCGGTGTTAAAATGTGGTATGCCTATACAAAGTGTGTAATGATTGTGATAATGATCTGCATTAGCAAGTCTAATTAGCACTCCTCACCTGTTCTTCAGTAGGCACCTGACCTGTGACCAACAGCCAGAAGAGTCCCTCAGGCAGTGGTTCCTCTCCTCCTGCAACCTTTGGCAATAGCTGTTGACAATCTGGAATGCTGTATCCACGAAAACGAATTCCCTAAAGTATACGTTAAATGGGTGTTTAGCTGGATAATTTAGAATCTCAACTTGATAAAGTCAAATCTAAATTAAAGTGGTATGTTGATAAAAAATTGTCAAAACATCTAACTTTTGGGGTGTTTTATAAATAATTTAAAATTATCTACATGTTACTTGCCTCATCAGGATCAAGTACAGAAGTCTCATAGACTAGGCCCTTCATACCCCTCATTCCTCCATAAACCTGTAACACAAATTTGTTAATTTATTAATATATTTGGCACACTAAACCCATTTCAGATATACTTGGCATAAAGACGAAAAAATTTACAAGACCCAAAGTTAGCATATACAGAATATGAATTTTTTTAAAAAAAGGTTATTTATTTGATTAATTAATCAATTAAATTATGAATTCTCTTAAACAAGCTAAACATTGCCAAATGCTACATACAGTCAAGTCCATAAGTATTTGTACAGTTTTTCCGTAGTCCATAAGTATTTTTTTTTTCATGGCCCAGCAGGAAAAGAGCCCCAGACAACTGACCCAACCTACAAACCCAACAGATCCCAATCTGATTATTCAAGATTGATCCAAAATAAAAATTAATTTAGGATTAATTTTATAATACAGTGGAACCTCGGATTGTGAGTAACACAGTTTGATATAAATTAAAAATTAATACATTTTGACTTGAAAAACGAGCAAGTCTTGGTTTACGAATACCGAGTATCGTGTAGCATGCATGCACTTCTTGTGTTGAATAATCACAGCTGAGCCAACGGTTTTTCTCTCTTGTGCTGCGGAATTGTGGGTAATCGTCTCCCCTGCTGGATCTTAGTGCTCATCTCTCAATGACTAGTGCTGTTTACTATTACACTGACCACGTGTGTGTGTGTGCGTAAAACATCTTTTATTTTGTTTGTAAACATGTGTGTACAGTGCGCATGTACTGTATAACAACACGTGTGCGCGTATAAAGCAAAATAAAGTCTCAAAAGTTAAAAATCCATTTTTTCTCTCCCTCTTTGTATCAGCCTGTCGTTATGTGTGTGTGTCCCTTCACACACACATACAGACGCACACACTCTGCTCTACACAAAAACTCGGCTCTGTCGCGATTATTTTCAAACGTTTTTTTGTTTTTTTTTACACTTTACAACGGTGATTCCATTAGTATGCGCGAACGTGAGTGTCATTAGCAATGTTCCTTGCTAATTTTCCTGATACAACAATCTTTCCGTTAATGTGTACACAGCGCCTGCACGCATAAACGGAAACACTTATTTGTCGTGATTACTTTTTTAAAAAGGTAATGTGCAGGTTAATTATGGGTAATCGTCTCCCCTGCTGTGTTTTAGTGCTCGTCTCTTACTGGTATAATCAACATCTCCCCCTCTCGTCTGTGTGTGCGCGCGTAATTTGACACTGTGCCCCACACACACCGACAGACACACATTTTTCTCATGTGTACTTTGTCTGTGCACGTTAGTATGCTCACGAGTATCATTAGAGAGAATTATTTTTTCCTCCAGTGTTTGCATTGTGTATGTTAGTTGTGAAACTTACAGTAGTTGTGTATGTTAGTTGTGAAAGGTGGGGGGAGGGAGGAGGAGTTTTACTGTGTAAGACGAGGCGAGGGGCTAATTCCACACACAAATACACGGCGCCTGCATGTAAACACTTATCTGTCTGGATTTATTTTTACTTTTTTAAAATGTTAAGTGCAGGTTAATTTGTTTTATTTTTTACTTTATATGTTGTATTCATTATTTTTATGTATTTATTGTTTTGGGCTGTAGAACGATTAATTTGAGTTTTCATTATTTCTTATGGGAAAAGTCTATTTGGTTTACGAGTGCTTTTGGAATACGAGCCCGCTTCCGGAACGATTTATGCTCGTAATCCAAGGCTCCTCTGTATATATATTATTATTTATTTTTATGTATTTATTTTTTTTGGGCTGTGGAACAAATAAGTGTTTTAGAATACAAGCCCACTTCCGGAACAAATTATGCTCGTAATCCAAGGTTCCACTGTACCTTTTATTCACACACATGCTCCTAAATGCATTTAACAGTTGACACACATCCAATTTAAAAGAGAAATGCTCCCACTTTCAAGCCCTGCCTTTAATGCATAAAGAATAGTCCTGGAATGCCCATGCCATCTCATTGTGCATGTTGAAATGTTCATATTTTCAGTATAAACCATAGCTCCAATTCCTATTTTTAACTTCATACAGTAATGTTTGAAGTTACATAGCTTGTCTATGTCTGAACATAGACGTTCATGATTTTTTTTTTCTGACCACATTTTTTCGCAAACTTACCCCACTATCCTTACAGCTTCTTCTGGACAGATACTGTTTTTAACAGTAGTCAAATATCCATAAATTATACTATGATAAACAAGCACCCTAAATTAAGACAAATTTCCAGAAGCACATAAATTTGTGCTTTTAAAAATGCATTTTTAAATTAAAATTGGTAAGACATGATAAGTTATAAATTCATTAGAACTGTATAGAAACTACCAACATTCATGCGATTGAGTAGAGACACAACTCGAGGGCCTAATATAACTCTGATAGTTCTAAAATAAATAAAACTTACAATTAAACTTGAAAGTTGAAATGAAAATTTAAATCTTTCCGGATGCAAATCAATACAACTATGTTTTCAAAAAAAACAAAAAAAAAACAAGCTTCATAAACTCGTTAGGATCTAATGAATCCAACACAATTCCATACTAATCAATTTTTAAAAACAAAAAAAAACAAACAAACAAACAAACAAAAAAAACACACAGTGAGGTCAATAAGCATTTGATCACCCTGTGATTTAGGAAGTTCTCTTACTTAGAAATCATGCAGGGGTCTACAATTTTCAGCATAGGTGCATTTCCACTGTGAGACTAAAAAGATCTAAATCTAAAAAGAAAGATCCAGAAATCACATTGTATGATTTTTTTTTTTTACGATTTATTTGTGAATTACTGTGTCAAATAAGTATTTGATCACTTGCTTATCAGACAGATTTCTGACCCTCAAAGACCTGTTATTTTGATTTTAAATAGTCCAGCTACACTCTCTGCTCATGATGCTTTATGACAGCTAATGACCTTGGACAGGTGCTACTAATTATGAATCATGAGCAGAGTGTAGCTGGACTATTTAAAATCAAAATAACAGGTCTTTGAGGGTCAGAAATCTGGCTAATAAGCAAATGATTTTTATAATTTGAATAATTTTTTTTTTAATCATACAATGTGATTTCCGGATTTTCTCACAGTGGAAATGCACCTGTGCTGAAAATTGTAGGCCCCTCCATGATTTCTAATTAAGAGAACTTGCAAAATCATAGGGTGATCAAATACTTAATGACATCACCGTGTACACACACACACACACACACACATATATACACACACACACATACACACACACACACACACACACACACACACACACACACACACACACACACACACACATACACACATACACACATACACACATACACACATACATATACACATACACACATACACACACACACACACACACACACACACACACACACACACACACACACACATACACACACACATACACACACACATACACACACACACACACATACACACATACACACATATACACACACACACACACACACACACACACACATTATTTATTTATTTATTTATCTTACCATATCCACAGTGATTTGGCCAATGCTAGTTTTGCCATACTGCTGCTTGAAGTTCTTGATTCTAGACTGTTCTTTGGGAATGAGATCTGCCAGGACATCTTTTAAATTCTGCAAGTCAAGAGATTAAAATATCAGCAAATATTCAAAAATAATTGTGGCTGCATGTTTCAAAAGCCAGGTCATACAAAAACACATTCAGGAGCCAAAACATGGAACATAATTAATAAACCCTGGGTTGTCTTGCATGATGCTTGAACATTATACTCCACACTCCAATGAACTACAGGCTTGAAAATGCCCTTAATTAAGTAAAAAAACAGGTGAAATAACCTCAATCCTAAAATAAAAATTACTAAAAGGGGTAATCTTCAAAATTTCAGACAACGGCTATGCCTCCAGAACCACTGGCTAGCTAGCTACAGTATAGACTCTTTGTGGTCATGTGAACATAATGCCATCAATCACAACAGGGGATTGAGAAAGTACCTTTATCTGAAATTAGGCTACAATGTATTTTCAATGATCACTGTGTTTGAGGTGTACGTTTGAGGTGAATGGAGCCAAAAAAATAAAGTAAAATAACATGAAAAAAAATAAACACCATGAGAAATTATGTCGTCTCCTCTTCGCCTGAAAAATACTGTCCAAAATATGTTGTGTGAAAAAATTAATAGCTGCCAAAACTCGCTCCAGAGGATTGCAAGCAGATTTCAGCAGCCATTCACTTTTTGTGGACACTGTGCAACACTGTGGACACTGTGAGTTAAATTCGGCATAAATAGACTGCAATTTAGAAAAATACCAACACAATTTAGCTCACTGGGACTGCAGAAGCTCCATATTACAAACTTAAATAATTCTTTTGATTGTGTAAAGCTGCTTTGCGACGATGAAAATTGTTAAAAGCGCTATACAAATAAAATTGAATTGAAATAAATCTCGGCTGAAATTTGGAATGCATTTTTGCACAGAACAAAGGTTATGAAATTTGGCTGCAACTACTTACATTGTACTCATACTCCAGAAATTACTCAAATTTATAGCGGCCAAGATCTATTTTAATGTACTTATGTGTACCAAAATTTTTATTTTAAAAACAGACTTGAACAAATCCAAACCATCTTTTTATTATGGATGCAGTTAAAAGTTCAGAACCCACCAAATTTCACACCACAATTTATTATATAAATAGTTCTTTGCTTCTTTCCCTATCTTTTGGTATACAGTAGAAGCCTATATTATCCATCCCTTGCCTATTAGTAAACCACACTGCACAGTTGAATATGGACATATTTGTTTTGCACTGGCATCCAATAAGTAAAGTCCATTCTTTGCCATCTAGAAATGGGGCAGACCATGTTGGACAGATATTGAAAAAATCTTCACTTAAACAAAATCTAATGGCTCATGTTGGTTAGAGTAAATAATGTAAATGTTGGCTAGTTTTTCATGCACACTGAATGTATCTGCTGTAACGAGTTCGCAGTCCTTTCCCGCGCTGTCCTCAGCACAGAGACCAATTCCAATCTCCTCTTTAAAGCCTCTGGGGCGTGTCATATCACCCCATTCGTTTGCCACTCTCTCATACTCCACAGCACGACTCTTTACATTCTTCCGGACCCTGGACTAAACCTTGCTTTTATAATACGGAGCAAGCGCGACATCCTATTAACATTAATTATTGCCAGCCGGCCCGAATAGGCGGCCCGTCCCTTCCCATACTTGCAGAAGGGGTCCCGCCTACCTAGTGAGCAAGGAGACATAATAGAATTGGCGCACGCCGTGAGACTGCTAAAATCTCAGTTGCAGGGCTGCCCTTGACAGTACTGGATGAGGAGGCTGGGGTGGAGACTATAAAAGTTTCCGCTGTTAATTTTTTCCATGCATGTTCAAGTGTTTAACAAAATTTTGCATGTTGCCAGTCTTGCCAGCATTGTCTATTTTGCTTACACTGGCTCTAGCACTACTAGCATCAATCGTGAAGATAAAAATAAAATATATACAGTGGAACCTCGGATTGCGGGAGTTGCGCAATTACAAGTTTGGATTACGAGTACAGAGTATCATGCATCACGCATGCGCTTCTTTTTTCTCCCTAATTTAGTCATGTCCAATTCCTCCCCGTCACTAGGGGGCTCCCACATTAAGGCTACTACTACCACTCAGCCAGGAGGGCCTAAGACTATCACGTGTTTCCTCCGAAACAGCCGACCGCATCTTTTCGAACTGCTCGCTTTCGCACCGTTGGGGGCGACGTAACACACTCGGCGCTATCCGCTCCCACCGTTGCGCGAGCTCACAGACACCCCTGACCGGCTATAGAGCCGTGATTAATGTGGGAGCACTATGTACCGCTCATCCCTCCCCTCTGAGAGAGCTCGGCCAATCAGCTCTCTAGACCTCCGGCTGCGAAAGGTTACAGCATCACCCGGGATTCCAACTGGTGATCTCCGGATGATAGGGCAAGCGCTTTTACCACTGCGCCACTCGGAGGCCACGCATGCACTTCTTGTTTTGACGCCGAGTTACATGATCACAACTGAGCCAATAGTTTTTACTAGTTTTTTCTTGTGCTGTGGAATTGTGAGTAATCGTCTCCCCGCTGGGTCTTAGTGCTCGTCTGTTACTGATATTACACCCGTGCACGCGTGTACTGTTTACTCTAACACTGACCACACGTGTGAGTGTAAAACACATTTTATTTTGTGTTTGTAAGCGTGTGTGTATAGCATGCTTGTACTGTTTCTTATAACGTGTGCGTGTGTATAAAGCAAGTCTCATTAGAGGTTAAAGATCACACACACACTCGCCTTTAAACCTCCGTCCCTCTCGGCTTCACACACACATACAGACACACACACTCTGCTCTACACAGAAACTGTCCTCTGTCGCAATTCTTTTCAAAGGTAAAATGCAGGTTTTTTTTTTTTTTTTACTTTACAGCAGTGATTCTGTTATTATGCACTCACGCGAGTGTCATCAGCGATGTTCCTTGCTAATTCTTCCCGATAAAACAGTCTTTCCGTTAATGTGTGCGCGCACATTACACACACACACACACACACACACACACACACACACACACAGCGCCTGTGCGCATAAACGGAAATACTTATCTGTCGAGATTTAGTTTTACTTTTTTTCAAAGGTAAAGTGCAAGTTAATTTATTTTATTTTTACTTTATATATTGTATTCATTATTTTTATGTATTTCTTTTTTTGGGCTGTGGGACGAATCATTTGAGTTTTAATTATTTCTTGTGGGAAAATTTGATTGGGAATACGAGCCCGCTTCCGGAACAAATTATGCTCGTAATCCAAGTTTCCACTGCATATATATGTATATGTTTAAAATGGAGCACTTTTGGTCTCATGAGATTTCGCACATTCTATGCTACACAATGCAATCAAGCCTCTCAAGCCTCTTGTGAAAAGCATTGTGGTTCATGAAATTTGCTACAGAATCAAATATACATTCACATTTAGGCATCTGGCAGACACGCTTATCCAGAGCGACTAAAATTTTTATCTCATTATACATCTTAGCAGGGTTAAGCGCCTTGCTCAAGGAGATTTGAACCGGGGACCTTCTGAACCGTAGTCCAATGCCGTAACCACTGCGCTACCCCTGACTCCCCACTATTCGATTAATTTGATGCCGATTCGATTAATATTGCAATTCACTAAGTATGAACATATGAAATAATTGTAAAAAATATCGCCACTCGGTTGCACCGCACAAACTGCACACAACACTATACAGGGCTAATGTGTGCGTGCGCGTCCTGAGAGGTGCGTGCGCGTCCTGAGAGGTGCGTGCGCGTCCTGAGAGGTGCGTGCGCGTCCTGAGAGGTGCGTGCGCGTCCTGAGAGGGGCGTGCGCGTCCTGAGAGGGGCGTGCGCGTCCTGAGAGGTGCGTGCGCGTCCTGAGAGGTGCGTGCGCGTCCTGAGAGGTGCGTGCGCGTCCTGAGAGGTGCGTGCGCGTCCTGAGAGGTGCGTGCGCGTCCTGAGAGGTGCGTGCGCGTCCTGAGAGGTGCGTGCGCGTCCTGAGAGGTGCGTGCGCGTCCTGAGAGGTGCGTGCGCGTCCTGAGAGGTGCGTGCGCGTCCTGAGAGGTGCGTGCGCGTCCTGAGAGGTGCGTGCGCGTCCTGAGAGGTGCGCGCGCGTCCTGAGAGGTGCGTGCGCGCGTCCTGAGAGGTGCGTGCGCGCGTCCTGAGAGGTGCGTGCGCGCGTCCTGAGAGGTGCGTGCGCGCGTCGTGAGAGGTGCGTGCGCGCGTCGTGAGAGGTGCGTGCGCGCGTCGTGAGAGGTGCGTGCGCGCGTCGTGAGAGGTGCGTGCGCGCGTCGTGAGAGGTGCGTGCGCGCGTCGTGAGAGGTGCGTGCGCGCGTCGTGAGAGGGGCGTGCGCGCGTCGTGAGAGGTGCGTGCGCGCGTCGTGAGAGGTGCGTGCGCGCGTCGTGAGAGGTGCGTGCGCGCGTCGTGAGAGGTGCGTGCGCGCGTCGTGAGAGGTGCGTGCGCGCGTCGTGAGAGGTGCGTGCGCGCGTCGTGAGAGGTGCGTGCGCGCGTCGTGAGAGGTGCGTGCGCGTGTCGTGAGAGGTGCGTGCGCGTGTCGTGAGAGGTGCGTGTGTGCGTGCGTGTGTGCGTGCGTGTGTGCGTGCGTGCGTGCGTGCGTGCGTGCGTGTGTGCGTGCGTGTGTGCGTGCGTGTGTGCGTGCGTGCGTCGTGAGAGGTGTGTGTGCGTGCGTCGTGAGAGGTGTGTGTGCGTGTGTGTGTGCGCACATGAGTAGAAACATTTGTAATATGGGTATATGTATGTGTGCATGCATGCGATGTGAGAGTGTGTTTGTGTGCATGTATGATTAATGGGCGCACACACACAGTGTGTGTGAGAGTGAGGGAGAGAGGTGTGTGACGTGTGCATGTGTCAGTCTGTATGTGACGAGTAAATGTGCTTGTGTTTGTGCTTGTTTGTGTGTACTGGTTTGAGTCTGTGTGTATTAACATTAGTGATGTGTGTGTTAGTGTGTGAGATGTGTTTGTGTGTGTGTGTGTGTGTGTGTGTGTGTGTACAATAGGCCGCAGGTGCTGAAAGAAAAGCCTCACACTATGATGTTCCTGAATGTGATGTCACTGAACGTGATGTCACAGAAAGTGTCACTCAATATAATGCCACACAGAAAGTCATTAATCATTTTTCAGCGTACGTTATCACGGCTGACTCGTTTGAGATATCGAAAATCCCTCCGCAATTTTGCATCCTCAATGTCTTTAGATCTCTTTGGCCGAGTTTGGTAGCGATTGTATAATTTCCCTAGGAGGAGTATATCAAAATCCATCGGGTGCGTTTTTGCGAACGACCCAAAATAACCGGCCTCCTGTTGACTTTAGCCCAGGACATGCAGAGCGAAAGTTGTTCGGCTCAATGAGCTCTAAATGTGTACCGAGTTTTGTGTGCCTATGTGAAAGTGTGTATGAGCTAGGCAGCAAAATCTCGTGTGGGGGGCCCTTTTGACGTTCTCGCCGCGTTCGGTGTGAACACAGGGTGAGTTCAACACAACGGTGCAGATCACAAGAATCTAATGCTTGGGCTAATACTCCAACCTCATTTTAAGTTTTTGCTTTTTTCCATGTAACCTCCAAGGGGTCATTGAATTTCCCACATGTTGCTTTTCATGAAAGTGAACAATGAATCAAGCATCTGAGCTCACCTGTATATAAGCCTGCAACAACTAATTGATAAAATCGATAATTATCGATAATGAAATCCGTTGTCAACGAATGCAGTTATCGATTATTTGGACTGCTCAGGTTACGGAAGAGCGCGAACATAAGATGCACAAATACACAGAGATACACAGCCACTCACGCAATGGAGATTACAGAAGCGTCTGCAGGAAAAATATGGCAATACCTGCAATTATTGTTAAAATGTAACTGTAAAATAGTTAAAATGCTGTCTTTTGCATACTCAAATGCTATTTTTTTCTTATTTTATTTATTTATTAGAAGTCAGCATAAATGATTTCATTCAAAAAAGAAATCCCACATGCACTACACAACAAGCAGCCACTATAACAGATGCCATCCAATATAATAAGAGTACAACAATTGTTTTGCCTTTTTTATTTATTTATTTATTTATTTATTGGATATTTAGAGGAGTTTTACCATTCAAAAACAAACTTTGTCTTTAATTTAAGGTTTAAAATGTCAAAATTAAAGATAATTAAACTCTATATGTGGCTTTTGCATTTTTTAAATTTTAGTTTTATACATAACTAATACCCTAACTTATGGTTGTATACAAGTATAACCAAAACATCAAATTAAAGAAGCATTTAGTTTTTATCCGATTAATCGAAAAAATAATCGCCCAAACTAATCGATTATCAAAATAATTGTTAGTTGCCGTCCTACCTGTATAGTACGTTCCCTTCCTGCCTTCTAATAAAAGATAAACGTGGCTGGTTTTGTGTGTCTCAGAGGAAGCATGTGATGGCCTTCGCCCTCCTCGGAGGGTAGCAGTCATCTCATTTACCATAAGATGTTAAGTTTTGTACAAAAGTCCTGTCCAGTAACCTTGACCAACTATTGTACTGTTGATATTTGTTTGAGTAAGAGAAAGTCTTTTTATTGCTCATCAAAAGCTCACAAACATGCTAACTTGGCTTGAAACTTGTTTTTAAATATGTTTTTATTCATCATGTAAACCTTAATATTACATTCCTTTCCGCAATGTCAATCAGCAGACGTGTGTGCGCGAGTCAAAATGCCCTCGTACAATAAAACCATTGCATAAAAACAAATGAGACAGGGAAGTTTAGTTTCAAATAACTTTTTTGTCAGACAGTGAATGGAATGGAGTTAAGATATGTGGCATGTTATTGTTGAGCTAAGCTCGAAGTAGATTTTTACTTTTGACTAGTTTACATAAATCAGGAAGGTCACACTGTAGTACTTACTTCACAGTTTAAATGGATTCAACTTCCTCAAATTTTCTCATTGTGATATAGTGCATTCCATGGGACAAATTTAATGACCGTTATGGTGAACAGCGTGAAATGTGAATAAATCACCAAGTAAGGCCCATTGTTCCTGATGGAAATTAAAAGATAATCTGCTGATAAAAGCAAAGTTGTATGCACACTGTATGACAAATTTAAGGTAAACTTCTTACAAGCTTAAATTATTTGCAATTTATGGGAACAAACAAAAACAAAAAGTGGATTTAACATTTTGCCTTTAAAATCTCTAATGATGGTCCAATGGCCTATGGTTATGCCTATGGAATATTTCTCTGCTTAAGTGCTGCTTGTAGCTATTTTTTATTTTTACAACAAACTAGTTTCATAATTTTCCTTGACATGATTATTAAGTTTCGAAAGCACATGAACATAGGGAGACAAATGTTCTACTTGAAATTTAACCTTTTGTTCTAATACTAGAATTTTCATAGAAAAGCAAACCCTACCCTTTAAAAAAATAAATGCAGCAAACATGATTAACTTATGTTACATACACAATGTGTTATGCGGTATAAGGGTACTTACTGTGGATGCGCTAACATGTCTGGCAGTCAAAGCAACACCTGCAGCATTCTGGAGAAGAAAAGAAAAAAGTAAGCACATGAACTACAGGGGTTGGACAATGAAACTGAAACACTGGCCAATTTAGTGCCTGAGGTTTCATGGCTAAATTTGGCCAGTCTTCACTGATTGCACTTACTGGTGGAAAGTGCAGTGTGAAGGTTTAATTAGCAGAGTGATAGCATAGTTTTGCTTAAAATATTGCAATGCACACAACATTATGGCTGGTGCGTCTGTGATCAAGACAGCAAATCTTTGTTATGCATCAAGAGCCACTGTATCCAGGGTAATGTCAGACCATCAACAAACCAAATCAAATAACTGTGGACTCAAGAGGAAGCTGTCTGAAAGGGATGTCCAAGGTGCTAACCCGGATTGCATCCAAAAAACATAAAACCAAAGCTGCCCAACTCACTGCATAATTAAATGTGCACCTCAACTCTTCTATTTCCACCAAAACTGTTCATCAGGAGTTCCACAGGGTCAATGTACAGTCATGGCCAAAAGTTTTGAGAATGACACAAACATTAGTTTTCACAAAGTTTGCTGCTAAACTGCTTTTAGATCTTTGTTTCAGTTGTTTCTGTGATGTACCGAAATATAATTACAAGCACTTCATACGTTTCAAAGGTTTTTATCGACAATTACATGACATTTATGCAAAGTCAGTATTTGCAGTGTTGGCCCTTCTTTTTCAGGACCTCTGCAATTCGACTGGGCATGCTCTCAAATCAACTTCTGGGCCAAATCCTGACTGATAGCAACCCATTCTTTCATAATCACTTCTTGAAGTTTGTCAGAATTAGTGGGTTTTTGTCTGTCCACTCGCCTCTTGAGAATTGACCACAAGTTCTCAATGGGATTAAGATCTGGGGAGTTTCCTGGCTATGAACCCAAAATTTCAATGTTTTGGTCCCCGAGCCACTTAGTTATCACTTTTGCCTTATGGCACTTATACTTACTAAATGCATTGTTCTTCACCAAACTGTTGTTAGATTGTTGGAAGAAGTTGCTGTTGGAGGGTGTTTTAGTACCATTCTTTATTCATGGCTGTGTTTTTGGGCAAAATTGTGAGTGAGCCCACTCACTTGGATGAGAAGCAACCCCACACATGAACGGTCTCAAGATGCTTTACTGTTGGCATGACACAGGACTGATGGTAGCGCTCACCTTTTCTTCTCCGGACAAGCCTTATTCCAGATGCCCCAAACAATCGGAAAGAGGCTTCATCCAAGAATATGACTTTGCTCCAGTCCTCAGCAGTCCATTCGCCATACTTTTTGCAGAAGACAAATCTGTCCCTGATGGGTTTTTTTTTGGAGAGAAGTGGCTTCTTTGCTGCCCTTCTTGACACCAGGCCATCTTCCAAAAGTCTTCGCCTCACTGTGCGTGCAGATGCACTCACACCTGCCTGCTGCCATTCCTGAGCAAGCTCTGCACTGGTGGCACTTCAATCCCGCAGCTGAATCCTCTTTAGGAGACGATCCTGGCGCTTGCTGGACTTTCGTGGACGCCCTGAAGCCTTCTTAACAAGTATTGAACCTCTTTCCTTGAAGTTCTTGATGATCCTATAAATTGTTGATTTAGGTGCAATCTTAGTAGCCACAATATCCTTGCCTGTGAAGCCATTTTTATGCAACGCAATGATGGCTGCAAGCATTTCTTTGCAGGTCACCATGGTAAACAATGAAAGAACAATGAATTTAAGCATCACCCTCCTTTTAACATGTCAAGTCTGCCATTCTAACCCTATCAGTCTCACATAATGATCTCCAGCCTTGTGCTCATCAACATTCTCACCTGAGTTAACAAAACGATTACTAAAATGATCTCAGCAGGTCCTTTAATGACCGCAATGAAATGCAGTGGAAAGTTTTTTTTACGGGATTAAGTTAATTTTCATGGCAAAGAAGAACTATGCAATTCATCTGATCACTCTTCATAACATTCAGAGGTATATGCAAATTGCTATTATAAAAATGTAAGCAGCAACTTTTCCAATATATATGTAATTCTCAAAACTTTTGGCCACGACTGTATGTCACAAACGTGAGTACACCTCTCAAATCTCTGCAAATATTTAGTTATATATCTTTTCATAGGACAACACTGCATAAATGACTCTTTGACACAATGAACAGTAGTCAGTATAAAGTTTGCATAGCAATGTAAATTTATTGTCCGCTCAAAATAACTAAAAATACAGCCAATAATAGCTGAACCCCTGGCAACAAAAGTGAGTACACCCCTAAGTGAAAATGTACAAAAATGCACAATTAGTCATTTTCCTTCCCCTTTGTCATGTGACACATTAGTGTTACACTGTCTCAGCTGTCACCATATAGCAGGTGAGTTAAATTTGGTATAAAAGCTCTCCCACTCTTTATGGCAAACAACTCTCAGAAAATGCAAAATGTCAATATTTTGTGTGGCCACCATCATTGTCCAGCACGACTTGAATTCTCTTGGCCATGGAGTTCACCAGAGCTTCACAGGTTGTCACTGGAATCCTCTTCCACTCCTCCATCACATCACTGAGGTGGTGAATATTTGACACCTTGTGCTCCACCACCTTCCTTTTCAGCCATCTGGAGACATGCTTGGCCAGTCCATCACCTTTACCCTCAGCCTCTTTAGCAAGCCAGTGGTCATCTTGGAGGTGTGTTTGGGGTCATTATCATGCTGGAACACTGCTCTGTGGCCTAGTTTCCGGAGGGAGGGGGGGTCATGCTCTGCTTCAGTATTTCACAGTACATGTTAGAATTCATGTTTCCCTCAATGAACTGTAGCTCCCCAATGCCAGCAGCACTCATGCAGCCCCAGATCATGACACTCCCACCACCATGTTTGACGGTAGGCAAGACGCACTTGTCTTTGTACTCCTCACCTGGTTGCCGCCACACACGCTTGACAGCATCTGAACCAAATAGATTTATCTTGGTCTCATCAGACCACAGGACATGGTTCCAGTAATCCTGGTCCTGAGTTCGCATGTCCGCGAGCTTTCTTGTGCATCATCTTTAGAAAAGGCTTCCTTCTAGGACAGCAACCATGCAGAGCAATTTGATGCAGTGCGCGGCGTACGGTCTGAGCACTAACAGGCTGACCTCCGATCCATTCAATCTCTGCATCTGTTTTCCAAAGCCAATCTTTGGATCTGATGCTGAGAATGTGCACTCAGCTTCTTTGACCGACCATGGCAAGGCCTGTTCTGAGAAAAACCTGTCCTCTTAAAACGCTGGATGTTCTTGGCCACTGTGTTGCAGCACAGTTGCAGAGTGTTGGCTATCTTCTTATAGCCTAGGCCATCTTTATGTAGAGCAACAATTAGTTTTTTCAGGTTTTCTGAGAGTTGTTTGCCATAAGGTGCCATGTTGAACTTTCAGTGGCCAGATTGAGTGGGAGAGCTTTTATACCAAATTTAACTCACCTGCTATATGGTGACAGCTGAGACAGTGTAACACTAATGTGTCACATGACAAAGGGGAAGGAAAATGACTAATTGTGCATTTTTGTACATTTTCACTTAGGGGTGTATTCACTTTTGTTGCCAGGGGTTCAGATATTATTGGCTGTTTTTTTTTTAGTTATTTTGAGGGGACAATAAATTTACACTGCTATACAATCTTCATACTGACTATGTTTCATTGTGTCAAAGAGTCATTTATGCAGTATTGTCTTATGAAAAGATATAACTAAATATTTGCAGATGTGAGGGGTGTACTCACTTTTGTGACATACTGTATATATAATGTTTTGTCAAAAGCGGTCTGAATTACAGCCCACAGGGCAGAAGAAATCCCAGAGTCAGAAAATCCATCCACTGAAATATCCAGGAAGAAGAGGACAGACCTTATTTAACTTCTGCAGCATGTTCAGTGGCATATGATCCTCTTTTACAGCTTAGAAAAGCAGTGACAGCTGAAATCAACACTTATGCCCCATGTAGACAGTGGAGAAGGCCCTCTGAAAATGGTGGAGCTGACTAAGCAAGCCAGCCCAAAATTAGTTATGTATATGAGCAATCGGCTCACCATCACACAGAGGAATTCATACAAAGAGAATTTTCATTACAGCACATCGGTCCTGTCTCAACCGAGCGCAGGTGGAAAGGTTTGTCTGACCAAAGAATTTAAAGCCACTGACTTTCAGATTTTAGAAAGAACACACAAAGGGGATTTCTTTTAATGTGCAATGGGATGATTTAGATTTTACAGTGGTTGTGTGTGGATCAAAACTCAACCTTTACTTTAAAGGATAACTTAATTTAATTAGCTAATTTTTTGTATAGATTTGTATAGATTTTACAAAAGTTATTTGTAAAATAACTTTCAAAATCCTCCAAAAAAGACTGGGTTGTTTTGTTTCTTGGTGTTGTGTACTTTGTGCCTGCAAACATCCTCTCAATATGAACATTTGTGCCACTATTCATTTGTAGTATAGATAAATAAAGCCCAAATACTAAATTGTATATTTAATAGTCATGAATCACGGTTTAACTCTCTATTTGACAAAATAACCTTTTTTTCCATCAAATTGTTCATCCCTATATTTGCCTCAGTTTCCTGTAAGGTAAGGCATAACAGACTCATTTGATCATATTGCTCTTTGTGAAGCAAACATGAAACATGCGTGTTTCATTATAGAACAAACAATTAAGTAAAGAAATTAGCCTGAGAAACAAATTGTGTCTATGTCTAAAACAAAATATTGGCAAATATTTTAATCATCAGTTTCTGTCTGACAGAAATTTGTGTTTGACAGAAACCTGACGATTAAATTCTGTCAAGATTTAGGTTTTTAACATATTTACATATCAGACATATGGTCTAATAGTATCGAGTAATTTGGCTATCATATAGGCAAAATGCATTTTTTTTTAAATAAATAAGACATCAGCCTTAACAATTTACATGTCCAACACAAATAACTACCTTTTCTTTTTTTTTTTTTTACATTTCCTACACTAGAATAGAGCCAAGAACAATGGCAATCCATGAATGTGATGTTTAAGCAATATCACACAAGATGTCTGCAGCTATTTTAAGGTGGCACAGCACACTGGTCAACTGAGTTATGTAAATTGTGCTTTATAAGTCTAGTTATCTTTGTAGCTCTCCTTAGGCACAAATGAAAACAAATGAAACAACATGGAGGCAATTCAGAATGACTTAGAAGCAATAATTATTAAGAGGACAAGATGATGTGTAACATGATGTAACATTACCAGATGTGTTTTCTTGCGACTTAACATTACCAGTGTGTGCGTGTTTTGGCAGCTGCTCTCTCCTCAGTACTGCGACAGACATCTAGTGTTATTAACGGTTATTAGAGTGATGCATAAAGTTAAATGTCGTAGTGCTGCTAGCATCTTTTATCACCGTTCATAGAATGCCTCTCATCCAATCAGATTACTCAGCCAGAACTATGTGTTATTTAATGCTTAATTGAGAAACCCAGGGGTCAATAGACTGCTTCATGGAGCAGAAGCTTCAAAAGGAACAACATTAGTGTCCACAAAACTGTACATTTCCAATCTCTTCTATGAATCCGACATGAGCTAAATGGTGTAGAGCAATCAGAAGTTTTCTCCAAACACTAACCAGCTTTCCTGAAGTTTTGACTGTTGTGGTTTGAAAAGGTGTTGTGATGAAAAAAGAGACATTAACCAAGGGACATAATCCCTCAAGTTGTATAACTGCTCAGTCGAGTTCTAGGTACTAATGCCAATTACTAACCAATACCTCTACAATACTAGCTAACATCAAGGGGGGGTTGAAGCATGAGTTTGGAAAAAAAAAAAAGAAAAAAGATGACATGACGTCCACAGTTTCCATCAACATAACGTCACATGCATTAGAATGCTGTTGGTCTGTCGGCTGCTCCCACCAAGCACTAGCCACAGCAGATAATCCAATCTGTAAACAACTTGGCACAGGTTTTACGATGGATGCCCTCCCTGATGCATCCCTCCCATTTTATCCAGGCTTGGGCCGCCACTGCATCCAGTGGCAGGGGTTTGGGGCCTTCCACATGGCAGGTGAAAAACTGACCACTGAGCCACCAATGCCCCATGTTAAGTGTATTAAAATAAGGCACGAAGGTGGTCTGTAAGAGGAAACCTACAAGGCAGGGAGATGGCAACCAGCCGGTGATTATCTGTTTTACAGCAAACGCAGGTCACGTTAATTAACCACCATGAGCTTACTTGCACGACAAAATGGTATAAACAAGTATGATGGTGCAACAAAACAATATGTAACTGTATTTTTATTGCAATATACTAAGCAATACAATCGCTATAAGTCACATGAGCTCACCATGAGAGCTCTGCTAGCTAACAAAGCAATAAAGGCGGCTAAAGGAAATAACACGACGATGGTAGATAAATTCCTAAAGGTTACCCACAATCAATAGCACACACTGACATACACTACAGGCGTATAAACAGTTATGAAAGCGCCACAGTGACGAGTAATGTCGGAGTTACTGAGTTAGTTGATGAATAGGAGACGTTTACGAGATACGGCAGCAATAGCCAGCTCAGTGTGTAAGGTTAGCTCTACAGTCGGCTAGCTCGTCCTGAACGCAGCAGTCGGTAAGACACAGTGAACTTTAAAAGCTTCACACGATGACTAGCTAAATACATCATCAATACAGCTACACTCTTATCTACATGTGCAGTGGAATCAAAAATCCTCCTTATTCTGGAATTAGAAACATTAAAAATGTTTAAAATTTCAAATATTAGCTAAACTGAACTAGCTTATTGGCCTATTGTGTAGAAATCGGAAAAGTTAATCATTCTTACCTTTGAACAAAGAAGTCTATGGGCCAACCTACTAATAGTAAGAAGAGACATAATGTCTATTTCTAAACGTGTTCCTGTGTATAAATATTATGATTTTATACTGATCGAGCCGCTGCCAGTGCCGCGGAGCTGCTTGAAGGTGCCCCTACAATGGAAAGAGTGAAGGTTGAGAAAGGCCTTCAAGCTCAAAAGTACTCGCACGTTAAATTCCAAACGGCTCGAGACTGTAGATGGATTATACTAACTAGGGCGTAGAAGTCATTCTCTCATACCCTGTGTAGTGCGCTAAAGTAGGGAGCAGTGCGACATCTAGCATTTACCGGTATTCTGGAGCGGACGGAGCTTGGGTTACAGAAAACTGCTAAAGAAAACCCTACTCATTCGACAGACAGGTATATATTACTGCATTTCATTGGCTGCTGCCGTAAGCGTTCTTATATTTAATTGGTTCAATTCAGTGACACGAGTGATGTCATTTAAAGAGGTATTCTTAGATGTGCCTGAATTTTTTTTTCACAGCACTGTTATAAAACGTTATTTATTTACAAAATCGAAAATATTTTTGCACAGGTTTAAATAAATGTTGATATTTACAGTTGACCTCGTAATGTACTACCTTTCCTTCTTCTTGTTTTATCTCAATAAGTGTTGTCATATTAATCTATATAACGTGGTATGATGCACGCAACAAAGGAGAGGAGGCTACTATTTCACATTACACAACTAGACTGCTCATCTGCAGCCGGACGATTGGGAGGCTAGAGCGGCTGAGTAGCCGCTATTATGAGCTTCTCCTACTATGCCGTCAGATGGTTATGGTGGCATGTAGGGGTGAATGCTGACTGGAGAACAGTAGCAAAGGAGAAGGATTTAAGTGTGAGGCATCTAAATCTAGTATAAAGCCAATGGAAAGGTACAGATTAGTAGTAGCCAGTGAAAAAGGTGTATAAATAAATAAATAAAAGTTTGCAATTAATAATAAAATGTGCTAATCAACCTAAACGAAGGTAATTGATCCAATGAAACTTGCAGAAACCTTAAGAAAAAATGAGATAAGATGTTTAAAGGACAGGGAAGTTAAGGAAAGAGAGCTCTATAAGTGATGGTGATGCAACCTGCAGAGCTCCAACTAAAGATGCTGAGTGGTACTGAGAGGAAATGCGTCGAGAAGATGTGCCAATAAACGGCAAGTGTGTGGAAATGCCAAATAAAGCAGACAAAGTGTTCAAGACACAGAACAAATCAAGACATGATCAGGGAAGGATACATTAGACGTTTTTAAGAAAAGGCTAGTCTGGATAAACAGCTTTAAGAGGTGGAGAAGATGAGGGAAAACGAGACCTACAGCTGGCAGTAATGTAATCAACGTACTGAATTCAAATCAGTGTTAAACAAGAAGGAGAGTTAAAGGAGAAGGAGGCATTTTCTTTATGCTAAAGCTCTTTCTCAGTGATATCAAGAATAAAAAAAAAAAGGCAGAACATTAGGTCAAATCCTTGATATTAAATGCTAAAAGGTGACAAGAACATGCAAGGAAGTGTATAACCAAAGTTTTAATGACACATTTTCACACCATTTCCTTTTCAGCCCCAAAAATTAACTATTTTTTGCCATAGTATTTTTTCATTTAGGCTGTAGACAGACTATATTCTGTGGCACTGGGGCTCTCATAAATACATCAACCTGCCTGCCATATTAATGTGGCCAGCTTGGCCTATAAACAAATATGAGTGAACAGTGGAGCTGGAGTCTTTATGGATAAAACAAGATACAGAAATGTCTTTTAATTAATTAGAAATGATTTCAATTAGTATTTTTTTTATCCAGGTGTTAGTGAGCTATGTGCTGTACAATAAAAATTTTTTCTGATGTTTCTGTGGTTGTTTCTTTTTCTGTCTGCAGCCTATTACTGTAGCTTTTCTGTGTTTCAGGTCAAAACACAGCACTTTAATGTTTTTGAAAAGAAAAACGTGGAATAGTGCATCTTTAGGTAGAAATTAACCATTGGTGAAAAAAAAAATCGCCATTGGCATTCAGTCATTCATTATTTTAAAAAATGTATTAAAATCCTAAATATATACTACAGTATAAATAGATGCAATATAAGTGTAATAGAATATAAAGAAAGATTTTGTACAGCATGTTTTATCAGTATATTATGTTATTGATAGCTTATAAATGCATTAGTAGCACAGCCTCTAACAGCATCAGGGCCATCATCTTATTGAATTCATTTTGGCCAGAACCTTTTTTTTATGTCAGTTAAGACAGTCCAGATCATTTAAATTACTGTGTAAAGGTGCTTTTTGGCAATGTCCATTATTAAAATAATCTTGAAGTGATACTTGGAAAGGTGGCATTGTAGCGTCATGGTTAGTGCTGTGGCCTTGAATCTTCAGGGTCGAGGGGCTGATTCCTTCCTTGGGTCTGTGTATGTGGAGATTGCAGGTTCTCTCCCCATGTTTGGTAGATTTTTTTCTACCAAATGAAATATTTTTTTCTACAGGAGTTTCCTTCCATAACCCACTGACATGCATATTAGGTCAAACTGCTGTGTGTGTGTGTGTGTGTGTGTGTGTGTGTGTGTGTGTGTGTGTGTGTGTGTATTCTCTGTGATGGATTGGCACCTGTGTCCAAAGTCTCCTGGGATAGGCTCTTGTAATTCACACAACCTGTACTGTCTGCTTTGTCTCTCTATATAAAATGTGTTATAATAGTAAAAAAGTAAACAAGATCATATACATCACTGCATTTCATTCCACAGTGTACTTTAAACTGTACTCCATGATCTGTGCTCCATGTATGGAGAATGTCAGTTGAGGGAAATTCCCTTGACAAAATTCCACCGTTCGAAACACCATGCAACGTCACTCCCTCCATGCGTTACCATGGTAACAAGCACATTGGTCCTACAACCAGCAAACAGAACGAATGTATGCATGTTTTTACTTTTGGTGTGGTAAAGTTCTTTTGGCTGCAACTTAAAAGTATACTTTTAATTTTATTTATGGACCTTATCATTTCTCATTGTATAATAAAGCATAGTATGTTATAATAAAAGTATAATAAGTACCATAGTAACAAATACATTGTCATATTTTATATTTTAATGGACTTTCTAAAATATCACCTTTCCTCTCTGAAACCCAAAACCTCCTAAAATCGTTAAATGTAATTGAAAACCATAAATATTTTCTATTATTGTCTCAAATATTCAGATTTAGTCAATAAAACACAGTTTTCCCTCCCATTTAGTTAGTTTCTTTTTTCTTTCTTTTTTATTTGTTGGTTTACTCTTTCTATTATTATTATTATTATTACACACTAAAAAATACTGCACTGTTTTTACTACCCAAACGCTGGGTTGCCTCTGTTGGGTAATTTTGCTGGGTTATTTACAGGGAGTTTGGTACTTTTTGTTTTTGTTGGAGTTGGGTTAGCAAATCACAGCTAACATCACAGACAAGACCACCCCTCCCCTGAAGTTAATAAGTGTATTCAGTGGCTGTGTCAGCTTCGTGCCTTTTTTTGGTCTTCCTCTTCACGCATTTAAGATAAAATTTTAACCATAAATATAAGGTCTGTATACACACTTTCACTCACGTATGACTGAATTTGTTCAGTGTATGTAACATTTGTAACACTGTTACCGTGTTAACGTTACACTCAAACTTTCAGCCTGTGTATGAAAAAAACTACAAAAATGTCTGAGCTTTTTAGCTTTCTTTGTAGAATGCTTGCAGGGTGTATGAAGATGGTGAAGTGATGAATGAAAGCTAAACTGTTAACTGTAGTGCCAGCATGACGCTAGCATTTAGCTACGTTGCTAGCGTTAGCAACCACATATAAAAAGCAGAGGTGTTATAAAACACTAATCTTCTTACAAATATACATACTAGCCAACCCTCTCGATTTTTCCAAAACTTTTACTTTATTTCAATTTGTTCTCTCTAAGGTTAGCAGGCTGAAGTGTCAAGGCCGTACCCCTACATCCTGATGTTGGGAGATAATGACCAGCACTGCTCTCAGGCAATAGTGCTTCTGAGTAACAGTATTGTAATAATGTCGCTGTTTAACTTGTTTTGTATTATCTGATCTTGTGCTTTTTTTTTTTTTTGGATTTTTCCCTGATTTTCTTCTTAATTTAGTCGTGTCCAATTCCTCCCCGTCACTAGGGGGCTCCCACATTAAGGCTACTACTACCACTCAGCCGGGAGGGCCGAAGACTATCACGTGTTTCCTCTGAACCACGTGACGCGCACCGTTGGGGGCGGCGTAACACACTCGGAGGACAGCACTATCCGCTCCCTCCGCTGCGCGAGCTCACAGACGCCCCTGATTGGCTGTAGAGCCGTGATTAATGTGGGAGCACTATGTCTCTGAGAGAGCTCGGCCAATCAGCTCTCTCTAGACCTCCGGCTGCGAGAGGTTACAGCACCACCCGGGATTCGAACTAGCGATCTAGTTATCCAGCGATCTAGATAGGGCGGGCGCTTTTACCACTGCGCCACTCGGAAGCCCTGATCTTGTGCTTCTGAAAAATAAATATAAATATTTTTTCTATGATTTGTACAATTAATTTGGTGTTGTTTATTGCATATGTGTATAGTTTGCAAAACTTCGCTTTTTGTTGTTGTTGTTGTAATAGACCAGTATATAAAAGTAATTTAACTGTTTAAACCAGGGGTGTCCAAATCCAGTCCTGGAGGGCCAGTGTCCAACACAGTTTGGTGCTTCTTCTTCTTCTCAAACACAGCTAATTAACTAATCTGTTAATTACTAGGTTCAGTGGGTGTGTTTAGGTGTTGGTGAATTACAAACTGTGCTGGTCACTGGCCCTCCAGGACTGGATTTGGACACCCCTGGTTTAAACTGTTTTACCCATAGACATGTAAAACATAAAAATAATAATAACCTGTGAGGTAGAATTAACCCAGCATTATAGTTAAATATCACCTAGCATTTGGATTGAATATTTCACCAATCTTGCTGAGTTAAATAAATAACCAATTTTGCTGGATTAAATTAACCCGGCATATAGTTGGTCCAATATTTATCCAGCAGCTGGGTTTTAAAAAAAACGGTTGTTTTTAACCCAGCATTTTTAGGGTGTATTAACCTATTCTTTGTTAAGTTTGTTTTAAGTTTATTCTGTTATCTGTGGACAGTGAAATTAATATTGTGCAGTTCTTACAGGTTACGAGCATATATAATGCCATGGATTCAATGATTAAATTAAAATTATTGTATTATTAATATTATGTTATCCTCTATAATAATGAGAATACGTTGGATTTATAAATCCCTTGTCAAGCTCCTTTTTTGCTTTCCAGCGAGGCGCAATGATTGATGGGAACATTTTGTTATGTCCACTTCCAGTTAAATGAAAACCCATTTTTCACTTGTTCCCTACACCCGTCACTGTTCCTTTTGAACTGAGGTTTCGCTCGATGCGGTTTGTAATCGCACTTAACATGGCTGAACACTCTGTGCAGTAATTCTCAGGCAACTTCAAGCCGATCGAAACGCAGCCTGTGCGTTTACGTCAGCGCGACGTCAGCGCGACTCAATCCTCATTGGCTAGCGGGCAAATTTGAACTACAACCACACCATTACTAATGCTAAAACGCTAACAACGGCCGCAACGGTGGACAGTCAGATGGACCATTAAAGGTGGACGCATAATAAATTCTGTTTTCAAAAATCCTCTAAGACGCTGAACAGCTGTGAAGACGTGACAGTTTTGTAAGTTATTGTATTTTCATCATTTAAGCTTCGTTTATTTGATGAGCAAACAGTCATTCTCGCGTCATTAATTGTGTTTTGTAGCACAAACAGCGCGGCGACTTAATTTAACCGTATTTGCATATACATCCCTGGTATATGGCAGATAATTGTCAATATTTCATTCATAACTATTTAATAACTTATTTCAGATTAAATTATTTTAGGTTACTGAGGTCGGTAGATAATGAAATTGATAAGTTAATGCATTTGGAAGCTTTGTGTTGTTTATAACTAAACTTCTTCTTCTTCTTTTTTAATCTGAACGTTTTCCTGCATTTGGCATAAACGTGATAGATTACTAGATCCTGATTTATTCCCGTTGTATCAGTGTTCCATACGATCTACTGTATTTTCTAGAAGAATTTCTCGGTCAGTTGCGTTGGCGTCATGTTAGTGTTTCATGGCGTCGTGTTTCCGGCGGTTTGAGGAGCCGTTTATTCATTTTGTTTGGGGTCCTTTTCTCAAGAGCAGAGCATGGAGCCCGCTGTAATGAACCTTTACAGCTTGTTTGAGAATCTTCGAGCCCACGTCGACGTCCTCAATGACAGTATTGAGCCCCGTAAGTCACCTCGCAGTTATACAGTTTTTGCACGTTAATACATCTAAAAACAGAATTTCTTACAGCAGCTGTAAACTGTACTTCATCCCAGATCATCATGCAGCTCTTGCTCAATATTTATAAATGTGTTATATTTTAGCTATTGAGGTTTATATTCCTGAATTTTACATTGAGTAAGCAAGTTGACATTTCTTACATGCAGTGTAATTTATAGTATTAGTATGTTTATTAATGAAGTTTGAATGAAACCCTGTCAAGTGACTAGGCAAACTACTGTATAACTATGACACTAGCTGAACATCACTGACTCACCTTTGGGAACCACTGCCTTAGACATTATTTGCATATTTTATAGAGTTCATTCAGATGGCACTGAATTTCGAGGACTGTCGACGTAAATGGCTGAGAGTGGAGCAGGAGTTGGCATCTTGTAAAGAGGTGCTTGCCAAGGCAGAAACGGAGAGAGGTGCGCTGGAGGTCAAGCTAAAACATGCTCGCAACCAAGTGGACGTAGAAATCCGCAGACGACAAAAAGCTGAATCAGACTGTGAAAAATTGGTAGGGACTTAGTATTCAATGATGTGTGTGTGTGTGTGTGTGTATAAAACACACAAGCTATTGAATCATGGGGGTACATGATATTGCCCACACTTTGGCTTCACTTTTGTTAAATAATGACACTATGTAAAATTTCTATGTTGTTCATCTATTTGCCTAATATTAAGACCGGCTACAATCTGATTTATTTTATTTTTTTTGTGTGTGTGTGTTTTTTTTTTTTTTATGTTATGTTTTTAAAAGAGTGGGTGCTAGTTTTGAACATGTTTGTATTTGTATAGGCGTAAAAAACTAATGGCAGTAGAAGTGATGCATGAAGGCTCATGTGTTTATTAATTTCTGAAATTTTGTCCACAAAATAGCCAGCGTGACTTTTGAGAAGTAATATTCAATTCAATTTATTTTGTATACTGCTTTTAACAATTTAAATTGTTGCAAAGCAGTTTTATAACATTTCTCATTCGGCATCGTTTTCTCATTTCTCAATTGACTTCTGCACATGCTTTAGTATTCAAAAAGAACCAAATTGGCTTTTCCTGGTCACCAAAACATGTACACTACTGGTTTAAAACAATATACTGATTGAGGCTTTTGATTGGACAGATTTATCACGTTATTGTTTCTGTGTGATTAATTGTGCAGCACTACTAGAGAGCAACAGAACATTTTATGTTGGATTTGAATAGCTGTTCTCAGGTAGTTGTATTTTACTAAGAGTAGCTGTAAATTGACTTTACATTTGTAGACTTTGAGCATGAAAGGTTTAATGCTCCTCCTGCTGTCCTGACAATCAGAGCATCTTGAATCTATCTCTTGTTAATGAACACTTGGATATGGTAATACTAGTTCTCTCCTTTGTATGCAGGATCGTCAGATTCAACTAATTCGAGATCTTCTGGTCACAGAAGGCTCTAGTACCAGTATCCAGTTAAATGATGAGCAGCGATCAGCTTTAGCATTCCTCAACGCACGCTCACAAGCACCTGCTAACCTCAACAGCAGCCGAAGGTGAGTGGAGCTAATAGTACAAAAATTTGCACTAACGGGCAAATTTCCATATGCACATTGTGTCAAAGACAATCAGAAAAAAATATTCTGTTGCTCGGGAGCTTAATGGTGTAAAGACTGGGGGGGGGGAACCTTAAAGGAAGTTTTGGCCATTTTATTCAATAAAATCATTTAAATGTGTTAGAGAGAAAATATTCCATACTCAAAGTAGATGCATATATAGTTGGTCTACAGCGTGAGTTCTAGTAGATGTGGTATATAGCCTGTTTGTTTGTTTTGATTTTTTTTGGTGGGGGGGTGGTGGTGAGGATTTTCCTCACAGCATGTGGGATTTTGTTGTGATTTGGCAACCATGACTTGCACAAAAAATTTCACCCCGAAATGGACCTAAATATATAATTCTGCGGGTTGCCAACCGAACTGTGGGAAGTGATGAATTTGGGTCATGAACCAATTCAGATCTGTTAAACCATTAGTAATGAGGGTATGCGGTCAGAGTGACACTAGCGTTTCATAGCCTTATCTTCCCAAAACTGACTTGGTTATGTATTAGTTATGTAGCGATATTGCTAAACAAATGTTGAGCTAGAAGTGTTCATCCATTATTTGGCAGATTAATAATGGTTTAATTTTTTTTCCCCTACAGACTGACCACTATTGATGAATCTGCCTCAATTCTGTCAGATATTAGCTATGATAAAACTGATGATTCATTGGTAAGTAGTTTTCTTTTTTGAAAGATTTGGACATTTACCAATACTATTTTTCAAACAATGTGAAGGGATATTTCCACAAATGGGTCTTTTGTAGTAGTCCAGCATCAGTGTTCCGATTCATGCTTTCAGTAATGGAAGACAACTAAAAGAGCAAAGATGGCAACATTATTTTGGCCTCAAAACCATGGAGGGGAAAAAGCGTAGTGTAGTCTATTTTAGCAGATATATTAAAATAAATTCATATAATTTGGATGGAATTCAAGTATTCAAGCTAGTGGTGCAACGGATCACAAAAATCATGGTTCGGATCACATCACGGTTTTTGAATCACGGATCGAATCATTTTTCGGATCAGCAGAAAAAGGCCAGCAACTTTTGGTTTTAACAAAAATAAGAAATAACCAGCCAAATAAATAAAATGTAAAAATTAAATATTCAATACTCAGTTGCTAAAGTGCATCATGTAAAAAAAAATTTTTTTTTAAACCCAACAACAAAAAGATGAGGACTGAAAACAGACCAAATGTTATAATGAGATTTGTCCACATTCTCTGGGCAGAGAGTAAACCTCTTGGAGTGGAGAACACCCTCTCACTATAGGAACTGAAGTGGCAGGCACAGCAAGGTAGAGTCTTGCCTTTTTTGCAATGTGAGGGTATTTACACTGGTATGCTACATTTCTCATGTGCAAAGCAAGATATCTGTGACCCCAGTCCAGCTT
Organism: Clarias magur; assembly: GCA_013621035.1. Classification (NCBI taxonomy): domain Eukaryota; kingdom Metazoa; phylum Chordata; class Actinopteri; order Siluriformes; family Clariidae; genus Clarias; species Clarias magur. The sequence goes on along the minus strand of QNUK01000393.1, from coordinate 453,358 downwards.
CTGTCACTGCATTTACTTGGTTTCTGGCATTATCTGTGGTGACTGGGCAATTGCTACATGCTACTGCTTCGATCACTGCGCTAGATTTGTTTGTGTGACTCTCGTAGAGGAGGCGTGTCTGTAGTGCCGGATTCGCTTCTCCCACTCTGCTGTGATTTAGTGAGCAGTCACCGTAGCTTTCTGTAGACCTTGATGTCCACCTGTCTGTGGTGATAACAATAGAGGATGCGTCTGATAAGGTTACAGGATTTTATCCTGTTTGTGAAGTTCATGCTGATGTAGGTATTTCGTCCCCACGGAAAATAAATCCTGTTTTCCACAAGAGTATGGCCTCATGTCTGCTTCGATAAGATAGATTTGGGAATCTCTTTAGCCCACTCTGATTCCGGTGCAAAGGGCTGCTTAAATGCAGCGTTGAGCTTGCTGTGCTTGTTGCGGTTTGCATTCTGACAGAACACCGGGGTGATGTCACTTCAGATGTGTGGCCATGCTTGATGTATTGCCATTTTCACAGTGCCTACACATTGTAACTGTTTCGTCCACCACTCTTCTTCCGTCATCATTATATTTCACGGAGAAGCCAAAATGCTCCCATACATGCGATTTGAATGATGCGAAGGCTTTTCGTGTTCTTCTGCTCCGTCTAATTAATTACTTAAATAATATTGGTAGAATCACTCTGTGATCTTTAAACATTTTAAGATTAATCTGCAAGTTACAAAATGAGCAATTAATCTGCGGGTCACGTACATGCCGAACCGTGGGTTGTGATCTACATGGATCAACTGCGATCCATTGCACCCCTAATGCAAGCGAAGTGTATACATGGAAAGTTAGTGAAATTGTCTTAAATTTCTATTCAATGGGCTTCTATGTACTACTGAATATCTTGGATAGATAGATAGATGGATGGATGGATAGATAGAACGAACCAGAACAACTGAAATAGCTTACAAGCAGGAGTTGAACCTCTGTTGGTGCAACTAAACCCAGTTTCTTTGTGTCAGTAATTCAAGCTGTATGAGAGAAATATGACTGTTTTACTATTTTATTTCATTTATTTATTTTTACTCCCTTTGTTTGTTGCCACTTTGTTTGCACAGGACTGGGACTCTTCTGTTGTCAGAACTGTCCGACTAAAGAAACGACAGAAGAGAGTAAGCTTATGACTTGCATTCCTACCTGAAAATTAGTTTTGTTTATTCTGGATATAAGATCACTAAATTGAATGTTATTTTGTAGCGCTCCTCGAGAAACCACACTGATGGGCCTCCTGCTGCCCCTAAGAGGTCTCGATCTACAGGCCGCTCCTCCGAGAAAGTAAGTGTTGTAATTAAAAAAAACAAGTGCAGTATTGAAGCAATCCAAACTAATGTCAAATACAAGAGTTTAACATATAACTTAAAATAAAATTAAGGAGAAAATCTTTTTAAAAAGGTTACATTTTTCCTGCGCAACACTAATCTACACCTGAATAGGGCCTAGAAAAGGATGGCTTTCCTTTTGTCTGGTTTCTTTCATGGTTCCTACCTCATGCGGACTCTTGCACGGTCACTACCTTGCAAATTTGGGATAAATTTGTGACTATGTCTGTTAAGTGTATTTTATAGGAATAAAAAATAGAATTTAATTGAATGCACATTTACTCTTTTACGTGGAACCGACAAGTTGAGTTCGGCCTTTATTCGTCACATATACAGAGGTGTGAAAAGGGGGATGTCTATAACCGCCGTGCTCACCGCCGCGACACAACGACAACGGGCAAAATAAATCAGTTGCATTTCAAAGTAATTTGTGAAATGACCGCCAGGTGGCGCAAAGTGACATTTTTCGGCATCTCGGTTTTAAAAAAAGAAGTCATAAAAGAGTAAAAACAATATGCTGTATCAAAGAAATACTACAGTAATGGTAATTTCCATGTCTGTGTATTTTATACAAGCATGAAAAATCTGTTAAAATCTGAGCTATTGATATTTGCTGTACAATAGTGTAATGAGTAAAAAAAACATTGAAGTTGAACATTAAAACAAGTACACTACACTGTAAACCCTAATGTTCAAAGTAATTAAACACATTGAGTACTGTTAACCTAAATAATTGAATGAGTAATAATTTTGAGTACGTAAGTAACAATAACTTAAATAAAACTTCCACCAGTGTAAACTCTATAGCGCACTTGTGGTGCAGTGGTAAGTGTCTCGCCTTCTATGCGGAAAACCCCCGGTTCGATGGTTTGCAATATTATTATTTTTTTATTATTTGTTCAACAAACTCAAAAATTTATGGTTCTGTTTACTTAAAATTGGAAACATCATTAACTAAAAAAATATGTAACTGATTACCTCAAATATTTGGAGTTTTGCCAATTTAATCGGGTTTACAGTGTAGGGTTTTGGATCATCTTAAATTTTGTGTTCTTTAAATTTGTAGTAGATAATACCGAAACAAATGAAACTAAATGGCTATAAAATTAAAACATTGTCAGGACGTACTACTGTGTAAGCAGATGTCGTTGTCATTCAGCCCCACTTGTGTTTTTGTGGTAGTATGGGAATGAAATGCAGTACGATGTTATGATCATAATTTTCTTTAATAAATAATGACCCCCGTTGCGTTGTACCGCCGCTGGCAAAACCTTATAAAATACAATCACAGTGCTTAAATTTGATGCAAATAAGAAACGGCTATATGTCTTACTATAATTTTAGTAAAGTAAATGTATACTTGTCACGGCGTGCGCCCAAATCAATATCGCTCCTCACTCACTCCGAAGCTCACTAGGTAGGCGGCCTAGGTGCACACTGTAGGTGTATGAAGAAGCGGGGCCGCCTAACTAGGCACAACTGGTGAGCTATTGGCGCTAATGATCCCGAGCTTCTCTCCGCGCTATCAAACACAGCGGGAGTGTTTCTCGGGGTCTGTTGGGGGAAAATGGACTTTAAAAAGCATCTCGCTGTTTACTTACAATGTAACTGATTACCTCAAATATTTGGAGTTTTGTCAACTTAATCGGGTTTACAGTGTAGCAGTCAAAAAGTACTCTAAAAATGCTGTGGTGTTTTTGTAAACGCATGGTTGGGTTGTTTATGCTGGGTCGCTCACTAGCTATGCGGCCTCTCAGGTTAGTGCGCCCAAATTAATATCGCTCCTCGCCTTCTGCTGGTGAGCGAAGGAGCAGGGCCACGGAATTTAGCACGGCTCGTGAGCTATCGCAAATGATCCCGGGCCTCTCCCCACACTATAAAATACAGCGGGGAGTGTAGCTCGGGGTCTGTTGCACTGTAAACCCGATTAAGTTGGCAAAACGCGAAATATTTGAGGTAATCAGTTACATCATAACTTGAATTTGTTCAGCTAACTTGGAAAGTGTCAGTTCTACAAACTCATAAATACCAAAACGTTCTGAATGCTCAAAATTATTTCTCATTCAATTATTTAAGTTAACAGTACTCAGTGTGTTTAATTACATTGAGCATTAGGGTTTACGCTGTAGTGATGAAGATAATCATGTTTTAGGGTTACTGTGTCTGCTTTACAATGTCACAACATTCAAATGCAAATAATTCACCCCTCCCCAGGTGTGAATCAGCGGTTTTCACCTATACATTTAGAGAAACTAAAATGCACCCTCCCCACTTTAAGACCCTCTTGGATCTGAGGCTCTTCTGAAGACCTGCAGTGCTTCAGGCCTCTTTTTAAATTTCATCTTCTGGATTCCAGATTCTAAAATTGACGACGTTACCGTTTTTAACCCCTGGAATGGAAGACATTGAGATTTTCCTTATCATAACATGAATTGTATTGTTTTAATCACTCTATATACAATTTTCTTGGGTATTTATTTTTAAATAAAATATAAAAATTGAATACAAAGTGAAAATCAAAAACAAAAGAATAGACCATTTTTGTATTTTCATTTGTTGTGTATAGAGTGATTAAAAACAGTACAAGGCATGTTATGGTGAGGAAACTTTCCATCTCTTCCACACTGACTGATGTGCCTAACTTTTGTCAGCAGAGCCTCTGTTTCACTGAATAATTCACGACTTTTCATGAATATGTAAGACCTATTGACACCTCTGTGACCCGCTGTGTCTGAGCGCGGAAAGAAGCTCGGGATCATTAGCGCCGATAGCTCACCAGTTGATGGGAGCACGCCCATCACAAGTATACATTTACTTTGCTTAAATTTGATGCAAATAAGAAACAGCTATATGCATTACTATAATTTTAATACTGTGATTGTATTTTATAAGGTTTTGCCAGCGGTGGTACAGCGCAACGGGGGTCATTATTTATTTATTAAAGAAAATTATGATCATAACATCGTACTGCATTTCATTCCCATGCTTAGTAATTACTAAGCACTTTATTTTGGTATTATTACTACTACAAATTTAAAGAACACAAAATTTAAGATGACCCAAAACCCTACAATGTAAACCTGATTAAGTTGGCAAAACTCCAAATATTTGAGGTAATCAGTTACATATTTTTTTTAAAAATTAATGATGGTTCTGTTTACTTAAAATTGGAAACATAAATTTTTGAGTTTGCTGATCAAACAAAAAATATATATATTGCAGACCATCCTGCGCGGGAATCGAATCGGGGGTTTTCCTCATGGAAGGCGCGACACTTACCACTGCGCCACGAGTGCTCTATAGATTTTACATTGTTGGAAGTTTTACTTAAGTTATTGTTACTTACGTACTCAAACTTATTACTCATTCAATTATTTAGGTAAACAGTACTCAATGTGTTTAATTACTTTGAGCATTTGGGTTTACAGTGTACATGCGTAGGCTTTCTAATTACAAATGATAAAATCTAAAGGCTCACTGTGTTAACATTTACTTTGCTTAAATTCGATACTAATAACATTTTATTCTACGTTTGTACTGTAATTTTAGTACTTAATTATGAATTCGTTTAAGTACAATGTTACACTTGATTTTATCCGCTACTACGTGCAGCTCTAAAGGAGTGCAGCTCATTAACCCTAGAGAGAATGAAATAAGGTCTGACGCGTCAGTCTATTGTTATATAGCGCCACTCAGTAGTCAAAGCCAGCAACTGCATACCGTCGCCGTGAGGTGCGGCGACAAAACTAGAAAACTGCTCGTCACACAGCTGTACATTACTGCACAGTAAAATTCTTTATTCTTTGCCTATCCTAGCTTCTTGCTAGGAGGCTGGGGTCAGAGCACAGTGTGCTATTATATGGCTACCCTGGAACAGACAAGGTTAAGGGCCTTGCTCAAGGGCCCAACAGCAGCAAACTTGCAGACCTTGGGCTCGTGCTGCTGACCTTCGGATCAGTAACTCGGAGCCCTAACACACTGAGTCACGACCACTCATAGTGATGTATGTTTATTAATGAGTGTATTTTTCCAGGTATGACTTCTGTTGTGGGTTTTACTCATTTTAGTGATTATGAGCTATTTAAATCTGTACATCTAATAGCATTTTTGACTTTATATGATGTTGCTATTCCTTTGTGTTTTTTGTTTTTGCATTTCATCTACAACCTCCAACCTTGCGTGTTGATTTATGAACAGAGGTGTTTGTGTGTACTCGTATCCATAGGGGAATGAGTCTCTGGTGGCCAAGACCACAGTGACTGTGCCTAAAAATGGAGGTCCCATAGAGGCTGTCACTACTCTTGAAGCTGTGCCTTACTGGACCAGAAGCAGGAGAAAGACTGGTAGGTTTAAAACTAGTCAGAATTATGTCCAGGGTGCTTTAAGACATTAACATAGCTTAGTTGATATATGCCATAGAATGTTTTTTTTTTTTTGGTATGTTAAAAACAAAAACATGCTGTTTTATTATATAACTTAAATTTATGACCTCTAAAACAGCGTCTTGGTGTCGCATCTGATTAATACAGTGGAACCTCAGATTGCGAGTAACGTGGTTTACTAGTGTTCCGGAAACCGAGCAAGTATTAGTTTACGAGCGCCGAGTATCATATATCACGCGTCCATCTGTGACTGGATTTTTTTTTCCTTTTTTTCCCCCCTTTTTTTTTCTTTTTTTCAATCTGATGCAGCTTTAAAGCCAGTAGTAAATAGAATAGTCATGTGTATTAAAGCATTAGGTCCTTGATTTGGTCAAAACAAAAGTTCAGTTTTATTAATGATGGTTTTATGATTGAGGAGACATTTTATTACAAAAGTGGGCTGCATCACACTCCTTACATAGTAGGAAATAATATCTGGATGTGGAGTACTTTATCTGCTGCATGCACCACAGTTACCTTTTAACTTCTCCCTCTGCTTCACACGCAGCAGAAGTAACGTTTTAGCGATTCACACTACAGCTACACAAATTTTAGCTCCCTTTTGTGGTTCGAGTGATTTTGAATTAAATTTGATTTCTGAACTCTTTTCAAACTTCATTATTTGTTTATAATAATACTTGTTTATTTGTTAGAATATCTTAATTTATTAGCGTTCGTCTTGGCTGATTGGATTAGGGGTGATGTGTTCTATGTAACCCATGCCCTTTCTGCTTCTATTTTCTGTAGCTGCCATGGTTTGGGACACAGCAGACACAGATTCCATGCAGTCTGTAGACATAGTAAAACGGACTGAGATCAAAGCAGAGCCCAGCACACCGCAGACCAATGGAGTTGTCCGTCTGCATGAGTTTGTTTCCAAAACGGTATGCTCTATTATATTTGTCACTTTTTTAATAATAATTATTATTATTATTATTATTACTGTTAAAAAACTTGACATGCTTTTTAGGTGATAAAGCCTGAGTCCTGTGTCCCTTGTGGGAAGAGGATCAAGTTTGGAAAAATTTCTCTGAAGTGCCGGGACTGTCGCGTGGTCACCCATCCTGAGTGTCGAGAGCGATGTCCCCTGCCCTGCATCCCTAACATGTCTGGGACACCAGTTAAAATTGGAGAGGTAGAATGTTTATTATATTATAATAATTATTTTTTATTGATTTTTTTTTTTTAATCTGGAAAATGGGTTTAAAGTAAATTTCTTCTTTAATAAATTATACCTACCAGTCCATTAAAAACATATTTCATGCTATCTTTATCTTAGACAATTTATAGGAAATGAGGTTGCCTTGTTATTGACCTGCACACATTTTCAGATATGTTTATGATATGATCACCCCTTCTTTTAATCATAAGTCAAGTCATGTGAGTTTTCATGAACTTTGAACAATGTGTAGTTTGGATTTTACTAGTAATTAAAATTAATTGCTGTTTCATGAATTTCATTTATTGCCAATGTTTAAGTGATAAAAGTGGCTAGTTGGGAGTAAAAAAAAATGGGAAGAACAACAGGTTGTTAGTTTTCAGTTAGCACTAGTCACATAAATTAATAAATGTCATTCCTATGACAAAAATGTGGTGATCTCTTAAAATTAATAATTTGTAGTTCCCAGTATTGTTGTTAATTATAATTTACTATGTTGTTTTGTAGGGCACTCTTGCAGACTATGTCTCAGTCACTTCCCCCATGATTCCACCGCTAGTGGTCCACTGTGTGAATGAAATTGAGCAGAGAGGCCTACATGAGGTCCGTGAGTTAACTAGTTTGAATAATTTGCCTAGTGCATTAAGCTCTTGTAGCTTGTTTAATTAACTTTGTTTTCTTGGTGATCTTTTACTAGACTGGCCTGTACCGTCTGTCTGGTGCTGATCGAATGGTGAAGGAACTGAAAGAGAAGTTTTTGCGTGGGAAGACTATTCCTTTGCTAAGTAAGGTGGAGGACATTCATGCTATTACTGGCCTCCTCAAGGACTTCCTGAGAAACCTCAAAGAGCCACTGCTCACCTTCCGTCTCAAAAGTAATTTTATGGATGCAGCAGGTGAGTCTGAACTGGAGCAAAATTTCATTAGGCCATCACACCACAGGATTGCTAATAAAGTTTAAATAGATTCTGTACCAAAGGGTATTTTGTTACAGTAACAGTAAAATTTTATAGTAATTACAGTAAAATTCCTATTTTTTCCAGAAATTCCTCTGGAGCAATATACGATTAGATTTATTTTAAGTCCAAGTTTGGATCCTGTCTGAATGCACAGACAACTGTATTTTTTCTTTTCTTTTTTCTGGAGCTTATGGTGATTGTGTAACCATGTTTATTTTCAGAAGTAGTCGATGAAGACAATTCCACTGCACTAATGTACCAAACTATCAGTGACTTGCCTCAGCCTAACAGGGACACCCTGGCCTTCCTGATCATCCATCTGCAGAGGTAGGCAGCAGCACAGTGGAAATTACAAGTCCTTAATTATATATATATATATATATATATATATATATATATATATATATATATATAAAACATTAAACCTAAACTAGCTAGTTAAGTGATATTATAACATACTACATATTTTAATATATTTGGAAGAACTTGGGTAGTGTTTAAAATCCCTTTAAACATATATTTTGATCCCTTCTGCTACCTAATCCCTTGGGTTATTTTGCCTTCCATATAAGCCTATTTTATTTTGCTTCATATAAAAATTTGATTAAAAACCCTTGTTATTAACCTTATTCAATTTAATTTAACAGTTGGACTTCTTAAACTTCCAGGACCTATGGGGCACATTTTAAAACTTTTATTCCTCTCTTGTAACTATTAGGGTTGGTATCAGGGCGTTCTTTTTAATTATGATGCCGGTGCCACATCAATACTTCCAGTGCCTGCTTTAAAAAAAAACATGCTGAATAACATTTAAAGAAGGGCTTTTAATTGAAAAATTGCAATAGATAATTCTGTATTTAAAGTGTACATAAAAGTAAGTGGGTACAAAACATTGTTGTACTACCCAACTACAATAAGTAAATAAAAGAAAAAAGTAGTTGGTAATTTTTTTAATGTTACAAACCAGGTTTAAAGTTCAGCGGTTTGTTTGGAGAAATATTACCATACGTATTTGCCTTATCTAGCAAAATAGCGAAGCCTCTCCTGTCTTTGTTTTTGTGGTCTGACTAACAGCTGGCAGTGTGAAGGTCCCCAGCCTCAAAGTTAAAAGCAGAGGAATGCAACATGTTTAAGTGAAACTGAAAATGCAGTTATTGAATAAAGAGCTTGGCCTCTCCAAACAGCACTACTCTGTATTACACTAATAGAACAATATTGGTCCTTATTACAGTTGCGAAACCTCCCAATAACAAGGTGCTGCTGAAATAGCAAAGTGCTTAGTGTTGCCAAATTAGGACTACAGTGATCTTCCCAGATCCAGGAGACCTCCATAGGAATGTTATTTTTGTTAAATTGGGAAAAATTGGGTGGAATAATTATGATTATATGGCAGGTATTTTCATCCAAGAAAAACTGCAAACACTACAATGTAAAATTTTTATTCTTTTGATTTTGCAGAGTTGCTCAAAGCCCGGATACTAAAATGGACGTGACTAATCTGGCTCGTGTGTTTGGACCTACTATTGTGGGTCATGGTGTTCCAGATCCACAACCAATGACTATTCTGCAGGACACAAAGAGACAACCTAAGGTAGAGCCAAGAAATAAATGGCTAATGTTGTGCTGTGTATACAATGAAAACTAATATTAGACCTACTAATAATGTCATTGTTCAGATCCAATGGAACAATCGTCCTGTGACTTTTTTAAAATAAAGTTTATATTTGTTTTTGTTTAAATTTAATAAATACAAACATTTGTTTCAGGTTGTTGAACGCTTGCTGACCTTGCCTGCAGAGTACTGGAGTCAGTTCACGATGGTGGAGCAGGACCACCATCAAGCTCATGCTGATCACATGATTATTGAAAACACCAATGTTTATTCCACTCCAGACCAAAAAGGTATCCTGTTTTGCAGTGAATGAAATAAGCTTAGGAGGGATGTTCTCCAGATGTCTTTTATTCATTAAAAATGTCTAGAAGCCTAAAGACTAGTTAAATTAGTGTTAAGTACTACCTGATGATTAAGGAAAACAGTAATGTTTATTTAGGGAATAACCAACTTTGGAAATGTACATAAAGCCTTGGTGTAAAAGTTGTCATCTTTAATAGACAAAACCCACTGGTCTATAGTGGGTTTTGTCTATTAAAGATGACCACTTTTATTTTTATTAATTTTATCACGTTGCTTGTAGCACAGCTGTAATGGCTGTTTCGACTTCATTTTCAGTTCTACCTATGCATGCCTTAATTTTGCACACGATGATGAAGAAATTTAACAGATTGTCATTCTGTGCAGTGAGCATGTTTGGCCCCCTCACCACTCCAGAGCAGCAGATGAGCAAGACTTCATCTTCTAGTTCTCTCTCTCAGCGTATGAAAAATGCTACACTCGGCGTCATCACTCCCAAGTAAACATCATTGCATGGCATGGCATCATTCGTTGATATCTATTCTATTTACAGATGTGTTTTTATATATTGTTTAAGTTACAGAGGAGCTGATCATGGCTATTTTGGCTTTGTTTTTACAGGTTTGGTAGCAAGAGTAAATCTGCTGTGAGCTTCAGTCGCCAGGGTAACTTCTTTGCCTCCCCCCTGCTAAAGTAGCCAGCAAAAGGCCAAAGACATCTAGAGCTACTGTATTCTGCACAATTAATCAATATTTACAATTAATGTATAGAACTACAAATGTTTTAATCACTTTTCCTTTTATATTTTTATGGGTTTTAGAATTTCTTTTTTACTGATTCCACATGGACAGGCCAAAATATGCACTTCCATTGTCTATTACATTTATATCAAAGTGTGTGTGGGGAGTTCTTTATTAAGGAGCCCAAAATTGATAACATTATCCCGATTTTTATCATATTTGTATATATTTCAGCGAGTTTAGGCAAACCTCATAATATACATACTTCACATTCCTATGCAAACATTTACTCCACTTTGTGTGCTTTTTATTTTTTCCAAATCTGTTTAAGAATATGATTAACAAAATGAGGCCATGCATATTGGAGTTTTTTTACCCAGTATGCTATTTTCTGTCATTTTATGGCTATTTACCTGTTTAAAAAGATGCATGTTGTATGTTATTCTGACTCATTATTGGATTGTATAAAAATAGCTAATTGCCTTTCATTGATTGATTTTTTCCCCCCCTCTCTCTCTCCCTCTTACACCCAACAAAGTACCATTATGTACCTGTTATGGCTATGCTAGAGAGAGCATTATCTTCCCCTCTCTTTTTTTCAATTAAATCATCTTCATTCACAGTAGCCTATAAATATTTTCTTTAAGCTGTTGGTATTTTATTTCCTGTTTTTGTTGTTGGAGAAATTGACGATATGCCTGGCCTAAACTGTTATTTATGGTTCCATAACAGCACAAAGTTAGTTTCATTCAGATTTTTTAGGGTTATTTAAAAACTACAGGCCCGCAGATCTTTCAGATTTATAGGCAAGCTGTGCAAAGTGGAACATGGTTTACAGAAAGATATTATGTAAGTATTTTCATGCTTTTTTTTTTTTTTTTTTTGTAGATGAACATCTATCCAATAGCACAAAAATCAAGTTTAAACAAGATGCAGAAACATTTAAAAACAGCTTTTTCTGAAATAGCTTGTTGCTTTTAGTAACATTTCATGTTTAAAGCAAGAAAATAAACTTCCAAATTCATTACAAAAGATTTCAACTTCATAAACTTTCAATCTTTTTCAAAGTCAGTATGAAAAGATGAATAATTAATGTATTTTACATTTTATAATGCATGTTATAAAAACAGAATAATAAACTATGAAGTTATGTTTAAAAATTAAAAGATGACAAATTGCATATCTCAGATTATAAATTGAAAAAAAATCTGACATTGAAGTACTACTATTTGTACGATCTTGACGGATGTAAACATTCAGATTTATTTAATAACCAATTTCTTTGCTACTATATTGCACCTTTTTTGATCGACTACTGGGGTTCCATTATAGGTCTCACATGGTCCTTTTTGAAGATTTGGATGTATTTAAAGTTTATTTAAATTTTCCAGTTGAAATACAACTCATGTCATGTATTCTGGCATGCTAGATTTTATGTTGCATTAATTTTTACAAATGTACAATTACAATGTCTTAAGAAGTAAACATTGCTAAATTACCCATTTAATAATGGAAGAAGGCTAGGTTAACAGTTAGCCCCTTGCATTATTAACTGTAGCTCTTAAAGAAGGCTCTCAGGGAACATTTGTTTTGAGAACTGCTGAGCTGTGAGATGGGAGGAGTTGTCTTTTTTTTTTTTTATGTAAAATCACAATGTGGGAAATCTGATTTGCATTTTTTAGGACCTGAAAAATACATAAACGGAGAAAGAGCAGGGAATGTGTTCACAAGGAGTGGAGACAAGACCTAACTGCATGTCTAAAAGTTATTTTATAAATTTATAAATTTTGTATAGTGGTCTCCATTTTAAGTTAATTTCAAATAAGCTTCATTTTTATAAGCTTGCATCACATTCACTCCATGTCTAGCCAAACTATATCTGTACAAATTATATCTCCACCCATCACACAAACCAACACACAGTGGGCACCCCTGAGAGTATGTAATGCAAGTTAGTAACTAATGTCAACCTCCACTCAATCAAACCATATACTGTACTTTGAAAGTTTACTGTTTTTATTTATAGATTATATTTTGGAGTTTAAATTGCATTTTTAATTATGTTTACAGCTGTTGGCTGGTGCCTCTTATTCAGTGCTTTGTAATTACTTTCTATAACATCTTCATGCCAAAAAAATATGAAAACCAGTTGTTACTCAATATAAAAAAAGACATATCGCATTAAATATTTAATTATGACAAACTAACTTCTTCCATTTAGAAGGAAGGTCATCTGAGCCTCAGCTCATGCAGGAATTGATAAAATACGACTGAAAATTATACTTCAGTTTCTCTTAAACATTTGGACACAAGTTTGGTAACAGACTAATGAATGGGCTTTTAGGTTTTGTGTTAATTGTTTTAAGAATGTTTAAGAGTTGCATCCAGTAATTTTATTACAAGTTATACATTTCACAGATGTGCAAACATCTTGAAACATGTTTCAAGTTTGTACATTGGTTGAGCAAAAGTATAGGGACAGACAGCAAAGTACCTTAAAGCAAATTATACTGAATTTTATTTGCCGATCCAAAATCATTTTTGGACATTATAATGTTTAGATTAGATTATAATGCCTTCACCTTTGCCTTCTGTTTGAGGTGGTGTGTATCTTGGCTGGTTGGTAGTACACCCCTGGCTTTTTTTATTTTTCAGTACATTCCAGGTGGTTGTTTTGGTTATTCCCAATGGTTTTGTAATGGCTTTGATAGAGTCTACCTGTTTTTCTGCTCCTTTGAGCTTGCTTTGCTCTCAATAGTCTCAATGTTGGTTTATAATTCTTAAACTAGCAAATGCAGTCTTTACAAACAAATTCCATAACTCTCAATATTTAGAGTTATTAACTGTATAAACCATCAATCTCACAAAGCACATTTGGGCAACAAAAATACCTCTTTGTAACATGTTTAAGATTTTTCAGTCATGAAAAAATGGGTGGGTTTAAATTTAAAAAATCCTGAGTTTGTCATTGGCTGAACTTGTTGAGATAAAGCTAAAAGCTAATCTTTCACATATTCATGCTTTGACCCCAAAAGTCTTTGTTGTATAGCACAAAAAAAGGAATTGGCCTTGCTGTTCCAAAACTTCCAGCAGGGACTGTATAATGACACAGCACTAGGTAAAATAATTGTTTTTTTTTTTGTTTGTTTGTTTGTTTTTTAAAACTTGTAATAGTGCAGCATGGTGTACCTCAGGTACTACAGTATTCTCTGCTTATTCTGTTCATGGTCACAGGGGCCTGGAGTCTCTCCCAAGAGTCGCAAGGCGGTGTACACCCTGAACGGGGTGTCAATTGTAGAACACACAAGCATGCACACAGTCATTCACATACTACAGGCAATTTGGAAATGGCAATTAACCTAATGTGCATGTCTTTGGACTGTGGAAAGAAACCTGGATACCCATAGTAAACCCATCAAGGATGTGGAGAACAAACCTGAAGCAGAAATCAATTCCTCAAACGCTTAGCACAGTATTATATACAGTTTACACCTTTTTTTTTTTTACACAATTAAACCACTTACTGCTCTATGTACTTAAATTTGTTTTTTCTAAAGAGACTCAGCTATAAGAAAGCTATTGATCAACTTAAGTTGTAAGTACATAACATTAATTGTACTAATTTTAAAGTGTATTTCTTCCTGTCAACATCAATATCTGCATAAGGTAAAGCAATTAGATCAAACATCATGTGAATTTATCATTTTACATTTTAATTTAATTTACAGTAGTAAAACCAAAAAAAAAAAAATTCTAAAAGAGAATTATGATCGGTGCCACTGACAACTGCTTAAATTTCATTACCATAAACTGAAATATAATATGTAACATAATGTTTTAAATACTTTGTGGAAAGTATTTTAGTAGTGCATAAAGCCTATCCCAGCAATCTCTGACAATCTCTGTGCAATGTGCAGTCTTGTCCTTCTTTTATGATCGAGAGGAAGAGAAATGTCCTGAGTCTACAATACAAGGCCAAACAAATAACTCATTGACTTATTAACTAAATGTTAATGGAATTAATTACTGATTTGTTGTGACTACAATTAAACAAATGATCTATTTGTCAAAGTTTGTGAATTAGCACGAGAATATTGCAGACATTGCCAGAAATTATTTTTGCCCGATTAGTTTAATGTGCATTCTGATCATGGACCACATACATATAATTTTATATAGGTCACAGTACCGCTACAGTATCTCGGGCATACCTCAGTCCCCATGTATTAACTCGGTGTAATAACTTTTTCCCGTCAGCCTAGAGTAGCGTGCTCACTGAATAGTTTACCCAAGAGCCTGTAGACAATTGGTTCCAAAGTTCAAGGATTTTCAGAGGGCACATATCTTTGGAGAAGTAGAAAGAGCGCATGAAGACGTGGAAACTGCTGGACCCATGCAAAGAAAGCATTGACAGGTAAGAATAACGCCTTTGAATAAATGGTTATGGGAAACAAATCAATGTTATGGAACTACTTTTAAATGATGACTTAATAAGTACAAGTGTGTAAATTAAGTAACTGTTTGACATTACAGTATGGTTTTAGTAATGGATTGTCTGATTTGACTACATTTAAATTTATTATTGCCCGACTGCTTGGTCAATGATATTTGATATTAAAATGTTTTAAGCCGAAAGATTTTGAGCCAAAATCTTATTACCAGCCACAACACTAAGAGAAGGCAGGAGACTAGCAGTAATCCACAGCTTTATAGCAATCAATCTTTCCACTTCCTGACAGAGCAGCTACTGTATAGTATATATGGTTCATTATTGAGTAAAGTCAGGTATTCATTCTTTGTTAAATGAGTACACTAGGGCTGAGGTCCTCGAGGAAAACGTTTGTCATTCTGACCTAAATATATAGGATTGAGAAAAATCTTATTTCACAATTTGTGTTTCCCCGTATGTCCAAAATTTTTTTGCATGTACCTCAGCAGAGTTATGATAAAAAACACCTGTAAGGCTGGAGTCCACAGGGCGGAGACGTGTCTAAGGTCATCTCACAATAGTTTATATAGCCGTAAAATAATAGTTATTGTATTATTCCTGGCTGCAGATAAAAACTGTTTCACCTTACTGCCGAACCCACTGTGCAATCAGGATCAAAACCTGGTGATCTATGCAATACTTTTGTACAAAGTATTTGTTTTGGATGCAGTTATCTGCTAAATTATAAAACGTATTACCGATGTGTGTTCAGTGTATACAGTTTTATCAACTTAATGTTCTGAACAGAGGCATGACTGCAGACGCATGCATTATGAATGTCCTTACAGTCATGCACTTATGCTGTATATCATCATTAGGTCATTTTACAGAAAAGGTGGAATATCAGTTATAAAAATCTCCTTAAATGTATTTCTTCTTTCCTAGGAGTTCTTTAATAATAATAATAATAATAATAATAATAATAATAATAATAACAACAACAACAACAACAATAACAACAACAACAACAACAACAACAACAACAACAATAATAATAATAATAACCTTATAAATTCACAATAAATAGTACTTAATTTAAAACATGTAAGTAAAGAATTCATATATTGTTGTTTTGTCATTTGTGTTACAAATATTCTAAACAACATAGATACATGCTTATACATGTTTTTTTTCTCATTACAACATGGATATTGAGTTGAAGGCAGAGTGAAGGATTTATAAGACCAAAAAGTACTTAATATATTTAAATAAAATGGCACATTTTAAATACCATCATATGAACTTATGCAATTTTCACTCACATTTTCCTACCCAACAGTAATTGAAGAATATTTAAATAAAAGAAAAATACTTGATATTAACTATAAAATGTCAATCGTTAATTTCATAACCACTCACCTGGAATTGTTTTATTTTTTTTAAATACTGTGGTGTGATTTAAACTGTATGTTAATGTAATTTTAAACATTTTTTACATTTATATTTCATTTGAATTTCAATTCAAATATTGGGTTTTAACTGGTCAACTTTTCTACTTTTTCACATTTAACAGCAGCACTTTCCACCGTTTTTGTAGAATGATCTGACAGTGAAATTTAGAAGTTATGACTAGATTAGAGTTGATTAGAGTTTTATTGTTATTACTATAACAGAGCAAGAATGATGGCAAATAGCAAAAAAAAAATTTTTTTTTAATAATATACAGGCTTTATACTTTTACACCTAACTTACTTCTCTCAGAATTCTTTGTAGAGTCTGGCATATACATCATTGTTTCTAAGATCAAAACCAAGTTTGGAAATCATGGCTGAGGCAAAAAGTGGCACCAGTCCCAGTCACTCTTCAAAGGGGGGTGCTGGCCAATTCACTAAACAAGTCCATCGGAAATTTAGCCGCGCACAAGAGAGGGTAAGTTTCACATGTAAACTGCTGTTGTTAAGCTCTTTAGCTAACATTTTAATTAGATTGTTTTAGTGATTAACATTTTAGTGTGCAGATAAATTGCATTTAATGAATAAACATCACAATTTTTATTGCTATAAACCTGTCATAATTGTTTTCTTCATTAGAGATTTCTTCTTTTCTGTCTTCATCTTATTATTATCCCACTCACACACCAGGTGCCAATCCATCACAGGGCACACAAGCACACACACTTACACACTATGGACAATTTGAAAATGCCAAATGTGCACTGAGCTTGAAAGGACAACATTCTTTTACCCTTGATGAGAAGGTTGCATCCTTCCATTTGTTGCAAGGAGTGTGTAGGGTAGCTTATTCTTTCTACTTGTGGCAGCCATTGTGATCTGCTTCTTCAGGAGCTTCAGGGCTGAGTTCATAAGATGACAGACACAAGACCAGAGTTAGCCTCTCCTCAGGACCTATCCATACTCATCAGTTTTCCAGTTTTCTCCACATTTATTGAAACCCTCCAAATTTCTTATCTCCAAGATTATCTCTTTGATGGCTGATGTGATGAACAAAGAGGCAATAACCTAGACTCAGGCAACTGCATATCTTTTGGGCCCTGTGTGTGTGGTATACATGTGTGTTTAAATTTCATGTTAAAAAAAGATAATTTAGGAAGTTTTTTCTGCTGTTTGTGGGTCATTTTTGACACACGGGTTAAATATTAGTAAAACACCAGGATTGGTGCAAATGACATTTTATCATCTTCATGCAACAGCACAGACAATGACAAAATTCAACTTTCTTTTACTAAACATTGCCCTTTATCAAAAACATCAATCATGTTGCACTGAAACTATCTCCCATAATTACACATTATTGTGCAAGAACCCTCTTAGAGCCACAGACATAGTTTCCTACAATCACATAAACTTTTATCTGACTATGCTAAAATGTTTGCATGCTACTCTTTCAGGTTTTACAGAAGTTTGGCAGGTCTGAAGAGACAGTAGATGCACAGTTTGAAACATGTGTACAAAACCTCCATGAACAGCAGGTACTTAATACTGTTCATCACAAACATAAGACTTGGTTTAGAAGAAATGGTAAAATTGATATCTAATACTGTGCTACTATTTATTTCATTCTTTACTTCTTAGAGTGATGGACACAGAATATACAAGGACCTTAAGGCATACTTAAATGCTGTCAGAGGTTTGTTAGATTATGAGTTCTTTTAAGAAGTTTGGTTTAACAAGTACTTAAAGCAATATTTACATTATAATGCTTTTTTTTGTAAGTTAATGTAATGTGTTTAAAAAGGATCTAAAAAAGGAAGAAAAAAAAGAATCTAAAAAGGAAACCTCTTATCTATATCTTACTGTTTTTAATGTTTTTATCTTAATGTTTTGATTACTAAATCAAAATGACCTTCATAACATATTTCTTAGTGTTGAAACACCCATGACATGTAAATAAGTAATTAAACTAGAATCCTCATGTTCACAAAGAAAATGCAACATATGTTCCACAGTTATGCGAGATGCATCCAGTCGTCTGTTTCAGTCTCTGTTTGACGTTTATGAGCCTGAGTGGGAAGGGGGAGAGGACCTTGGGGCTGTTGTAGAGGTGACCTTCATGAAATCATTGTCACTGAATGTGCAACTGTTGCTCTTGCAGCAAGAGTCATATATACTTCTGATATGCAACTTTCTCTACAAAGGGGGAAGACCTGTTATGGAATGATTATGAGGCAAAACTGCGAGACCAGGCACTGCTCACAATAGAATCTTATATGAGCCAGTTTCCAGATATGAGGGTAATTACCCACCTGCATACCTACACACATCCAACAGTTTATTTTTATTTATGTTTGCCTTTTTAACTTCCATGTCATTGTACATTTTATGGCCCTCAGGAAAGGATTGCCAAACGAGGTAGAAAACTTGTGGACTATGATATTACTCGTCACCAGCTGGAAGCACTGCAGAATGCCAAAAAGAGAGATGACATCAAGATAAACAAGGTGGATTAATAACCAATTGTTGCCTTCAGGGCAAAATGCATATACATAGTACACATTATGAATTTTCTATAAACCCAAGTCTTGATAAGATTTATAATATAGGAGCTCTGTAACATTTAAACATTTTATTAGGCCAGTAATTACTATTTGTAATGTAAATGACTTGTAATGTATGTCACTCTGACATACTAATACTGTAGGAAGTGTTGCATAAGGTTAGAGAAATACACATACACTGCCAAATAAATAGATTTGCCATCTAGATGTAAATGCTTAAGAATCTTTGATTGAATAATTACTGCTGTGATTAATATGTTAAGCTGGCAACAATTATTTTAACCCTAACTGCAGCAAGTAACTTTTCATTTCTTAAAAAAACATGTTGCAAGATCTATCTCTTTGTCATGGAAAAATACAGTATGTTACTATACACATATTTTTACTTATTTGTCTAGAAGAGGTAGATTGAAGGGGGACACTGTCTGGGTTTATTTTTGCTGAACAATGCTTTTGTAGTGTGTCAGTATAGTGAAAACGTTAGAAAAAAAAACCTTAGCACAGAATATTATTCTTACAAAATCGTCAGTCTTTCTAATTTGTTACATTAATAAAAGAAAAGTGGAATTTCTCTGCCAACCTTTATGGGGTTAATCAAGCAACCCATTGTGGGGACAAGGACCCTAATTTGGGAGGCCCTAACTTGTATAATTTTTTTGCAGTGATTTAAATCAACCATTACAACTAATATTGATCTTGTCGCATGTATCTAGCCAGAAACCAAAAACAGACCTTTTCTAACATTTATCTTAGCCATTTTTTTTATAAGTGCTTCCAACAATATGTGCAAAAATCTCAGAATGAATGGAATGATGTCCACATTAGCAGGGTAAATGACTAATTAGCAGTTCTAATCTGTTGAAGAAACAGTGGATTGGGTTTCATTCTTTATTATTTTACCTGGATGGTTTCCATTGGAATAGTTCTCCTTTTGTTAAATCAGAGAGTTGCTGGTTACCTATAGGTAATAATTTTTTAATTATTTGGACAGTAACACAATTTTCATATTTTTGCCTTTGTACACACCCACAATGTACTGGAAATGAAGCAATCATGATATGATTGTGTAAATTAGTGTAAGTGTAAGTGTAGACTTTCAGGTTTAATTCAATGGCATTCGCCTATATATTGTGTTTAGTATTCAGATGTAGCAATACAATCGTTAATATTATGATTATTTGTAATACTTGGAGGCAAAGACTGTCAATGAATGTCTGAAGTCTGGAAATCAAATGTTGAGTTTTCCCCCTCGAGATGATTTGCTATACCTTTAGTGCCGTCAGTGGCTGCTTATTTGTAAGTCTTTCTGTCTTCGGTAAATGAAGGAATGGTAAAGGGATTTCAGGTCAGGTAACTGATTTGCTATTTAAGAAGATTCCATTTCTTTTTGTTTTAGTTAGTTGTCTTGTATGGTCTTCCTTTTGGTGCTGCTGAAATTTGCCAGGGCATCTCCATTATTGCACAGTGAAATTCTTTCTTTGCATATCCCAGAATAACTGGTGAGCGCAGGGTCAGCCATGATACAGCGCCCCTGGAGCAGATAGGGTTAAGGGCCCTGCTCAAGGGCACAACACTGGAAATTTGGTGGAGCTGGGGCTCGAACCGCCACCCTTTCAATCAGTAACTCAGTGTCTCAGCCCTCTGAGCTAGCACCGCCCCTGGCCAAGAAACATTTTTTTTTTTTTTGCGCATATCCCAGTTAGATACGTTAATGATACAAACCAAATAATATAATGTGAAACTGTGGTTAGGTAAAGGGAACCCAGTGCCATACATTTACATATACTGAGATACTTATTTGGTATTTACATATACCAAATACTGAGAGTCATGTAAGAGAAGAAGTTTCCAAAATATATCATTAGTAGTTGTCATAGACTCAGTCGTATGTATAATGAAAACATGAATTTCTCCACCTAATTGCATTTAAGATAGATTGAGTAAAAATAAAAATAATTTATTCTATCTATCTTAAATGCAATTGGGTGGAGAAATTAATAGTTAATAGAACACAGTGTCTAATAAATGTACACATTACACAAAGTAACAGAAGACTGAACTACAAATGACAAAAGCTTAATGTTTTTGGTTTACATTAAAGGGTTACAACTTTTTTTGCTCTTTAGTATGGGCTTGAACCACACACATTTATACAAAACATTAGTCACCTTTTTTTTTGTCTGCAGTTGGATATCCGTTATATTACTTCAACTAAATTTTCACCTTCAGCCAAATGCCTTTCACAACCTTCAGACAATTCATACCAAAGTTTTGTGATTAATTTTCACACAACCTGGTTACCAAATTATACTTAAATGTTAAATAGATGTACATAACTTTACAGTAACATGTTCTTTGTGGTGCAAAATGGGAGTTTGTAGTTTGTTAAAGAGTTTTTTCTTGTTTATTTATTTATTTTTACAGGCTGAGGATGAAGTAAAATTGACCAAAAAAATCTTTGAGGACTTAAACAGGGAACTGAAAGGGGAGCTGCCTCCTCTGTATGATAGGTGAGATACATATGTATTTAATAGCAACAGAATACTTGTATTGTTATTTTTTCAGTATATAAATCTTTATACAGCATGGTACCTTAATGGTTAGCACTATGGCCTCGCACCTCCAGGGCTGGAGGTTTGATTCCTGCCTTGGGTTTGTGTGCATCAATTTTGCATGTTCTTCCAGTGCTTGGTTGGTTTCCTCTGGGCACTACAGTTTCCTCCCACGGTCCAAAGACATGCGGATTAGTCCAAGTGGTGTTCCCAAATTGCCTGTAGTGTGTGAAGAGTGAATGTGAGAGTGTGTGATGTGTGCATGCTTGTCCTGCGATGGATAAACAGTATAAAAGATGAAGGAATGAAGAATGCGGATACAAAATATTTAAAATGAATGTTTTTATTGTAATTCTCTTTTCAGTCGCATTGGATGCTATATAACAGTCTTCCAAGCTATCTCAAATTTGAGAGAAATCTTCTACCAGGAAATGTCTCAGGTAAGTCCATGTGTTTACTCACAAGCGCTTTATCTAAATTTCACATTATCTTAATTTTTGTGTGTGAATGCAGCCAGTGTGAAAAAATTTTTTTTTCTTTAGAATAACAAGGATTTACAAAATATCATGATGAACCTAAAAGCCCAGCATCCTGACAAGAGCTTTGTGGTGAAAAACTTCAATCGGTTTGTTGCTTTCTTCTTACTTGAAAAGTTGTCCTGTATATCATAATCATTACTGCATCAAGATTTTCGTAGCATGTGGGTACATTTCAGAAGTGAATGTGTAAAGTGTTAGTATGGGAATTGTTACAGTTCCTAAGATTTATCATATGAATTTCTTATTTCTGTTTCACAGTGGAACATTGAAGAGGAGGTCGCTAAAAGATGCACTGTCTCCCAGATCACTGAGAGCCAGTTTCTCTGAGCTCCACATGAGTTACAGTTCTCGAGGAACACTGAGGTAAGCAAAAAAGGTTTTTTTTCTAATTAATCATAAACTGTTGTCTTTTGCTTTGATTGCACACATTTGACAATCATATGCAATGTAATAACGTTTAATTTCATCCAGAGTTTTATTTAATTTGGCCAATATCTTGTAGTGATGATGCGAGATTCAAACCACTGTCCTTTCTACCACATCCAAAAGCTTTTCAGTGGGGTTCAGATCAGGAATCTGTGGTGCTACACAATTTAAGGCTAATGAATATTGGCATTGTCAACCTTTAATATGGCTGTGCCAGTATGGACCAAAATAACAATAGATGGGTTAATCAGTTGGGTTAATCAGTTGGCTTAATCAGTAAGCAACTCCAGATATTAAAAGTACCACCAGAAGCTTGTACAGTGGGCACTATGCATGATGCCCATCTCTCTGGAATAGAGAGTCAAGAGTCTCTGGACTCTTCAAACTACATGCTCTTTTTGCATTGCTCCAAAGTCCAATCTTTATGCTAAATTAAAGCATTTGCTCTGATTGATAAATAGTTTTCTTGTGGCAACACAGTTGTTTAGTCCCAATCATGTGATGTCATATTGCATTTCTTTTGGGTGTGAAAATTCCCTTTCTTTCACTATAAATTTTTTTTTTTAACAATACAATTTTATCAATTTTATCAATCCATTCACAGTCAAAGGCTGCTTTTTTTGTGCCAGCCTGTGTAATTATGCCGTCTAGAATATGGTCTGAAAATTGTATTAATTAATACAATTAAATTGAAACACAATTTATATATAATCTTAAATATTTTGCTGCTGTAGGAGAGAACATACGCCAAGTTTCAGGTCTGGCAAGAGCCCATATGAGCCTTACAGCCAAGAGGTCCTGGCAAGCCCCACAAGACCAAAGCCCCCACGGAACATCAGTTATGGGGAGACAAACACGATTTCCAGAAGTGAGGACAACCCAGAAGTTGAGAGAAAACCTTCAACTACATCTGCACCTGAAATTATTCACTCAAAAGCACCTGAAAGTGTGCACACTTACAGCCTTACAGACAAAAATGCAAATCAAGAGAATGAAGGTACTGAAACAAAAGAAAGGGAACCACCGACCCCAGAAAAGGATGGAGTGGGCTTAGAGATCAAGAATGATTCATCTCCAATGGCTTGTGATAAGAATGAATTGGATTTGAATATAAATCAGTCTGAAAGAGTTAATACTGTGGTCTTATCAATTGTTGAAGATCTTGAAGAGCACAGCACCCAACCTGAAGAACTAAGTCAACCTCACTCAGTAAAGGTGGCTGGAGTAGCCATAAATTCCAACATAGTAAATAAAGAAGAACCTGAAGTCTCTTGCAAGGTAAATAAATAATGAGCAAACATAAAATTAACTCTCTCTTTCTCTTTGTAATGTTTGTGCCTTTTGTCTGATTTAAGGGAAATGCCACAAATATTCAAATATTAGATGAAATGAAAGAGGAAACATTCTGAAACACAGGATATTTGGTCAGTACTGTATATGAAGTTACAATGTCATTTTAATTAGTATTCAGTGTACAATAATGAGTTGGCTTGTTAATCATTATATTTATTTTGCATCTGTTGTCTCTCTTTATAGGGATGAACTGCATTTAAACCAAATACACATCACCTATCTGGATATTACTACACAAACTTCAAACATGTCAACCAAATAAAACCTATTCTTCCTCTCCTTCTTCTTCTACTTCTTCTTCTAAACAGAAATGAAAGAAAATGCAAATTAATATGTTGATCAAGCTTAGACTCTAATAAATTTACCTGCATATGATCAAATTTATTCTAATCAGTATTTAATTCATATAAGTATATAATGTATTTTCCATATTTATTTTTTAATTGTCTTGTGAGTTCCCCTGTAAGGGCAGTTTGGGTGTTGGATTGTGGGCTCTTATGTTGCTGTGTTAAATACACTTAACTACAAATACACTGTACTTGTTATTAATTGTTTAAAAAAAAAAAGATTATTAATTTTTAATAAAGTCGAATGTGCCCACTGTATGTTCCTTATTTCAGTTCCTCTTTATTAATGGAATATTTAATAACCTATTATTATGTAATTATTTTCTAAGGTTTATATTCTCAAGGAGACAGTTGTGTGAAAGACAGCTGTGTTAGAGACAGTGTGTGTGCGAGACTGTGTGAGAGGATTGATACGTGAAACTGCGGTGTGTAAGACAATTAGACGGTGTGAGATAGGTTGTGTGTGAGACAGTTGGGACAGAGCCTGTTGAGTGAGAAAAAGCTGTGGGTAAGACAGTTGTGTAAAGGACTGTTTATGAGAGAAAATTGTGTGTGAGACTGCAGTGCGTGTTCCTGTTTCAGAGCAGTGCACGAGGACGGAGCGTCACTGTACCGGATACAGAGTAAATGAGCACATAGCACGCGCACCTCGTGCACTAAACTGCTTTCATTCTATCTGTATTTGCGTGTATTTCCGTCAATTGTTTTTTTTTTTTTTTTTACAACATTATAGAACTCTGAAATGAAGTTATCGATTCGAATAAAAGCGTTTTGATGGATACAAACCCTTTCTGGTAAGTCTGACCGCTTGGTTCAAAGCTCCATGACGGCGTGGTGGTGGCAGATTAAATGACTGGCTGGTTGCAGTTTTTCCTGTTAAACGTTTGACAGCGTAATGAAAAATAACTCCGATATACTTTAATGTATTACTTTAATTTTACGTTTTAAACTCGTGATCGACTCGTGTGTGATTTGATTATGAGGAACCGAAATGTTTTGTTACTCGCAAACGTATGCCTCATTCCTCCGAAATTAATTGAACGAATTCAGTGAATGTATTGTAAAGTAATACCGTATGTACTGCCGCATTGTATTGTATATGAGTTAAAGGTCCAGCCTCACACTGAGTATCGGGTTTTCATAACGACGTTCAGAAAAACAAAGTTGACTTCGCTAGCTACATGTAGTTCTTTCATGCAGTGGAGTGAAACGAGTCCCTTTACTAATTAACGTAAATGATTTCTTTTTTCTAGTATAAACATTTGGTTTTAGCTTACCTGTGGAAATTGGAAATCACCTATATTTACATGTTCACTGACGCTATGGCCGTATTACTTGTGTCGCTGCTGTGTACAGGTTTAGGTGTTAACGCTTTTCCATCATGGCTGCCACATCACCTTCCACACGTAAGTGCTTATTTTATCTTATCTCTGTGAGAAAAAGTAAACGCACAGACCCATTCGTGTCAACTTATCCCAAATGAACTACTGTTCATGATAGGAATATGCATTAACGTATATATTAAGTACTTAAAGCACCACGGTTCCACATTAGACTTTAGCATTTTATTCATTATTGTTCTCTACATTCTCTACAATCCAGGTTGGATTGAAAGGGCAGTAAATCTATGTTTTCCCTAAATGTTTCATGATTCCAAACTGAAAACCCTGTCATAAAATCCTTGTTATTTCAAATATTCAAATATACATGAGAAGATTCTTTATCACTAACATCCACCCCCCCCCCCCCCCCCACAGAAATAATGGTGACAACTGTGGCCCCAGAACATACAGACTCTGTTGTCATAGGAGGTAAGGTACTTCTCTGGATAAATGTCTTGATGAAGCATGATTTTATATATTTAATGAAACTTGAACACTTTATTAGGCATGGTAATTAGATTATAATCAGTGGACTTTGTAAAATGAATCAGTATAATTAAAAAGCTGCAAATGTGAGATGCTCTGAGATTCAATTCAATTCAATTTTATTTGTATAGCGCTTTTAACAATTGATATTGTCGCAAAGCAGCTTTACACAATCAAAAGAAGTAAGTTTGTATGAAATGCGTATGGATCAAATGGATGGATCCATGTCACGAGATCTCCAACCAGAAGCAGGACTCCAGGACGAGTTAGACAGGTCCAGAGGGCAGAGGGGTCACTGGCAGCTCAGGAGTGACATGTATAGCTCGACAGAGACAGGGAGAGGGAAAAGGAGAGAGAGAGCAGAAGAGAAGGAGAGATGGCAGTTAGGTATGGTCGCAGTCAAACATGTATAAGGTGAATGTATATTTGGTGCAAAGTGCAAGCAGGGACTCCGACAGGATTAACAGCATAACTAAAAGGGAGAGCCAGAAGGAAACACAGACATGAGGGCTCCCTGAGATGTAAAGCAACCAATCACCTCACCGTCAACAAACCTGAGTGATCAGTGAGAGTGGGGAAGACTGCATCTAAACATACCAGTTCATCATAATACTCTACATCCATGAGTGACCCAGATCAGCTCCTTTACCTAAGGCAAATCTACTTACAAAAATGCTTTGCTAAATAAATAGGTTTTTAGCCTAGACTTAAACACTGAGACTGTGCCTGAGTCCCGAACATTAATAGGAAGACTATTCCATAACTTTGGGGCTTTGTAAGAAAAAGATCTGCTCCCTGCTGTAGTTTTAATAATATGTGCTTTTGACAAGCAGCCTGCATCCTTTGACCGATGTAGACGTGGCGGATCATAAGACACAAACAGTTCACTTAGATACTGCAGCGACTAGTTTTTCTGCCTCATTTAGTGACAATATATTTCTTATCTTGGCAATATTTCTAAGGTGAAAGAAAGCTATTCACTTGGCAGTCATGTCCTTGCATGTACAGTTGTAGCCAAAACTAAGACCACTTGTTGATGTTTAGTTGTAAGGCAACAAATCATACAATTACTCCGAATGCAAGAACTGATGTTATTGTTAAAGTAATCTAACATCGGCGGCACGGTGGCTTTGTGGTTAGCATCCCTTAGGTCTGTGTGCATGGAGTGTGCATGTTTTCCCAGTGCTTGGTGCCTTTCCTCAAGGTACTCCAGTTTCCTTCCACAGTCCAAAAACATACAGATTAGGCTAAATTGTATTTCCAAAATGCACATAGTGTGTGAATGAGTTTATGTGTGCAATGAGATTTTATGCGATCTTATGTCTGAGATGGATTGGCACTCTGTCCTGGGTGTACCCTGCCTTGTACCCTAAGTCTGCTGGGGAGGCTCCAGGCCCCATGTGACCCTGTATACAGGAAATGCACGTATGAGTGAGTGAGTAATCTAACATCAAAGAATTTTACACTCTAAGCATATGCTGTTGTATATTTTAAGAACAGTCAGTATTTAGTATGTCCTCCATTACATTAAACAACCTGCTCCAAACGTTATGGCATGTGACTGTAGCAATACTCAACTGAATTTTTTAATCTGCAATTCTCCTTGAGAAAAAACAGAAATTCTCAATGTTATTTAATCAGAGGTGTTCCAGTCAAGTACTAGTGTTTATCAATAACTCAGTCACAGTCTCCGATCCATGGCACTGAGTTTTCACCGTTCGGGATAAAAAATCTTGCAGTTAAGTTTGGATATGTGTACCTCCAACTTGCCTTTTAGCAAATCAGCATACTTTTGTCCTTGCTCATAAGAAAAAGAGTCAAGACATTCTGTTGACTGACATGGTCCCCCATATCATGACCCCTGCTGGGTGTTTGATACTTTATACAGAGTACAATTCATCAAAGCTTGTTTCTGGACATAGTGCTTGTGTGCATCAAACTTCATGGAAGGAACTTGGATGGTAAACTCGTCTAAAAATCATAATACTTCAGGAAGTCGATCTTCATAGCTGGTGTGAGACATGTTTTTTGTCAATTTGCTTGATTTCAAGCCAGATTATTGAAAATCCTCACTCACGGTTCTGAACCTTGCATTCATATTTTTTGCCAAAAGCGCAGACTTGAGGAACTTTCACAGTTCCTCCTTATCTCCTTATGGTGTGGTGGTCCCTCAGTATGGTCTTTCATGCAACAAGAATTATTGGAAAATAATTCTTGTTCCTGGACTCTCAAATATGTGAACAGCAGTACTTCTACAAACATCTCACCAGTCATTTGTATAGAATACCCTTCTTGAGGAAGAATCTCTTTGTATTCCATGAGTGTCGCTTTTTTACCCAGTTTGTGGATTTAAAAAAAAAAGAAGAAGCAAAACAGCGGCATGTGGCATAATGAAGTGTCTATTGTGTAATAATGAAAGCCAAAGTGACTACTAAATCGCCATGCAATATGTCTATGCAATCTCATGCAGTCAGTTTCATTTCTGATAGCGTTTGGGATGGGAAAAAGTTTTATTTTTTCTTGAAGGTGGCCTTAAGCCTGAAGGTGGCCATTGCTGTATTTTAACAGACCTTTTAGTTGTTACAGTATCTCTTTCATTTTTAATCCACATTGAGTAATACCACAATTTGCATTATTTTAGTTTAATTTAATTATATATTTTGTTTCCTATGTGTGTTTTAGTGGTGATTCTGCTGGTCTTGTGTACACTTGCTGGCTTAGTGTACCTGTTGTATCGCTACCTGTGTCACAACAAGGGCATCTACAGGACCACAGGAGAGGCTGCACCAGGTGTGGACCCAGACCAGATCAACCAAGACTCGGTCAATGAAAACAAGGAGTATTTTATTTAACCTGTTTGTCTTTCATTTACCCCTTTTGGTGCCATATAGCTACATCTATAAGGAGGCCTACAGTTTATTTTGC
Organism: Clarias magur; assembly: GCA_013621035.1. NCBI lineage: Eukaryota > Metazoa > Chordata > Actinopteri > Siluriformes > Clariidae > Clarias > Clarias magur. The sequence goes on along the minus strand of QNUK01000393.1, from coordinate 424,349 downwards.
CCAGATAAATTCCATGGATGACTGGGCAGTGAAATTCATTTTGAAGGTATTGTATTTTTTTACTGAGAAGACAAATGGTGCCTTGGCTGTGGGAGAATAGCCAATGTAGAGTTTACATAACATTAATGATGATGGGTTTTATTAACATGCATTGATTTCTAGTTAGTTAAGAGCAGACCAGAGCAGGTGTAACTTAGGAGTACACCACATCCCTGTTCTCAAACTCGTTTCTTTTTTTAAGGCAGGTGATGCTTGTTTATGAATGGTGTATGTCCTGATTTTTTTTTTTTTTTTATGAGGCTGAACTTACTTCCACACCAGTGACTTGTTTTCTCTTATGGGACTTCTTAAATTGGAACTATTTAAAGATAGGAATGAACATTGTAAGTAGAGAACTGAAGAAATGTTGGACCAAATGTGGCATGGAATTGGTCGGAGAAATCAAACAATTAGTTTTGTCCTTTACTGTAAAATAATTTAAATATAATTGAGAAAATCTAAAGTTTTAAAATGTTACTTGTCACTATGTCTGAAATCACTTTGGAAGCTTTGGATTGTGGTTGTATAAAGAAAATCAATGGGCGCCGTTTTTCTAACTCTTGTAATTTATATGAAGATAATATACACAGTGGGGCCCAACATCTAAGGACTACTAGTAAAAAAAAAATGCTTGTATTTTGTATACTTTTTATATGATACAAATTACTGTAATGATATACATTTTATATCATTACAAATTACTGATAACGAAGTGAAAAGTCTTTGCTTCCATGACTACATTGAAGCTGACACAAGTGCAAACTCCTCAACTTTTAAATTTTTTTTACGTCAACTCCATTGGCATGTCATCTGACAGTGTGATTCAGTCAAAAAGATTAGGCATGAGGAAAATCTGACTTTGTTTAAAAAAAATAAAATAAAAAAAAAAGTATTTTTTTGTATTTTCTTAACGTGTAATATTGAAATATTCAGCATATTAAACTTTGAGTTTTTTTTTTTAAGTATTTAAAACAAACAAACACCTTCTATTTAAATATACCCAGATTTTCAATGTGATCTCTGATATTTGGACCTCACACAGTATATGTGTGCATACATAAAATGCATACATGTACACAATTGCCTGAACTAAAGCATTGAAATGGCAAGGCCAAGCTTTTTTAAAAATTTGTAATACACTGAGGACATCTGATCAAAACTCTGATCATGATACATTTGGTGGCAGCTGTTTTTGGTGAGTAAAAGTAATGGAACAGACAGGATTGCAGTAAATAACATTTAATATTTGATTGCACGTTTCTTGTTTGCAATAACGGCATCAAGCTGGCAAACTGTTGTATTCTTATTTTGTGAGGCTTTTTCAGTCTTATTTTGCAGCTCATTTCCTTTTTTTTGCAGGGTGGGGGATTTTTCCCTTTAGTCTCCTGAATTATAACTTACTCACTCCTTATCACTTAAAAAGGTTCAAACAAAAAAAGCTTGACACATCTAGATTATAATCTCATGAAACATGTGTATGTATTATGTACATGTACTGTACCTTTGTGTGTTCTGGATGTGTGTCTGTTTGTCTGTCAGATAGACAGACAAACAGACATACATCCCATGTCTGATGGGAGATACTACACCACTATGTTAAGCCTTTTCCAGCATATCCCAGTGATTTTGGGTTAAGGTCAGAACTGGTGGAAAATGTCTCATGCTCCCTGAACCACTCCTTCATGAATTGAGAACGATGAATCATGGCATTGTCACCTTTGAATATGCCATTCCATGCCATTACGGAAGAAAAACCAGCTCATGCAGTATATTCAGTTAGTCAGCTGCCCTAATTTCTGAGTACATAACATTGCTGAACCTAGACCTGACCAACAGAAGCTGCCCCAGATCATAACATTGCCCCCACCGGCTTGTACAGTAGGCACCAAGTATGATTGGTGCATCACGTCTTCTGCCTCTCTTCTTTCCCTGATGTGCCCAGTACACTAAAACTGGGTAAATCTGGACTCATCAGATCACATGACATTTTTACAATGACCTACAGTCCATTCTTTTTCAGTTACTGGAGTTCTCTTCAATTTGTGCATGTGGAAATTACTTTCATCTGTTTGTGATCTCCCATCACACTCATTCAGGATGTTACAGGATGTGGTCACATTTTTTCCTCAAAGATGATGAGTCACCATGATCCTTCCAGTTTTTAATAATGTGTTTTTCTGTTCTTAACCCAATTTTAGTCGTTTCAAGTGTCCTTAATTATTTTCTTGATGCAGGACAATGAAATGGACAAACTTGAAAAAAAATGGGAAAAAATGGACAAAACTCTTTTGAAATGGACAAATGGCTTTGTCACGAACAAAGTATGTTTTCTGACATGGTTATTTAAGAAATGATGTTCACATCTCTGCATGTGTTAGGGTAAAATACTGCACATAGAAGACTCTTGCCTATTTGTTTAGTTATATATAATGTGTGTGTATATATGGTAAATGTACAACACTGTGCATTGTCTTCAAAATCAAGCTAGAGCTATGAATTTATGCATTTTTTTTCCTGTGTTAAATTTTGTCACCTAACGATCCAGCAACCATCACTACCACAAAAACACTAGATTTAATACACATAAAACTTTTTTTTGTTGTTGAGAAAAATCTTATTTTGATAAACCTTTTTTTGTGCTTGCCAAGGCTATACCCTTATTTTAAATGTTGCTTATTAAAATATTTAATCACTCATCTCGTTTAATCACATAACTCACTCAGCAATGTACATTGAGTCTACATTTATTTTTCTACACTGGTATTTTTTTGTATGTTTTTTTAAAACTGCAATCACGCTGTTAAGTAATTGTTTGCTTGATAGGGCAATTCTATTGCACTCAAGGACAATAATAAAGTTGTAACATGATCAGACTTAAAATTCATTATTTGAAATTTGCGTGATAAGTATTCAGTGTATTGTTTAATACTTATACTTACTGTCGACTTTAAAGGGTAGACTTGGTACACCTGCTCCATTCAGACAGTCTTGGCAACAGAACAATGCATAAAATTCTGAAGACACAGGCGTTTAAAAGAGCTTCAGTTAATCTGCACATCAGAGATCAAAATGAAGAACTAAAAAAATCTGTTCTGTGCTTTTCCTTTTACTCTTTTATATATTCCAAGCACAATTGACAACTGGGCTATGTCTAGTTGTATGATTTAAAACTAAAACTGTCTGCGATCAAGTTTGTGTAAATTGGTCCTTAAGATATTGGAAATGCTATAGTCAGTATAAATAAACTTGCTCAAAACAATCTAATCTAATTTATAATTTGCATATACAGGGGTTGGACTATGAAACTGACCAATTTAGTGTTGGAGGTTTCATGGCTAAATTTGACCAGCCTGGTGGCCAATCTTCATTGATTGTACCAGTAAGAGCAGAGTGTGAAGGTTTAATTAGCAGAGAAATAGCACAGTTTTGCTTATTGCATTGCACACAACATTATGGGTGACATATCAGAGTTCAAAAGAGGACAAATTGTTGGTGCTCGTCTCCCTGGAACATCTGTGCCCCAGACAGCAAGTCTGTGATGTATTAAGAGCCATTGTATCCAGGGTAATGTCAGCATACCATCAAGAAGGACGAACCACATCCAACAGGAGTAACTGTGGAGGCAAGAGGAAGCTGTCTGAAAGCGATGTCCGGCTGCTAACCCGGATTGTAACCAAAAAGCATAAAACTACAGCTGCCCAACTCACTACCCACTAATATTAAATATGCAACTCAACTCTCCTTTTTCCACCAAAACTGTTCGTTGGGAGCTCCACAGGGTGGTTTGATGAACATGAAAGTGAAGTTGAACATCTCCCATGGCCTGCACAATCACCAGATCTAAATATTATTAAGCCGTTTTGGAGGAGAGTCAGGAAACGTTTTCATCATCACATAGTGACCTGGTCACTATTCTGCAAGAAGAACGGCTCACAATCCCTCTGGCCACTGTGCAGGACTTGTATCTGTCATGCCAAGAAGAATTGATGCTGTATTGGCCGCAAATAATTCATTCACCATACTAATGAATTATTGTGTTAAAAAAATTATTTCAGTTTCATTGTCCATCTTGAGAGTTGCCCATGGTCACTTAAGTTTCTTGTTTGTGGTTCACAGAAGTACAACATTCTGGATCCTATGATCTTCCTGAACAACTCTGATTTCACATTTTATAACTGCAAACATACTTTGGGTAATTATGGAGAAGCAACTGTCATTTTTCACTCTCATTCCATAACGGACATGTCATGTTAATTTTTCTCTCATGTCATTGCAAACATTATCAGAAGGCTTTCTATCCACACAGGCCACTCAGGTGCTTGTTCAATCTTTGCAACTGTTTCAGAATGCAGCTGCATGGCATTTTTCTTTAATTCTCCCTTCACTCCCTCTATTGGCTTCCTGTAATCACTGATGCTTTCCTACAAGGCCGAAAACATGCCAGCACCCTATTGCTTTACAACACCCCACACTACACCCTGTAATCCTCTAGCATTGCTCAATTGGTCCTGTTTTTCAGATTACAAGGGAGGCATGCAATGATACCAGTTTCCTTCATGTAGCTGGCACTTCCTTTAGATTTCTGAATGGCTGAATCACTGGCAATGTTCAATGTCTTACCTGTTCCTTATGTACTTGGATTTAAAAAGAAAGCTCCCAACCATGTTTTAGATTGATGTTAGTGATTGTTAGTATCCTAGTGACCAGTTTCAGGATGTATTTATTGAAAGGGACTGAAAAAGGTCAACAAGGTGTTTTAGCCTGCAAAACCTCCACTCATCAAGTATTTTTTCACCATTCTGAAGAAATGTGTGTAAAATTCCCATATCAGCACCGTCTACAACACATTCTCAAATCAGCTCATCTGAACCAAGAGCCATGCCATGGTTAATGTCATGAGATGAAATTATCCCATTCTTAATTATGAGTTATTAAGAGGGGGGGTGGCATACATTTCCATTTAAGTGGAAGTTGAGTGTAAATTTGAGTGTGTATAGAAAAGAATCTCCCCCTTTAAAATAATCACATTTTGTTGCCTTGAAGAGACAACTTTTTATTCATCCAGCTGTAATTTCCTCAGAGTAAGCAACAAAATATGATTATTTTAAAAGGGGTGAATCTTTTCTATACACACTGTATATTTGCTATTCCCTCCATATACTTACACAAAGTACTGATCTCTGCTGTTAGGAGGAAAATGCAGCATATCAAATTTTAAATCAAGATCAAATCATTGAGTCAAAATAACTTTATAGAATGTCATTTACAATTTCCAAAATATCCTTTATTGTTAATTAAAAAAAAAAAAAAAAACTAAAACTACTGGCAACTGCAGCTCTTTAACTAAAATAAATGACTAGAACCCACCTATTAGAACATCAACAAAAAAAATCCCTGAACTCCAATTATTGAACTTTATATTTATACAGGGTGTCCCAAAAGTCTGGATCCACAGACAAAAAGAAAAATATTTAAAAGTATAACTATAATGTATAATATAATGCTTAACCTTAACCAGCCTCGCACTTTGCGATACGTCTTGCTTTAGTTCAGTGGCCAGTTCTGATGGACTCCCAAGACCCAACCCCCACCCAAAAAAAACCCCCACTGAGTATGGTTAGGTCTAGTTCCATTTGATCTTCGATTATTCATTTTGAAGCCATCTTTGCTCTGAAACAAAATACTAATAATTTTATTTAATGAAAAATGCCTGTGGAACCAGACTAATTATGATCACACTCAGGTCTGAAAAAAATTCCTGTTTTTTAGGCTGTTTGAACCTCATTAAAATACACAAGAGTAAACTAGGCGTCACCCTGTTCTAAAGCTACTGTCGGATACCCAGTGATGCTGCTGTAAAATGGAAGTTTCAGGAAACAAAAAATTAAATGAATAACAAAACTAAACATAAAAAGGTACATGTATATTAAGCTACATGAGCACAAGTTGAATTTTGACACATGTTCACAGTTTAAGTAGCTGAATAGTTAGTTAGTGATTCTTTTTTTTGTTGTTTTTTTTTGCACAAAACTGGTCTCTTGCTATATGCACATTAGTTCAAAGTTTGGAGTTAATAGGCAAAATATTTTGTCTACAATATAAAATTATACCAATATAGTACAAGAGATAAAACACCCCTTCTTGAATTCGACATGGGAATTAAAAATCATCACTCACAATCTGGAATCAAGATCAACTGTGTCAACCTAGTAGCACTAAACACATGAGGGAAAACTTCCAAGTCTTTGAAACTCTTTTCAGTGGAAGGCATGTAGAATAAATTTGAAAAGGCATCCACACAACAACATTTAATGACTGACACTGTATTTGCATGTATAAAGCAAGAGTACAAAAAAAACAAGTTCCAAAAATTCTAACATTTCAGAGTTGGTTGACAGTGCACATAAATGAATGTGTAGTATTTCTAAAAATTACCACTGATAAATCCTTACTAAAACAAAATCGCTTTGAATAAAAGTGCAAAAGGCATGCAGAATCATCATTATGCAGTTATTGATGTTTGATATGTGTCTATGTACTATTTATTAATTTATCATATGTGCAGAATTATTATAGATTTTTCTCAAGTCACATTAAAAGCTTTTAGTGCATTTTAATCCAGATCTTTGGTACAACCAGCTGCTTGGTCATACATTTAAATGTTCACAAGACAAAAAAAAAGTTTTTTTTTCTTTTGCTTGATGTGCTTAAGTACATTCCTGGAAATAAAGGCTTGATTACCTTCTAAACTTCTAATTAAACTGTGAGAATAATGCTAAAGAAATGAAGCACAAACTCTGTGAAAAACTAAACTGTTATTTTGCTAAACTAAACACAGCATTATGTACAGTTCTGGGTATCCGACATGATGAAAAAAAAAAAGAAAAAGCCAACCAACATTCTGCATCAAATATGAGGGCTTATTTACTGCATGATAATCTGTGAATGTTACAGTCGCGGTGCTTAATTTCGACACCAAATTATATTCGTCTACTTATTCCCAAAAGTACAGTACAGTACTCTGTTGTAATTATAATGTGCAAAGTATACTATATAACTGATGTTATTGTATGTTTTTTATTATTAGAAGCAATTTAATTGGTACAATGTGTAAATAAATAATAGCAAGGCAGAGCTAACATAAGAACTGTAGTAGTAAGGTTGTGGTAGGTTGTTAAACAATGAAAATTCTAAGAACATTTATCATGTATCTGCCACATTGATAGAAATTAGCTAAAAATAAATGTTATTCTGTTTTTCACCCATACATAAACACAGTCAAAAAGTAGGAGTTTACAATATTTTAGCATATATTTTAAACTGAAAGACATCAACAAAGTACTGTACTGTCAGTGGGTACTATAAAACATTACATTCTGTTGTATCACTATCATGGCATATGCCAAGCTGCTCCTGGTGAGGCAGGAGAAATGGGAAGAAAGAGAACACCAGACAGAGGGAAACGTCAAGGTCCAATCAGGTTCTTTTCACTGTTACCAAATAGTGTAACCCCCTCCTGAACCACCCATGAAGAAGTTGCTCTTGCGTTGTGTCATCACCACATTTGCACCCTGCATTGCTGCCAACTGCGCTGCATTTGGAGCATGTCCAGGAGGAGGGGGCTGGCATTTAAATGGAACAAGCAAATGAGGTAACATTAAAGATGTGTAAAACAGCATTTATGAATGTTATGGATAATGATCAACAGTTCTTTGACAAAATAATTCATATGTGAAAGAACAAAAGTTCAGCACACCCTGGAACACTGCTTTACAAAATTAATGAGCTATGTGAGAAATTCATTACGGACAATTGTAATTATTAATAATTTAATTCATTATTGCCCACTTGATAGTGTGGCTTTCAGTGGTACAGTGAATGTGTTGTCACTCATTTCATTTTTATGAAAACTTTATAATCGGCATACTCACAGGTATGGAAGCAGAGCTGCCAGGGCCAAATCGAGCTCCAGCATCAAATCCTCCATCCACTAGGACTGTGGAGCCTGGAGGATACACAGGTCCCATGGGGTAGTAACCCATGGGAACATTAGGGGCCATTGCGCCAACAGGCACAGTCTGGGGCATGGGCACAAACATCTGAGTTGCAGGGTATGCAGTGGTTATTGGAGGTAGCTGGCCAGTAACCTGGGGTGGGTGCATATACCTTGGCTGATAGATCTGTAGAGGAACAAGGAAGATGCCAAGTTCACTATTAAGCTTTTTATTCAAATGATACTGAGTTAATGGTATAAATACATTGCACTGCAAAATTTGCACTTAGAAAGATGATAAACAATTTCAGCGTACAAATTTACATGAGTTGGGAAACCCCTAGAATATTTCATAAACAAATACCCCTACCATGTGCCCTGTTTTTGTTAATTATCCTGAAAATGTAACATTCTTATTTAAGAAATAACTCCAGTCTTACAATATTTTGCCAGCTAATACAATGTAAGCCCTGTATAGAACGTCTATTGATCTTACAAGTATGTCAAATAGCTGAAATTTGTTTTCTGCCATAATGTTCTGCTTGTTACTTACCTCAGAATAGGCAGGAGGGGCATCTGTGTATGGGGGTACCTGGGGTGGTGGCACTTGCATAGCAGGAGGGTATATGGGTGCTGTGCTCTGCTGAGGATACAAGGTCTGTTGTGGATATGACCCTGCATGGATACGGTCAGGCATGGATTTTAGTAACAGCAGACACCACAATTCTGTGCACAACTGAAGACATTTAGGTGACAATATAACCATACATTAATTAAAATGATATTAAAATGCAAACCCCCTACTGGGATAAAATATGCTAGAAGACAACTATGCAAAAGCTCACTGGCTGGTCAAAGAGAGTTGGGGGCATTTTCTTGCATATTAAAAAGAATTTTCTTCATTTCACCCTCAAAATGCAGCCTTTTTATACATAAATACAATAGGATGGAAGTTAACATCATATCTACTAAATAAATCTGAAGCAGATTTGGGGTAATCTTCTCGACTAACAGTCACTCAGCATAGCTGTGCCCACCGGCAATAGCATAAAGCATTCTAGTGCTACATACAGAGCTGATTTGGAATTATGTTTGCAATAGTCAATGAAGATTCACCAATTAATTGGCCAGTTACTAAACTCAGTCGGCTTTTCGGCTTGATCAGCTTTGACCAATAACAAGTCAAAATGTCTACAAGCTGATGCCACAGCTATTGGAAGCTCGGAACTAGGCAGCAGGTTGGTCATGCTCTCACATACACTTTCAGAGCACACACATAAAGATTAGGTAATAATTGACAGCTGCAAGTTCAGGATAGGTCTTTCCCCCGGCCTCCTAACAATGTGTAAACAGCCGGGCTAAAGAATGTCATACGTTTCTGAGAACTTGCATGATATATTATTTTTGGTTCCTGAATGTTTGTTACTTATCTCCATATTTCTTATTGAATTCCAGTTTGGCCTTCTGATTAAAAAAAAAAAAAATTATTTATGTTGAATGTGTTGTATTTTGTGGCATGGCCACCTATACTGCTTCTCATGGGATAAGCTTTGAATAGAAGATTGCGAAATCTTAGGCAACAAAGTTCACCTACCAGAAATCACATGGTCCAATAGTTTTAAACACTTGAAAATCTTGTGTGTTCAAGCAAAATTTAGCTTTATTGTAATATTTTAATTCTATACGTTTAAACATATCAGTTTACGTTATGTTTGAGGTTTAAGTTTGAGGCTGAATTTGCAGGGCTTGGGCAAATAACTCATTTTCTTTTAATGCAATTTTTTTTTTTTACTATATCAATACAGTTGGCACTCAATCATAAACTATGGACAAACATATAAACGATCAAATAAACAATTAAAATTCGACAGTGTCACTGGTTTGGAAACCCAATAACATCAAATTAAACTTAGAAAAAAACAATTACAAATAGTGGCACCAATAAAGCAGAATAAATGTCACAGTACAACTCTTTAAAACTGTAGCGTCACCGTTTGATTAGCAACGCTAGCTAGCTAATTAGCCATGTTCACGGTCACCTTTTTATTCACGACACTATCAATAATTCTGGCTAGTCGTTACTGAGTTTAATGTAAAAATATTATTTACTTACGGATGTACTGACATTAGAGCTGTAATTTGATTTCGTATTAAGGAGTGAATTGGAAATGTAATTAATGTAATCCGAATGCTAGATGTTTGTATGCTAACAAGCTCGCTATCAACTCACAATGGCCTTACAAAATCATTGTGTAATGTGTCTAATTTGTCGACGCTCGAAATGTGTTGGAAAGATCGCGCACACAAACCCACCTTTGTTGTTCATTGTTCTTTGTCGAAAACAAATAAATTCTGAACGGTGTATTAAAAAACAGAACTCGCTTCCTGGCTACTTCCTTGTTTTTATCAGTCTGTTGAAGCCGTGTACTCAACTACGTCATTCCTGTCTGCGCATCTCTCACTTAAAGTGAAACGCATAGACAAACACAACCAGGCTACTTTCTTGCTGTGCATCTGCTTTATTGTCGGGTTTTAGTCTGAATATTAACGGAGGTAATAGGACTGTTCGCAAAACAATCTTTACAATAAATGAAATATCCTGCAATTAAGTCTTGTGTTTATTTCTGATGCTGTTAACCTGGACTTCGGTTTAATGGTGCAATATTTATCTTGGCTAACCATATACATACAAATCTGGCTTATGAAATAACCAAAACTCACTCACTGCCTATACTGAGAGACTAAGGACATGAGGCAAGGTACACCCGGACGGGGTGCCAATCCACTGCAGGGCGCGCGCACACTTCGGGCAATTTGGGAACACGAGTTACCGTAATCTGCATGTTTTTGAACTGTGGCAGAAACATGGAGTACCTGGAGAAAATCCACCAAGCACTGGGAGAACATGTAAACTCTACGGAACTGAGAAGGGAATCGAACCCAGACTCTAGAGGGGCAAGACGACATTGTTAACCATATGTCACCTTTTTGTATTGTTTGACCGTGTTTTTGTTTTTTAAAATGTAACTCATATTCTGATCAATGAAGAGAAAATAATAAAAAAGAAACAAAGATAAGATAAAAGTAAGACGCAACACTGAAGTCAATGGTGTTTATAGCCATATGTGGATTTATTTGAGTGGAGCGGTGTACTTAAAGATGTTTGATCTCTACTGCATATTCATGATACAGGTAATCAGAATCACAGAATAATAATACACATTAGGTATATAATACACAATTACAATAACACGTAACATGTGATAAACAATAAATGTACTTGTCAAAATATATGTAACAACTGGGAATATTAAGTAAAATAATTTAATTATTGATAAATCCAGACACACGCACGTGTTCAGTATTTGCTATTTTATTTGATCTAATCCATTCCCTCTTAAACAATCACAAACAGAAAAGAAAATTACAAAATGCATTAATTAGCTGTCAGGAATACAAGAAGCAAGAACTCTATATAGATTTTCTTTAAAATGTTAATTTTACAAGAATGTTTAACTACTTTCTTCCCTCGCTTTTAGATTTAAAATGCGGATGTAATTTTCTACCTTTCTGGGTATTTTTTTTTTTTTTTTTTAGTATCTTCTGGAATTCTTGCCAGAATATGAACAGAGCCAGACTGAACTGAATGATAACGTTAATGCGCCAAACTGTGGCTTGTCCGCCATTAAAACCGAAGAGGAGGAACTCGTGAGAGGCTGCGTTCCGATCGGCTTGAAGTTCGTGAGAAGTACACTGTACTGGTGTTCAACCAGGTTAAGCTCGATTCCAACCCGCAGGGAGCGAATCTGTTAAATTCAAAGGGAACAGGAAACAGTGTAGGGAACAAGTTAATAATTCACCGGAAGTGGACATTTAAAAAAAAATCCTGAGCTAAAAAAGTGAGCTAAACTAATATTTACAGTCGTGGCCAAAAATTGAAAATGACACAAATATTAGTTTTCACAAAGTTTGCTGCTTTAAACTGCTTTTAGATCTTTGTTTCAGTTGTTTCTGTGATGTACTGAAATATAATTACAAGCACTTCATACGTTTCAAAGGCTTTTATCGACAATTACATGACATTTATGCAAAGTCAGTATTTGCAGTGTTGGCCCTTCTTTTTCAGTACCTCTGCAATTCGACTGGGCTGCTCTCAATCAACTTCTGGGCCAAATCCTGACTGATAGCAACCCATTCGTTCATAATCACTTCTTGGAGTTTATCAGAATTAGTGGGTTTTTGTTTGTCCACCCGCCTCATGAGGATTGATCACAAGTTCTCAATGAGATTAAGATCTGGGGAGTTTCCAGACCATTGTTTGTCCACCTTGAGTTCACCTTGAGTGACCCAAAATTTCAACGTTTTGGTCACCGAGCCACTTAGTTATCACTTTTGCCTTATGGAAAATGCATTGTTCTTCACCAAACTGTTGTTGGATTGTTGGAAGAAATTGCTATTGGAGGATGTTTTGGTACAATTCTTTATTCATGGCTGTGTTTTTGGGCAAAATTGTGAGTGAGCCCACTCCCTTGGATGAGAAGCAACCCCACACATGAATGGTTTCAGGATGCTTTACTGTTGGCATGACACAGGACTGATGGTAGCGCTCACCTTTTCTTCTCCGGACAAGCCTTTTTCCAGATGCCCCAAACAATCGGAAGGAGGCTTCATCCGAGAATATGACTTTGCCCCAGTCCTCAGCAGTCCATTCGCCATACTTTTTGCAGAAGATGAATCTGTCCCTGATGTTTTTTTTGGAGAGAAGTGGCTTCTTTGCTGCCCGTCTTGACACCAGGCCATCTTCCAAAAGTCTTGGCCTCACTGTGCGTACAGATGCACTCACACCTGCCTGCTGCCATTCCTGAGCAAGCTCTGCACTGGTGGCACTCCAATCCCGCAGCTGAATCCTCTTTAGGAGACGATCCTGGCGCTTGCTGGACTTTCGTGGACGCCCTGAAGCCTTCTTAACAAGAATTGAACCTCTTTCCTTGAAGTTCTTGATGATCCTTTAAATTGTTGATTTAGGTGCAATCTTAGTAGCCACAATATTCTTGCCTGAAGCCATTTTTATGCAACGCAATGATGGCCGCACGCATTTCTTTGCAGGTCACCATGGTTAACAATGAAAGAACAATGATTTCAAGCATCACCCTCCTTTTAACATGTCAAATCTGCCATTTTAACCCTATCAGTCTGACATAATGATCTCCAGCCTTGTGCTCGTCAACATTCTCACCTGAGTTAACAAGACGATTACTGAAATGATCTCAGCAGGTCCTTTAATGACAGCAATGAAATGCAGTGGAAAGTTTTTTTTCGGGATTAAGTTAATTTTCATGGCAAAGAAGGACTATGCAACTCATTTGATCACTCTTCATAACATTCTGGAGTATATGCAAATTGCTATTATAAAAACGTAAGCAACAATTTCCCATATTTATGTAATTCTCAAAACTTTTGGCCACGACTGTATATATTTGTTATGGTTAGAATTGGCAACTTAAAAAAAAAAAAAACTTGGACTGAGGTTCTGTGCTCGACACGTATACAACGGCCCATTGCGTATGCCCAGCCACTTTGTCTAACCTGAACCATACACCTTACCCTGCGTGGCTCAGATTCTGAATATTTTAGCATTGCAGTGTTAATGTGAAACAACAGATGCATGAGACTGTTTTTATTCCAGTTAGTATAAGTGACAATTGTAATATTCACCCCCCCCCCCCCCAAAAAAAAAAACAACCGATCAAACCACCTACATGCTCTTCCGTAGCTCCCTGTAGGGCAGCAGGGTCGTAGAACTCTGGGCCCTATATATAAGAGGTCTTAATTCTTGATCCATATCGATCTCATATTTCACTCCAGATTTACAAGGGTAGTCAGTCCCCCATACACTATCCCCACCGATATATAAACAGTGTAAAAAATAAAATGACACTAGTGATCAAAATTACAAAAAAAAAGAAGGAAAACAAAGGTAATAATAATAACTAGCATTATTATTATAAATGAAAAAAGTAGTCAAAGAAAAATAAATATTGATACAAGAGAAAGGGAGAAGAAATGAAAAGGAAAAGATACTGAATATAAAGTGGGATTATGTTGGATGTATGATTGGGAATCCCTCTTTGTTCCTTTTAGGCTTTGAGTGTTCTTGTGATTATAAAAGTGCTACACGGTTAAACTCGATGACAATGTTTTAATGTCACTGTAAATATTGACCTGTCCCTCTTTTATATTGTCACTATTCTCACTCACTCTTTTAATACTGCACCTGGTGTGTAACTTGGCTGCAGTCTGTAAATTCAGTTGAATGACAATCTTTTTTAAATTATATTAAAATATATCTGCACAGCCATGGAGTTTGCTCCCACATTCCAAAGACATGTAGGTTAGGTTAACTGGAGTTCCCAAATTGCCCGTAGTGTGTGTATGAGTGTGTGCATGTCTGTGTGCCCTGCGATGGATTGGCACCCTGTCCAGGGTGTATCCTGCCTCGTGCCCTAAGTCTCCTGGGATAGGCTCCAGGCTCCCCGTGACCCTGAATACAGGATTAAGCAGTAATGATGAGTGAGAATGAGTGAGTGATATCTGCACAGCACTATTATTAGTGTTCCAATTATTATCCCTTCTTTTGCGCTTGATTGATGCCTTCACACAGCTGTAAATGTATGATAATTACCAGGAATCCGTTACACATGAAGGAAATGATGTCTGAGCTAATGATGTTGCAGGGTGTTCCAAATGGAGGGATTGTGTCAAGTAAAGGTTCCTTAACCGACATTCCCTGCATAGACAGCGGGGACTAGGAAGCACACATTAAAATACACTGTGGAATGGAACACAGCCAGACCAGTGCTGTTGCTGCATTTAATTCCAAAATAAACTTTAAACTGTAGCATGCTCCCTACTCCCTGAGTAGGCAATGTCAAATAGGGAAACAAAATTCCTGTTCTAAACAAATTGTGATGTCACCAATATATATCTATATAAATATAGGTTGTTCAGGAGTTTACATAAATTTAAGTTGAAGTCATACAGTTATTATTTTTTTAAACAACTTCACATATTTCATTTTAACAAACTACTGTACATCTTGAAAAATTTGAATAATTTGAAAAACTTAATTCTTTTTGGTAATTTAATTTCAAAAAGTTTCAAAGATTTTCATATTCTAAAGTGCATGTAAAGTGAAACATTTTAAGCATTATTGTTTTGATGTAAATGATTATAACTCCTGAAAATCCAATATCTCAACATATTAGAATATTTCCAAAGAAAAATAATAATTAAAAAAAAGATTTACAATACAGAAATTCAGAAAATATTATGTTAATTTATGCACTCGATGCTTGGTTGAGGCTTCTTTGGTTGGCACTCCTAAGGTGCTATTGAAGGTGAGGTTGCTTTGATAGCAGCTTTCGGTTCATCTGTATTGTTGGGTCAGGTGTTTCTTATCTACTTCTTAACAACACACCATAGATTGTTCTTCAACTTGCCCCTACTGTGGGCAGGTGATGCAAGAAATTTGGCATCTCCATAAAGCTTGTCAGCATACAAAATAATGACGTGCTCTAAAAACTTGATAAAAACACAGTGGACCAACTCCAGCAGATGACACATCACCCCAAATCATCACCGACTGTAGAAACCCCACACTGATTTCCAAAAAGACTCTGGGACCTTGATTTCCAAATGAAATGCAAAATTTGCTTTCAGCTGAAAAGAGGACTTTGGACCACAGATGCTTCTTTTTCTCCTTATACCAAGTAAGACTCTTCTGATGTTGCCTCTGGTTCAGAGGTGGCACGATACTAGGAATGCAACAGTTGTAGCCCGTTTCCTGAAGACATCTGTGTATGGTGCCTCTTGATGCACATACCCCAGCCTCACTCTACTCCATCTGAAGCTCTCCTAAGTTCTTGAATTGACATCTTTAATCTTTTTAGGCTGCAGCCATCCTTTTTGCTTGAGCACTTCAATACAACACTATCTGTTGCTTACTCTCCTTGTGGAAGGAAGTAGATAATCATCTTCTGGTCAACTGTCAATTCAGCAGTCTTCCCCATGCATGTACTGAACTAGCCTGAGAGATGCACAGTATCTATATTGTATGAATAGTAATTTACTAAGCTCAAAAATAAATCTACATTAATAAATGAAAGGTTTTGTCTGAATACTTGTCAGAACTCACTATTTTAATGATACATTCTATACACTGGAGGACCTGAAACCAGTCTCAGAAAAATGTACCCCTGGATAGAATTCATTGAAACTTTTGCAGTAGCTAGATATCTTCCTGGAGGTTAACCTGAACCATAAGTGAAAGCAAAATGTAGAGTAAAAGCGATGTTGTGAACAGTTATGTGCCGGACTTAATAATCAATTTTAAAATAAGCTAATAATAAGTTACTTGCAGTTACTTGCATAAGTTTGACCTACACCAACAGATATTCATTAAGTTATATGGATGTTTTTTTTTTTTTTTTTAAGTATTCCTTCAAACTCAGTGCCTCTTTGTTTGACAACATGGGAAAATCAAAAGAAACCAGCCAAGACCTTGGAAAAAAAATGTGAACCTCCACAAGTGTGGTTAATTTGACTGGCAGCAATTAAACTGGGTAATTAATTCCCCAAAGCAATTTAATTTGAAAACAATTTAATTGGGAGCAATTTCCAAATACTTAAAAGGTACCCTATTCATCTGTAAAAATAATACTATGCAGGTGTAAACGCCACAAAACCAGACAAGACCATCATACCAGAACATCCCAAATGCAGGGTCAAGAATCTGTGGTGGCCAGCTGATGTGTGAAAATGTTTCCTCTTTGTCCCAGATCCTTTTTTTTTTTTTTTAAATATAATTTAAGCCTGATGAACCTTAGCATTGTCATCCTGGAATATGGCGGTATGATCAGGGGAAAAAAAAAAAAAAAATCTAAAATGGGATAACCCATCAGGCACATTCTGGTAGTCAGCTAACTTAATTTTATTGCCACATAAATGTGCTGAGCTTAGATCTGACCATTTGAAGCAACCCCAGATCATAAAACTGAACCAAAGTTTCACAGAGTGAGCACCATGCATGCTTCAAATGGTCAGGGCTAAGCTCAGCCACAGAAGGTAATGGAGTGAGCACTATGCATGATAGGTGCATCAATTCATGTGCCTTCCCTTCTTATGCTGATGTGTCCATTGCTCCTGAAAAGAGTAATAAATAAATAAATAAATAAATAACCCCATGACTATGTCTCTTTGCTCGGAAGCATGATTCCTAGGTATTTGAAGCCTTTTTCTTAATTTGCCTCATTAACAAATGGTCTTCTTATAGCCACACAGCTGTTTAGTCTCAATCCTGTGAGTTCTTGTTGCATTGTGCTTGTGGAAAGGATCTTACTTTTACTAATAAACATAGTTCTGATTTTTATTGTAGGATCCGTAAAATTCACCAACAGTTTAAGTGATCTCTGATCACAGTAATTTCTGATTATTTATTTATTTATTACCAATTGTCTTCAGCAAAATTGACAATTCATCACTATCCTGCCATGTGTAATGATGCTATGGATAATTTGAGCAATTTTCTTTGCTTAAAGCAGACCATTTTCACAGACCTTTTCCACAACTATGGGATACCCCAGTAGTTCTTAGCCTCAGCCACATGCCCTGAACATTTTTCGGTTGTCCCTGCTCTGTTTTATCCATTTCAATTAAGGAAAGGCTGTTACTTAGCTGATTAGTAAAACGAGGTGTTCTGCGAGCTGAGAAAACACTAAGATACGCAGGGCAGGTCGTCCTTCAAGTCAGGAGTTCAGAAACACTTGTATACACCTTTAGACATTGTTTAAGACTTGAGAAGCTATTCACTGCCTCAGCTAGCGTTAATTGTTGCCAGCTGAACATATCAATCAGTGCCATATTTATTTAATTAAAGACGCTGAAGTCCCCTAGTTTATTTTGGCCAGGTAGTGTGGACTTAAAGGCTAAATAAACCTGATTTAACTCTAACACAACTGTAGGACAGACACACATTATACGCACGCACTTGCATACCCACTTGGCGCCGTTTGAAAATTAGAGTCCTGCCTCTTTAAGGCAGCCATCGCGCTTGGTCTCGAGCCAGCGACATTTTTTTCATGGCAACACTCGGCCTGCATAAATTATGTTCATGACGTAGTGCAAAATCCAACATTTCTCTTAATATTTTTAGACTTTCCTGCAGATAATGCTTACGTTTACTTTATTTCGGTGGACTGTGTTCACCTTGAGTGACAGTTTACGAGGATACCCATCATTAAGTATTTAGTAAACGAGCTACATTGCGCCGCCGAGCCTCTTTATCAATGCAAATGCCTCTTTTGTGTGCAGCCGGAGCGTCCGTCTGGAAGCTGTGAGATGAATTTTTAATTATGTATGTCTAATACAAACTGTGGCAAAGCACGCCGAAGGAGCTGAAAGGCAGAAATTAACCGTAATTCCTCCGGTAAGTTATGACGATAACCGCATTTGAAGGTAGCTTTATCCCATTTACGCGGTAAAGTAGTGATGGCAAACGAGTTTAGGCTTAATATGCAATGGTCTTAATTAGCATAATTTATATATTTATGATAAAGAGAAAGGAAATGCACAAAAGATAGCCCATAGGATTGGCGTGTGAAGAGCATGATTTGGAGAGGCAGGTTCTTGGAAAAATACGTGTTTAACACGGGTCCGAGAGATTTGTGAATGGGGTGGGGAGGCACAGAAACCGCAACACCTGCTCAAGTTTTGACAGATGATGAAATTTATTGACTGCTTTCAGGCGCACGGCTTCTCTGGCATTAACTGCAAGAGGGGCAACGTGCAATTTTTCTTGTTTATTCTTTTTAAGAATTTACTTTTTTCTTTTTAACGAGACTAAACAAGAAACTACGTTTACTAAAGGCCTCCTTATATGTAATTGTGCCTGTGCAGTCCTTGCATAATGCTCTGCCGGTTTATAGCTAATGCCACACTATTCTAATGG
Source organism: Clarias magur (assembly GCA_013621035.1). Taxonomy (NCBI): domain Eukaryota; kingdom Metazoa; phylum Chordata; class Actinopteri; order Siluriformes; family Clariidae; genus Clarias; species Clarias magur. The sequence goes on along the minus strand of QNUK01000393.1, from coordinate 405,312 downwards.
TTGCATAATAAATGCTCATGCGCCCTTGTCCTGCTATATCACGTAATACCAAAATCTCTCAGGACATTTCCAAAATCATTTTTTAGAGCATTTTATTCACTGTTGTTGCAGGGAAACCTCTTATTCTAAATCGTCTTTCCTTTTTTGGATCATAAAGTCAAAAGCATTTCAAAGCATGTCAAATATACTGTGCATGGTTGTGTATGCGACTAAAATTTTATTTGATCTTTGTAACATTCTACTTTAAGTAAATGGGGTGAAGGATTAGATATGCAATTAGATATGCATGTGGAACAAGTTGAATTATCGAAATGTGGTGCATGTAGCTATGTATAGGAATTCACATCCAGTCTGGCCCAATAATCTGGCCCAAGTGTTGATTCAGGAGGTGTTGCATAGTTTTGGACAAAGTGGCTTTCCTTATTCATATGTCTGAAACAAAATGTTCAGGGATTTTGAATCAGAATCAGAATTTATTTGTAAGTTAACACACAAGGAATTTGATTCTGGCTGTTTGTAGCTCTTAGTTCTTAGCTCTTCTGTACATTTTTTTTTGTACAGACAAGACACTATATACAGTAAGTACACAATATTCAATACAGATTAAATAAAGACCAGGGGAAAGGGGGAAACATTTGAGTATGTAACAAATGTATGTAAAGTGAGCAAGTAACTGTAGTGTGTCATGTACAGTATAATAAGTTGTGCAAATAGCAGTAATGTGCAGTAGGATGTAAGAAATTTGTAAAAAGCATGTTTGTGATTTTAAACAATGCATAAGGTGTAAGCTTCCCTTCCACAAACTGGCAAATAAAATTACAAGTATAACCATAAAGTCATGAAATGGATAAGCATGGTGAATGCTTTATTTCTTGCCTCAGGTGGGCTTGTAAGCAGCGTTGCTCTGCAGTCATCATGCCTCACTACTGATACTGTGCATGAAACTGAACGATGGATTCAGAAGAGCTTCCCGCAGATGATGCACCACTTACTGTCAACGAGCAGGTATTACTGTTACAGATGAATGATGACTGTATGTACACCCTGTTCTTTTGCAGCACAGTTCAGTTTTGTCCAGTGTACATGAAGAATATCTGATGTGAGTGAATTGTGACATTATGAAATAAATAGGCTGGGGGCGGGGGGTTTGACACCAAGTGCACTTGATTCATCCCATCCACAAATGTGCTCCTCCTCCTCCACTAGCCACCTTTCATATTAGTAATATTGTTCCCAAGTATTCTGGTCTATTTACACACTCAGCAGGTGGTAGTATACACCTAGTTGGTTGCAATCTGACAATAAACCAAAAAAAAGAAGAAAAAGGCTGCTTTTCATTCCACAGTGAACTTAAAAGGGTGCTCCCTACTCACTGCTTAAGGAGTAGGGACATTTTGATTATGGGAACTTCCCTGGACAGAATTCCACCATGCCAAACACCCTGCAACGTCACCAGTGCAGACGTCACTTCCTGTGTGTTACTGTGGTAACATGAGCACCTCAGATACCTGTTGCTGCTAATGTGGAAATTTAAAATATATAATATTTATTGAAACAATCTAATACGTATCTAAAAAGATACTATTGAAATGGGTATAATATCGTAAAAAAAAGTCTACCTGTGAAAAGTCTACCAATTGTTCACTTGTTCCCTGCACCATTCACAGTTCCCTTTGAACTGAGCAGTTTTAGAATCATACTTAACATGGCTGAATTGCCTGTTCAGTATACTTCCCAGGAAATTTCAAGCTGATCAGAACACACCCAAAGAGTACAGTCTATGTACTAATATTTTGGAGAAAAGGTCGAGAGCGACCTGCACACATGCCTTCCTACTTAATTATACATGGCTACGCCCTTCAGAGGATGGAATCTGAGGATTTTTGCATTCTAAAGAGCGGTTTACTTTTATGTTTGTGGATGGTCTGACGCGCACCATGAAATGATCACATCTATCAGAGCCATACTGTATGTTAAACTCAGTGGGCTGACTAATGCTGATCTATTCAAAGGTGATGGCTAACTGCCTCACCTTGTATAACTGTTTAATTAAAGTTAAGGAAATATCTGATAATCAATGGATGAAATTAAATATTATACTAAGTAAGTAATAAGATGATGCAAGTTGTTAGTCGTTTGGCTGCTCCCGTTGAGGGGCCGCCACAGCGAACCGTCTGTTCCGGACACAGCTACGTTTACACAGGTTTTATGCCGGATGCCCTCCCTGAAGCAACCCTCCTATTTTATCAGGACTTGTGACCGGCACTGCATCCTGTGGGTTGGGTTTGGGCATTGGGGGGGAATTAAACCCAGGCCTTCTGCATGGCAGGTTGAGAAACCTATCGCTGAGCCACCAATGCCCTTGATAATGACTATTACTAAACACTTTATATCTTTTATCACATCATCCAGTACATCAACACGTGGACAGGTGGTTGATTACTTAACAGCCGTAAAAAAAAAAAAGATACAAAAAAAAGGTATGGGCCCATAGCAAAATTTTGTTGCTCAGACTGAGCTTTTTCTTGTCTCATGAGACTGAATTGAGCTGTCTCATTACAAGCTGGACTTTGTCTTTTCTATTTTTCCTAAACCCCACTTAGGAGAAACAAAGACATAACTGAGACACAACCTGAGACATACTTAAACATTTGAGAAATCTGAGATGTACATGAGAAACAGAACTGCATTTGAAGGAGAAGCAAATGAGTGATATACAAGACCATAATGAGATTAATGCCAGATATAAATGAGATGCAACACAGATGAGAAACATTATATTATATTGAACATATCAAATATCCTCAATTTACAGCATAAAGTATAATAAAGTTACAATTCACACAATATAACAGACACTGGCAAATCAAGTCACTAAATGTCACCCAACCTGACAAAGATAGTGTCATAATGCCCAACTCAAAATATGATTTATACATGAGTTACACAAAGGCCACAGCATCTTCCAGTGAAAAGAATCAGTCAAAAAGGAGATTTAAAAGGACAATTGGTTGCTTGCTGGGTGTAAGGGCTACAAGAACAGGTCAATACCAGTAAAAGTTCTTTCTCACCGGCTACATAAGTCTTCTCTTGTGCTGGATGTTTGTCCAAAGTCTGCAACTCCTGGAATTGCTTAGTATCAAATATCTCTTAATATCTAATGGAACAATTTTTTTTTTTAACATTTGAGATTGACCTAAACACCATTCAGCCACTTCGTTCCCATCTTTCTGAAGGTTGAGAGGTGGGCTTGAGTTTGCTCATGGGCTGGTGCTTACCTGATTGATGATGTGGTCTGGAACATTCTTCTGTATTTTATTTGTTGTTTCTTGGTTTCCTGAGGTGGCGTGATTCTAGAAAGAACCCAATAAAATGTATATAATTACCAAGATAACCTTTCCACAAACAAACATATTGGTCTTTATTTATAAAATATGATTAACTGATGTATCTAAAGTTACATGTTCTGGTAACTACTGTTAAACGCTGAACACTCTATAATAAAACTACTGGTTTTCAAAAACTGATCATGTAACATTGCTATTTTAAGGAAAAAAGTAACATGTCATACCACACTGGTTAACTTCAGGCATGTTTATTAATACTGCAACCAGCTGACTGATGTTTATCGTTTAAAAAAAAAAAAAAAAAAAAAAAAAAGGTCTGGATGTCAGTAATGAAGTCATAAATGTATAATCAAAAATAGGTTTGGCCTTAAATGACAAATGTACACAGAAATCACTGAACACAAACATTATCTCATTGCTTCACTTCTCAATAAAAACTATTCTGTACAGTATATTGTGTTTTTAGTTCTTTGTTGGTAATGGCATTTGTACAGAATGTAAAGCAAGTTTGCCATTTGCCAGTTTAATTTCAATAAATTCATTAAGGTGTAATACACATTTGTAAAAAGTTAGCCATGTTGATCAACTAGGAACACCTGGCTGTACTGTATAATAAAATAATTGGCAGTTGGATCATTTTTAAAGAAGGAAATAGATTTCTAAATAAAACGTATCTATTACAAAACGATTTTGTAATTGACTTTAGCCGTTACCAACCTACATATTGACATATCTTCATTTCAGAGATCCAACCTACTAACCCTCCCTTCCATCTATGTATGTGAAGAGTTACAGTAGATGAAGTATATAAAAAAGTACTAAAAACTCAGAGAACCCTAGTCCTTAAACCCAAAGAATTTTATCACACTATATTCTTCAATATAAAGAACTGTTTTATTTAATTATAACTAACTATACACACATGAACTAAGCAAAAATAAAAAAAGGATCGTATATCACATATCAGAAAACCCAAATCCACAGTTTACAAGTACTATATACTTTGTGTGGGAAACACTGATTTGGACAAGACAAATGTGAACTATCTCTGAGATTTAAAGGTAATGAGCCACATTTGAGACACCTTTGCAGAAAATGTCTGAATCTCATTCAAATCTCAAGGCTCATTTATTTATTATTTTTTTTTCTTCCGATTTTCTCCCTAATTGAGTCGTGTCCAATTCCTCCCCGTCACTAGGGGGCTCCCACATTAAGGCTACTACTACCACTCAGCCGGGAGGGCCCAAGACTATCACGTGTTTCCTCCGAACCACGTGACGCCAGCCGACCGCCCCTGACTGGCTGTAGAGCCGTGATTAATGTCGGAGCACGATGTACCTCTCATCCCTCCCCTCTGAGAGAGCTCGGCCAATCAGCTCTCTCTAGACCTCCGGCTGCGAGAGGTTACAGCACCACCCGGGATTCGAACTAGCGATCTCCGGATGATAGGGCGAGCGCCTTAACCACTGCGCCACTCGGAGGCCCTTCAAGGCTCATTTCTGTCTAGGAGATCAATAAGAGATTTTCTTTGCTTTGGGAGCCTAGAGTGCTGTTGTGGCAAAATTTCAAGTCTCCATGTAGGTACTACTAACTTTCATCACTTTGGGTTGAGAAAAAGTAAAACCAAAATTAGTTTGATAGGTGAATAAATATAACATTTATCATTGTCAATATTGTTTAATGAGTTTTGGTGTAGGACTGACATTCCCTAATAGCACATTGCATTCCGTTTCGAGTCTAACGCAGTATAGACACAGCATGACGTGAAGCTGCCTTATAACTTGTATACCTTAGAATTGTTGTTAAAAGCGCTATTTTAATAGAATTGGATTGAATAATTACATTTAATAAATTTATTCTACTTTTAATTTATTACATATATTATATTGTGACATTGCGTGTGTTGTATAATTATCTGCAGTGATGCACTTTTTCCAAAATTGTTTTACATGTTTAATTTTCTGGTGACTCATTGATGCACTTTTGGTGCAAAGTCTGGCCTGTGTAGTATTATGCAGTAGAAGAAATTCTATAGCTCATATTGCTGAAAAAGTTAACGCTGGTTCTAATAGAAGTGTCATAACACACTGTGCATCTTAATTTGCTGCCTATGGATCTCTGTAATCGCAAGGTCAAGGTGCCCATGCTGACTTTAGAAGCACTGCCAAAAGCACCTACAATTGGAATGTGAGCATTAGAACTTGACCACAGAGCAATGGAAGGTGGCCTGGCCTAAAGATGCATACATCGCTGAGATGACTGAACATAATTCAGCTTTCATTTCTTGATATATCTACATGGAACGTGTTACAAAGTACGTAAAGATGGAAACCTAATCACAGCGTCAAAACTCGCGGTGAATTATGATGAACTGTACTTACGGCCACGCGTAACCGCGTCGGTGAAATAGGGGTATTAGTAGTTTACAGATTATGGGCCAAACTTCGCTGAGTGATGATGGTAGAATAATTAGGTCTTGACTAAAACAACATGCATGAGGAACCACAAAGGAGTTTTCATTTTCTGCAATGGAAAAGTACTCTAACTAGTTACTTTTATCAGAAATTAACGCAGTAATGTAACTGATTACTTTTTGAAGACAATTTTGTAATGTAATTAGTTACTTTAAAAAGTTGATTGGTGGGGGGGAAAAAAAATTTGTCATTTTATAGGTTAAGTTTATTTGTATATGACATTTCATACGCAATGGTAATACAAAGTGCTTTACATAAAAGAGAAGAAAATAATCATAAAATGAAATAGAAAATAATAGCAATAAAACGTTGATTTAAAATCTAAATAAAACCTTTAGCAATAATTTTATAAAATTATTTAAAATTTGATTTAAAATCAAAATAAAAAGGTTAAAAATGCAAGATAAACATAAAATACAGTGCAGTCAGTTTGGACATGGCACAGTACTCATTCAAAAAATGCGCAGTTAAACAAATAAGTTTTATGTCTAGATTTAAATGTGACTAATGATTTAGCACATCACAAATCTTCTTAAGCCTAAAAGCTCCTAGTGATGAAATTCTAAGAAAATTCTTAGAATTAACATTTTCCTTGAATTTCCCATTAAATTTAGGACTAAATTTTAGTAAAGATAAAAATGATTAATGAAACATCTTGGCCCTAAAAACAGCTCCTAAGGTAAAAGTTGTTAAGAGTAGAGAGGAGGACTTTTAAGAGGCTTAAGCGTTTCTATACAGGACAAAATTGCGGAGAGAGAAGAAATATTCTCCAAACAATGAACATACTGATAAAAGTAAATACTGCTCTTCTGTCCAATTATGTTTTCTTGTTGTTTTACTTCATTCCATCTCTCTTCGATTGTTGACTACATACCATCTAAAAGTTCAACTTAAATAGACTGTCCTGCAGTCATGTAAATTGGTAAAAGGCGAGCCATTTTGCTCCCATCAATCTAAAATGCATTACAAGTAACAAAATCAGTATGGTAAATAAATGTAAGGACTTGAATATAGTAACTACTGCGTGGAAATTGGTTGCTTCAAAAGTGGACACGTTTTCAACATTTGGCTGTTTAATTATCTGTAGCTTATAACAGAAACTTTGTATAATCATGACTACACGCTACTTTATGCAATTTCTTCATATACAAACCTTATGATTTCACGGTCTGTTCTATTATCATATATTCTATTTTCACAAAGAGAGCATTTCAAGAACTTTGCAGAGGTCGGAGATTATTTTTTATCAACCAATGACAGTCCTTGAATTGCTGCATCATCCCTAGCAATGGGGTCAACCACACCTCACTGAGATAAAGGTTTTTGTACTTTCCTTACTCAGAGTTCCTCTGAGAAGTTTCTTAAATCACTTTTAGTCTCTGACTCCAAGCTAGGACCTTTTAAGCTAAGATAGGAACTCTAAGAAGGTTTGTATTTGTATTATGGTATTTCTAACTGACTTGATCCTATTGATCTGAGTGGTCTGTTGGATTTATATTCCGAGAGCATATCTGCAATGTATATTTATGTATTTAATCATAAATGTTACAGGAAGCCAATGTGTAGGACCTGAGGACTGGTGTGATGTGCTTAGGTTTTCTGGTTCTTCTTCTTGGGAAGGCTGGTGAGGAGACATACAATAATCAGCCCTGCTGGTGATAAAGGCATGGACAAGTTTCTCCAACTCTTGATTGGAAACAAAACATCTAATTCTTGCAATGTTTTTGAGATCATAGTATGTTGATTTAAGTTACTGCCTTGATATGACTACTGAAACTAAGGTTTGTCTTCAGAATCACCCCAAGATTCTTGATTTGATTTTTAGTTGTTTGACCCCTAGAGTTCACCTTCAGAGCTTCATCTTCATTTCCAAATGCAATGACCTCAGTGTTCTCCTTGTTTAACTGAAGAAAGTTTTGGCACGTCCAACTGTTAATTTTATCAATGTATTGGCAGAGGGAGTCAAGGGGCTATAATAACATCTCCCTTCTAAGTATGACCTGAACCATTTGAAAATACCCTTTTCAATTATCTTGCCTATAAAAGGAAGATTTGATATTGGTCTGTAGTTATTCAATATGGAATTTTCAAGAAGTGGCTTAACAACTGCAGTTTTCAGAGAGATTATTAAAGTCCCATCCAAGTGTGATGTTCACCTCTTCTAAAAGATCTGCATCCAAACAGTTAAACACACTTTTGAAAAAAAGATGTGGGAAGTGTGTCAAGGTCGCAGGTTGACAATCTGAGGTGCTGTAAAACACCTCAAATCGAAACGAAAATTTTCAGTTGCTTGAAAAACATAGTAACTTTTTTTTTTTTTAGGTTGTGGTTGAATTTTTCTAACCTCTGATTTCTAATTCTCTATTAAGTTGGAGAGGTATGGTGTTTTTAGCTAAAAGACATTTTAAAACCCAGGAGTCTTCCATGCAAGTATGGTCATACTTTTTAATTTGTCAAGTTGTACTGAATCAGAGAATCAATTAAGTAAAATCTGTGGAAGGTAGATATATTTACAGGTCAGATTAATAAAACAGATTGACTTGTATAAGCAAACAGTGAGTGGATAAAGGGGGAAAGCCCTCCTCTCAATCAGCCTGTCTGTCATGGTTGCTGCCATGTGCTTTTTGTTGGTCAGGACTCACGACCCAGTGCCGCATTTTGCCAGGTGTGTGTGTGGGAAAGACAATAAAGAAAAAGTTTAGAATGATGACATTTGCCAATCGTTTTTTTTTGCATGTTACCATGTATGATATTTAACATCATTATTCGCTTGATTCTAGCCTGTAAGCAGGGCAGGGGACTGACTGGGAAGTTCTCTCATTCAGAAGTATGAGATGCACTGTGAAATATATGATATACAGTTTCACAGGAATATTTCTTTCCTCTGTTTTGTGTGAAATTGCTCAGAATAATATATTATTTAGTGGGGCACTTGCATACCGCCATACATACTACAGCCACTGCCCGAGGGGTAAATTGAGTCTAAACTCTTGCATGTCTTGATACACTTCATATTCAAGTTGAAGTGAAGTAGATTTTTATTGTAATTTCAACCATATTCAGTTCAGTACACAATGAAACGAAATGTTATTCCTGGACTCCTGGAGTAATGTACTTGAGTACAAAAGTTTAAGTACTCACTGAACACCTAACTAAGTTACTTCAGTGAAATTTACTGACACTGCATCTGTGCATCTGTGTTCTTCGTCTCCATCGTTCTTGTGAATTTAGCGTTTTTTTTTTTCATCTGGCCCATCATCCCATTAGTGCAGTGGCTTCTGGGGTGCAATTTTTCCCCCTCCCCATTGCATTATTTTTTATTATTTTTCATTTTCATTCATTTGATTTTTACTCTGTAGCGAAGTACAATACTTCAAACAAAACTTACTTAAGTAAAAGTAAAATTACAGTAACGCGAGTAAATGTAATTCGTTACTTTCTACCGCTGCATAAAATTACCAACATTAAGTTACAGAAATAACTAGATAACTAAGATTCCTAATAAAAGACTCCTCCTTTTTTTTGAGCCAGCTCTTAGTGGAATTTCGCATTTACACATTGGATCGGTTCCCTTTCAGTTGATTAATTTGGTAGAACACACATTGTGTAGGATATAGCCATAACTATTCGTTTTTAGAACCAGAGGTTGCCTATTGGCAGAAAGGAGTGGTCTGAATTAACACATAATGATCTCCACCTGTGGTGGCTTAAGTGGAGGTGATAAATTCGTGCCTCTGTGTGCCTGAGAGAGAGTTCAGCTGAGAGAGTGACGTGTGTGTACATACAGTACACACGTGTTTACACGTTCTTGTGTTTGTGTGCAAAGGAAGCATGCATGAGTGAAATTTAAGGCACTGAAAAGTAAAAGCAAAATAAAATCTGTCACGCTGTAAGTTTCACCTGCCTCATATTCTTCATTCCCCAGACTACATGGAGGGTCCATGGTCGTGCTTAACCTTTAAAATGATTAACTATTTAGTCACATCATGCAAGCATGTATATAAACAATTTTGCAGTTGTGATTTTTGAGTGGATTGATGTGAAAATGTGTATGTATGTATATGTACAGTATGTATAACATTTTCTCATAATTCACTAATAATTTTTACTTGCTTTACTTCAGGTTATTGTTATGTCCAGTCATGAGACAATTCGGGTTCTAGAGGTTGAAGTGGATGCAGCTGTGCCCTCGCCAGGAACTCATGTGAAAACTGAGGCAGGAGCAGAAGAGGGTAGAGGAAAAGCTTTAGAGGCAGCAGAGGTGATCACTCAGGATAAACAAACAGCATCCAGTAATATACCTACAGGTGGGGGAACTATTGCACACATGCAGATTTTATTCCTTTTTATTCTGTGATGCACTGGTAACGGCTCCTTTTTGTTTTGTGTTTTAAATGTCTGTTATTTTCCACAGTTTCCACTGAGACTGGAGCCCCCTCTGTTCAGAACGTTGCAATTCCTATAAGTCTCTCTTTGCCTCACCCCCAGACCAGCATGCCTATAACGATCCAGGGCTGTCCACAGGTAACCTAGTCTACACAGCTTGAACAGTTAATTAAATCTCAGGACTGACAGAACCCCACTGTTGTTCATTGACCATTAACTGTTTATGCAGTATGCTCAGACTTGAGACAAAAATGCACATACCAGAAAATAAACCTGCCAAAAAGTAAATTACCTTTTTAATATTATATTATGATGTTCCATTAAGGTTCTGACCCAAGATGGCCTTGCTACTCTGATGACTGGCATGATTGCCCAGCAGAGCACTCTGAGCCAGCCCCTGCTGATTCCACTAAATATGGCTGGGTCTGTGGGTGGACAAAATGGCCTGGCCTTACTGACACTTCCAGCAACCACACTAGCCACTCTACCTGGTTTCGGGGCTGGGGGCCAGGCTGGAGGTCTCATTAAACTACCTTTTGCCGGCCTACAGGGTAAGGTGCTGCTTAGACCTGCAAGTAATTGACCATATACCTATGGATACTTCACTCAAGCTTTCCCATAATGTGTGCTGTGATATAATTTAATAGGAGATCTTTGCAGTTATGTCATTGTTTCATACTTGGTTTTTTAAATGGTATTGTTAACATTGATACCATTATCATATTTTACATCTAGATGTGCAAGTTTTAATAACTGCATCAAGCCAGTACACAGATTTTAGTGACAGCTTTTCGAAATGATTCCTCATGTTCCCAGAACTACTCTTTTCAGAATTCATTTTAGCATTATTGTTCTGAATTACTTGCCAGTTCCATCAAGGAAAAAAATAAATTAATTAGATAGCCTGGTCATTCAGTTCATTCAGGTAGTTGCTGAGCCAAGACCTGGCCAATAGTAGTGACCCTTAATTGCAAATCTGCGGCCAGAGGCTTGTATAGTGGTACTGATGGGTGCATTGCTTCATACGCTTCTCCTCTTGCGCTTACACACATGGACAAAATTGATTGGTACCCTTCGGTCAATGAAAGAAAAACTCACAATGGTCACAGAAATAACTTTAATCTGACAAAAGTAATAATTTAAAAAAATTCTATGAATGTTAACCAGTCAAAGTCAGACATTGCTTTTCAACCATGCTTCAACAGAATTATTTAAAAACATGAACTCATGGCCTGGACAAAAATGATGGTACCCCTAGAAAATATTGAAAATAATGTGACCAAAGGGACATGTTAATTCAAGGTGTGTCCACTAATTAGCATCACAGGTGTCTACAATCTTGTAATCAGTCAGTGGGCCTATATATAGGGCTCCAGGTAGTCACTGTGGAAGAGGAAGTGAAGGAAAGAGTTGTCTCAGGAGATTCGAAAGAAAATTATAGACAAGCATGTTAAAGGTAAAGGCTATAAGACAATTTCCAAGCAGCTAGATGTTCCTGTGACTACAGTTGCACATATTATTAAGAAATTTAAGATCCATGGGACTGTAGCCAACCTCCCTGGACGTGGCCAAGGGAGGAAAATTCATGACAAATCAAAGAGACGGATAATCCCAATGGTAACAAAAGAGCCCAGAAAGACTTCTAAAGAGATCCAAGGTGAACTTCATGCTCAAGGAACATCAGTGTCAGATCGCACCATCCGTCGTTGTTTGAGCCAAAGTGGACTACATGGGAGACGACCAAGGAGGACACCATTGTTGAAAACAAATCATAAAAAACTGGCCAGACTGGAATATGCCAAACTACATGTTGACAAGCCACAAAGCTTCTGGGAGAACGTCCTATGGACAGATGAGACAAAAATGGAACTTTTTGCCAAGGCACATCAGCTCTATGTTCACAGACGGAAAAATGAAGCATATGAAGAAAAGAACACTGTCCCTACTGTGAAACATGCAGGAGGCTCTGTTATGTTCTGGGGCTGCTTTGCTGCATCTGGCACAGGGTGTCTTGAATCTGTGCAGGGTACAATGAAATCTCAAGACTATCAAGGGATTCTAGAGAGAAATGTGCTGGCCAGTGTCAGAAAGCTGGGTCTCAGTCGCAGGTCATGGGTCTTGCAACAGGACAAAGACCCAAAACACACAGCTAAAAACCCTTAAGAATGGCTAAGAGGAAAACATTGGACTATTCTAAAGTGGCCTTCTATGAGCCCTGACCTCAATCCTATTGAGCATCTTTGGAAGGAGCTGAAACATGCCGTCTGGAAAAGGCACCTTCAAACCGGAAACAACTGGAGCAGCTTGCTCATGAGGAGTGGGCCAAAATACCTGCAGAGAGGTGCAGAAGTCTCATTGACAGTTACAGGAATCGTTTGATTGCAGTGATTGCCTCAAAAGGTTGTGCAACAAACTATTAAGTTAGGGGTACCATAATTTTTGTCCAGGCCTGTTCCATGAGTTAATTTTTTTATAATTACGTTGAAGCATGGTTGAAAAGCAATGTCTGACTTTCATTGGTTAACATTCATAAAATTCTTATTTATTATTACTTTTGTCAGATTAAAGTTATTTCTGTGACCATTGTGAGTTTTTCTTTCATTGACCGAAGGGTACCAACAATTTTGTCCACGTGTGCATTTGCATGTTGTTCTGGAACAGGGTCAATCTGATCTCAGCCTGCTTGACTTTTTGCCATTCCTTTCTATTGCTATTTATCCTCGCTAACTTTTTTTTCCTGATTATCCTCATTAGTGTTTTTCTTATGGGCAGTTCTTTTTACATTATTTGTGTAAAAAATGACAGCAAAAATATTTACCTTTTCAGAGGGCTCATGGGTATGTGCTTAATTTTCTGTAACAGTACTATGACAGAGAAAGGTGTCGTATGTAATTAGTAATTGGTTCCATAGGGTACCACAGGGTTTTCCTGTAGGGTATGAAAGCTTTTGCATCACACATAGACAGAAATATTTACGAATATAATGCTTGTATTATATTGCTTGTAGATAGCACTCCACATAGTGGAGCACACCAGAATGACACTCCATACCTTTATTTGTGAAAGAAAGAATATAGGTATAATGCTGTATAAATTCATAGTAGTTTTTGCAAGTACTTGAAGATGGAATCATCAGTAAAGCTTATGCCATGCAGGAGAACAATGGTCTGAGTTGGCTTAGTAAATTGTAAGGTGTTTTGATTGATTCACATCAAATCATGCACTGAGTAGCATGCAAGCATGCATTCCACGTTAAAAGCTTTCAGGAGCCTCTCTGCAGTACAGGAAATGGCCAGAGATATCGGTTTTGCTAGCTAACATTAACTAATAAGATGAAGAGGCAGCAAAACGTTCTTTCACTTACAGATGCATATGATTTAAATGTAATGGAGTTACACGCGCATTATATAATTTCGTATAGAACATTTTCATGTTGTGATCCAAGTGAATGCAGTTCACCTTTAACGAATGCTGGGGGATTTTCTCTGTTAATTTGGTTATTTCAAATGAATAGACAGGCAGCATTTTACTGAGGATTTGTAGCAAATATTTAAACATAATTTCTTAGTCTTTATAGGTTTCAAAAGTCAGATGGACAAGCCTACTTAATAGATAATTAAATGTTCCATTCTAAGTGTTAATTTGCAGTCTAAAATTACATCATTTCCAGCTTTGGCGTGTATCAATGTTTAAGGTTTTGTGAGCAACATGCTAGGCAGCAACTCGGTTAGTGACGTGTATTTTCTTTGTATAAACAGCAGACTGTATAGTCTTTGTTTTTGATTTTACAAACAAATGTGTCTGTATGGTGATTTAATCTAAAGCTAATACTTGTATAAACAGTATAATCGATGTAAAGTTAAGAAGTTGTATTTTTATTATTTTTAATGCTGCTTGCCTCCGTGTTTACTTGACCTCACTCGGTAAATGAGGGGGGAAAAAACTGTTGACTTCTGGTGGTATTTTGTCATGTAAGACATTCTCCCCATTTTTTCTGTCAAGAAAGAAGTGTTGGTGAGTCATGCAAAATAGTAACAGTACCATTTACCATTAAAATATTCTTTAAGTTTGACTTATTTTTCTTATTTCTTGTAAATAAGGGTTTATTTTTTAAGGGTTAAGGTTTTAACATCTTTAAATCTTTACCAGCAAGAAACAAATGTAAAAGGATAAGCATGAGGTGACAACTTTGTACCAGAAAATGAGCACACTGGAAGACTTGCCCCAGTTTTGTAGGAACCACTATGATGGTCTAGAGCATAAACAACTTGCTTTGGTAACTTGCTTTCATCAGATGAGAAAGTAAACTTGATGGTGTAACATGACCATTTGGGAATGTGTTTATTAAACATACACTAGCTAAACAACATGAATAGTAAGACAAGAACAATGATCTGGTTGAAAGAACATGTGCAAATGAAATGATGTAATCATGAAAAAGTACTACTTTAGGCATTGAACTAATGAAAACCCTTTTTTTCCCTTTTTTTCCCTTTTTTTTAAAAAACGTTTTTGGGATATAATTGTCAAGGATCTAGATAGTTTGACTTGGTGTTTTTTTTCATGAATTATTTGTACTGTGTATCCCTATAGCTGCCACTGTCCTGAACTCAGTCCAGCCTCAGCTTCAGGTACCTGCACAGACATTGCTGCAGCCCCAAGCAGCTGCACTACAGTCAATGCAGCAGACTCAGGCTGCTCCAGCCAGCACTGCAACTGTAGCTTCAGTCATGCACAAAGTTACTGAGCCCAGTGCATCAGTTGCAACACTTCAGACCACAGGCCTCGCCATTAACCCTGCAATTGTGAGTAATTGATCCTACACAAATTAATCATGCACCAATTAATCTATGAACTTTTTTTTTTTTAGTATTGAGATTGGAGATTAAAGGAGCCATTTCTTTATGTGTAATATATCTGATATGCTGTGATGTACTGTATATAAGCATTGCTTAGATTAAGAGATGATTACAGATTTCCATTGTTCAGATGCACAGTGTCTGTTGAATTGATTTAGCATATATTAAATAGATATTATAATACATTGTGTCTGTTTCTCAGATCAGCGCTGCATCTTTGGGTGCTCAGCCACAGTTTATTAGTTCTCTGACTACAGCTCCCATCATCACTAACACCAACGTGGCAGGACTAACCAGCCAGATCATCACTAATGCACAGGGTCAGGTGAGATAACATTGATTTATATGCAAGTAATTTAAGCATACATAATAGTCATGGATTTACCAGAACTTGTGTATTTAAAGGATGGTGTGTTCTTTTATAAAGACAGATTCACTAATTCACAAATGATACTACCAATTTTCAGTCTTGTAGTGTCATTGCAGTAGCTCACTCAGTTTGCATTATTGTACATTAGAATTCAGAACTAAAATATTTCAGAAACTTGTGAAACATGCAAATAAGCATAAAAAAGAAACAGAAATAAGCATGTGGAATTTTTATATAGTGTATTACCTTATCTTTAGATGATAGGCACTTTGCCAGTGCTGGTGAACCCTGCATCTCTGACGGGAGTGTCTTCAACACATTCACCACCAACTCAGGGTCTTCAGGTGCAGACTATGGCTCCTCAGCTGCTGCTGAACTCCCAAGGCCAAATCATTGCCACAATTGGGAGCAACCCTGGTGCTGCTGCTCTCACTACATCAACCAGCTCCACAGTCTTGACTAAAACTACTCTGTCACACACCAAGGCCAACACACAGGTGTGGTGCAGTAAGCTGCTATTGAGTGATTGCTTGTGTGGGCACAAGTCCATTACAGAATATTCAGTTGCATGTAGCAGTTATATGTACTAAATTAATGTGGCTGTTCTGCTCGGCACTATAGGCTCCCACTGTATCAGTAAACCAGTCTCCAGTCATGATTGCCCCACAACCCTCCACAGGGAAATCAACCTCCTCATCGATTCCTGTTGCCTGTGCAGAAATGCCCACAGTCAGCCAACTCGTCAACAGTATGCATGCACCCTTTTTGTTTGTTTGTTTGTTTTAACCAAAGTTTAGTCTTTCAGCTATTCCCAGACAGTTATTAAACATCCCTTTTTTTGAATACCATTTCTTTCAATTCAATTCAACATCGGTTTATTTTATTTATGTTGCAGTTTAAACAATATTAATTGTCACAAAACAACTTTTTAAAAAAGAAATCTGAACATAGCTTTGTATTTAGATATACAGTATATAACATCAGTCTCGGTAAAGGGGCTCTAATTATAAAAAATGGGAAAAATAATAGTTCTAGATAGACATTTGTGCCTTGTAAAAGGGAGCTTAAAAAGCTTGTATAAAAGGTTTTAAACATTACACATGCTATAATGTTTTAAACACAGCTGTTTCATATCGTCAGTGAGTGATTTGAAGTAGTTGTTTGACATTCGTTCTGTTTTTAATCAGGAGAAATCAACTACATCACAGGGTGCAGCTCATTGAGCCAGTCACAGCAAGGCACATTGTTCCCTGAGCAAGTCACAGCAGTGTGTGTACTGCTAGCATTTTTTGTGGATTTCTGTGTCTGTCTTTACTGCACGTAGTGCTTATACATATTTTTAACTTGCTGTCTTTTGGATGCTGAAATGTATAGATCCTCATAACTGAGCAATATTCCTGTAGTAATAATCTAATGATCTTGACTATAGAAGACGATGGGTAAAGGATCAGTTATTGGAGAAGGTTTAGTCAGTTGATTCATGCATCTTAAAAATTAGAATATCACATATATTGTCATTTAATTCAAAAAGTGAAACTATATTCTACACTCATTATACATGATGTATACATTTACATTACACTTGTAAGCCTCATAATTTCAATGATTATAGCTTATAGCTGAATAAATGCAGTATCTTAAAATATTAGTTCAGTACACGCAACCAAAATCATGGGGAAGACTGCTGATTTGACAATTGTCCAGAAGACAATCATCGACACGTTCACAAGAAGGATATATGAAAATTTGACTGGAAGGGAAAATGCGTGAAGAAAAGATTCTAAAGCAACAGGAATGACCATTGCAGAATGAAGATTGTTGAGTAAAGCAGTGTCAAGACCATGGGAAACCTTCACAAGAAGTGGAGTGAGGGTGGAGTCCGTTCATCAAAAGCTTAAGGAAATGGGCTACAACTGGTACATTGCTAGTATGTCGCCACTCTAAAACCAGAAGTAAAATCAGAAGCATCTTACCCAGGCTAGGGAAAAAAAAGATCTGGACCATTGCTTAGTGTATAAAGTCGTCTTTTTTAAAAAAAGTAAATTTTGCATTTCATTTAAAAAACAAGGTTTCAGAGTCTGAAGCAAGAGTGGAGAAGTCTGGTGTGAAGTTTCTATAGTCTGTTATGATTTGGGGGCCATGCCTTCTCTTGGTGTTGGTCCAATGTGTTCTATTAAGTCCAAAGTCAACGCAGCATCTCCCAGGGATTTTGGGGCACTTTTAGAGCTACAACTAACTGGTTTGTTGACTCATATTACTTTGCTTGATTGGCCAGCTACTGCACCTGACCTGCCTGAAACCTATAGAGAATGCCTGAAAACTATAGAGGGTTTTTTCAAGAGGACTATTAGAATAACCTGAATGACTCATCAATAAGCTGATGGTTGCTATTTAAACAACCTGGTCTTCAGTAATGGGCCATCAGTGCCACAGGCTGATCATCTTCATGCCACGCATACTGATGCAGCAATTTATGCTAAAGGAGCCCCAGTACAGTACTGCTCTGGAGGAGAGTTCTTAAGATATAATTTCTCATTGAGAAATACTTTTTCTCATAGGAAATAATGTAAATGATAATCCATTTTAGCCACCCCAAAATATTACTAATATTACCCATTTCCAACACTGTTTTAGACAGAAAGAAAATGATAAAATTTTGAAAAAACATGTAAATGAAATTAACATTAAACCTCACTTAAACTGCCTAACCTGAGTATAGAGTACATAAGTGATACTTTTCAGAAGTTGGACATTTCTATATTATGAATCTTAAAATATTTTAATATTTTGAGAATGGATTTTAGATTTTCATGACATACCTGTAAGCTGTTTTCATTGAAATTAGAACAACAAAAAGTTTGATGTACAGTGGAATCTCGGATTGCGGGTAATGCGGTTTACGAGTGTTCCGCAAGACGAGCAAAGATGTTTAATAAATTTTGACTTGAAAAAGTCAAAAGTCAGTATCATGTATCACACATGCGCTTCTTGTTTTGACACCGAGCGTCACGTCATCACAACTGAGCCAATGATTTTTCTCTCTTGCGTTGCGAAATTGTGGGTAATCTTCTGCCCTGCTGGGTCTTAGTGCTCATCTCTTTACTGGTTTAATCAACATCTCCCTCTCTGTTTCAGCATGTCTCCTATGTGTGTGTGCGTGTAATTTGACACCGACACACACATACACACACACACACACACACACACACACACACACTCTCTCTCGCCTTTACACCCCTCTCCCCGGCTTCACACATGCATACAGACACGCACTCTCTGCTCTACACAGAAACTCTGTTCCGTCGCAATTCTTTTCAAAGGTAAAGTGCTGGTTCATTTGTGTTTTTTTTTTTTTTTTTACTTTACTTTACTTTACAGCAGTGATTCTGTTAGTAGGCGCTCACGCGAGTGTCAATAGAGAGATTGTCTGCGCACACAAATCTGTTGCTTATCTGTCGGGATTTATTTTTACTTTTTTAAAGGTAAAGTGCAGGTTAATTTGTTTTATTTTTACTTTATATATTGTATTAATTATTTTGTGTATTTATTTTTTGGGGCTGTAGAACGAGTAATTTGAGTTTTCATTATACGATTTGGAAATACGATTTGCCAATTATGCTCGTAATCCAAGGTTCCACTGTATTTCTCCTTACATATTATGAGTATAAGAGTTTTTACATATTTTAATTACATTTATATATTAAAAAAAAAAATATATATATATATATATATATATATATATATATATATACATACATTTATATTATATAATATAATAAAATGTGGTGTGTGTGTATATACCACATGTATATATGCACATCACATTTAATTTTATTTAGGTGAAGTATATATGACCTAAAGTATGTGGACACCTGACCATCATACACGTATATGCTTGCTGGACATCCAGTTTCCCTTTGCTGCTATAGATTTTGGAACATGATTGTGGTAATTTCCTATTTAAACAAAAGTGCATTAGTGAGATCAAGCACTGAAGTCTGGAGAGAAGGCCTGGTGCACACTCCTTGTAATTCATTCTGAAGGTGTGCAGTGGGGGGTGAAGTCAAGGCTCCAAGTAGTTCTGCAAAGGTCTTGCACACCATCCTTGGCAAAACATGTTTTTACGGACAGTGACATTGTCATGCGTAGCATGTTTGAACTAGGCCCCTTCCAGTAAAAGGAAATCTTGAAGCTACAGCATATGAAGGTATTCTCGACAATTTTGTGATTACATCTCTGTGGTAACAGTTTCCAAATCGTTGAAACCTTTCCATCCTGTTATTTAGAACCACAGTCTGGGGTGACTGAAGAAGAGGGCATTAATTTGGAGGAGATCCGTGAATTTGCCAAGAATTTTAAAATTCGACGGCTTTCACTGGGGTTGACACAAACACAAGTGGGACAAGCGCTTACAGCTACTGAGGGTCCAGCTTATAGCCAGTCTGCGATCTGCAGGTCAGTTTGTTTCCAATGTTGATTTGTTGTTCCCTTCCATTCTACTTATTCTTTTATCTCATTATATTAATTAGAAAATACATACAAATATTTAAAGCATTTGAAGCATCTTAAAATTTTTATTTCAGGTTTGAGAAGCTTGATATAACACCCAAGAGTGCCCAGAAGCTAAAACCAGTTCTAGAGCGTTGGCTTGCTGAAGCAGAGCTCTGGAACCAGAAGGGCCAGCAAAATCTAATGGAGTTTGTGGGAGGTGAGCCATCCAAGAAACGCAAACGGCGCACCAGTTTCACACCACAAGCCATTGAGGTCCTGAACAGCTATTTTGAGAAAAATGCACTTCCAACTGGGCAGGAGATCACAGAAATTGCCAAGGAACTAAATTATGACAGGGAAGTTGTACGAGTTTGGTTTTGTAACCGCAGACAGACATTGAAGAATACCAGCAAGATCAATGTGTTCCAAGTGCAGTAGTGTACATTACAAGCCAGGAAGGACAAAGAGATATATGCATGGATATAAATTGTTCTTTTGTATTGTAAGATGTTAAAGATTGTGAAAAATGTTTGGGAGATTCTAGGTTGGTTTTCACATCAAAAGCATTGGCCTTGCAAAAATGGTCAGTATGGCACAAATCATGATGGGATTTGGTCATGCTTTTGTTAAATATGCATGTGAACTTGCCATTTGAATGATCAACACAACTGCAAAACAAATTGTACAGGTTTTCATAATGTTAATATAGCACTGACAGAATCTCCTAAAACATAATGTATTTGCTTTTTTTCTGTGTGAATACATCATATTTGATGTAATTTTTTACCCACTTCTTTGTGCCATTGAATTTGCAGCTAAGATTGAATTCTTGTCGATTGTGTATGACCAAGTCTCTGACATTTAGAACAAAACTGACATTCAGAAATGTAATTTTCAGAAATGTATGTTTGTTAGGACTGTGACATTAAATGCATTGTTTTAGCTTTGTGTCTTTTTCTGGACTTCTACAGCTAGTCTCTTGTTAGAAATTCTGTTGATCCCATATTTTTCTGTAGTATGTAAAAGAAACACCATAGAGTCATAGCATTGTGGGCTTTTCCTGTCCATCTTGGAGTTAAATATGCAAGATGTTCATGAATACTGGTTTCTATTAATTTAAATACCGAAAAGCTAGAAAGTATAAAATATCTAGCTTTTCACTGAATAGAAAAGTGCTATTTGTAATGCAAATGTGGGTTAGGGTTAGTGGGTATAGGACAGGGCAACTCAAATCTGTTCCTCACCTGTTGGACCTCTATAGTGAACTGCCTTTTCAGATTTCGGTTTTACATGGCAGAAGAGATTTCACTCACATTTATGTAAACATTTGGTTTTAAAAACCTTGGTTTATTTATTAAGACTCTATTTTCTGTGTGATCTTAAATGGACAGTGCTACTACAACTTGCTGTGTTTTTGTTGAAATCTGATCTTTGCCTAAAAATTGTTCTAAAAAATTAAATATTTTTATCTCTAGGCATACAAGTTAATTTAAATGGGTAATTGAATAGAGGTTTGAGTTTAGCATGCACTCCCATGTTTAAGGAACATGGTCTATGTTCCTTTTGACTTATATTTCCCAGTGAAGTTGACTGCAGAGCATAATCAACTATGTTGAGTAAGATTCAAACCATGGGGAGCACAGCTGATTAGATGCTAATAATTATATTTTATACTTTTTTCTTTACATTCTTCAAATTTATTTCCATTAAAAAAAAAAAAAACCCTAAAGCTGCGTTGTGACAATGACAGTGGTTAAAACTGCTATAAAATAAAATTACATTGTATTAGTAAAAAATGAATTGTGTGCAGTGTTGGAAACAAGTCAACAATGGTTGGAAACAATTTAGACATAAGTCATTGTGTCTTGCTGTAGCCCAAAAATAAACTTAGACTTTTTATTGTCATTGTACAGTTGTAATTGTATTGTCATTGTAAACTCCATGGAGACATGGAATTAATTTAATTAATGAGGCGTTATTTATTTATTTTTTTAATCAAAGTTTTTTTATTTATTTTCAAACTATACAAAGAAAACACAACAAAAGAGAACACAAAACCAACCTCCCACCCCAACACTAGACAAATACAAGGATGCTGTAACAATCAGATGTCCATAAAAAGATTTAAAAAAAAACAAAATAACATATGCAAGTAATCTTCCCCACAACCTTCCTTTACAGTACAATATTATCAGCGTTCATGCCCTCAGCAAAAGTTAAGAAAGGCTGCCAAATATTATAAAATGTGTCAGTAGATCCCCTAAGAGTATATGTAATTTTCTCCAGCTTAAGATGGTACATCACTTCCCTTATCCAGTGGCTAAATGTAGGTGGATCAGGGTCTTTCCATTTAGTCAGTATCAGTCTCCTAGCCAAAAGGGAACAGAAAGCCAATATTTTAATTTTTCTTTGGTTCAAACTAGTGTTTTCTGGGGCCACACCAAACAATGCAATAAATGGAGATGGCTGTACTATCTCTCCAAATAATTCAGAAAAGGTCTCGAAAATATTAGTCCAGAACATGTAGAGTCTTGGACAAGTCCAAAACATATGCAGCAGAGTTGCAGGAGCCTGCCTGCATCTATTACATGTGGTATCTACATTGGCTTTGATCTTAGAAAGTCTCACTTTTGACCAATGTGGACGATGCACAATCTTAAATTGTATTACAGCATGTCTAAGGCAAATGGATGAAGAGAAAATTCCCTGTATTACTTTGTGCCAGATTTCCTCTGAAATTGGTTCATCTAAATCTGTCTCCCATTTATTTCTGAGTAAATCTAAAGGTGTTGAATCATACATACTGAGTAATTCATAAATCCTGCGTATAGTTTGTTTTTGTACTGATTTACATTTAAATATTGAATCTAATAAAGAAAGTGGAGGGCATGATGGGAAATTATTAGAATTCAATGCCACAAAGTTCCGAAGCTGCAAGTATCTATAGAAATGTGATCTGGGAATATCGTATTTCTGTACCAACTGTTTGAAGGATGCAAAATTTCCATCAATATAAGGCTGAGACAGTGAGACCAAACCCTTTCTAGCCCAATCTTCAAAAGCATTATCCATCATTGATGGAACAAACATGTAATTTTTAGCAATTGGGGCAGCCGGTGGTAACTCCGCACATTTATATTATATAATATATATTTAAGTGAAAACGATAGTCTGACCTGATTCCAGATTTTAACTGAATGTATAACAACTGGATTAGAGGTCAAACTAGAGATTGGTTGAACAAATGGTATTTTGGAACACAATAGTGCTATTAGAGAGGTGGGGCTAACTGAAGCCGACTCCAGAATTGGTCCAAACAGGAGGATGTCATTATTTAACCAGAACATCAGTGCTCTTATATTGGCTGCCCAATAATAATACAGGAAATTTGGAAGTGCCATCCCTCCTTTTGCATGAGGTCTCTGCAGTATGCTTCTTTTAATTCTTGGTGTTTTTTTGTTCCAAATAAAGGTTGAAATCTGATTATTTAATTTGGAGAAAAAAAGATTTTGTTAAGAATAAGGGAAGGCATTGAAAAATATACAAAAACTTGGGCAATACACTCATTTTTATTGTATTAATTCTTCCACCCAATGAAAGATGGAGGTGGTCCCAATGCTCAAGGTCTTGTTTTAAATTAGATAAAAGAGGTGGATAATTGACTCCATACAAGTCTTTATGATCATGCGTAACCCAGATCCCAAGGTATTTAAATTTTTGGGGGCTAATTTTAAAGGGAACTGAGCTTAAAGACGACAGACTGAATCCATCACCAACAGACATCAGTTCACTTTTCTGAATATTAACTTTATAGCCAGATATTTTGCCAAAATCTGTAAGTAGAGTCACTAACTTGGGTAAATTTGTCACGGGTTGTGACAAGTATAATAACATGTCGTCCGCATAAAGCGAAACCTTATGCTCCAATCCTGCCCGCTGAATACCCTTGATATCGGCTCTCTGTCTCAAATTTAAAGCAAGTGGTTCCATTGCAACTGCAAATAGAATTGGAGACAGAGGCCATCCCTGCCCCGTGTCGCCTTGAAGCTCAAAATAATCAGATATGCTGTTATTAGTACGCACAGCAGCTAATGGAGACGTATATAAAAGTTTTATCCATGATATAAGCTTACAACCAAATCCAAACCTCTCTAATGTATTGAAAAGATAACACCACTCCACATGGTCAAATGCCTTTTCCGCATCCAATGAGAGAACTACCTCCGTTGTGCCGGGTGGAGAGGGGCCATAAAGAATGTTCAACAGTCGTCTAATGTTAAAAAAAGAATAACGATCCTAAAAATAAACCCTGTTTGGTCAGGTGATATGATGGAGGGCAACACCACTTTTAGCAAGCACTTTGGCATCAGTATTAAGAAGGGAGATTGGACGGTATGAGCTGCACTCGAGAGGGTTCTTGTCTTTTTTAAGGATTAATGAAATAACTGCCTGACGCATGGTTGGTGGTAGGGATTTTAATGAAAGTGACTCTTCAAAAACTGATAACAATAAAGGGGAAAGCTGTTCTGAAATTTTTTAAAAGAAATCTGTTGGGAAACCATCCGGTCCCGGTGATTTGCCACTCTGCATAGATCTAATTGCTGATGCTATTTCCTCGACCGTGAGATTTTCTTCCAATTCAGCAGCTGTCACTGGATCTATAGAAGGGATATGTAAATTATCGAAAAAGACATCTAAGGCAAGAGGATCGACACATGAATCGGAAGTGTATAGTGACTGGTAATAATTTTGGAAACATGAATTAATTTTAAGGCTATCAGTATTTTTTAAGCCTTACTGATCATTAATTACAGAAATAGACTGATTGGCAGTCCTTTGTCTTAGCTGATGAGCAAGTATTCGCCCAGTCTTGTCCCCATGCTCATAAGACATATGTCTTGATTTAGAAATAAGATATTCAGCCTGACTTGTTGACAGGAGATCAAACTCAGTCTGTAATAGTATCCGCTTTTTCATTATGTCTGCAGAGGGTATATAACTATATAGTCTGTCTAGTATCTCACCAGCCAGCTCTCTAAGGCGTACTGTGTTGTTTTTATTTTTTCTTGCGCAATATGAAATTATCTGGCCCATACAGTCGAAGAGGCCATCCTTGGTGTTTGATTGATCACAAGGAATAATGTGATCTCAGAGGAAATTAATTCGGTAAACGCTTCCTCTGATAGAAGCAGAGAGTTGAACCTCCAGGGACGGTAACTGGATTGTGTATTGGGGATAAGCATTTTCATAGTTAGGGGACCATGATCAGATATAACTATAGCTCCGTAATGACACTTGGTAATGAAAGGAAGAAGTCTCTTGTCCAAAAAAAATTATCTACACGGGAAAAAGTTTTATGAACGGAAGACAAGAAGGAATATTCTCTGGAAGTAGGATTACGAAACCGCCAAACGTCAGCTACACCATATGATTTAAGAAAAAGTTTAATTGTACGTGCTGATTTAGAAAGGGGAGCTTTTTTGGACGTACTACGGTCTAAAACGGGGGAGAGTGCACAATTCATGTCGCCACCAAGAATAAGGTGGTGTGATGTCATATTTGGTAACTGAGAGAAAAGATTTGAGAAAAATGCAGGGTTATCCCAGTTTGATGCATAAATATTGGCTAGGATGACTGGGAGGGAATAAAGCTCGCCCACCACAATAACATATCGCCTTAAGGAATCAGCCTCTACACTAGTCATAGTGAATGCCGTATTTTTCTTAATAAGTATGGCCACACCTCTTGCTTTTGAATGAAAATTGGAGTGATATATCTGTTCCGCCCCACTCTCTCTAAGCCGGAAATGATCAGTTGTACGTAAATGAGTCTCCTGAAGAAATGTGATGTCTGCATCAAGTTGTTTTAAATGTGCAAATATCTTTTTACGTTTCACTGGATGGTTAAGTGACTTGACATTCCAGCTCATGAAATTGACTGAACAGTCATCCAGCCCTTTAGAAGTTTTATACCTGTCATCTTAAAGGGAAGTGTTTATATATATGAAATCTATAAAAGCAACATGACAACAAATCAAAATTAACATGGACATCTGACAGAATTGGTCTGGTAGAAAATAAAAAACGATAAACCCCCCTCCTCCCCCCTTATCACCTACAAGAACATGGTGAACTTGATACCTTTTGAAAACTATTCCAACATTAAGTGTTTGTGTTGGGAGCTCTACAGAGCCAACAGCTCATGCTCCCGCCAAACCCACCATACTAAAGTAACTCAAATAGCGCATTATGATGTATCGTAAAATCTGCGGAATAACATAGTAATAACAATAACAATGGTAATAACATTAATAACAATAGGAAAAGAAGTAAATAAAATTAAGCCTAATGGCACCGGCAAAGGCAATAATATTAGACACTTCTCTTAAAATGCAACTAAGCAACTCAAGCTCACAATTGAGAAAGAGCAATATTATATAATTATTAAAAGATATAGTAAAAAATCAAAAATAAAATAAATGAATAATAATAATAATAGTAAATTAAATAAATACAAAAAGAGAAGGAAACCTTAACTATGCATTTATAATAGAATCAGTGATGTTTTCATCAGCAGCGAGACTATTAAGTAAATATTGTCGTGTCAAAATTATCCGTGGAAAGTCTCCCGCTCATGACTGAACAGTACCTTCTACATCCTCTGAGAGGAGCTAAAAACAGTGCAGACACAAAGGTCACTGCTCCCCTGAAGCGTGATCTAGGCTGGAAAACGGTATAGACGGATAGAAGTCAAGTGTTTCCAAGCCTCTGTGGGGATAATGTTCTTCTTAATATACCTCATCGCTTCCTCTGCATCTGTAAATACCTTTTCTCTTCCGTCATGTGAAACACGTAAATGGGCTGTGTATAAGATGCCAAACTGAACTCCCTGACGGTTACGCAGTCATTTCCGAACCTCCGTGAACGCGGCCTTGGCGACGCTCGCAGTATAATCCGGAAAGATGGCGACTGATTCTCCGTTAAATCTCAGCGGAGCCCGAGCGCGCACGGCTCAACACCTCGACACAGTCTTGGTGATAGTGAAGTTTAGCCATGATGACACGCGGTTTCCCATCCGATCTTCTTTGAGCCTGAATCCTATGCGAGTAGTCCACAAGCACATCTCTTTCCATTTGTAATGTTTCTCTCAGCAGCCTCGAAACAAACGCAGTGGAGTTTGATCCATCCATCTCAGCTACTCCCACAATCCTGATATTACATCTTCTCATTCTTCCCTCCATGTCCTCGCATTTCCCTCTCAGCTCAGCTATCTCTGTTTTTAAACCAGTCCCCACATATTTTAAAGTTGTCACCTCGTCTGACCACGTTGATAGGCCGCCTTCCACCTCCTATATCACGGTCTTCATCTGCTCTATTTCGGTATGAAACGCCGCCGCATTATTTATAATTTCCTTTTAAACGGATTGTATCTCGTTTTCAAGGGAGCTGAAATCATCGGGAAGCGCATTTTTCAGTTCAGCCTTACTTACTGCTGAGATGTCTTTTTTTAATGAGTGAAGAATCTCGGATTTTAAGGCCTCAACATCCATTTTCTCTGGACTGGCCGGAGGGGGTGGTGTTGCTCGAGACCGAGTGACGGTGGAGCACGAAGACAAGGCGACATTGGGCCTAGTGGTGGATGATGCGTCGTATTTATATTTGCGTAGCTTTTCCGCCATTGACCCGCATATTAATTTTATATAAATTTTCCCTGAAATCATATGAGATTTTATATAGCGTTTTGTAAAATAAAGCGCTTATTTATATTTTAAAAAAAAAACAAGAGTTTGGCGAGAGCACGAGCCAAACACGTCCTACTCCATTGCCCTGCAAGAGCGCCCCCACCCCGCCCCCCCTTTAATGAGGCGTTATTATCAAGGATGACATACATTTTGAAATGTGTCATGTTTGTTGCAAAATGCATTTAATATTTTGTTTCGATAGTGCACACTTCACAGTAGCAGCAGCAGCAGGTATTTGAGGTGCTTACATTGCCATGGTAATGCATGAAGAAAGTTATGATTGCATTGGTGATTTTGCAGGGTATTCCAAATGGGGAATTTGGTCAGAGGAAGTTCCCATATGCAAAATTCCCTGAGTAGGGAGTACACTAAAGTACACTTGAATGAAATGCTGCAATAAACTTCAATGTCATGGTCAATGGTATTCAATATCAAAGTCTGGTCTTCACCACACAGGTTTGTGGATTTGTGCCATGCCTTGATTGAAGGAGATTCCTGAATAATCTTCTAAATTTATATATTAAAATGTAAAGAGTTTGGCCTTCACCAATCTCTTAACTTTCGTTAACGTTAAACAGCTGCTAGTTCATGGCTGGTGCTAGTGCTAGTGGTTCAATAGTGAACCTTTTAAGAACTGGCTTCCACTATGGATTCATGTCATTAATCTACTGGATACATCAGATTTCTTTACTTTCCTAGCAGCAACATTGGCAAACTACAACATAACTTTGTACGTAGTTCTCCCAGCTGTGCAATATATATTTTTAAATAATTAAAAACAACTTATCAATAAGCAACATTCATCCTGCTTAGTCGCGATTTGTGTCACTTCCACCAATCAACGTGCTGAAAGATGTTGTTGGGCCATACAACAGCCATCATTGGCCAAATGTATATTACATTCATAGTGGTTTAGCACTACCATTGAAAACTGAGAAATCTAAAGGTAGTCATTTTTATTGAGTTTATCGTGTGTTAGCCTTCATCATTCGTTGAGTGTGGGATGTAATATTTACATTTAAACATTGTGTTTTTGGGTTGTGTTGAAATAGGATGTAAAAGCTACGTTTCACCTTGTTACTTTTAGTTCTACTGTGTTTACACACACTGGAAGAATTATAATGACCTTACATTTGCCCCATAAGAAATTTTACTATGGTAAACTACTTCAGACCTTACCAAGGAAGACACGTTCTCAGTTTTTAGATTAACATGACAGGTACTGCAGCATTTCAGTGGTACTGTTTTATTTCTACGGTGTTTGCCACATGACTTTGGTGAATTCCAATAGTGCTTACTGGGTATGACAGTGGATACCGAATATACTGTACAGTAGTAGTTTGTATTACCAGTCAAATGTTTGGATACACCTTCTAATTCCATGGGCTTTTATGATTTTTATTTCTTTCTACATTGTAAAACAATGCTGAAGGCATCCAAAATATGCTATTTCTCTTTTGAACAATTGAAATTGAGATGTGTCTGCTACTTATGTTCTGTAAAACCCTTCATAAAAGGTCCGAATTTCACCTGCTGACCCAGAAGGACAAAGTGTGAAGCCGTGTCAAACACGACGTCTATGACGTTTGGTCGTAAACTAGGGCCAGGATCGCCGTAACGATCTCAAAATGGACTCCAAAACTAATAGTTTACAGATAAACATTACACGTTTTCGTTTTAAGGTAAGATACATACACTTTATTACACTGTATTATTTAATTGCTAATTTGAGGTGTGGTCTGGGTCCGGACTTGCTTTATAGGTTCAATATGCACGCAGCACGCCCACGTTTGACATTAGACCCTGCCCAATCTGAGAGGAGCTCTGTGCAATTTATGCACGCACAGCAGCTGTAACTCTATTAAATATTAATATCTCCAGCTATGACATTATGCTTTAACTGTAGCCTCTTTCACCTACCCGCTTTTCTGCAGCTGTGTCCTTAACTATCACACATGTTCCATTTTAATTTTCAACAAAAATCCAAATATCGTTTCAACTGCAAAATGCTTCATAACAGCTCTAATCTAAGGTGCCGTTAAATAGTGGTTCCTGAGGCTTATAACTTTGAATTAACCTCAACTTTTTAGCACGTTTTGATCTTGATTTACTGGAATGGTCTTCATGACAGCCAGTTTCATCATGGTGCTTGGTGGGTTTTGCAAATTCACTTGACAAATACTGTTCTTGCAAGAACTTTTCCAGAACAAATTACCTTCGTGTCCTAAAAGAACAACTGACTTTGGCTGCCACTTAATTGCCTAATGCCATATGTGTCATTTCAGAGTTTTGATTTCTCCAGTATTGTTTGAGAATGAAGAAAAATAAGTCCAAACGTTTGACTGGCACTGTACTCTATTGTACCATATTAGATATGCAAGTACAGTACAAACTATTTGTAAGTTATAGCACACACTCAAAAAAAAAAAGTTGTTGAATGAACATAACTAAATTATGGAAAACTTTTCCATCCAATTGAATTGAGTTTCTCTAACAAGATCTAACCAGTTTGAAATTATTTGTTGTAATCATGTTACTTGAACATAAATGAATTTAATCAAAAACAAAAACTAAAATTTGGTTATGCCTAATAGAAAAATTCTGGTCAGATTAACTACATTGAATTTCGCCATCCATAATAAATAAAATCTTGCTATATTAACTGCATTCAATTTTGTCATATGTCAGCTACACAAATTTTTGTCCTGCATACAAGATAGAATTATACCTACATTATTTACTTCCAAATGAGATACTTTAAATTAAGTTTAACTAAATTAAAAACTCTTTCACAATAACAATAAAGAGTACATGTATAGTCCACTGTGCATAAAAAAATGAATGAACAAGTCAATATATTTTGGAAAAATCTGTATTTAAATCAAATACCAGAAAATAAACAGTAACCTCTGCTCAAGCTATGAGCAAACAAGAAATAAACAATTTCACTTCAAAGTGCAAAATATCCAGTGCCAGTACAAAAGCACAACATTCCACAAAATAAAACATTTTCCAGAATTTACCCTCATAACTGTTAAAAATGAAATGAGTAACTAGTAACTTAAAACGTGTAGGAAATATTTTGGAATATTTGGAAGGAATCTTTTGCTCACAAGAATATTTTTTCATAACTGAATTTATTTTATTTTTTTTATAAAAATGAAAAAATAAAATGAAAAATCAAAATGTCCTCTTCTCAGAAAAGAAGGTGCAAAGTAAAGTGCAAGAGTGAGAAATCCCATACAACACGAACACAAAGGGATCCTTAAGCATTTCCATGAGTCTTAGGTGAAGAGTTTGGTCTTCAAAGTTTGTGCTTTGTTAGAGAGTTTTTTAGAGTCAAGCTCCAGAATAATTTTCTGCAGCACCTCAAACGTGTAACGGAGCTCTTGTGGATATGTAAGATTCAAAGAGTATATTAGGCCAACTAACATGGCCGTAGCCATTACTACATTACCCACTCCAGAAAGTACCTCCACACCTTCCAGCACAATGCCTACGTCTTCTGGGTCTTCTGTCGCATCTGCAGAATTATGCCTTATGACATAGATGCCCAACGTGGTCTTCTTAATGTCCGCCTCTGTGCTCTCCTCTGAGTTCTTTGGGGAAGAAAAAGTAAACACAATTAATGTCACAGAAGAGACTGTCTAATTTTGTATAAAATATACAAAGGTGTAACGATAAGAAATTTAGTTCTGCTTACCAATTTTATTTTTAAAATGCCTTTTACATTTTATTTAAAATATTTGAGAATGAGGAACATTCTGTATACAGATCAGTTTAAGAAACTAGTTACTTATTTCAATTAAATATTTGAAGCTGGACATTAAAACAGTAAATCCTTTCATTCAACCTCTAAAAACCTATGTTTCCCCCCTCCCCCTTTCATTTTATTTAGAAGAGAACACTACTCACCAAATACTCCTTCACAAGATGTTGTGGATCTTCATTCAGATAGATGCACAACCCCTTGAGAATGCATTCTCGCTTAGTCTCAATGTTGTCGTTCTGAGAATACAGACATAATCATACATTTTATTAATGATGTTGATATTCATATAATTGACATACAGTAACACCCTCCAATATCTCATACACTACTGCCACAAAAGTGTTAGTTACATTAAAATGCAATTTAAAAAACAAGCAAATCAATAAAATTAAAACATACAACCTGAGACATTGGCACCATTGCATCCTGAATCCTTTTTCTGATTACGCCACCCTTTTTGAGAAACACTTTTAGCAGATCATCAGAAAACCGATCCAGTTGATACAGGAACTTGGACTGTAAAGGTAGGGTTGTGATGCGACGAAATTCAGCATTTATCTAAAGGCATAAGATAGAGAGGTCTTCTTTATAGCCAATTAAGCATAGACATGCTGGACAGCTCTCATATCATACAAAAAAGGAGACACCCAATGACTTACCTCACGCACTTGGAAAAGAGCAGGCCATCTACTTTTGAAGTCTACAACAAAAGGGGAATCATGGACAATTTCATGCCTTCTGTAAGCAAACGTCATGTCCATCAACTTCCTCACAATTTCACTGTTGTTGTTTTTTTGCAATTCAGCAAGGAGTTCCACCCTCATCTTTTCCTGGCTTTCTGTTGTTTGACCATCAGGAAACACTGGGCAGTAATTCACTTCTGCCTTTTTAGGTTTTTTTATCCCATAGGCAGGGCTATGCTTTCCTTCTGGTTTGTGCTTAAGGGCGTTAACAGTCACTTCAGGGCACCCAAGTCCTCTCAATGTTCTCCTGTAGTTGGCAAGCTTAAATTTCAAACTCATCTTCCATCCGCTGTAGCCACTCTCAGAACCTTGCTCTTTGAGGCACGGATGTTTGTCTACCAGTGCTTCAGCTACATCACTAAATTCTGAGTAAGATGGATATGCCTTGAAGTTAATAATTTCCTCTGCCAAAGCATCTAAAATACCTGACTTAAGTTTGGGGTCTGGAATCAAAAATTTGCCACTGGACCTGAATGCGGAGTTGCCCTGATCCAGTTTTAATTGCACATCGTAAGGGAAGCGAGGCAAAACAAATGGTGATGGCCATAAAGATGACCTTGCTGATGTAGAGTCAGAAGATGACAAAATGTCAGTGTCCGAAGCTGAAGTAGAGGAGTTCTCATTGTCAGCATCATGGAAGTCAGAAGAATGAGAATGGGCAACCGGACTGACGTCAGGAACATGGCTCACGCAACTGGCGTTGGCGTTCAAAAAAACAACCCTGACAGTGTCTTTGTCACTGAGGTTAGAAACAGATTTCAGATTCATGAACTTATTGAAGTCTTTGTCCATGTACTGAAGACGAAATTGCTGCCCTTGGAGATCACATTCATCTTCTATCTTTTTTGACAGTTCATGTACAGATGATGGCATGCCATCATTGAACGTGAGCTTCTGTGAATTTTCATTTTCCCATATGACCTGAAGTTTGAATGCCATCCTGAAATAATCTTTTCTAATCTGAAAAAAAAAAAAGAAAATTTTTAGTGTCAACCAGATATGAAGCCAATTGAGATACAAATTGTTAAAACTAAAAACATAGATTTTGAAATTGTTTATTCAAGAATATCATTACACGCCTAATATGCACAGGCGACAAAAAGCCAATAAATTTGAACCAAAATGGGAAATTGCTCATTAACATCGCTTGGCCAGAATATACATATAGTACTACAAAAGAAAAGCAAGAATGGTAAATCACAAACCTGTTACCGTCAGAAATCGTTTCAAAGTAACCATCCTTACACGTTCAATGGAGTAAGCTGCCAAAGGGTAAGAATCTAGTAAATCAGCAACTTCAACCAAGGTGATGTCACGTGTGGGATTTATTTCAAAGGCACGGTTGTGTTCTCTCTACCATGAGGACAGCCTTTTCACAATGAAGCACAATCTTTCCTGGACCATGCAGATTTGAAGGATCTCACAAAAGTCTGGCAGTCCACTTGTGGAGCCAAATGGAACGATCATTCCATTTCTGAACTCAACACCCTTACTGATTACACATTTGGTCAGATGTACTTCAGTTGTATTAGGATACTTCAATTTAATTTTCTCAGCAGCTGCCTGATTCAAAACATCAACTGAAACTGTTGATACATCATGGGCTTCAAAGTCAAGCTTCTGTAGGGAACAAGGCCTTGTGTAGTAGGAAATCATAAGCTGGTGTTTCACTGCTAATGATAGTGGCACATTCTTGAAGCATTTTGTATGCTTTGAGACCTGCTTGAAGAAGCTGTGTTTAGCTTCAAAACGCATTGTCCACTGCCCTACAAGTGGACCATATAACTTTATGAGTTCAGGGTAGTGTTCAACAAAATGATGTTTGGGTCGAAAAAGAATTCCTGGGAAAAGCTCTGTGTACTTCTGTCTATGCTCAGTAATTTTGCATTCAAGATATGCAATTGTGTCATCTGTGTGATATCTAGCAACAGAAAGTTCTACAATGTCCTTCAAATCCAAAAGAATATGCCATGCCAATTCATCCTCTGGAATCAAATGACCCAACATCAATGGGAGCAACCTTAATAGTGTCCAATTTTCATGTCCATTGCCCCCAATGGTGTTTCTTTTGGAAAAGTTTTGTGGTATCACATGTAATTTGTTTTTCTTATCTATTCCTGTATAAGGGAATTTAACAATGATTTTGTTGAGATGTTCAACAGTGACATATTTTTTAGACACAAGAACTGCAAGGCACTGTGCAAGCTCGATTGGCACGATTCCCTCCAAAAGATCATGCAAAATATCTGGTGGATAACCAGAGGTAACACAAAAGTGTTTAAGATGCTTTGTGAACACACACTCTTTTTTAACACCAAAGGATGGTTCATTTGTCTGCTTAACCAGCTTCACATGAGATTCATGACCTTCTTTAGGCCTTCGTACAAAACAACCAGAGCGGACCTCATTTGTCTGAATATCTGAGCGTTTTGCTAAGCAAAATCTACAGAAATATTCTCCAGAAAAATTTTCGATAAAGCCTGCTATCCCATGCGCTCCAAGGTTATCTGCTACTACAAACTGAAGAGCCCCTTTGAGGAATTTACCCAACTGAGAGACAAAGACTCCATGTTCCTCAAGAGTACACAAATCTTGAATGAGAGGTTCCAGAACTCTATAGTACCCAAATTTCTTAACATCATCAGTTTTGCAAAGCACTGCTAAGTAAATATTAGACAAAGCTGAATGTGATTCAGGAGTTAGATTGTTTAAAATCCAATAAATTGCACAAAGTTTGTGAATTTTTCTAGATGTACCAAGAGGATTGCAAATTTCAAAATCATCCACATATAAACTTAAAGACAGTCGCAAATCCTCCCCTGAGAAAAAAATGCTCTCTTTGTAAATTCTGCCATCCTTAAAAGTTCTGTATTCTTTAATGCCA
The DNA here is from genome assembly GCA_013621035.1 of Clarias magur. NCBI lineage: Eukaryota > Metazoa > Chordata > Actinopteri > Siluriformes > Clariidae > Clarias > Clarias magur. The sequence goes on along the minus strand of QNUK01000393.1, from coordinate 370,245 downwards.
TCACTATGCTGCTGACCGTTGTGGTTCTGAACGATGCCATCCACAACCTCTCTACTTTGCAAAATCTGCTGTAAAGATTGCAGTATGGGAATATACTGATATGTTCGGTTTTCTTTAAAATCAAGAATGTATTCTATTGGCTCTACAACATGAAAATTATCTTTGTAATACTTCTTGCGCAGGTAATCAGAGCTAAGGATACCACCCTTGCCAATAGCTTTGAACAAAGGGGTAGAGGAAGAGCCTGCTGCAGCAATTTCCTTTATAAGTGCTTTATGTACAATAATGTTATGGCTGTGCAACACGTCTTGAATATTATTAATCGAGAGGGGCACCGATGCAGATGTATGCAAAAAATGCAATTCCTCTAAAAATTCATTGACTACAGTAGCTGGCACATGACTAACATGCTCTAATTTTAACAATGCTGCAGCGAAGTTATTCTCAATTATTTTTGACAAGTCTAATTCTACAGAATCACTGCTGTGATGAACACTGACCGTTTCATCTACAGTACATGTGTCATCCTCCAAAATGTGCTCTTGCGAGTCATCAAAATCCCTTGTAGTTTTAATTATGCCAGGCTTGAAATCTTTGACTGAATGTGAACTATGCTTTCTGTTCTTGTGAGACTGAAAAGTTGCATATATATTTGTCTCAAAGCTACAACCAGTAAATACACACTGGACTGTCTCATTACTCCGTAAATGTGTATTATGATGCAGGAAAAATGCCCTTTCAGATGCAAGATCACTACATGCACATACAGGGCAACTATATTGATGATGGGATTTGTTCTTGTGACGTGTGTGTTTTGTGGACTCTACTTAAATGTATACAAATGCTATTCCATGTTTTGAAGGTACAACGGCAAGTCAAATATGGACATGGATAACGCCTGCTACAAGTATAATGTCTATGCTTTAGTCTGTAATGTTTAAGCAACTCAGACCTACTGGATTCCACAACAGTACACTCTTTACACTTCCACATGCACTGTGGGACAAAAATTAAGAAAATAATTAGGAAGGGGGGGATCTGAATTTCTGAAACATATTACATAATGAATTTGCACCTACCTCTAGTCAGTTAAAAGCAATTCCAACACTTTAAATTATGACGGTGCACTAAAACCTAAAATAGAAATAGTTAAATATAAAAACAGATTGATAACACTAGGTTGTAAGAGTATTACACAAATCCTAAAACATTTATGTTGAACTCAAATTAATATAATTACTGAATGAAATGCAATATTTTCAAAGAAGCAGAGGCTAGTGAAGAAATTTCCTGTATAACTGTTTTATGAACAATAATGCAATGGCTGTGCAACATGTCCTGAATGTTATAAATTCAGAGGGGCACTGCTGCAAATGTATGCAAAAAATGTCATTTTGCTAAAATGTATAGACTATAGTGGCTGGCACATGACTAACATGCTCTAATACTAAATAAAGAATTTGCACTTACCTGTAGTCACTTAAAAGAAGATCCAACGCTTTTTGATGACTGTCTACAACAACCTAAAACAGAAAATCAGAACAGGAAAGATGTTTTAACCAGATAAAAGTCTGGTTGTGGAAAAAGAACATATATCCTAAAACATTTAAATGTCAAACTTAATATAAATATGAAATTAAATGTAATATTTTGCAAAGATAATGTACAGAGTGTATTTTTGACACCATCCTATAACTTAAGAGTGTGGAACTGATTATTAATCATTTTACCTTACCTTTAGCCTTCCTGCTACATGGTTAAGAAATTTGGTTTATAATTATTTAAACTGTTACAGATTAGGTAGCACGGGGCACAGGCTGTCCATTTCATTAAACTCATTATGGTCGTTTAACTTGGTGTTATCTTGACACCAACATTTATGTCGTTTGATAGAATATTCAGTACATGCGAACGCTTGGAGGAACGTCGTGTTTTTACCTGGCAGACACCGGTAGACACCACAGCTCATACCCATGTTTTACATCAGGCTGCCGGTCAGTTTTTAAACCCGTTTCAGCGCAAAATGACTGAAATACCTTAGTCTTGCGACCTAGATGAGATTAGTTCTTAACACTGGCCCAACATTGAAATCGCATCACGATACTGTCCTTGCATCACGGGGTCCGAGGGCGCGCGCAGCTTGAAATAAGCCCGAGAGTGGAAAGGCTACCAATGAGCGCGCGAACTCGACAGGTGCTGACTAAAATACTGCCCGTTTTATATTTATTTATTTATTTGACATTGATGAGCGATAAGATATATATATAATTAAAAGAGACCTCGAATTTAGGAATATGTCTTGACTAATCATCCTAACAACAGCCGAATGCAGACCACAAAACAAGTTTAAAATTGAGGAAATAATTTGGCCATTTCTAATTACCGGGGCGTCGTGGTTACGATCCTAGTTCGTTCATTAATTCATAGTACTGAAAATATTGATAGGGTTTTATGTCCTCTCTGTTCCCATTACAAATTGTAATTCACCATGCTATTATGCTGTTAGTAAAAAATGGATGTTTAAACAGTAATAGCTGCAACCTGAAACCTAACATCAACTATTATTAAACAAACTCTAGCTATTATCACACAATTCTTAAATAACATTATTTTCTGACATGCAAAATGATATTAATAATCGTATTTTAAGTTAATTTTTTCATCAAATACATGGATGGTAATAAATTAAAAAAGTACCACTTACCTATCACACATGTCGTTTTCGCGCTGACCAGTTCATCCTCACCCGTTTCCGCTGATGACGTACATCCGGTTAAAACCAACAAAAATTGTTCATGTTGACCCAACTAGAAAAATTTTTGTAAACCTAATTGTTTTCTAAATTATGTTGACTAAATTAAATTCAATTAAGCTGGAACAATTTTAATCAATATTTATGTAATATCTACTCATTATAATTACTTAAATTGAACAAGCAACAAAAATCTTTTTTTTGAGTGCAGGCAGTACGATATTGGACAACAGCTGTACCCAATAAGTACCATGTATGGTGGAAATTCTGTAAATATTATAAAATATTATAAATTCATACACTGGGTAAGAGCAAAGTCACAAAGGTTTTATTTTAAACTTCTGCAGAAGGACCAGTCTCGTACAGCAAACAATTGCAGCATGGAGAAAGGTGATCTCTTTCTATTAGCTGTCCCATTTTATACACAAACATCTCTGCTAACATAATCAATGCCCCATGCATGAAGTTCCTACATTCAAACTCACTACTCTTTATGTGACCCAGCCCAGATGTCCATCCCTTATCATTAATCAGGGACAATTACAATCAGGTTGTTTCTGTACTATTCTCGGCCTTGTGTTTCTAAACTTCGGCAAACAAGTTTAAAGCTTCTGTAGTCTACATGGCACAATTACAAATTAATACATAATTAAAATTACACATGTTAATGAAAGCATTATATATTAACCTTTAGGGGTTACCATAACTCCTTAATGCTCTATAGTACCATACTAGGGTACATAGCAGACGGTACGTCACAGATATTCTATTTTTAATTTTCAACAAAAATCCAATTATCGTTTCAACTGGATTACATTTCCCCCTGACTTGTTAAATGTTTTTTTTACAGATAGTTTTTAGTTTCGTTGCTCAAATGCAATAATATCTGCAGCATCTCAACAAGCATGGTACTAATCAAATCACTGAACTAAATCAGATAGGCAAAAAATCTTATAATTAAAAGACAATTTGTTGTATTATACTTCTATCACCCCAGGCCGGACTGGGACACAATTTCAGGCCGGGAAATCCCACACCAACCCAGGCCATCCTACTCACCCCAAAAAAATTTTAAACCACAGACAGCCTTATTTTTTCTCTCTATACAGCTCTGGAAAAAATATAACAAATATTATTAAAATAATAATCTGTTTCTTATGTCTTTCTTCTTACAGGTGCATATATTGGTGAGATTAACAGTTTTGTTTCGTATTTTTTCATTTCTCCCTGTCCCTGGCTGAATCTGATGCGTGATCACTGCATCAGTGTTAGTGCTAGGCTGACTGTCTAGTTAATATTAAGTGGAGACCTTAATTTGAAAATAAGTGGAAAAACGTTATAAACCTCACAACTGAGCAGACATAATCTTCTAAATGGTAAAAATTTGAACAATAATGACTACATTATGAAAAAATATTTTTAGGAATATCAGAGTGGAAAATCAGACTTTATGCACTATAGCTCCCGTCTCCCTTCCTACCTGTATAAAAGAATGTGATATTTTGTGCCTGATAAAATACTCATGTAACCTTACGATAAATAATAATTTCTTTTAGCATATAGTATTTGAAGTGGTGATAGTATGACGCTACATCTAATATTTATTTGCAGGTCAAATTAAAAAGCGCTACAGTCATTTACAAATGAAACTGACTGCACTTGAAGCCCTGAATAAATCTGAAATTGCACAACCTTTCACTGCTTCTTCTTGAAGTGCTTTCTTTTTGCATGGCCTTTTCCTTTTTGCTCCACCTGGCCGCTTTCTCTCTATCCTAGCATGTCTGTTTAAACGCTTTGCTTCTTTGGGAGTGATACGGAGCGAACATAACTTAACGGTGCCAGTCAAGACTAACAGAATCAGATTAATGAACAGATTACTATTGTTATTATTTTTTAATTAACCAATTGAATGCCAATTTTGAAAAATCACCACTTTAGTAAACACAGGGTGGGCAATAATATAAAAAAATAATTATTATTATTATTACAACAAAAACACCTGGTACCACCTGTTCTGCTGGTCCAAGGGTGGAGTTCTGTTTTGCATCCCTGACATAACGTAATGCGCTATCGGACTTTGCTGCATACGTAACATTCAAATGGCCATCTGTGACCCCTGTGACCCCAATCCTTCACAGCAGAGCTCTGGTTAAAGAGAACAAGAACAGTCTTGTAAAGACAAAGATGATAAATTTTACTGACGTTCTAGTTATGGTAAAAACTTAAAGATATTAATAAGGCTATATACCACCAGAGAGTGTAAAATACTGTTTCTGGAATTATAATGATGTGTTAAAGCTACATATTATTTCATATTTAAAAAGCATTTTACTTTGTCATTCTTAGGAGTAATTACATGTTTTGTAGTTATGTTTTAAATTAACCTGGTATTTACCCAAAATTGTTTTTCATATAGATAAGGTAACCGATATAACACTCGTAGATGAGCATTAGCGACTCTGAAGCCAAACTAACACAGACGTTTTTTGTCCTTTAACTCACCAAATACTGAAGTGCCACTGCTCCTTAATTGTAAAACACTTCTAAGTTTTTCTCGAACCTTCGTTAGTTGAGCACTTGCATGGCTGTGTGTAGATGCGGTTATTAATGTTTAGCTCCCTAACTTCTGTACAATGTACCTAATGTTAGCCAAGCTCACCTCAGTGATGTCAGGATGCCTCAGTATAACGATTCGCGATAACACACGGGCCTCATGTATATGGTGCTAACTGTCTAAAATACCTGTTAGTTAATTGAATAAAAAATAAATAAATAAAATAATGTCGAGTCTTCACCTCTTTAGTGCCTTCAGTCTCGCGGGGGGAGGTCTTATAAAATCTTATAAATGAGCAAGTTCTTGATATACAAGTAGTATGCATGCGCTTTGTTTGACGAGTGTCACATGATCACAACTGAGCCATTGGTTCTTCTCTCTTGCGGGGATTATGGGTAATTGTCTCCCATGCTCAGTCTCAGTGCATATGAAGTCAACATCCATGCTCGTGTACTGTTTATTATAAAATTGTGACCATGTGTGTGTGATTAGAGAGGTTTCTTGTTAAAGATACAGTTTTTATAGTCTCTGTCAGAAAGCAGTGATTCTGTTGTGTGTGTGTGTGTGTGTGTGTATGTGTGTGTGTGCGTGAGTGTCATTAGTTTCCCGTTAGTTTGTGTGTGTGTGTGTGTGTGTGTGTGTTTGTGAAAATCTTCCTACACAGTAGCCCCCTCTCTTCTCCTCTCCTGTCGCCTTCACACACACACACACACACACACACACACACACACACACACACACACACACGCGCGCATGCACACACACACGCGCACACACACACACACACACACACACACACACACATGGACGTACACACACTAACGGAAACACTGCTCTGTTCTTAAAGTGCAGGTTAATTTTTACTTTACAGCAGTTATTTCGTTAGTGTGTGTGTATGTGTGTGTGTGTGTGTGTGTACATGCAAGTATCATTAGAGAGGTTCCAAGAAAAGTAAAAAATTATAATAATAACCTGCACTTTACCTTTGAAACGAATTCAGACAGAGCAGTGTTTCTGCTGCGCACACATACACACGCACATTAACAGAAACACTGCTCAGTCTGAATTCACTTCAAAGGTAAAGTGCAGGTTATTATTATTTTTTACTTTACATTTTGTAAGAATTTTTTTATATGAATATTTTTGGGTTGTGGAACGAATCATCTGATTTTGCATTATTTCTTATGAGAAAAATTGCTTTCATATACAACTGTTTTAATATACAAGCACCTCCCTGAACAAATTATGCTCGCAATCCAAGGTTCCACTGTACTATATTTTCTGAATATATACAAGGAATGTGTCTGTTATGTTAATTTAAATGATGTGTCTAAGTGACTGCACTTTTCATTTTTGTACAATGAGCGAAATGCATATGACTTTATTGTCACTTATGGGTTAGTATGACAGGTTTTGCTGTCATAGGTTAGATAAAAAATAAAAAAAAATTGCATGCCCAATAATGCAGTCACATTCATGTTACAAATCTGACTACAAATGTATTTATTAAGAGACTTCACATATTTGTGACTTCAAGTCTCTCTGGGCAAGAGCGTCTGTCAAAATACATAAATGTAAATCACATGATAAAAGTAAGAAAAATAGAAAGAAAATGTGTCACCAAAGCGATAGGGGGCAATGATGTGCTACAGCCTATTAAACCTTATGCACTCGACGAAGAAAACGTCTGCGGATCTTACCTTACTAACGCTAGTGAACAGGAGGAATAAACAAATGTCGGTCTTGTAAATTGACTTTTTTATGAATTGGTCTGTTCAGTCTCCTTTATTCCCTGATAAATAAATCTTAATAACATTTTCCAGCTACCAGGACCTGTTTAATATAACTTACGGTAACAGTTTCTCCTCTAGACCCCAGCTAGTTGTTTCAGACGGCGGATTAAAACATGGCGTGAAGAGGGGTCCGAAGCGTCGCAATTAACTTTATCTTACCCCTGAGTGGAATAAAGCGAGCGTCACGCAAGTATGTACTTAAACTGTTATGCCTGCTCCTCGTGTTTAATTGTCGTGAGCACTTAGTGAAGTTGGGATCCGGACAGATTTGTGTATGGAGAAAGTATTTGTTACTATCACCAGGTTTTCTTTAGCCTCGCACATGTAATTACACCAGGAAAAGTTTAAAGTCACCTAGTTTTTTAAATGATTGTAGATTTAATGATTGTAGATTGTGCTGATGTTCGTATCGTGTACTTAACTTTCAAATTACGGATGATAACCTGTATGATTTATATCGTTTCTCTTCTTAAGTGCTCTCAGGAATATTATGAAAATAATGTATTCTGTGTGACAGGTGCGTGTGATTCTGCTCTAGGTGTCTAGGGCAGTTTTGTTAATTTTGGTCATTGCAAGCTAAATAAGCGCCTCATCATGGCCTGGGCACTGAAACTGCCCCTCGCTGATGAGGTGATCGAGTCCGGGCTGGTGCAGGATTTTGATGCCAGTCTGTCTGGAATTGGCCAGGAGCTTGGAGCTGGAGCCTACAGTATGAGGTACTATATAATTGACTTTTTTGCAGCAAGAGCTACGTCTCCGTACACCATACGCATAGTACAGAAACTTTCTCTGAAAATCATCAGAGACACAAATGACATTTTATAAGCAGTAAAACAATAAATCATATTCTCTGATTCTTTCATCAAATTTTGTCCTTTATTATCCCTTCCTTTTCCTTTTCCAAACTTTACAGTGATGTGCTGGCACTTCCCATTTTTAAGCAGGAAGAGTCCAATCTACCACCTGATAATGAAAACAAGATCCTTCCCTTCCAGTATGTTCTTTGCGCTGCCACGTCACCAGCTGTCAAACTACATGATGAGACGCTCACCTACCTCAACCAAGGTCTGTTTATTCAACTGAATTACTGCATTACAGGATCTTTACCCCCTCCAATGTGATTACATGGCCTGGCATAGGGCTGCAGTGGTTAGTTGGCATGATCAGTAGGTCTGCAACTAGGACTGTTTTGATCATAAAATAATCTCTCAGTTATTGAATCAAGGAAATATATAAAAATATGCCTAACATTGTATGTGCAGGGCAGTCTTATGAAATTCGAATGCTGGACAATCGGAAAATGGGTGAGCTTCCAGAGATCACAGGAAAAATGGTGAAGGTATGATTTTGCTTTTAAATGTGTCATAAAGGACAGTGCCTCTGTGGTGATGGCTTACTTTCTCCTGTGTTGGTTTTGTCAATCCAGAGTATAATTCGTGTGGTTTTTCATGACCGGCGACTACAGTACACCGAGCACCAGCAGCTAGAAGGCTGGCGCTGGAACCGACCAGGTGATCGAATCCTGGACCTTGGTGAGTACGATGATCTGCATTTGCTTCTTGTTTTAGTGTGTGCACAGCAGATTATTTGTATAAGAAGCTGTAGAGTGCTGTGTAGATTTTCTCCATATGTCAGTAATGAACGTTGGTGGGTCTGAAATGCACGCTAATGGTCAGTCTTATTTTTGATAATTTTTAGCTTTAGGATGTTACATTTATGATTACCTGACTGTTTTAATCAATTCTACCGCATAGATTGTGTTTTTTGTTAATTCTTTTCAGATATTCCCATGTCTGTTGGGATTGTTGATCCCAGGGCAAACCCTACACAGCTTAACACAGTGGAGTTCCTATGGGACCCATCAAAGCGAACTTCAGTGTTTATCCAGGTGTTTTATTTAATTCATTTATTAATGTGTGGTACAAGAACAAATATAACGGACTGTATAAATACATATGGTAGTAGTAAAAAGCTGTTTGCTTGTTGTTAGGTTCATTGCATCAGCACAGAGTTCACAATGCGTAAGCATGGTGGTGAGAAGGGGGTGCCATTTCGCATCCAAATTGACACGTTCAAAGAGAATGAAGCAGGAGAATACACGGAGCATCTGCACTCTGCCAGCTGCCAAATCAAAGTCTTTAAAGTAAGAACAGAATGTAGCGCTTGTGTACTTTTAACATATAAAGAATATTGTGTATAGACATTTGTGGATGTGGAAAGCTTTTGTATTTATTTCAGTCCAGGTGTACAGGATCAATGATATACATGTTTTGTAACATCACCATATTTTATTCCTGTTGCTTGTTCAAGTATTTACTTTTCATTAGTTAAAATCCTCATGTACTAAAGCTGGCTTTTGTTTGTAGCCCAAAGGTGCTGATAGAAAGCAGAAGACTGACAGAGAAAAGATGGAGAAAAGGGCTCCACAGGAAAAGGAGAAATACCAGCCATCATATGAAACCACCATCCTTACTGAGGTTTGTGCCGGGAATTGAGTAATATTGTTCAGCAATATTTCATTGACATTGCATCAGAGCATCTCTTGTATTTCTGCTATTCTAGGCCTGCAACTAATACTGTTACAAACAGCAATAACAGTAGCTACAACATGCATCTAAAAAAGTGAAAAAATTTGTGTAAATAAGCTTATACATTAAAACATTAAAATAATATGAAAAAGAGAAAGTCAAGGTATGCCTTTTGTCACTTTTTCACATTTACATTTTTCAACAATTAGAATTTTTAAAAACCCTGAATGATACTAAAAATAGATGAGGGTTTCTCCCATCTTAATTTTGAAGATTAACTGAATTAACATCTGTTAACAACCGTTATACTGAACTGCCTGCCACCTAACAGGAGTTGATGAAGGTCAGCATGGGCACGCTGAATGGTCTGGGACCACACAGTCGCATACACAGCAGGTGTTCTAACACCTTTCCATCATAGCATGAGCTTTTGAAATATTTTTTTTAGGTGGTGTAGTAGGCCAGTAGGCCTATCAGAGAGTCTTGGATGCCCATGACCATGTTACCAGTTCACTGGTTGACCTTCCTTGGACAACTTTTGGGAGCTAATAACCACTACATACTTGTAACACACTGAAATAACTGCCATTTTGGAGATGCTTTGACCCAGTAATTTGGTTATCACAATTTGGCCCTTAACTTAAATTTTAATTATATAGCACTTTTAACAATGGTTATTTTATGAAGAGCCTTAAAGTGTGAGGAAATGTGTCCATTTATTTATCCATTCATCCATCCATCTATCTATCGTTATTCACTTATCTGAAGCCATATATAGCCATATATACTGTGTGTGTGTGTGTGTATATATATATATATATATATATATATATATATATATATATATATATATATATATATATATATATACAGTGCTCATGTAAATTAGTACACACGTGGCCAAAATTGTTGGTACCCTTCGGTCAATGAAAGAAAACTCACAATGGTCACATAAATAACTTTAATCTGATAAAAGTAATAATTAAAAAAAATTCTATGAATGTTAACCAATGAAAGTCAGACATTGCTTTTCAACCATGCTTCAACAGAATTATTTAAAAAAATAAACTCATGGAACAGGCCTGGACAAAAATGATGGTACCCCTAGAAAATACTGAAAATAATGTGACCAAAGGGACATGTTAATTCAAGGTGCGTCCACTAATTAGCATCACAGGTGTCTACAATCTTGTAATCAGTCAGTGGGCCTATATATAGGGCTCCAGGTAGTCACTGTGTTGTTTGGTGACATGGTATGTACCACACTCAACATGAACCAGAGGAAGCGAAGGAAAGAGTTGTCTCAGGAGATTCGAAAGAAAATTATAGACAAGCATGGTAAAGGTAAATGCTTTAAGACCATTTCCAAGCAGCTAGGTGTTCCTGTGACTACAGTTGCACATATTATTCAGAAATTTAAGATTCATGGGACTGTAGCCAACCTCCCTGGACGTGACCGCACGAGGAAAATTGATGTCAAATCAAAGAGACGGATAATCCCAATGGTAACAAAAGAGCCCAGAAAGACTTCTAAAGAGATCCAAGGTGAACTTCATGTTTGAGCCAAAGTGGACTACATGGGAGACGACCAAGGAGGACACCATTGTTGAAAACAAATTATAAAAAAGCCAGACTGGAATATGCCAAACTACATGTTGACAAGCCACAAAGCTTCTGGGAGAATGTCCTAAGGACAGATGAGACAAAAATGTTACTTTTTGCCAAGGCACATCGGCTCTATGTTCACAGAGACACAAAAATTAAGCATATCAAGAAAAGAACACTGTCCCTACTGTGAAACATGGAGGAGGCTCTGTTATGTTCTGGGGCTGCTTTGCTGCATCTGGCACAGGGTGTCTTGAATCTGTGCAGGGTGCAATGAAATCTCAAGACTATCAAGGGATTCTAGAGAGAAATGTGCTGGCCATCTTTGGAAGAAGCTGAAACATGCTGTCTGGAAAAGGCACCCTTCAAACCGGAAACAACTGGAGCAGCTTGCTCATGAGGAGTGGGCCAAAATACCTGCAGAGAGGTGCATTGACAGTTACAGGAATCGTTTGATTGCAGTGATTGCCTTAAAAGGTTGTGCAACAAACTATTAAGTTAGGGGTACCATCATTTTTGTCCAGGCCTGTTCCATGAGTTCATTTTTTTTATAATTACGTTGAAGCATGTTTGAAAAGCAATGTCTGACTTTCATTGGTTAACATTCATGGAATTCTTATTTATTATTACTTTTGTCAGATTAAAGTTATTGCTGTGACCATTGTGAGTTTTTCTTTCATTGACCAAAGGGTACCAACAATTTTGTCCATGTGTGTACACCCCCTTTAAAAAGTAAGAATTTAATCATTAGCTCAATCTCATTGAACAAAAGAACAATTTCCAAAATTTTCACAAGGCTGAGTTTTATTGTTTATATAACACTTGTTTAACTCCATAACATGAAATTAAGGTTAATAATATAACTTGGATCACAAAATTTTCAGTTTTACTCAAATTGGTTGAAGCGAAACATCTAGTGTTTTGTATGACCACCGTGATTTTTAAGGACAGCACCAAGTCTTCTAGGCATGGGATGAACAAGTTGGCGACACATTGCAACATCTATCTTTTTCCATTCTTCAAGAATAACCTCTTTTAGAGCCTGGATGGAGAGTGATGCTCAACTTGTTGCTTCAGAATTCCCCACAGGTGTTCGATTGGGTTCAGATCAGGAGACATACTCTGGAAGAGAACAAAAAGGGCGTCGACTCCCTACTTACCACTATTTACAGGATATTATTTACAAAGTGTACAAAGATTATGTACAAAGGGCAATAACAAAATCGAGGTCGAAAAAGGCAGCAAAAGGTCGATACACGGTAAATCAAATGTAAGCAAGCAAAACACCATAAGCTAAGCAGTTGTGTCTCGAGCAGTAGGCAGGATGGTGTTTAAATACAGCTGCACAAAGTGCTAGTCCAATGGCAACACAGGAGGCGGGAGGAAGGTGCACAGGTTCAGGGGAGCTTGTCCAATGGTGACACCGGAGGCGGGAGTAAAGCACACATGACTGACTGATCCTCCAATCATCACCCCTCTCCAAGGTAGAGGCCAATTAAACCTGCTTTACAAACAGAGAGAAACACACCCAAAACAGCAGGCAACACAAAGCATAATATAACAAGTATATATAATACGTCAGGGACGTAACAATGGGCTTTAGGAGAGGCTTCCTTCATGGATGATACCCATGCATGCCATTCCTCTGCAGTGTGCGCCATATGTGTCACGGGAAACGGTCACTCCAGTTTGGCTTTCTACTGCTTTAGCTAACATGCATGGCGATTTTCTTCAACCCTTCGCATCAGAAGATATTAACTTTCGTGGATGGCCTGAACATCTCTGTAAGATGGTTGCACTTCCATCTTTCTTAAATTTTTGGATCACTTTTTTTGTGTAAAGAAATGATATCCTTTCTCAGATTTTCCACTCTTCCATGTGGAGCCATTGCTTACAGTATGAAATGGCAAGGGCTAGTCACCTGTCTGCTGGACACCTCTTAAATGAATCATTACACTCGCCTGTGGTTGAATGCCTGTTAATTAGAATTTTGTTGTCTTAAGCCTGGCTTAATCTACTCATTTTTGAAGCATGTGCTTGAATGAATTTGTAAAGAAAATCACTTTTTTTGTGTGCAAATTAACAAATCTTGTTTGCAATCAATGGCCCACATTTGTGGGAGTATTTTGTAGTATAGTATCTCATAGAAATGTTGATTCTGAAAGGAAACTAAAGGTTTTCATTGCATGTGGTGTACTAATTTATGCTGAACACTTTGTATATATACAGTATGTCACAAAAGTGAATACACCCCTCACATCTCTGCAAATATTTAGTTATATCTTTTCATAGGACAACAGTGCATAAATGACTCTTTGACACAATGAAACATAGTCAGTGTAAAGTTTGTATAGCAGTGTAAATGTATTGTCCCCTCAGAATAACGTAAAATACAGCCAATAATAGCTGAACCCCTGGCAACAAAAGTGAGTACACCCCTAAGTGAAAATGTACAAATTGAGCACAATTAGTCATTTTCCTTCCCCTTTGTCATGTGACTCATTAGTGTTACACTGTCTCAGCTGTCACCAGATAGCAGGTGAGTTAAATTTGGTATAAATGCTCTTCCACTCTCTCAACCTGGCCACTGAAAGTTCAACATGGCAAACAACTCTCAGAAGACCTGAAAAAACGAATTGTTGCTCTACATAAAGATGGCCTAGGCTATAAGAAGATAGCCAACACTCTGCAACTTTGCTGCAGCACAGTGGCCAAGACCATCCAGCGTTTTAAGAGGATAGGTTCTTTTCAGAACAGGCCTCGCCATGGACGGCCAAAGAAGCTGAGTGCACGTCCAGCATGCTGCAGAGATTGAAGGGATCGGAGGTCAGCTTGTTTAGTGCTCAGACCGGACGCCGCACACTGCATCAAATTGCTCTGCATGGTTGTTGTCCTAGAAGGAAGCCTCTTCTGAAGATGATGCACAAGAAACGAAAACAATTTGCTGCAGACATGCAAACTAAGGACCAGGATTACTGGAACCATGTTCTGTGGTCTGATGAGACCAAGATAAACCTATTTGGTTCAGATGCTGTCAAGTGTGTGTGGCGGCAACCAGGTGAGGAGTACAAAGACAAGTGTGTCTTGCCTACCGTCAAACATGGTGGTGGGAGTGTCATGATCTGGGGCTGCATGAGTGCTGCTGAGGGGACAATAAATTTACACCCCTATACAAACTTTACACTGACTACTGTTGAGTGTGTAGAAGAGTCATTTATGCAGTGTTGTCCTATGAAAAGATATAACTAAATATTTGCAGAGATGTGAGGGGTGTACTTAGGGGTTACATACTGTGTGTGTGTGTGTGTGTGTGTGTGTGTGTGTGTATATAGATAGATAGATACTCACACACACACACACACACACACGTTAGTACCTGTCTTTGACCGTAAAAGAGTTTAATAGAAATAGAAAATAGTTTCTATTTAGAAAGAAATAGTTATATTTTTATTAAAGATAAATATCAGCTGATCAGCTTTAATGTAATTAGTGATATTATTATTTCAGGTTTAAGCCCATATACATGTCTGCTTGTCTTTCTGTACAGCAGAATTTTCTGCCTTAATTATTAATGCAAAGAAAATATAATTTTGTAAGTTTGAGTATCTTGTGCCTTGTTTTTGCTAAGTTGTACTTCTTTTGTTGTCAGTCAAATTGACTCCCTGTTCGGTAATCAAAGAGTGAATCACAGATGAGAAATTGAAAAAGTAGATTGAGTAAAGATTATGTTTGACTTAAAAAGACTTGTTAAAATTCACTTATACCACTTGTTTACATTGGACAAGTAGCTTATTAGAAGCTTATTTTAAAGTAGATTATTAAATTCAGCATGTGACTGTTTATAACATCACTTTTACATATTTCGATTTGAGCGCATAACACTGAGCTCTCAGTTCTTGTATTGTAATGGCCCTCGTTTTGGACTGCTGTGGTTATGTTTGCTCTAAAGACTCATTTTATTTCATAGTGGTGCTTCACATTATTGCTTGTAAATAGCAGCACAACCTGGAAATAAAATAGATTGTTTATAGAACATCCCTACAGCTTTGAAGATGTGATTCTTTTTATTTATTTATTGTGAATCAAACAACTTCAATAGGACAAAATAACAGAAAATGTCAGCGTGCATAACTATTCACCCCCTAAAGTCGGTCATATGTAGAGCCAAGTTTTGTGGCAATTACAGCTGCAAGTTGCTTTGGATAAGATGATATGACCTTGCCACTGGGATTTTTGCCTATTCCTCAAGGCAAAACTGCTCCAGTTCCTTCATGTTGGATGGTTTCCGCTTGTGAACAGCAATCTTCAAGACTGACCACAAATTCTTAATTGGATTTAGGTCTTTGACTAGGCTTTGACTAGGCCATTCCAATACATTTTAATGTTTCCCCTTAAGCCACTCGAGTGTTGCTTTAGCAGTATGTTTCGGGTCATTGTCCTGCTGGAAGGTGAACCTCCTTCCCAATCTCAAATCACAGGCCGACTGGAACAGGTTTTTGCTCAAGAATATCTCTGTATTTAGCACCATCCAACTTTTCCTTTACTCTGATTAGTTTCCCAGTCCCTGCTGCTGAAAAACATGGTGTTCTTGGTATGTGTTGAGTTTGCACTAGACGCAATGCTTTTTTTGGTGGCCGAAAAGTTAAATTTTAGTCTCATCTGACCAGAGCACCTTAATCCATACATTTGGGGAGTCGCCCACTTGTCCTTTGGCAAACACAAAACATGCCTTCTTATTTTTAACACTATGTAACGACTTTTTTCTGGGCACTCTTCCATAAAGCCCAGCTCTGAGTGTATGACTTATTGTGATCCCATGCATAGATACACCAGTCTCTGCTGTGGAACTCTGATTAATGCCGTCCTTGCCTAGTCTGTGAGTTTTGGTGGGCAGCCTTCTCTTGGCAGGTTTGTTGTTGTTCAGTTTGCATAGGTTCCTGTTTCTTATTTTGGAGTAAGCCATGCTGTGTTCCATGTTTATTTCTGATTTGGGCTCTTTGTGTAGGGTGTTTTACCATGATTTCTGTGCCTTCCGCATCCTATCTCGTTGATGGACAGACATACGTACATATTGACTTTTTTTTTTTTTGAGACTGGTTTCTGATCCTTCAGTGTATGAAATGTAAAGGTATAATTGAAAGAGCGTGTTCTGACCAATGTAAATGTATATAAAGAATGAGATGAATATGTGCAAAATATCGGTACGCAAGGATGAATATTCAGTGGACAGGCAAATCAAGATTGGCAACTTAGATATAGCAATTAAAGTGACAGCAGTGCATGTACTGAGTGATGCATGACTGAGATGAGAGTCAATGATTAGGATACACGAATAGTAGATCTGTTATGAAGGATACGTAGTGGTTAAGGGACCATCCGAACAAGTATTAGTTAAACAGTGTGGCCCTGGGAACAAAGGCTGTCCGGAAGCAGCAGCTATGTGATAGAAGTATGCAACTGAAAATGCTTTTCTGCTTGCAAAACCGCCATACAGTGTGTGACTGGTGTTGGACATCCTTTTTCTTTTCTAGTCTTAGCTTAAAGTTAACCACTGACCTCGCTCTTCTAACAACATTGTTCGATTGTGTAGTGTTAAAGTGTAGCTTTAGCATAGAAAAGACTACTGGCCCCAACTGATTGCAGTGATTTGCAGAAAAGATAATCTGTTAAATTTTAAACTGAATGTGAATTAATGAAATAGTCTTTCTTCTCTAGTGCTCACCATGGCCTGAGGCCACTTACGTCACCAACTCTCCATCACCGGGCTTTAGCACCCCCCACAACAGCTTCCCTACAGAAGGGTAAGATGACACATGCCTGGGATCTCTGATGATATTAAATGATGGATTTATGAGACATAAACATTTATTTATTTCAATTTGTGAAGCTGTTATGCTCTTTGTTGAGAAAGTTTCAAAAATGTGTATATGAACAACTATACATCTGATGCATTCATTTGTCATATATTTTTTGTAGCCTCAAAGGTAACACTACATATAAACCACTAAATACTAAATAAAGCATTAACACAGTTTCAGCAGAGGAACGGATGGGTTTACCAATTATTAGTTTTGTTGTTCTTTGTAAAGCCTATTTTAAAAAATGAGCAATGCCTTGTAACATCAGGCATTGTGAAAATCTCACATGGTTCTCACTGAGGTGTTGAGAGAATATGTCGAAAAGCCAGAACAACACATCATTACTATAAACAAATCCTTTTTTTTTTTTTTAAGTAAGAAAATATAAAAATGAAAAACTAAATTCACCTTAATGATTGATATAATTTTTTTTTGTTTTTTTTTTTCATGGCAATGTCCATGCAGAACATTCTGCCCTTCAGCAGCCTAATGCAGCTCTCGTTGCTGTTCCTTTATTAATAAGCGGATAAAGATCCACTTCTGCACATTCTGATTCATGTTTGCAAATCAACATCCTACACACAGTGAGAACTAATTGAATATAAAATTTAATTTAAAGGATCTGTCTCTGGAAATTTTAGTAAAGTTTTGTTGTACACAGCTTTAATAAATATGGGCCAGTATGTAATTCAGTGCTTGTTATTTTTTAGCTTGTCTGTACTATTTCTATTTTTGAACCTTCATAAAGCTTCATTTGGTTGTGTTTGTGTCAAGGAATGGCTCACCGAATCACCAGCCAGAGCCAGTGGTACAGGTAGCAGATGTAAGTGCCTTTGTTTTGCTTAGTTTTTCCAGTTTTTGATTTCCTTTTTTGTTCTCTTTGCTTTGTTGTTTATTATTTTCACAATTTGATTGGAAATGAGTCAATCACTTTATATTTAAAGAACTCTGACATACACTATGGAAGTGATTGGTTTATGACTACACAATTTATTTTTATTAAGTGTATATTATGAAAAACCTGTGCCAAAGTTATTGTGCAGATCGAAAGGTCCGCTGTGGCGACCCCTTGGCAAGAGCAGCAGAATGACCAACAACAAAAACACAGTTTAATTTACATTGTCAGAGTATGCAGAATGAGTGATAATTGAATATACGATTTCGATGGAATTACCATTGTAACCAGCAAATGAACTGCTAAAAAATTATAGCTGGATCTAGAAGAATTGGTATAGTACTTTATTAATTTCAAAGGGAAATTATGGTTATCGCTTATGGTTTTCCCCTGAATATCCTCTTTACACAATCAAAAGAATATAAAGACACAAGACATGTATAAAATTGTTCAAATGTTACATTTTGTGTTCTAGTATACTATAGTAAAATAAACAGAAATTAACTTAATTACTGTGAAAATTTTCAGCTGATGAACATAGAAGAAAGTAAAACATACATATAAACCAATCAGCCATAATACCCCCTTAAAATTGAGTAGGTTCCCCTTTGCCACCAAAACAGTAATGACCTGTGTGTTCTGACACCTTATGTTGGAACCAGCATTAGCTTTTTTGGCAATTTGAGCTACAGCAGCTCTTCCATTGGATCGGCCTACACAGGCCAGACTTCGCAGCCTTTGCTGCCCATGGCCCTGTCACCTGTTCACCGGTTTCCTTCTTTGGACCAAGTCAACAGTGTTCTGCCCCAGAGCTTTTACCCCATCATCTAGTCATTACATTTTGGCCCCTCATCAAATCATTCAAATCCTTGCGCTTGCTAATTTCTTTCTGCTTCCAAAACGTCAACTTCACGATAAATTAAATCAAAATGTTGAGTAGGAGGGGAAAACCTTCAGGTTCCTTTGTTCCCACTTCCAGGTGCCATTGTAGCAAGGTATTGCATGTGTAGCTACTGTGACGAGGGCCAATTTGTGACAGCGAGATTGCTGGGTCTGAGCAAGTCCAAAACTGCAGCTCTTGTGAGATGTTTCCAGTCTGCAGTGGTCAGGACCTACTAAATGTGCACCACAGTTTTGTTGGAAAAAAGGGGGCCCTACTCAGTATGTAGTCCATTCCAAAAGGAATGGCAAGGCTTCTGTTGTTTTTGTTACACATGGAAAACAATTTTGATGAAAGAATTTTAACGAAAAGCAGAATTTCAGCTTTGACACAAGGCAAACGGTTGTTCAAGAGACTTGATTATTTTTAGGAAGACATTTTTAAACCTGTGTATGTGAAGTGATAAACTGCTGACCAGAAGGGAGGAAGGATAACTGCAGGATAACGCGTGGGGTGACTGGAGTACTATATGATGCAGCATGCTTTTGTGAGGCAGTGTGTGGTGTAAATATTGTGCACAGTTAGAAGCTGAGTGCCTATGATTCTCTCAGCTTTTTTAACCAATTTCTGAAGTTCTAGGGCAGTCATGTAGTATCAGAATGTTATACACCCTGTGGTTGTTGGCATTATAAAAACGTTTCCCATGCATCTGAGTGTGTATAAGTGATCTCTAGACAGTGTTTACTGATTCTTTAATTAATCATTTACATTCACATCACAGCTCATTTTAATCAAGGGGTCGCCGCAGCGGATCATTCGGTCCGCACATACAAGCTTGGCACAGGTTTTACACCGGATGCCTTTCCTGACGCAACCATTCCATTTTATCCGGGCTTCAGACAGTCACTGCGGGAATCGAACACAGGCCTTCTGCATGGCGGGAGAAACCCCTACCACTGAGCCACCAGTGCCCCAAATAAGGCTCAATATATACATAACCCAATTACCAGTTAACCTGGGGGAAAAAAGGTGTGAAACAAATTTAAATATTTCTACATTAAAAACTATATCATATACAAGTTTAATGGTCAAGAAACAGTGATGCACCAGGGCCCCCTGATTGGCGCGAGGGTAAAGAGCTCGCCAAATCACTCGGATCGCAAAGTCAAATCCCAGGTGGTGATGTAGCCTTCTACAGCCAGGAAGTCTAGAGAGAGCTGACTGACCAGACTTTCTCTGTGGGAGGAGGGATAGCATTTTAGCACTCTCGCATCAATCATGGCAATGCTAGCCAATAATGGGCATCTGAGAGCTTATGCAAGTGAAATCAGTTTTGACTAAAGAATTTTAACGAAAAGCATAATTTCAGTTTTGACATTTAAATTACAAGGCAAACGGTTGTTCAATCGTTTTAAAGAAGTGTTTTCATCTTGTGTATTAAAGATACACAAGTTGGCTGGTGTTGTGTTTTGGAGGAAACCCCATAGTCTTTGCCCTGGGGGGTTGCTGTATCCTTAATGGGAGAGTGTCCTAGTGATGGGTGGGAATGGGCTTTGACTAAATTAGGGGAGAAAAAAATCCAGGAAGAGGAAAGAGAAACGATAACTCAGAAGTTGCGAAGATAAGGAGCTAAGTAAGTAAATTTACTTTTATCACTGTACTGAAAACATAGTTCACGCACATTCACATCATCTGTACATTACTGGAGTAGTTTTTTTAAAGGATAATTTTTACTCCATTACATCTTAAAGCAAATATTGGTGCTTTATACTTCATTACATTTCTGCATGGTGAGAGAGGTTTTTTTGGTTAAATATATAACTATGACTTAAAGGCTACTGTAAGCCAATACAAGGTCAGTACTTTTGACATTTAAGTAAAATTTAAGGTACTTTTGTATTTTTACTTAGGGAGAAATGTAAATGCTATGTAGAGTATCTCTCTTTTTTAATTAAGAAGAGGATTTGTGTACTTTGCCCTGTTTTCTAATGAATAATTTGTATAAGGCGCGGCGAAAAAAAAAAAAAGCATCACTAGTCTTGGGTACAATTTGCACAAGTTGCATCTACACATCAATTACTAAAGACTCTCACACTTGTTTGTGTTTTCACAGGTAATGACCAGTAGCACTCAATATGCTTTTGGTGTATTTTGTAATTGTTATTTTTGTTACTGACATACAAACAGTTTGTTGAACATTAAATTTTTTGTTTAAAAACCTCAAATGTTTTATATTGACTCAATAATGCAAAAGTCATACATACCTGTAATATAATTAATAGTCAGTTAGAGGCAATGTGCCCAGTATTGTGTGCACATTATGATTAATTCACATTGATTCACATTGAAATCTTTTCCATTACACATATTATAAAATGTATTTGGCTACTAACAGGAGCAGAAACATTCATATTGGTCAGGCTTGTGGGATTGGCCTCTTATTTTGTAAAATATCTACGGTCGTGGCCAAAAGTCTTGAGAATGACACAAATATTAGTTTTCACAAAGTTTGCTGCTAAACTGCTTTTATATCTTTGTTTCAGTTGTTTCTGTGATGTACTGAAATATAATTACAAGCACTTCATACGTTTCAAAGGCTTTTATCGACAATTACATTTATGCAAATGGTCAGTATTTGCAGTGTTGGCCCTTCTTTTTCAGGACCTCTGCAATTTGACTGGGCTGCTCTCAATCAACTTCTGGGCCAAATCCTGACTGATGGCAACCAATTCTTTCATAATCACTTCTTGGAGTTTGTCAGAATTAGTGGGTTTTTGTTTGTCCACCCACATCTTGAGGATTGACCACAAGTTTTCAGTGGGATTAAGATCTGGGGAGTTTCCAGGCCATGGACCCAAAATTTCAACGTTTTGGTCCCCGAGCCATTCAGTTATCACTTTTGCCTTATGGCACGGTGCTCCATCGTGCTGGAAAATGCATTGTTCTTCACCAAACAATGGTGAATTGGATTGTTGGAAGAAGTTGCCGTTGGAGGGTGTTTTGGTACCATTCTTTAAATGTTCAAAATTGTGAGTGAGTCCACTCCCTTGGATGAGAAGCAACCCCACACATGAATGGTCTCAGGATGCTTTACTGTTGGCATGACACAGGACTGATGGCAGCGCTCACCTTTTCTTCTCTGGACAAGTTTTTTTCCTGGTGCCCCAAACAATTGGAAAGAGGCTTCATCCGAGAATATGACTTTGCCCCAGTCCTCAGCAGTCCATTCGCCATACTTTTTGCAGAAGATGAATCTGTCCCTGATGTGTTTTTTTTTTTTGGAGAGAAGTGGCTTCTTTGCTGCCCTTCTTGACACCAGGCCATCTTCCAAAAGTCTTCGCCTCACTGTGCGGATGCGCTCACACCTGCCTGCTGCCATTCCTGAGCAAGCTCTGCACTGGTGGCACTCCAATCCCGCAGCTGAATCCTCTTTAGGAGACGATCCTGGCGCTTGCTGGACTTGGACACCCTGAAGCCTTCTTAACAAGAATTGAACCTCTTTCCTTGAAGCTCTTGATGATCCTATAAATTGTTGATTTAGGTGCAATCTTAGTAGCCACAATATTCTTGCCTGTGAAGCCATTTTTATGCAACGCAATGATGGCTGCACGCATTTCTTTGCAGGTCACCATGGTTAACAATGAAAGAACAATGATTTCAAGCATCACCCTCCTTTTACATGTCAAGTCTGCCATTCTAACCCTATCAGCCTGACATAATGATCTCCAGTCTTGTGCTCATCAACATTCTCACCTGAGTTAACAAGACGATTACTGAAATGATCTCAGCAGGTTCTTTAATGACAGCAGTGGAAATTTTTTTTTTTTCCCTAGATTAAGTTAATTGTCATGGCAAAGAAGGACTATGCAATTCATCTGATCACTCTTCATAACATTCTGGAGTACATGCAAATTGCTATTATAAAAACCTAAGCAGCAACTTTTCCAATTTCCAATATTTATGTAATTCTCAAAACTTTTGGCCACGCCTGTCCATATTTGCTAAGGGGAACAGGCTGGTGAATAAAATAAAAATTCTACCAACTTTATAATCTTAATCCCTACCTGCTTCGTTTTCCATATCCTGAACAAACAGAATCTAATACCCACTGCAACACCTCAAGAGGCACAGCAGTGGCTCCATAGAAACCGCTTTTCACCATTCTGTCGTCTCTTCACAAACTTCTCAGGTAACTCACTGATTACTAGAACTGTATAACTACAAAAAGCACAGATACAAGAGTTGTGTAGCTCTTGTATCTGTGCTTTTTGCACTCATCCACCTTAAGGCATTCCCCATCAACTATGTTACATTGAGCTAATTATGGGATTGAAGAGATGTTTTCTGATTAAAATTAAATGAATTCTTATCATCTAGCTACTGATTATCTTTAGCACAAAAAGTGTTTTTTTTTTTTTTTTTTTTTATCCCTTAGGGGCAGACCTGCTTAAACTAACTAGAGAGGACGTCATCCAGATCTGTGGCCCAGCCGATGGTATACGACTGTTCAACTCCCTGAAAGGAAGGTGGACATGTTTTCTGTACCTAAACACAGCCACAACATTTTTGTGAGAATGTGCGTTATATGTATATTGTACATGTATAGCTGTGCTCTAGTTATACAGTACAGTGTGTTGCTACTTGCTCATCATGTCATTACAGGGTGTTATATTTTTAATAGTGATTTATACATACGTTTTGTCACGCTCATTATTATGTAGGTAGTGTTTATTCATAGTTGACTGTCTGGTTTTTTTAATGCCTATTAAGGGTGGTTCGCCCAAGACTCACTATCTACGTGTGCCAGGAGTCTCAGCAAGCACGAGACCAACAGCAAAAACATGAGAACGGAGATGGTGCCAGCAGTACATTTTTTGGTGCGTCCTTAATTATGTGGAAATGTTGCAAGACCATTTACAGCTTTATCAAAACAAACTCAAAACGGCTTTTTTCCCCCTTGTTTCATCTCTTTAGTGTACCATGCTATTTACTTGGAGGACCTAACAGCTGTCGAGCTGACTGAGAAATTGGCTCAGCTTTTCAACATCTCTCCACGCCAGATCAGTCAGATCTTCAAGCAGGGACCCACAGGCATTCATGTTCTTGTCAGCGACGAGGTGCAGTTTTACAGTTTCTTATAGTGTTATACAGTCCACTTCAAAATGACTCTACACTAAGGTTTGATATTGACAGATGCATTTAAGATGATGGATAAATTCCTGAATTTAATATCCTAATCTAGATGTGTTAAACATCTTGATTCATGGCGTGATAAAAAAATATTTAAAAAAAGTGAAAATGACTGTGCTTTCTTGTTGCTCAGAAGTAGCCTGTTGGTTTGATTGTTAAAAAAAAAAAACAGTTAATAGCTCTTAACTTGTATTCATGGTTTTAGTCTTATTTTTTGCCTGTGAGGACTGCATTTGTTGATAATAATAATTATAATAATACACTTTTTATATAGCAATTTTCAAACATATAATGCAGCTCAAAGTGGTGCTCCACAATGGGAAACATATAATACAATTATATAATTAGAATAAACCAATGATAATGCAACATACTATTTTTAAAAATATTTTATTTAAAATATATTTCACATCCTGGACATTAAATGCAATTTCTTCAAGCTTCTTGATGTCAGTATTTGTTGATTTTAAAAATATATATATTTTGGGTGTAATCTCAGTGGCCTTCTAAATATACAAGAGCAATGTCATTAAGATTTTTAAAATGGCATCTGGATCTCATGAGCCAGCCAGTGCACCTTTTTTTTTTTTTTTTTTTTGAGGAAAAGAGCAGTAATTTCGTGAGCTTGTAAGAAATGCATGATTGGGTTTTATGCAACATTTTTAGCTAAAAATTGACAAACTTTTGCAATGTTTCTCAAATTATGCAACCTTCGAGATATTGATCAAACTTTAACCCCAATTTTTAATCAGTGGTTTTATAGATGTATATAGAGAAGCTTGTTTAATAAGTCTTCCCTTCTCTTACTGCAGTTTACTACAGTATGTCCATTTTTTTTGTTTAATTGTAGAAAGTTCTGTAGCATCCACTGACATGTATATGAAGTTGTGCGTCATCAGCATATTAAAACTGATTTCATGCTTCCAGATGAGTTTAACAAGGTAACATAAAGCGTGAAAAGCAATCTTTCTAAAATGGGTCGTAAAATATCCTATTGTCTTGAGTGACTTCCCTGAGCAAGGCTGTGATTAGATCAAAAGCCAGGCTGGAATTTTTCAAAGACTTTATTTAAAATAAGAAAATAATAAAGATGAATAAAAAACCTTCCTAAAATTTTACCTTAAAAGAGCATTTTAGATACACATGTAAAATTTGTAAAAACAACTGGATCTGAATCTGCTTTCTTAACTATAGGTCTTGCTTTAGTTATCTAGTAATGTGTTCAAGAAGTCACCAGATTACATTGAGGGTTTCACAATAGCTAAATCATCTTTCAAGACACAGTAACATTTAAATAGACAGTAGGGATTGGATTTATTTCCCAGGTGGAGGATTTAATGTTCTTGATGATGCTTCTAAGAGTGTTTGGTTAAAGTTTTCAGCTAGGAGAATTGTATCATAGCTGGTTGGCAAAACTGACAAAAGTTCCCAAAACTCCAGGTACTCTATTATTCTTTTGGTATGGATGACTACAAAAATAGTTTCAAAACATAGTAATATATAACAATTAATTGTTGAAGAGATTAAAAGCAGAAATATAAATGGCATACCATAAGATGCAAAGCACTTGTCTGCAGTACTGCAGAAGGCCTGCTTGGAATTTGGAACCAAGTACAGAGATAATCCTCAAAAGTTGTGGAAAAGGGTTTTGTGGACGGATGAGCCCAATATTAATTTTACAAAAGTAACATGAAGCTTTTGTGTGAAGGGTGATTCGCACATGAATCCAAACATACATGCTCATCGGCCAAGGCAGTGTCACAACCTGGGCTTGCGTGGCTGTTCCTGAAACGTATATAACTAATGAAGTTAGCAACAGAAGAATTCAGAAGTCTACAAAAAGACATTTCAAATTTACAATGACAAATCTGTCCAATCCACTTGGGAGGATGCTTGTCATGTGGGAAGAAAGGACTCAAAACACATTCAGACTTGTTACGGGGAAAACGGTTATAGACAATTATGAGACCCTAACCCAGCTGAGCCTGCATTTTATTCCCCCTGCACTAACATTCTGCAGTGCAAGCGTGGAGTTGAAAAATAAAGAATTCAACATTTGTTGATGTCTCTGGATTGCTGGACTGATGCAGTTATTGCAAGCAAGAGATATGCAATCAAATATTAAGTGCTCTTTATTTTAAGAGCACTTAATACATCTACACAGGTAGATGTAAATATGAAGAAATAAAACCTATAACACTGATGGTACATCACCCAGATCTGATGGTGTAGAACTATTGAAATAATAGGTTTTGAGATTTTAGTTAAATGTTGCTTTCAAGGTCTGCTGCCTTCATTACACCTACTAGGCATGTATAGCATAATGTACCTTAAGGATTCATTTGTGCCTTTTGAACACAGAGCAATGCATTCTAACTCATCTGTAGTATAACTGTATTTTAATTTACTCCCACACAGATGATTCAGAACTTTCAGGACGAGATGTGTTTTGTGTTGGACACAATGAAAGGTACTGAAAACCTATCATTTATTAAATAGATGCAGGTGTCCCTAATTACTAATATTGTTTATATCTCTCGTCTGTTGCTGAATTTGTAGCTGAGACGAATGACGGCTATCACATCATCTTGAAGTGAGAATGCACATTGGGTGGAGGAAGTTGGCACCCATTTTCCAGCAGATTAATCTTGATTGATATGGTTCCACACAGTCCCTGCCTTCACCCTTCCGGAATTTATGATTATGATTTTTTTTTTACAATTGGATTGTTCAGGCAATAGAGGCCACTGTGGTAAAGTGGAACTGCATCTAGCCTGTTATAATACCTTACTGTCTTATTCTCCATTGAGTGTCTGTACTGCCAGTACTATCAGACCGCTGATTTTATTCATTTGCATTTTATTGCTTTAGTTATCCTCTTTTAAATAATCTCTTTTCTTTGATGTGTATACATCAGCTATAAGCACTGGTGTGCCTGAGCCTGCTCCCTAAGAATGACTGAATAGGTAGAATAGCATTAGCAGACACTGTCCATCAACTCGTTTGCATCCCCTGCCAACATCCCACCATTTATCAACATTCCAAGTCATCTACCATGGAAGGCAAAAATCATAGCAAATGTGTAATCAATAATTAGACCTGATGGGGCCCCTATATTGATACTTCACTGAAACAGTTGTTTCAAAATGGTTGCATGGTTGGCTTCTATTAGCAAAATAAATTCTTTGAGTAATTTCCCCAGGCCTGTAGCACTGCTGCATGAGTTACTCCATTGAGTTACTCCTCTGTAGCTTATTTTTAAACAAGTGTTTTCTGCAAATTGACAAATCCTTTCCTGGTGCTTGTTCTATTTCAATTTAAGAAATATGAATTCATTTGCTGATTCACAACAGTCACATAAATGGTCACACTACATTTTCTTGTTAAATGTTCCACTATACTGTGCAGACACTGGGCTTAAATGGCAACACCAGTTCTTTACATCCTTCAGATTTTTTTTTTGTTTAGTATTTTTTCTTTGTTAATACAGGCTTATTCATTAGAACAAGTTATTACAGAGATGTATTCAGACAAGGTGTTTTTTCTATCATGTTTTATGTAAGTAAGTCAATTTTGTTGGTCATCCAAAAAATTATCATTGTTGAACTTATTTTTTTGGGGGGAGGGGTGGGGTGCGTGCATTTTAATAAAAAAAAAAAAATTGGTGTGAAAAGCATATTTCTTAAGTGCTTGTAAAGTTAGAGCTTTGAAACATCAAAGTCACTAAAACAAAGAATCATGTGTCCACTATTTTTCATGTGATTGTAACAATTAAAACAGTTACTCAAACATTTTTGCTTGTCAGCCTTGCTTCAACCAGTTTGCAGCATCTCATTTAATATTAACAGTTTCTACCGAGTAGATTTCTACCAGTAGATTTTTCTACCAGATGCTGCCTGAAAAGCTGCCAAAAACAGTATCACACAATTGCATATTTTGTTGGACCTATGGCATTGTTTCAACAATCATAAGGCAACATTTATTTCTGTCAAGTTGCATTAATGTTTGGCTGAGATCTGGTATTGATGAGAGGAGAGTCAAACCACTCCATAAAGTCTTCTCCAGCACATCCCAAAGATGTTAAGCCTCAGCTCTTCCAAATTGCTGCTGTTGGGCCCTTGAGCAAGGCCCTTTACCTCTTCTTGCTCCAGGGGTCCCATAAAATGGCCGATCCTGCGCTCTGACCCCACCATCCTAACAAAGCTGGGATAAGTGCAATAGAGAATTTCACTCAGCAATGTACAGAGAGAGAGAGACTGTGAAAAGGTTTAGGCACCCTATTATCGGTAGTACAAATGTTATGTATGTTTATCATGACTGTATTATTATGCACCAAACTATTCACTATTTCCAAACACATTCAAAATTATGAAATAAATAACATTATATAAGAATATTTGCAGGCCTGCAAAGAAAGCAACATATATGACACACCAGTTTTCAGGTAGGAGAAAAAAAACACACCTAGAAAGGAGCCAGCGTGACAAAATTACCAGTAGAACTTGTATTCTTCACCATGCTCAGTAAAACATTTCTTACAGTACTGTGCAAAAGTTTTGGGAAGAAACAAAAATATGTAAAGCTTTTGAAAACGTTTATACATGAATGAAACTTCTATAAAGATCGCAGAGTAATTAGTCCAAACAAAGGGAAAACTCTTTATTTGGATACAGATTTGTGCAATTTATAGGTAAAACAGCTGACAGGTTTTCCTGAGTGCTGGAGAATATACCAGATCCTTGATGTATTCGCTCCTTTCTAGTTTCATGCAAACCCCCTGGTCTGTCATGTAACAGGTTATGTTTCATTATGTTTGTTTACAGATATGAAAAATATTCTAAAGTAATGTTATTTAATGTGTGCGTATATACACGCACACAGACATGTACACACATGACATGGCATTTTACTGTCCCAAAAGACAAAAATTAAAATAATTAGTATTTTTATCATTTAAAATGCTGTAAATAGTTTTTGGTGTCAAACCTCAAATGGTTCAATAAATTATAACTTTTATAAATTAAATCTTTTATAAATACCCCTGTCATAATTTAAAAGTGTCTATATTCAGAAATCTTCCATATATTTCTAAAAGCATTCATTAGAACAGTGTATGTTTTGTCACTGAGAACCATTTCCTCTGGTCTAAAACCATATTCTGATTTTAAATTCCGCAATTTCATGGTATCCCATTAAAGGTCAGGTTACTGAAGCCTCTTAGGAAGCTCATATGTACTGTACACATGGTAAGTGAATTGTTGGCTTATTTATTTGTTGATTGATTTAGCTTTACTTTCGAACAACTAAATGAATAACTTTTTTGTCCTTTGGTGTGGCAGCTAAAATATGTTTTATTAAAAATTCTATGTGAAACTAAAATTGTTCAAACGTGTCTTGCTACTTTCAAATTACAGGTTAACTAGGAACAACCAATCTATTTTTCATAATTAATTTTTTCATAATTCATAAATAAAATAATTTTAATCATTCATAAAATCTAATTTTATTAATTAAAAGTCATGAAAAAAAAGTAAAATGTGATTTCACTCTAATTTTTTTAAAAGACCAAAACAATTCATGGTGAGATATAAGTGAGAGAAAGAATGAGGACTTAAAAAAGTCCTTAATGAATATAGTATTTATTATGTTTAGTGGTGCCAAACAGGCTCTAGAAGAGTTTTATTAACAAATGTGTACTACATAATTATTTTTATTGTCTTATGTTTTTTAATGCATCTACTATAGGGTTATCACAGTGTAACACATTGTATGTGTAATTAATGATAGTTATTGGCAAGTAACATTTTTTGGGGGGAAATAATGTAGATATTTGATTTGTTTTATTTTAACTTGTATTGTCTATGAATAATAATTTTTAAAAAATTATAATTAGGTATCATGAAAAAAAGGCTGAGGGGAGAGTGGAAACATTCAATATCAACTTGCTACCAAAAATGAGTTAGAATGAACTGCACAAAAAGTGTAAAGAATCCAAAAAAGATACAGGGCCACATAAAAGTTAATGGCCCTATTTTTAGAGACCCAAATAGCAGAAATATTACACTTAATTTTACACATAATATGATTTTTTTTTTCAATAATGTTTTACAAAACACTTTTTTTTACTCTTTATATGCCAGCTGTGCAATAGTCAATAGTCCTATTAGTCCTACTACAACTACTGGACGAATCCCGATCTTGGCAAGAAACACTCAGTTAAAGATTGATTCAGACTATACAAGTACACAATATATAAAAAAATATATATTTATTAAAATGATGAGTGATACAGTTATTGCCTAGGCCTGTACTTTTAGCATGCTAATTAGCCCCAACCTCTATTTCATGGCACTGTGATCACGTGACCTGAGACCTCATTATAATCAACAATCATCATGGTGGACACAGAGCCAACTCGCAAAAAACACACATGCTTTTTACGGAATCTGCCAAAAAAATCATTCCACTTTCACTTATCATGAAAAAGTTAATTTCAGTGATTCAGTTAAAAAATTGTGAAACTCGTATATTATATAGATTCATCGCACACAGACTGATATATTTCAAGTTCTTATTTCTTTTTATTTGAATGATTATGGCTTAGAGCTTATAAAAACTCAAAATTGAGTATCTCAGAAAAGTTGAATAAAAAAATTTGGTAGAAAAAGCAACAGGAATAAACTGCAGCCTTGAGAGGATTCAAGAACTTAGGGGAGATTCACAAGGAGTGGACTGCAGCTGGAGTCATTACTTCAAGAGCCACCATGTATCCAGGACATGGGCTACAACTGTCACATTCTTTGTGTCAAGCCACTCTGAAACAACGTCTGAGGCGTCTTAACCAGGCTAAGGACAAAAAGGACTGGACCATTGCTCAGTGGGCCAAAGTCCTCTTTTCAGATGAAAGTAAATTTGACATTTCATTTAGAAATCATGGTCACAGAGTCTACAGAAAGAGAAGAGCGGCACAGAATCCACGTTGCTTGCGGTCCAGTGTTTGCACAGTCAGTGGTGGTTTGGGGATCCATGCCATTTTCTGGTGTTGGTCTACTGTGTTTCATCAGGTCCAAGGTCAGCACAGCCGTCTACCAGGAAGTTTTAGAGCACATTCATTTTCCAGCAGGACTTGGCACCTGCCCACACTGCCAAAAGTACTAATACCTGGTTTAAGAACCATGGTATCCCTGTGCTTGATTGGGCAACAAACTCACCCAACCTAACCCCATAGAGAATCTATGGGGTATTGTGAAGACAAAGATGTGAGACTCCAGACCCAACAATGCAGAATTCAATTCAATTCAATTTTATTTGTATATCGCTTTTAACAATTGACATTGTCGCAAAGCAGCTTTACACAATCAAAAGAATTATTTAAGTTTGTATGAAAAGTGACTGTGTATGAATCAAAATGATAAGATTGTCTCTGATGAGCAAGCCGAGAATGACGGCGACAATGGCAAGGACAAACTCCCTGAGATGGCAGTAGGAAGAAACCTTGATAGGAAGCAAACTCAACAGGGAACCCATCCTCATTTGGATCAAAACGAATAGCAGGGATTGATCTGCATCATACTGTGTGAGACTGGAAGTTAGTATAATAGGAGATGTGTTTAAGTTAAAATGGATTCCAGTTCATTAAT
The DNA here is from genome assembly GCA_013621035.1 of Clarias magur. NCBI lineage: Eukaryota > Metazoa > Chordata > Actinopteri > Siluriformes > Clariidae > Clarias > Clarias magur. The sequence goes on along the minus strand of QNUK01000393.1, from coordinate 338,550 downwards.
GGAGGCTCAGGTAGACTATGGGAAACTCCAGTCATGATTCCTCAGCGAACAGCTGTCAGCATCAGCCGAGACCAGGACCGTCTTCGTGGAAAAATGAAACCATCCTCAGTCACCACACGCATCCCAGGCAGACCACACGGGGCATCCATGTGACAAGATCTCCAGCCAGAAGCGGGACACCAGGCAGAGGGGGTCTGGATCACTGACAGCTCAGGAGCGACATGTATAGCTCGACAGAGAGAAAGGGAGAGGGAAAGAGAGAGGAGAAGAGAGAGGAGAAGAGAGCAGAAGAGAAGGAGAGATCGCAGTTAGGTATGATCACTTTTACACAATGTATACAGCGAATGTACAGTCTTATGCAAAAGTTTAGGCACCCCTTGGTAAATAACAGATTTTGGTGATTTTTTTAATCGAAAAGATATTAACACAGTCTCTCTTGGAAATGGAAAAAATGCACAATATTTTCAGCAAACATTAATGCATAGTTACTTCTTATGCCATGAATTGAACATAAATAAAAACATTATTATAGCCACTGTGCACCATAAGAGTTCCAGGGTCTCAGATTCTTTTTACAAGGTTTCAGACCTTAATCAGCTCGTTAGATCTGATGCATGACAACAGCTGTTGTTAGTAAATGCCAATTTCAAAGCTTTACAAATATTTTGATTCTTCAAACCTTGTGCACACACTTGTGGACACTCAACAACCATCGGTTCCTCTAAGCAGCTGTGTAAGTCTCTGAACATGAAAGCTAATGATGCCCACAATGCAGGAGAAGCTACAAGAAGATAGCAAAGCGTTGTCAGCCTGCAGTTTCCACAGTGAGAAATATAATTAAGAGATGAAGATGAGATCTGGAAGACCAAGAAAACACTCAGAGAGAACTGCTTGTATGCTGGTCAGAAATACAAAATAAAACCCCCATTTGACTGCAAAAAACCTGTAGAAATATTTAGCAGACTCAGGAGTGGTGGGGCACCGTTCCACTGTGCAGCGATGCTTGCACAGACAAGACTTTCATGGAAGAGACAGCAGAAGAAAACCTTACCTGCGTAAAATCCAACGTCAGAAGTATGTAACAGAACATCTACAAAAGCTTGATGAGTTTTGGAAACCAGTGCTGTGGACTGATGAAGTTAAATAGAACTCTTTGGCCACAATCAGCAAAGGCATGTATGGAGAAAAAAAAGGAGCAGCATTTCATGAAAAGGACACATTGCCAACTATTAAGCATGGAAACATTGCACAGGGGGAGGGAAGAATGAATTCCACTAAATACCAGCAAATTCTGGAAGCAAACATCACACCATCTGTAAAAAAAACTGAAGATGAAAAAAGGATGACGTCTACAACAGGACAATGATCCCAAACAAACCTCGAAATCCACTATGGAATACCTCAAGAGACGCAAGCTGAAGGTTTTGGAATGGCCATCACAGCCCCCTGATTTAAACATCAGTGAAAATTTGTGGGTAGATCTTAAAATTGCTGTGCGTGCAAGACGACCAAAGAATATTATAGAACTAGAAGCCTGTTGCAAGGAAGAATGGGAGAAAATCCCAAGTACAAGAATTGAAAGACTTTTAGCTGGCTATAAACAGCGTTTGCAAGCTGTGATATCCGCCAGAGGTCTTACTAAGTACTAATTATGTAGGTTCCCCAAACTTTTGCACAGTGCCACAATAATGTTTTTATTTTTTTTATCTTTCTTCAATTTATGACATAAAAAGTAACTAAGCACCAATGTCTGCTTAAAATATTGAATTTTTTCTATTTCCAAGTGAGACATATTATTTTCAATAAAAAATTTAAAAAATCATAAAAATTTGTTATTTATCGAGGGGCGTCTAAACTTTTGCATAAGATATTTAGTGCAGAGTGCAAGCAGGGACACTGGCAGGACTAACTATGACAGCATAACTAAAAGGGAGAGCCAGAAGGAAACATAGACATGAGAGCTCCCTGAGATGTAAAGCAACCAATCACCTCACCGTCAACAAACCTGAGTGATCAATGAGAATGGGGAAGACAGCATTTTATACATACCAGTTCACCAGAATACTCTACATCCATGAGTCCACCAGAGCTGCTCCATTACCTAAGGCAAATCTATTTACAAAAATGCTTGCCTAAATAAATAGGTTTTAGCCTAGATTTAAACACTGAGACTGTGTCTGAGTCCCGAATATTAATTGGAAGACTATTCCATAACTTTAGGGCTTTGTAAGAAAAAGATCTGCCCCCCGCTGTAGTTTTCATAATATGCGGTACTGACAAGCAGTCTGCATCCTAGAAGAGCTGAAGGCTGATATCAGAGCAACCTGGGCAGCAGTGACACTGACTGCCACCATTGCCGCATTGCTGCAGTAATTCATACAAAGACGGAGAAAAAGATTGAGTGAGTGCTGTACATGTTCATACATTTCAGTTTTCCAACATTTTTATTTTTAAAAATCTTTTTTTCTTTCATTGGTATCTTAAGTAATATTTAAATTTAGGTACTGAATTTTGGGTTCTCATTAGCTACAGGTGAAACACAAAAAATTTGAATATCGTGCAAAAGTTCATTTATTTCAGTAATGCAATATATTAGGTGAAACTAATATATGAGATAGACTCATTACATGCAAAGCAAGATAGTTCCTGCCGTGATTTGTCATAATTGAGCTGATTATGACTTACAGCTCATGAAAACCGCAAATCCACAATCTCAGAAAATTAGAATATTGTGAAAAGGTTAAATATTCTAGGCTCAAAGTGTCCCACACTAATCAGCTAATTATGCCATAACACCTGCAAAGGATTTCTGAGCCTTTAAATGGTCTCTCAGTCAGTCAGGTTCAGTAGGAAGCACAATCATGGGAAATACTGCTGACCTGACAGTTGTGCAGAAAACCATTATTGACATCCTCCATAAGGAGGGAAAGCCTCAAAGGGTAATTGCAAAGTTGGATGTTCCCAAAGTGCTGTATCAAAGCACATTAATAGAAAGCTATGTGAAAGGGAAAAGTGTGGAAGAAAAAGGTGCACAAGCAGATGGATCCTGGACATGGGCTTCAAATGTCATATTCCTCTTGTCAAGCCGGCAGAACTGGTCTGCTGCTCAGTGGTCCAAAGTCCACTTTTCTGACGAGAGCAACCTTTGCATCTCATTTGGAAACCAAGGACGCAGAGTCTGGAGGAAGAATGAGAGGCACACATTGCAAGATGCTTGAAGTCAAGTGTGAAGTTTCCACAGTCTGTGTTGATTTGGGGAGCCATGTCATCTGCTGGTGTTGGTCCACTGAGCTTCATTAAGTTCAGGGTCAACGCAGCCATCTACCAGGAGATGTTGGAGCACTTCATGCTTCTTTTCGCAGACGAGCTTTATGGGGATGCTGACTTCATTTTCCAGCAGTACTGCCCACACTGCCAAAAACCTGGTTCAATGACCGTAGGATTACCATGCTTGATTGGCCAGAAAACTCACCTGTTTTTATAATATAAAATATTATATACTATGTATATTTAAACATACATTTATGTGTATACTTATTTGTGAGCAGCCTTCTGGAACTGTAACTACATCACCAGTATGGTATGCTGGGCATATACACATTATTTGATTTTGCCAGTGGTCACTGACATCCTGCATCACTTCTGCACAAAAGTGGCCAGGTCATATTGCATTCCGCTACTTAGCTGTTTATTCATTTCCTTAAGCTTTGCACATCATACATATTAAAGATATTATATTAGAGATATTCAAATGTAAAATTGTACAGTTGGCACTGTAAGCATTGCTGAACAGTTCACCAATCAGTTTCAAGGTTTAGCACTGATTTTAATTCATTACATTAGAAGTGAACTGCTCAGTTTAATCTATCTATTTTTAAATCTTTTTTCCCCAAAGGTGTAACTAAATGCTTTACTCCCTCATTATCTATACCCCATCCATGTAAACAGGGTCAAGGGGCCTGGAGCCTATCCCTGGAGACTTAGGGGACAGGGCGGGATACACCCTGGACAGGGTGCCAATCCATCGCAGGGTACATACACTCACATTCTCATTCATGCACTGTGGGGAATTTGGGAATGCCAATTAGCCTAATCTGCATCTCTTTTAACTCTGGATGGAAACCTGAGTACCTGGAAGAAACCCACCAAGCATGGGAAAAACATGCACCTGGAGTTGCATGGCAACAGTGCTAGCCACTACGATGAACCGTATCGTTAAAAAAATTGGATTATGTTGATTGTTGCAAATAGACTTCAGTTCCCAGCAGCCTCCAAGGCAGCGTACGCGTGACGTCACACTAAGTATATAACACTATCGTGTAGCGTTTCATCCTCTATTGTTAGGTTGTAAGGACCTGGCGTAGCGCGTCTGATTCCCGGTGCTCTGGCAAACATATTTATAAAATAATCTGTTGTTCTAAAACGACATAAATGTTTGATTTGTAATTGGGGATTTCGGTGTTTAAAACGCCTATTAAAGAAAGAGAATGGACTCGAACTGGCCTACTCTCGGTTTGGTTTATTTTAACCCCGATAGCTGTTTGCTAAAGCCAGCTTCTTCATCGTGTGAAGGCTGCGTGTTCTCGTAAAACTATTAGCTTTCTAGTGTATCTGACGGAGATTATAGCCTGACGCTGTGTTTCCGTTTGCAAAGAACTCCACCTATTGCCTGCACCATTTAAGTCCTATCCGCGTTATGTCTGTGTCACAAACTCCGTGAAATGCAGCCTGAACAACACACAGTCCTGCATTATAATCGCTCTGTTACAGTCTGATGTGTCCTGATGCTGTTGTGTAGAGAAGCCGGCTTTAGCAAACCGCTGTTTCTGATGAGACCCCTCTCTCTGGGCTGAAGTCGCCTTTGTCCCGCTAACCTTGTGGAGCACCAGGGAATTTCACTAACAATAATCCGAACGGAGGAAACAACGCCGACCCGAACGAGCAGCGAGTTCTCTGTCTCAAAGGCTGTTTCTGTTTGTATCCAAGGTAAGGACTCTTATTGGATTTTGTGTTTCGCCCAGGCTTGGCTTCCTCTGTAGGCTAGGAACAGAAGCCGATGGCCATCACTCACACTGGATGTGTGTCTGTGTGTTTTTCACGCAGATTTTGCCGTGTCATAGCTCATGCGATCACACCCCTCAGTCTGCTTTAATACAGGGTTAAAGCAAAAACACAACTAGCTCGGCTGGATACACTGATGTTATCTCTCAGGCTGACTAGCCTGTTCTGCCTTTGTATAGTCCTGTAGTCCTTACTGCCTTCCACCATGTTGGACCCGTGTTCACTTCTCAGCTGTAGTTTTTTTCTTCTTCCTCTAACACAGTTCCACAATTGTACCCGTTTTGGAAATTTAGATGAATTTTGCGAAGTTGTTCAGCGTCACGTCATCGGCGTGTCCGGTTGGCTGGGAGAACATGTGACGTGTTCGTGCACTAAACACACACACACACACACACACATCACGTACCCTGGTGTCAGAATTACCAGTCTATCGACTTCAGTAATGTAAACATGTTGCAGCATCTTAGTCTAGTTTCTACATAAATCCCAGTTTGGTGTGTGTGTTGAGCACTTGTGGACATCAGGGTGGACATATTTCGGTATTGACTGTAGCAGTGCTTATAGTCATAGATGTTGCAGAAATTGTGACTGAAGTCCAGGAAGAAGGTATAATCTCTTGATCTATTGTTGTGCCATTACCTCATCTCACTTTGCTTTGTAAATGTACAGTGTCTCTAGCAATGTGGTGAAACACATTTGAGCATAATTACATTTTGTTAATTACAAATTACAACTGAATTGCAAACTGATGGCACATTGGCTCAGTGGTTAGCACTGTCGCCTTACCACTCCAGGGTCTGGGTTTGGTTCCTGCCTCGGGGTCTGTGTGCATCTTCTGCCCACGCCTCATGCGTGTACATCGATTTCCTCCCACAGTCCGAAGACGTGCAGTTTAGTCTAATCACCATTCTCAAATTCCCATAATGTATGAATACGCATGTGAATGTTGACTGGAGGTCCTGCAATGGCTGTAAAATGGGAATAAATACAATTGTAGTGACAGCTGGACTGCAGAGGTTCTTAGATGGTTGGATGAAAATACAAACTCTGATGGACACTGCCCCTTCATGACTGGATTTGAAGAGCCCTGCCCTAGATCTGAGAGAAGCTTATCCCATTTAAAATAAATTGGTGTGTACGGTATACAGTATAAGAATATACTTTCTTGGAGGCAGTAATGAATTGGGTAAAGACTATAACTGTGGATCCAATTAGACATGGTGAAAAACTGCATTATAGGCAGTTAGAAGTGCCTTATGTGTGTGGTTAAATCACTAGCTTGGTATCTGGAACAAGCAGATTTTAAGCCGGGGTTATTAATATTGTTTTAGGTTAAAGAAGCAAAAATTAATTTAAAGTCACCACCATTTGTAGGCCAGACTTCAAACTAAGATTTTTAGTTGTTGATGTTGGGATAGAACTCTGCAGTTCAAGGCCAAATTGTTTATTAATAACCCAGGATTATTTTTGTTGTTGAGAGTGCAAACGTACTACATCAGAACAGGACAAAAACAATGGTACACGGTTGTCCCTAATCATGTCAATTCATATACTCAGCCATGCCTTTAAACTGAATAAATTCGCTAACTCTTACTTCATTGTTACTTTGTTACTACATTGATACCTCTCTCTTATAACAATTCTAGCTCACAGTTTTTCCTGACCAGAAGAAATAGCAGCTAAGGAGGGAAGTCGAGGCAGAATCTGGAAAACTGAAAAGTATTAGTTAGCTAGACTTTAAAGGCAAAAGCAAAATGAACGTGCAGAAATCTTGTCAGATGGGAAGGGGAGCATCTTTGAACCATCATCTTTAGGTCTATCCATAGATATTCTATGGGCATCAAGGCTGGGATATGACTTGACTGTTTAAAGGCATTTTTGAGACTTGTCCCAAAGCGATTGCAATATCTTGGTTGAATTATTCAGGTTGTTTTGAGGACAGGTCAACTTTTATTCCAGTCTGAGGTAATGCTGGGTGATTTTCTTAATTAATTAATGTTTTTATATGATTTTCAAATATTCTAATTAAAATTTTGCATGTTTATGTATGTGTGCATGTGTTCTCATGGGATAAATAGCTCTTGCATAACCTAGAGGTGTGTATCAGGTCATTTTCCGGTTGGAAAACAAATGACGGTCCCCCTAATTGCGAACCTGATGGGATGGCATATTGCTGCAAAATGCTGTGGTAACCATGCTGGTTAAGTGTGCCCTCAATTTTGACCAGGTCACCAGCAAAGCACCCACTCACCATAACACTTCCACCATTATGCTTCAGAGTGGGAACCACACTTTCAGGAATCATCTGTTCACCCTCTCTATGGCCAACAAAGACATGGTGGTTAGTTTCTCCTTTGGACTCCTCAGACAAAAGGCTAGTCATTCTAATCTTCTGCAGCTAAGGTAGCGCTTGGTATTCCTTTCCTGGGATAGTCCTCATTAAGCCAGTTCTATCAGAGTGTTTGATGGTTTTTACTTTGGACAATCTGACATTGAGTTGTTTAATACTTTTGCTTACTACATAATTTTATACATGTTCTTATAATTTTATCCTAGTTTAGATGACGATATTACATGTACAATGTTGAAAATAATAATAATAAAAAAAGAAAAAACACTGGAGGTGTCCAGGATTGTGTTTTTTTTTTTTCTTTTCTTTTTTTTTTTTTCTTTAAATATCCATGAATGCTTTTAAAGTTTTAACCAAATGTCTGTGCTACTCACAAAAATTATGCTACGTTTAAATTTATTTTATTTTTTTAAAATCCAAGAGCACGTCACTTATGGAAGAATTTGTATTTGAACCTTAATACAGGTTTGATGCGTCAGATGAGCATGTGTAAAGTTGAAGCCAAGTGGTAATGTGCTGGTTGGAATTAGGTCATGCCCGATCTCGGCATGTCGGACAAAGTGGAAACTGATGGTCACCATGTTGGTATTTTGCTAGCAACATGCTAAACAGCTATTTGGGTGAGTGATGTGCATTATTTTCTTCAAAAGTGAACTGTGTAGTCAGTGTTTTATTTAACGAATAAATATATATATATATATGTTGATTTAATCTAAAGCTAATACTTGTATATACATTATAATTCAATTAAATGTTTCAGAAGCTGTGCACAGAAACCTGTGTAGAAATAACTGCCAGCAATAGCAAATGTTCTAAAATAAATGAGGTTTTTATTTTATTTAATATTTTATTTTTTAAATATTGTTTAAATATCTGGAGTTTTACCTAAAAAAAAAAAAAGGGAGGTGGGGCGCTATTAGTCTTGAAATTATTCACCATAATGGTAACCCCACTAACTACAGCAAACTTTGTAAACAATAATTGTTTTTAGAGATTGTTTTACTATTTTTATAGCACTTGGTTAACCCTTTTTCTCAACAGTGTAAATGACGAACATGTTTTTCATGACCTGAAATAAATCCGACTTTTTTTTTTTTTTTTCTTCAGTTAAAATGAAAGGAAATCTAAAATGAAAGATACTCAGATGAGTTGTCTGCAAAGCTGGCTGATAATTCCACATTGCTAAAGTGATATTTCAATTTTTTGCCAGAAACTTTTTTTCAAGATCATTTAACTAAAAATAATAACTCAAGTTTAGGTAAAGGTAGAAGTTAAAGGTTTCTCTAAGTTGTCCGAGTTTTCTTACACACAGGTGCCCTCATTCTGCACTTTGGTAGGAAAAAAAGTCCCTCATGACCGCCTCAGTTCTTTGGGACATGGATTACATGCAGTCCATTGTTGATATGATCACATCAGCCAATTCATATAGCTTTTCATGTGCACATTCATGCTGCAAATCTCCATTTTTATCACGTTTCAATGGTGGTGTTTTGGATTAGATCGAGTGACTGGGAGGGTCTTTTTTTAATTTTAATTTTATTTTTTTTTAAAGAAATGAGGCTTTTCCTTGTTGGTGTGTTGCATGATTGTCATTGGGTTCTTTTGATTGATAAACTGTGGCCATAAAGTGTTGCACATGGTCAGCAACAGTGCACAAATAGCCTGTGACATTTAAGTTACAATTGATTGGTATTGATGAGCCCAGAGTTTGCTATGAAAACATTCCCCACACCATTGCACCACTTCCACCAGTCTGGACAGTTAAAATTTTGAGTCCATGGATTGCTGCTGTTAGTCTGAGCTTCTGACCTCAACATTTATCAGACCAGGTTTCTCAGGTTTGGTGTCCCTGTGCCCTCTTCACAAGTATGTCCCACCAGGAAAGAAAACCTCTGTTCAGTACATCAGGTCATCAGCTGATTTTATTGCAACATGATGTTGCTGAACCTTGACCTAACTAGCTGAAGCAACCCCAGATCATAACACTGCTCTTTATCTCGTCCTAGGTCTTAAAAAAAAAAAAAAAAATTATCTTATTCTATGGCTTCTACCGAATTTCACTAGACACTTCCAAGAAGTCTTAAAAATTGGGAAACATTCTGACTTTATAAACAAAATAATTTATATATTTATTATAACATTATACGTATATGTATAGTAACATTTTATTTTTCAGTTCAGTTTCAAGTTTAGCTCTGTCCACCCAAATTTGTGACAATTTGTATAAATTTGAAAAATATCTGTAACGTCAACTGGCCTTTTTTAAGGTTTGGTCGAATTGTTTCACTACTCAATCAAGTACCTTCAGTCTGAGGGAAGTTGCCAATTTCCACATATTTGTATCTTTCGGGGGCAAAGGATTCTCCCCTGTCTCAAAATGCTCATTACGTGAACAACAGAGAATGTGATGGATGGTTTGAAAGGGAGGTAAAAGAAGCTGTCTAAATGCAAGTGGAAAATCCTTCTCAAAAAAAAAAAGCTGGAGGTTTTCAGCACAACGTTTTTTCATCCATCCCCAGGAACATCAAGACCTATTCACAAGTTCAGCAGGAAAGCCACACTTGGGACTTTTTGCACATTAGGACCCATGGATTGTTTCTAGTATCACTTGTTCTCAAAGTCTGGTTCATTTTAATCAGTGAGAACGCAATTATTCCAGGCTCTGAACCTGTTCAAAGAGGTGTTCTCGGGTACAGTACAGCGTACTCGGACACTGATTGAATTGAATATATGGAAGCCGTTCATGCTTGAGTGTCATCAGTGCCATAGGCCTCATCCTGTGTGCCCAACTTCAGTCAGACTGAAGAAGTTACTTGGATAAGTAGTAAAATGTTTCTACCAAGCCATAAAGAAATCCAGTTGACATCACTCAAGTCTCAGATAACTTTACCTAAATGACTGAGAATCTTCACAGATGTGAAAAAATTACTTATCCCAGAATTTTATCAAATTTCACAGTAGTGTCGATGTTCATTAGAGTATGGACAGTTAAGTAAACACAGTAAATGTTTGTGCTGATTTCTTGGTTCAAACCTTGTGCCATTTCAACCATTTTGTCCCACCCACTTCAATTTCTGATAATTTGTGTAATATGCAAATCATACTTTTTCAGAACTATGTAAATGATTATCGCATGGTCACAAATTTGACAAAATGCTCAGGAGCGTGTGACTCTCAATAATTAAATTAGTCTTTACCCCATTGATTCTTTGGCTTCTTATAAACAAAAAAAACTGAGAACAGTTTATCTCTTGAGTGTGACCATGGTCCTCCAATAATTATCAGAATAGGTTTGACCTTTCTGAACAACATGGCTGTCATGAATCAGTTCCATGGTGATGTAGCTTTTGTAATTATTTAAAAAAAATTTTTTTAACTTATTGCATGAAATTTTTTATGAAGGCAGAAATTCACAAACAGGGCATTAACTAAGGTCAGAAGCAAACTTTTGAGATGTGGTTACTTATAAGAGACAAAGCTATGCATATCTGCCCTCAGTCAAAAACATGTAAACAGACAGTACCCTCATTTGTACAACCAGTTCAGCACAGGAATATTGTGCGGTTATTGCACCTTAGTGTCCTTTATCTAATGAATGGCAGCGGAATTGAGGCTCTTTGTGGTTGTTCAATTAATCCAGGAGCAGAGTTAATAGTGGTGCAAGATGAGATCTGTGTGAAAAGAAAGAACCCCTACCCCTCACTACAATCGGTGAACTTGGGTCTGAGACATTGCTTGTAATGTGTGTATAACGCTGTCGGGAGGTTTAAACAATAGTAACCATTTAGCAGCTAACACACTTGTAGACTAGATCAGATGTACAAACCACACTTAATTAGTGATAAAGCTGTAGTGCATCAAGAACAATGAATTGAAGTATCAGCTGAGATTGGTCAGCAGTGCCAAGCTTTTATTTTTAGTTTGCATTAGGAATATTTAAGTGTTACAAAGTGTGATCAACAGCACTGGGCTCATACTAGCAATAAGAAATGTAGTAAAATACAAGATATAAGAATCTGCCTTTTGTGCCTCTTGACTGCTGCCACAAAGGCAGACGAGAGTCTTGTCAACGAGAAATGACCTTGAATTGTGAAGTGAAGCTCACTGTGTTTGGTGAGTGATCAGTCCATCAAGGACTTCGTGATATGAAGATCACAGTTATGCAATTTATGCGCGACAATGCAATTTTACCCTAGCGCTGCAACTTTTCTGTAAATGTAACCAATCGTTCTGTATTTTGATTTAATTATTTTTCAATTATTTGTCTTTGATTGTGCTTCATTTACTGTATATTTTTATTTATTTTTTTAACTGACTTCCATGTTTTATTTTTAAAATGTTTTTTTATTTAGTCATAGTTATGGCTGCAACGATTCGCCGACATTGTCGATAATAGAAGTAGTCGACAAAGAATTTCATTGTCGACGTTGCCGCCAGACATGTTTTTTCCGACCCAGTGAGGCATCTCTCTTCATTACAATCTCTGCCGAGAGTCGCACATGCACATTAGCTGAGCGATAACATACAGAAATGACGGCGTCCAACGCAGCAGCTGCGCGTACCAAAACGTCTAAACTTTGGGAGCATTTTAGCCTGGGTACGGCGAATAAAAAGATTACCTGCATGGTTTCCAAAGCAGTCCTTGCGCATCACGGCAGCACCTCGGTGATGCACGAACATTTAAAGAGAAAGCACATCGGACAGTTAAATGAAACGGAGTTTCACTCACCTCGGTAAGATTTAAATAACATAAATAAATAAATAAATAAAGCCAATGCGTTTTGTTTTGGATGTACATTGTACATTTTATAAGCGTATTTTTGCTTTAAAAAAAGATTTAACGTTATGGCCGACTGTGCCTGACAAAGTATTTTAAATTAAATGCATGCAGTCTGAAGAAGAGAGCCACCATGGACCCCTTTCTGCAAAAGTAAATGTTTACTTTATTTTAATTTATTTTTTCTTATAAAACAAATGTGCCTGTCCTTTTTAAAAATGATAGTTTCTTTATTTATGCATTTATGTCTATACTGACCGAGCACTGTGCCTAATTGGTTTTAGACAGGGCATTTTTATTTACTTTTAGTATGAATCAACCTATCAGCAGCAAAGTGCAATAAAATATGCATTTTTCCATTGAAGTACCCCCTTCTTTCTTGTGTTTACTATCATTTTCCACATAATTAAAGCAATCTCATGCTAAATTATAGAAAAATGTAATAATTATTCGATTAGTCAACTAATCGTTTCAGTAGTCGGTGATAAGTCGACTATTAAAATAGTCGTTAGTTGCAGCCCTAGTAATAGTAACAGAAAAGGAAAAAAAATCATGGTTCGTAACCTTTAATGAGCTTTCATAATTCGTAAGGCATATTTTGTTAGATTTCTTTTTTAAATGTGTCTTTTTTGCAGGATTATTTGAATGTGTAGTTGTCACTGGAACAACTTTCCTCATTTATGGCTTAAACAAAGCAGTCATTTTTTCTTGATCCCACAACTGTATTGCAACAAAACGTTTAAGGACATTACCAAACGTATCGCAAGTTTTTTTCTTTTTTTTTTTTTTTTTTTTGGAAAACCTGCTAGGAAACCAGGCGTTTTAATACATAACGAACACTAAAAGAGGCTGATATGCAAGGCTTGCACCTCAACACTCAGTTTACCTGCCCTTATTGTTTTGAAAGCAGTGGCATGTGTGACATTTCCGATGTATGTGGAACATGTCACACTAGATTCTGACAGCGTTGTATTAAAAGCCACACCTGCTCTGTTAGCAGAATGGCGTGCTCTATTTGCAAGCACACACAGGAGGCTTATTGCTGAATTTGTGCAGAATATGAATGTTTTTGAGGGGGTCTTGGCTATATAGAGAGCTTATATAGATTTACTGCGGTTTAGATGCTTAGAGGACTCCTTCTTTTCACAATGGTGCTGATCAAATGCATTAAATCAGTCAAAGCAAAATTTCCCATTTATTACAATTACTATTAGCAATATTTGCCGGCACACTTTTTTTTTTTTTTTTTTTTTTTTTAAACTTAATTGTTGGCATAGTCTCAACTGTTTGTGAGCAGAAACATGGACATGAATGTGTACAATCGTGTGCTTGAGTGTTTTAAAGCCTAATGCTTTGTTTTATTTCATTTAGTATTCATAAGTATCATGCCAAAATAAATAAAAATATGAAATTAAAATATTGTTCAAAGGTTGCAGAGATTGTTCAGATGAAGAATGTATACTGTCTTGACCTTGCATGTGAAGAAATTAATGAATTAACTTTCTACAATTTCTAAAATTAAGATTAAAGTTAAGAGAATAAATTTAAGATTGTTCTAAAATTATTAAGATTTGTTATTAAATTTATTATTAAATTTTAAGATTGTTCTAAAATTAAGCTGGAATTGTCAGTAAGTCATTCCAGGGTCATCTTTCAAACAGCCATGGCGCGCCTTCGGGTTGGTGGCTGGCAGTCAGATGTTGCTCGTGTGCTGCTATAGCCAAAGCTTTGGTCACTCGCGCCAATGCCAAAAGTCGGTTTCATTGGTGCCAGCAGTGAAAATCTTGGGCTTTGCACAATGTGGGAAACATGTATTGTTCTCGGAGTCCAACTTCACGGTCTTTCCCACATCCGGGAGAGTTACTGTGTGGAGAAGCCCCAAAGAAGCGTACCACCCAGACTGTTGCATGCCCAGGGTGAAGCATGGGGGTGCATCAGTGATGGTTTGGGCAACAATATCATGGCCATTCCCTAGGCCCAATAGTTGTGCTGGATGGGAGTCACTGCCAAGGACTACTGAACCATTCTGGAGGACCTTGTGCACCCAATGGTTCAAATATTGTATTCTGAAGGCAGTGCCATGTATCAGGATGATAATGCACCAATACACTCAGCAAGACTGGTGACAGTGGTTTGATGAACATGATGGTGAAGTAGAGCATCTCCCATGGCCTGCACTGTTATTAGATCTAAATATTATTGAGCTCCTTTGGGGTGTTTTTTTTGGAGGAGCGAGTCAGGAAACTTTCCCCCACTAGCATCACGTAGTGATCTGGCCACTATTCTGCAAGAAGAATGGCTCACAATCCCTCTCCACTGTGCATTATTGTGGTCTAAACCAGGCGTTTTTGTTTTTGAAGTGTGTACAGTGCTCTGCATAAATGAGTATACTCCAACAGATTTGTCTGAAAACCATTACTTTCCTCTCAGAATCAGCGTTTTCCATGGGAAACTGCTATAAAATACTTGCACAAATACGCACCGTTAATCTGCACATTTTTTTTTTTGGATTTTTCCCCGATTTTCTCCGTAATTTAGTCGCGTCCAATTCCTCCCCGTCACTAGGGGGCTCCCACATTAAGGCTACTACTACCACTCAGCCGGGAGGGCCGAAGACTATCACGTGTTTCCTCCGAACCACGTGACGCCAGCCGACCGCATCTTTTCGAACTGCTTGCTCGTGCACCGTTGGGGACGGCGTAACACACTCGGAGGACAGCGCTATCCGCTCCCTCCGCTGCGCGAGCTCACAGACGCCCCTGACTGGCTGTAGAGCCGTGATTAATGTCGGAGCACTATGTACCTCTCATCCCTCCCCTCTGAGAGAGCTCGGCCAATCAGCTCTCTCTAGACCTCCGGCTGCGAGAGGTTACAGCACCACCCGGGATTCGAACTAGCGATCTCCGGATGATAGGGCGAGCGCTTTACCCACTGCGCCACTCGGAGGCAATCTGCACATTTTTACCTAATAAATTCATTCAAGACCATGGTACTAAAATGAATACACCCCAATGAAAGTCGTGGGAAATCTGCTACGTTTTAGACAACAAAATCCTAATGAAAAAGAACTCCACTATAGGCGAGTGTAATTATTCATCAACAGTTGTCTAGTAGACAGCTGATTATAAAAGGGCGTCACTTAACAAAGAATACCCCTTCCCATTTCATGCCGTCAACTTGGAAGTGAAATGTCACAAGATCTGAGAAGGACAATAATTTCTTTACACAAGAAAGGTGAAGGCTACAAGATCGGCAACGCTTTACCCATCAGTCAGAATACTGTAGGAAAAGTGATACAAAAATGGAAATGCAACCATCTCACAGAGACGTGTTAACTTCTGTGGACGGCCTGGACAAGTTTTCTGATGATAAGGGTTGAGCATTGCCATGCAAGTTTACTTCAGTTAACTAAAGAAGTAGAAAGCCAAACTGGGGTGATTGTTTCCCATGACACAATACGGCGTACACTGCAGAGGAATGCCATGCATGGGTGTTGTCCACGCAGGAAGTCTCTCATGAAGGCCAGTCACAAAAGACTCGCCTAGAATTTTCCAAGGCCCATGCTGAAAAAGATGATGACTACAGGGACTCCGTACTCCTGGAGTGATGAGACCAAGATAAGTGTTTTTGGAACTGATGGCTTCAAAACTTTATGGCTTGATTAAATGTGAGGAGTACAAAGAAAAATGCAGGGTGGCTACAGTGAAACATGGTGGCGGCAGTGTCCTTCAAGGGCCGCATGAGTGCTGCTGGTGTCGGGGAGCTGCATTTCATTTATGGCATCATGAATTCACAGAACTACTGCTCTATAATGAAAGAGATGATGTTACCATCATCACTCCGTGCCCTTGGTCGCCATGCACTTAATGATTCAAAACACACATGTAAGGCCACTGTTGAAGAACTGGTAAAGTATGTCTTCTGATCTGAACCCAGTCGAATACCTATGGGGAATTCTGAAGAGACAAGTTGAGCATCACTCTCCATCCAGCATTCATGCTCTAAAAGCGGACCACCTTGAAGAATGGAAAAAGATAAATGTTGCAATTTGTCACCAGCTATTTGTCATTCCATGCCTAGAAGACTTGGTGCAGTCCTTACAAATCATGGAGGTCATACAAAATGCATCTAGTATTGTGTGTATAGGTTTTGTGGGGTGTATTCATTTCTGCATCACCTAATTTGAGTAAAAAAGATTTGCAAGTTATACTATTAAACGTACTTTCATGAAATGTGCTCTATTAAACTCAGTTTTGTCAAAATTTTGGAAATTGTTCTTGTGTTCATTGATATGTTAAGATCTTACTTTTCAAAGGGCGTGTACTCATGTATGCTGAGCACTGTGCATTAGGGGTGTGTTCAAAATATCGATTCTTAGATTCATACCGATATATAATAAAAAAAATATACAGTATCGACATTCTAGCCCTTAGTATCGATACTCCGCCCAGCCATTAGGGGGCGCAGCGGCACCCGCAAGTTTAATAAATAAATAAAAAATTCATGGAAAATGTCAAGATTTTAGAAGCGCCGTTGTCCCCAAACGCAGCTGTTCGGACACATTTTGGTTTTAAAGCAAAGGAAGGAAACCAAGGGATCGATAAAACAAATGCAATCTGCAAGAATTGCCAGGCTTCTATACGCTACACCGGTAATACAACTAACCTGCGTGCCCACCTGCACACGGGACCCATCCAAGCTTCCATCTAACTTTAAAAATCCATCCTGCTATGAGGTAGATTTGTTGTTGTGCTAAATGTTAAAGCAAGATGTAGCATTTAAATGATTTCATAGTGAATATTAGTCAATAGTTCATGTTATGGCAGTACATGGTGTCACAAAAAAAGAATTATAAGAAGTTAAGAAAAAGAAGATTTTGTGCTTGTGTGAGCTCAGACTGTACCCTTGGAAAGTTAAATGTTGACTTGTGGTAATTTCCAGATTACAATTTGTGTATAATTAATCAGAGCACTTAAAGTTGCAAATATTTAAGCAAAATGCGCTTTGTTATAATGCACTTTTGTCTTCAATACATTGAAGAGAAATGCAGAGTTCTGTTTGTTGAGTAAATGTGTTTAGCATTAACTAATTGGCTCTGGCCCATGTATTTTTATTGAATCGTATCGAATCGTGTCACATTGTATCAAATCGTATCGAGACAACTCTGTATCAAGGTATGTATCGAATCGTGACCCGTGTATCGAGGTATGTATCGTATCGCCAGGTTCTCCAAGGTATACAGCCCTAGTATACATGTGTTTTTGTAACCCAGTTTATATTGTATTTTGTAATTTCTCACTGCTGTGACTTGCTATCTTTTTTGTTTTATTTGGTGTCCTAATGCACCCTGTATTTAAGGTTTTAGCTCACTCTTAAACTCCATGTTAAGATGTTATAAGACTTCTTTTTAAATTGACATACACATCACTTTTAGTATTTTCTGTCTTGTTCAAAAGAACAAGTAAGAAATACAAAATGCATAGAAATAAAGAGCACTGAGAATTAAGAATTTATACTTTTTACTTTAATTTTTTTTTTTCATTTTGTAACACAGACGAGCTTCTAACAACTTAATGAAGGTATTTTTTATCAATGCTGTGTTGGGTTCTACTTGGTTTAGAAATATTCTAAAGAAATATTCAGATTTTTTTGAAGGGGATTACAGAATATTTTGCTTTTGTTTTTATAAATACTAAAATAATAATAATAAACATTTATCTTGTGAAAATGAAAAATTTAATCAATATTTGACTCTGTTCCAAACTTTACGTTTTTCCTGTTAAGACTTGAGTGATTTCTTAAGCAAAATGACTTTCTTTGATTTCAAATGTTAGATAAAATGTGTACCAACATACTGTATGATTTGTCAAGAGTCCTAGGATTAGTTCACAAAAATATTCTGGATGACTAACACATTTTTGTATAAAATTATCAAAACAAATTTATAAAAATACCAAAATAACTTCCCTGATCAGACAATGGCTGATTAAGGAGTAAATGTTCAGCACTAGCATACTGACACCAGACTTCATCCGTAAAGCCAACATGCCTTTTTTTTTATTTTTATTTTTTTTCCCAGATGCCCCAGCATAGCAGATATGCGGTTAAGAGTGAAATGCGCACATTTTAGAGGCTTTTGTTTATGTTGCCATTGCGCTCTCTTTTGAATCTCAACTGGCAATTTCTTCAGGTCTGAGCATTCTGATGTCACCAACTAATTGACAGTTAATCTTATTGATGAACTAATTTGGTCATTAAGTCATTGTGTGTCTGTCAAATATCAAGTAAGCATGTCAAATTCCTGCTGAAAACAGATTGACTGTTCCTGCACTACCATGCAGACTTAATTTGAATGTTTCTGCTTTTATCATGGCTGTGGGTTTATTAGTTGTATGAGCTAAACACGTACCTCTTGCCCTCAGAACATCAGGTTTCCATGGAGACGGTATCGGCTCTTGGCCTGAAGCGCAGATTTGAGGAGGTGGACAGCGGCTCACCATGCTCGACACTCAAAGAATCAGATGATGACGTCTTGAGCAGTGACAGCGTGGATAGCTGTGACAGTCTCAATGCCCCCTGCAGCTCCCTCACACGTAAGAGACCAACTAGGGTCAAAGTTCTGCTCACAATTGTAGCCTGGTGTGCCAAGACCTACATTTTTGCTTAGTGGAATGAAATTATAGGTTGAATCATCAAAATTATTGGCAGTGAAAATATGGGAAATTAAATGTAATTAGTGGATCCCGAGCCTAGCCTGGGAACAATGAATGCAAGGCAGGAACACGCACTCAAAGCGGAGTGCACACACAACATGCACAATTTACAGTAGGAAAAAAATGAGGGGGAAGAAAGGTCATGGAACATGGGAGAATATATGAAACTGCACTTTGTATGTACAGTATGCACTTTGTATGTCATAATTTGTTCTGTGAGATCAGAATAAAAATGTCTTTATGCATTCCACTTTTTTCTTTTTCCAAGATATACCAATGGTGTTGGTGGACAAAAAATTCAAATATTAGCTTAGCTAACCCTAACACTAATGATTTATAGTCCCAATGACTCAGGAAAGGCTTGTTTCTTCAGTAGCTCTAAGCTCAGTGGTATTTTAGCTGCTCATGTATATTTATATATAGATATTTATTTTAAGGCGAGCATAAGTATACAGTTAAACCTTGGATTGCGAGCATAATTTATTCCAGAAGCGCGCTTGCATATCATATATAAAAATAATGAATACTTTTAAATAATATTTTAAAAGTAAAAATAAAACAAATTAACCTGCACTTTACCATTGAAAAGAATTCAGACAGAGCAGTGTTTGTTAGTGTGTATGTAGCGCATGCAGATGCGTGTGTCAAGACCTCACTTGTTTATCAAATTAAAATTGATTTAAAACCGTTTGAAAACCAAGTTACCCATAATCCAAGGTTCCACTTTACTATCAACTAAAATTAAGTAGAATATGTATAGAATAATGGCTTCTATGCAATTCAGTGTGTTTTATTATTGAATATTTTATATATTTTTGTAATAACCAAGTTGTTTATTAAAGTTAGTAAATACCATCTCATCATGCAGGTATCAGCCACTATTAATTACTTCTATCTCATTTCTCCACGTAGCCACCTCCATTCTTAGGAGGCAAAAATCCTCTCTGGGCCATAAGCGGGTGCGTTTTGACGCAGTGACAGTTTACTATTTCTCCAGAAGGCAAGGCTTCACCAGTGTCCCTAGTCAAGGTGGCAGCTCACTGGGCATGGCACGGCATCACTGTGCAATACGTCAGTACACATTGGGGGAGTTCGCTCGAGAGCAGGAAAGCAGCCATCGCCACGTCCTACGCCAACACCTGCGTCAAGAGAAGCTGAATGCTCGCAAAATGAAGGTTCAGACTTATTCCTCCCTAATACATGTGCTGTAATGCATTTTATGGTTTATATATGCAGCATTTTAGAGCAGTTATTTCTGTTTTCAGGAAAGTTACTAAATGTTTTAAAGGAAGGGGAAATGTACATCAAGTGATCTTTGTAAATAGTGATTTGTGGAGGAATTTAGGTAGGAAGTGATGGTAATGTGTGGAGATTGTCCGTTAGACACTTTGGCCACTAGTACCTTGGTAAGTGTCATTTTGGTACCTTGTAAGTGTTATGAAGAAGAATTTAAAAAGGCAGACATGAATGGAATAATTGTAAACGTAAAATTATAAAAGGGTTGAAAAAATGGAGTACTGTTATAATGGAGTTTAACATTTATTTCCAGTTGACTCGGAATGGCACAGTGCATTGTGCCCAGGCTGATCTTCTAACACTGGATGATGTGTCTGATGAGGATCTAGATGTGGAGGGTGTCGAGGTGGATGACTGTTTCTTCCTGCAGCCACTGCCTACTAAGCGGCGACGGGCACTCTTGCGTGCCTCGGGTATTGCTCGCATTGATGCCCGAGAGAAGATGGAGCTGCGTGCCATCCGGCTGTCCCGTGAAGAATGTGGCTGTGACTGTCGTTTTTACTGTGACCCACACCAGTGTGGCTGCAGCAGAGCAGGCATCAAGTGCCAGGTCAGAATGCTTGTATGTGAAGGAGAGCTTGTGCATAAGAAATGTAATTTACTCCTGCCAAAAACATGTAATGTACAAATTTCAGTTAATGAATGAATGTGAGACAGTGGTTGGAAAATTATTCAAATTGTTTAACATTTTACTGACATTACCTTCCTGTTCCTTCCAGGTTATTCCTTCATTCTTAAAACATAGGCACTATAAAGAGAACCATATTTTGGAATTTCTAAAACCCTTTCACTTACTGGATCTTTAAATATTTTTGTCTCTGATGCAGAGAAACAAAATCATGTTATTGTTGTTGCCATTACGATTTTAATGTCTCTCATTATGCATAAAATGGCAACAGCTAAAACTGATTTAATTATGAACAGAAGCGCCCAAGTGGCACAGTGGTAAAGGTCTCACCCCATCATCTGGCATTCTCACATCAATCATGGCTCTAAGCCAATGATGGGCGTCTGTGAGCTCACCCAAGTGGAAGGAGTGGATAGTGCTGTCCTCAGAGTGCATCATGTGTAACGTGAGCTCGCAGTTCGGTTGGTGGATTCACGTTGCTCAGAAGAACCCTGCTATTCTTCGATTTCCCTTAATGGGAGTGCGGGTGCGAATTTACGACTAAATTAGGGAGAAAATCGAGGGGGGTGGTGGTTTATGAATTGAATTTATTTATTTATTTATTTATTTTTTGTGATTTAAAGAACCATTCAATTTTGTCAAATATTTCTTGCCATTTTGTGTAGAAGCTACACATTTTAGCTTGAAAAATGTTAGAAAATAAAAATGGATGCATCAATTTTGAATGACTGACAGTTGGGCAAGTGTCTCAAACTTTCGAATTATAACAAATGTCTGTGTAACTAAGACCTCCTAACTGTGAAAGAAGCTGTTTGATGGTGCTGGCTATTGTTCTGAACATTCGTAGGTAATATGAGATTGCTATCTCCTTAGTCTCTGATATATTGGACAGCAAACAAGCCTGCAACAGTTTTTTGATTATGAACACTGGACACCATTGGACTATCAGGATAACCTCAGTAAAATATACCTTTGTTCAAACACAGTATAAATGTACTTGTGTGTCTTTTATATTGACCTAAAATAATAACAGTCTCAGAGGTTTCACTGGAATAGGAGTCCAAACATTTCCCTGGATTATGGTACTAGACAGGGATTGTCTTCACAAAGCAAAAAAAAAAAAAAAAATCTCTCTCTCGAAATTTAGAATTGATACACATCTCTCTTTACATACACACACACACACACACACACACACACACACACACAAAATTGTTGGTACCCTTCGGTCAATGAAAGAAAAACTCATAATGGTCACAGGAATAACTTTTAATCTGACAAAAGTAATAATAAATAAGAATTCTATGAATGTTAACCAATGAAAGTCAGACATTGATTTTCAACCATGCTTCAACAGAATTATAAAAAAAAATGAACTCATGGAACAGGCCTGGACAAAAATGATGGTACCTCTAACTTAATAGTTTGTTGCACAACCTTTTGAGGCAATCACTGCAATCAAACGATTCCTGTAACTGTCAATGAGACTTCTGCACCTCTCTGCAGGTATTTTGGCCCACTCCTCATGAGCAAGCTGCTCCAGTTGTTTCAGCTCCTTCCAAAGACGCTCAATAGGATTGAGGTCAGGGCTCATAGAAGGCCACTTTAGAATAGTCCAATGTTTTCCTCTTAACCATTCTTGGGTGTTTTTAGCTGTGTGTTTTGGGTCATTGTCCTGTTGCAAGACCCATGACCTGCGACTGAGACCCAGCTTTCTGACACTGGCCAGCACATTTCTCTCTAGAATCTCTTGATAGTCTTGAGATTTCATTGTACCCTGCACAGATTCAAGACACCCTGTGCCAGATGCAGCAAAGCAGCACCAGAACATAACACAGCCTCCTCCATGTTTCACAGTAGGGACAGTGTCCTTTTCTTGATATGCTTCATTTTTTCATCTGTGAACATAGAGCTGATGTGCCTTGGCAAAAAATTCCATTTTTGTCTCATCTGTCCATAGGACGTTCTCCCAGAAGCTTTGTGGCTTGTCAACATGTAGTTTGGCATATTCCAGTCTGGCTTTTTAATGATTTGTTTTCAACAATGGTGTCCTCCTTTGTCGTCTCCCATGTTGCCCACTTTGGCTCAAACAACGATGGGTGGTGCGATCTGACACTGATGTTCCTTGAGCATGAAGTTCACCTTGAATCTCTTTAGAAGTCTTTCTGGGCTCTATTGGTATCATTCAGATTATCTGTCTCTTTGATTTGTCATCAATTCTCCTCGTGCGGCCACGTCCAGGGAGGTTGGCTACAGTCCCATGGATCTTAAATTTCTGAATAATATGTGCAACTGTAGTCACAGGAACATCTAGCTGCTTGGAAATGGTCTTATAGCCTTTACCTTTAACATGCTTGTCTATAATTTTCTTTCGAATCTCCTGAGACAACTCTTTCCTTCGCTTCCTCTGGTCCATGTTGAGTGTGGTACATACCATGTCAACAAACAACACATTGACTACCTGGAGCCCTATATATAGGCCCACTGACTGATTACAAGATTGTAGACACCTGTGATGCTAATTAGTGGACACACCTTGAATTAACATGTCCCTTTGGTCACATTATTTTCAGTATTTTCTAGGGGTACCATCATTTTTGTCCAGGCCTGTTCCATGAGTTTATGTTTTTAAATAATTCTGTTGAAGCATGGTTGAAAAGCAATGTCTGACTTTCGTTGGTTAGCATTCATAGAATTTTGAAAAATTATTACTTTTGTCAGATTAAAGTTATTTATGTGTCCATTGTGAATTTTTCTTTCATTGACTGAAGGGTACCAACAATTTTGTCCACGTGTATATGTGTGTGTGTGTGTGTATGTATGTATGTATGTATGTGTATGTATATATATATAATGTGTGTGTGTGTGTGTGTGTGTGTGTGTGTGTATGTATGTATGTATGTATGTGTGTATGTATGTATGTATGTGTGTATGTATGTATGTGTGTATTATATATATATATATATGTATATATGTATATATGTATATGTGTGTGTGTATATAATGTGTATATATATGTATATAAATAAATAAGAGGTTTGTGGATCCATGTCATCTGCTGGTTCTGGTTCACTTTGTTTTGGTTTCATGTGTTTTATCAGGTCCAAGATCAGTGCAGCCATTTACCTGTAATTTTTATAGCACTTCATGCTTCTCTCTGCTGACCAGTTTTATGGAGATGCTGCACCTGCCCCCACTCCCAAAAGTACTAATATCTGGTTCAAGGACCACGGTATCCCTGTGCTTGATTGGCCAACAAACTCACCTGACCTAACCCCATTGAGAATCTAATGAGGTATTGTGAAGACAAAGATGTCCGACTCCAGAAAAACAACACAGAAAAGTTGAAGGCCGATATGAGAGCAACCTGGGCTTTCATAACAGCTCAGCAGTGACACAGACCGATTAATTCATACAAAGACGGCCCGACCAAGTATTGAGTGCTGTACATGTTCATACTTCAGTAGTCCAACATTTGTTTTTTTCAGTCCAACATTGTGTTTTTAAAAATCTTTTTTATTTTTTATTTTTTTTTTTTACCTCCATTGGTCTCTTAAATAATCATTTCTGAGGTATGAATTTTGGGTTTTCATTGGCGATAAGCCATAATCAAAAAAGATTGGTTTGCCAGTTATGACAGTAACTATATGAGCAATACCAGTTTTCTTTGAATCCATAACTATAAATATTAATTATGTAATAATGAATACATTTTAAATAAATGTGTTTTTCTCTTCTCCATGTCTCTAGCTGGATGGTAGTCCTGCAGTTAATATTAATTTTTATATTACATAAAGTAGATAAAACATTGATAGTGTTCTCTGCTCTAATACTTTTTTGGAGACTTTAATGTCGATGTGTCTTGTAGCATTTATAACTGAAATAGAATAAGGCAGAACAATGCTCTTAGTTTTCCACTCTATTCTCTCTCTCTGTCTCAGGTGGACCGCATGTCATTCCCATGTGGCTGTTCTCGAGATGGCTGCCATAATGCTGCAGGACGGATTGAGTTCAATCCTGTCCGTGTTCGCACTCACTTTTTGCACACAATTATGAAGCTAGATCGGGAGAAGAGGCATGTATTAGGCTCCAAGCTTGGAGAAGAATGTATAAAGGAAACGGAGCTGAACCCTGGTCCTTCATGTGCTCGCTCAGCATTAGAGGTGAAAACTGAGCCCTCAAGTGAGCAGGAGCTACTAGAGGAGCACTGTCATAGCCTGGAGCATGAGAATGAGACAGCTGTGCTCCACCTGCAGAGTGCAGAAGAGCAGGAAAGGCGAAGGGAGCAGGAGGAGGAGGAGGAGGCACTCAGAGAGGAGGTGCAGACTCCTAGTCCAAAACTGTGTCTCTTGCATGAGGAGCTAAGCAGCCAAGAGGAGGTTGAGAGTATGGTTGAGGTAGACCAAATGTTCTTTCAGGACACATTTCCAGGAGGAGCAACACTGCTATGCATCAAGGAGAACCAGGAGGATGCTCAAAGTCTCAATGCGCCAGGTTCTGTCCTTTATTATCAGATAGACCATGTGGAGACTGCAACATTTAAGACACATGACAAACAAGAAGAGGAGCTCAGAAAAGGTGAAGAGCCACAGGCAGGACAAGTAGAAGGAGATGCCAGGAGCTACTGTCACAAATCCCAAACCTACAGACAGGATCAGGCTGAGAGCTCTACTTCTGAGCAACCTTCATGTCCAGAGATAATTAAAGAGGCTGAAGAGGTTAACCCCACCTCAGAACATGGGGTAAATCACACAGATTTTCAATATACTTGCCCACTGGGAGTGGAAGAGGCAATAAAACTTCCTCCAGAGGTTTAAAGCCTGGCAATGCTGCAGATATTTTGCACAAGATTTGTAGTGAAGATCAAGACAACCAACTAAGAGAGATGTTAAGTTACTGACATTGGTTTGTATTTAGAAATAAGCATGCACTATATTTGATGTAGGATTTTCAAAATTTTATTGAAAAAAAAAATAGAATAATAAATTATTCATAAATAATATAACATTAAAATAAAAACTTAAAGCAGAGAGGAAAAACTCGATGAAACTTCGATTGCATAGTTTTTCTGCTGCAGTATCAATTCAGTATTTGGTACTGGTGGAAATTGTGGCCTTTATGTCTAGGAGAAAATGCAATGGTCCCGGCAGGTCCTTTGCAGATGCCTTGAGTTTGTCAGTGAATTAACCCACTGGTCCATTCAGACTATTAATCATAACGCAGTAACTTGAAAGGCTCCATGGGTGTATGAAGGTTTTCGGTAGTGAAGCTGAACAGTGGCTGCTGATAGCATTGATCTTTATAAACAGACTCTGGAAATTCATTTTTGATGTACTGTACTAGTTTGGAGTGGGGGTATAAGTAATGGGGGTGGGGGAGGAGATGGAGAATCATGCACATTTTAAGGATTTTTTTTAGCAACCTGGTTTAAAAAAAAAAAGTGCATTTATTTTGCATAGGCATTGTGTTATATAGTAAAAAGTTTTTGAATACCTAACAATTGCACCAATATGTGGGTCTTCAAAAGCAAAATTGAATTACAATATTGCTACACAAATCTCTGACTAAGCCAAGTCCGTGAAGATATGGTTTCATAAGGCTGGAGGGGAAGGACTTGAATGGCCTGCACAGAGCCCTGACCCCAACCTGACTGAAATACATTTGGGATGAATAGCTATGATAAATGCACCCTAGGCCTCTTTGCCTGGCATAAATGCCTTGTGTTGGAATTGAAAAATTCACACAGCCATGCTTCAAAATCAATTAGAAAACCTTCCCAGAATAGTGGAGGGTACTATAATAGCAAAGAGAGACTAAATTTGGAAAGGAATGTTTTAAAAGTGCAAAGAGGTGCGATGATCAGGTGCCCACAAACCTTTGGGAATATAGTGTATTTACGGGGTGGATGCGTTTGATGGAACCAATCCCAGATCTTAGAACAAATGTATGAACTGGTGCCAAATGAGTGAAAGTTCTGAAATTGATTAAATGTTACTACTGTATAGAAAACAAATTAAGGAAGGAAGAATCTGCAATAACAGTCTCTTCCACATAAAACCCCCCTTCCCTCCTAACAGTGATTTATAGCTTGGTATCTTGTAAGTTTAGGTTGTGATGCAAAGTCTTTCCCAACAAGGGTCCTGCCTCTACAAGTAGTTAATGCTCACTTTCAGTAATTACTGTATCCTCATCAGGAGCCCATTGAGCAATGCTAGGCTTCAAGTGGAAATGCACCCCTTTTGTAGCACATCGCAATGCACTAGCTGCATGCACACATTCACATCTTGGGAGGGGGGGGATTTTTCACCTGCATGCATGTTTTTGACAATAACCCAAGCTCAGGATTGAACAGCGAGCCTTGAGCTCAGAGGCAGTAAGTCGAGACAATGGAGTAGCTAAGGAAGATTCTGTAATTAAATTCTTAAAGTCTTGAACTCCAAAGTCCAAATCCTTTAGATTTAAATCATAGTAGATATTTATAGATAAAGGCTGTGAATTCATAGTTTGGCTATTATAAATATATACATCACTGAATAATTTTTTTTTAATCAAACAAACTGTGTAACAGAAAGTAAGCCTACATTCACATTTGCTAGCCTGAATTGACTCATGAATTTTGGCCTGTAGAGCACTTGGGTCACAAGCACCGGCAGCAACAGTCACTACAACAGCTAAAGTTAAGCATCTAGCTTTTTTCTTTTTTTTTTTTAAATACAGCTATAACTTGCCATCCTCCGAACATGTTACTTCAGAGGATGCATCCATATCAGAGTCCAGTAGAAGTGACTTAAATTTGAACCATCATGATTATGTAAATTTGACCAGACCAAAAAATCTGAATTGAACAATCTGGCTTGTAATGTGTACGTAGCCTAATTGGCTTTGACATCACTTCACATTAACTCTAAGCTCTGTGAGGGTTAGTTTCAAGCATAGTGATTTAGCATAAAGTAATCCATAATGTTTTGGTTTTTACTTTCTGAAGTCATCATGCCAGTGCAAACACTGATTTCAGTGACTGGTCATCATAAACCCGTTCTGCTTAACCCAGAAATGTAGAATAACAGTTTGTGTGGAAACTTGGAACAACTTTGACTGTTTGTTGTGACAGTTAGCTGGGAAACCGCAATGGAGCCATAGCACAGCATTTGAGTTTTGTTATTTTTGGTTAAGTGAGAGAAATGTACTGTTGGTGTTTAAGCAGAGATGGGTAGAACAAAACTTCTTATTCTTATGCCATGTCATGTTGTTGTTAACTTCATGCCGGTGGCAGGGGAAAAAAAAAAAACTAAAATTACAGCTAAATTTTATTTGTATTGTGCTTTTAAAAATAGATAATGGTCAAGCAAGATTTTATACAGTATCAATAATTTTTTCCCCTAATTACAGAAAACATAACTTAGCTGGTAATATAAATACTTTTGCATTTCACATTAGATTAAGCTGTTAAGTTATGAATACATTTTAAAAAGTGTCTGTATACGCTATACAGAGAAGGAGAACGTGTGATACACCAGTGTGTGCGTGTGTGTTTTTGCATATATTTGTGTGAATGTATATTCAACCTTATGTTTTTATGATGGATCATGTTTTAAAAGGTGCTCTTGTGTTAGGTTTACATATTCGTACAAATGCTGTGTAAAGCATACATTTCCTGGTCACAAATGTATAATCATCGAGCTTGAGCTCTGAAAACAACACTACACTTTAGTCAGCACTGCAAAACTTTTTGTATGCAGGAAGATTAATCGTACAACTTGCTCCATGTATTTATTCTCCTTTAATTATCCACAGAGCTGTGCATGGATAATTGTGAGTCTTTATTTCAATTTACCACACGGTACTCTCTGTTGAGTAACTTGACTGAAGATCATCACCTTTGGGATCATATAGAACTGTTGCTTCATCTTACAGCAGCTTCTCAACACTGTATTGAGCCAAGCATTACATTTTAGGCAAGAACTGCAATAATAACCATTTTGCAAATGACTAATCGTAAGAGAAAGTATATTTGCTTTGTACTGTCACAATGTAACTGAAAATGAAACTGAAATGGTGTTTTATTTTATTTTTATTTTGTTGTTTTGTTCTTTTACTGTGTATCATGTCTTGTATCTGTGACTGATTTAATGTTTAGAGTCCTTTTGTGTACAATCATGTTGAAGTGTCACACACCTATGTGATTCCTCTTGTAGCAGAATTATAAGCCTCAAATTGATGAATTACACTGAAGATTGTGAGGTGATGAACTGCTACAGACCAAACCACAGTGCACTGGGGCATGGGGAGAAGAGGGGAGAGAGAGGGATTAGTGGGGTCAGTCTGGTGTGTGTGTTTTTGTTTTATGTTTCTTGATGTAACATGAACTACACCAGTGGTCTCAAACATGGCCTAGAGTGGGAAACACTATTTATGTATGAAGATGTGAAAAGATTTCCCTTTATGTTGCCATTGTTATTCCTGCCTTCCTCTCATTTAGGCTTGCTTTGTTCTGGGACCACTGCATTAAATGTAATTCAGTGTGTACGTATGAGTGCACGTGAGCATGTGTGTCTGCTGACGCGTTCTAAAGATGCTCGATAAATGAAACTGAGTGAGGTCGGACTTAATAGTTGCAAGACTAATGCTTACTGTTGCTTAAGGAACAGGACAATATCCATTTTATATGAAAATGTGAAAAAATAAAGTAAAATGAATTTAAAATTTGTTTATTCATTATTCTCAGTACAGTCCTCTTTATGCATTTTGCTGGGATAATCATTTTTCCCTCTTTAAAAAAGCTGCTGATTTATTTATTTATAAAATCAGCACGATTTGCAGAGCTCATCACCTTCAATTTTATTTATATAGTGCTTTTAGCAATGGTCATTTGTTACATGGGTAATGTAAAGCTTTATGTTTACATGAGTGGCACCGGGTAGGGGATTGGGCATGCTCATGCTACCATAAGGACAGCTTTATAATTCGCAGGTTGTCTTGTAAACCTTACAGCTGTAACAAAGCATAAAATCACAGAATGATGTCCTAATTGTCACAGTTAGAGTACTGCAGGTCACTGTGTCTCGCAGGTGTTGCAGTAGAAATTAAATTGTAGTGACTGGCACATTAACAGGAAACCCAATTTCGGAGCACTTGCAGCTCTGAAATTAAGCAACCTAAAAAAAACAAAATATATGGAGTTACCACTGGTCACACACAATTTTTAATGTTCGTGTATATTTAGCTGTAATTATGATTTGGCACTAGAGGGCAGCAATATCTTGTGTACAGTAATGTGCAGAAAATGTGTCTATGTAATATACATTGTGGTATCAAATATTTATATTGTGAAAATGAGTGTAATTTTTGTAATGTAATCCAGAAAGAGAAACCCTCAAATATTCTGAGGCCATATACCCTCACTGGCCACTTAATTAATTATGCCTTGTTAGTACTGGTTTGAACCACCGTTTACCCTATGAACTCTCTTAATTCAAGGCATAGATTCAACAAGGTTCTGGAAACATTTTGGTCCATGTTGACATAAAAGTGTCTGTACTTACATTTGAATACAGAGGACTCATTATCATGGTTAAGAAACCAGTTTGAGATTTTAGCCTTGTTAAATGGCACTTCATCCTGCGGGATATAAAGGAATAGATATGGTCAGCAACAATCCTCAGGTAAGCTGTGACTTTTAAATGAGACTTATTTTATGCTAAGAGGCACAAAGAGTGCTAAGGAAATATCCCGCACACAATTGCAGCACCACCAACCTGAACAGTTGATACAAGGCAGGATGGATCCAGGCTTTCATGTTATTTATGTCGAATGTCACACCAGAAATTCAGACTCATCAGACCAGGCAACATTTTATTGTCCTATTTTGGTGAGCCCATGTAAATTGTAGCCTTGGTTTCCTGTTTTTAGCTAACAGGATTGGCAACCGGTGTGGTTTTCTGTTGCTGTACAGTATGCCTACACCAATCAGCTGTAACAATAAAGTCACAATTCAGTATTCTCATTGTCTTTGCCAACATGTTATCCATCAAACCAGCCCACCTGTGGACATCAGTCAGCATGCAACCAGTCCGTGACTACTCAGCCACATACACAGCAAGCTGCAATGCACTGTGGGTCCTGACACCTTCCTATCATAGCCAGCAATAGTTTTTTTTTTTTTCTCTCAGCAAATTGTGCTACAGTAACCCTTTTATGGGATTGGTTCAAACAGGCGATCTGTTGCTTCCCATGCAGATTAATGAGCCCTGGCTGCCCAGAAGTGTGTCACCAATTCACTGGCTGTTCTTTCTTGGACTACTCTTGGTAGGTACAGTACTAAGCAATACCAACATGCCAGGAACATCTCAGAAGACCTACCGTTTTATATATATTATAGCTCCCCTCTTGATGGGTATTAATATTCCATTTTGGGTTGTATCAAAGGTTTTTAATCATGCCACTTGTGGATATAGTTATTAAACATACAGTCTTATGCCAAAGTTGAGGCACCCCTTGATTAACAGATTTTGGTGATTTTAAATAAATATCTAGGATATGAAAAAAGGACAATATTTTCAGCAAACATTAATGCATAGTTACATAGTTACGGTGCCCAACGCCATAAATTGAACAAAAAAATATATAATTATTATGGCACTGTGCAAAAGTTTGGGCACCCTAAGAGTTCCAGAGTCTCAGATTCTTTTTACAAGGTTTCAGACCTTAATCAGCTTGTTGAATCTGACGGCATTAGTAAATGCCAATTTTAAAGCTTTACAAATCCTTCAACATAGAGTCTTCAACATGACTGAACAGGAACATGAATGATGAAACCCCAACTTTCATTATTTGAGTCAATGTGTAGTAGTGATACATACTATAGATTGTCAGCCAAACTGCTACTGAATATCTGTACTGCTGTTTTAATCTTCTCTCAGGAATATGTCTTTAAAATGTTATAAAGCAAGCAAGTATACCATCACTCCACATTTACTCTGTCTGTCTTCATAATGCCATGGCATTTCCTTTGAGTTCTCCGGTATTGCTATACCTCGTCAGTTATAATGCTATCTGTGTTCCTTTGGATTTTCCGGCTTTTGGGCGGGCAGCACAATGTTAAGAAAATGACAGGAAGGGTGAATAGCTGAGAAATAGCACCCACAGTTGTGCAGCTCTACTACAATTGTTCTCATTACCGTGACTCATGCAAGCAATGTGTAATATGCCCCTTCTGCTAAACAGCCATTCAGAAAACCAGACATTTAGACTGCATTCAGTGTAGTTGTAAGCGAAATTAAGTGAGTAAGCAGGCGTATGGATTTCAACATGTTTCAGGTTTTTGAAAAGTTTGGTTTTGGTGGTTTGTTTTCTTAATGGGTGGTGTTAATAATTGTGACAGAGGCAACCACATGAGAAAACCATGTTAGCATTTTCTATGACATACGAAACGGATGTTTCTAATCATCTAAGGATTTTGGTATGCTACATGACATGAGATGTGGTGACACATACAGGCCATATTTTAAAGCGGGTCAACTTTATCTCTCCTTTACTGATCACCAATATTACATATCCATGAAACATTCACTTTTTTTTGCAATGTCATATCCTAAAAGCAGGGAGATCTTTAGGTTCCAGGAGCACTGTGTCACTTTACACTTTACTAGCTACTTCCTGCTGTTTTGTAGCCAGAGGAAAAATGCTATTGTTCTCAAAAGATAAGCCAGTATCCTAGAATTACTTTCAATCGTTCTTTCTTAAAAATAAAGGTTACTGTAAATAAACAGTCAATGACCCATGTTGCCCATAACTTATTTGAAAAGGGAACCCATATCATGAAAAGAGCATGTTTTCATTTGACCTCAGCGCATGGCTAGATGCAGTTATTAGTGTTTCACAGGACTGATTGGGTTTACATGTACAGTACTGTTCATAACTGTTGCCTGTAGTTGTTCTCTGTCTAACCTCAATTAATTCTCTGTCTAACCCTAATTAACAATGAAATGTTGAGAGGATATAAAGTTAAACGTCAAATATGGAAAGGTAGCATTTTCACAGTTTAACACTGCCGAAAATGTGCAGGTAAAACCCAGATCAGCTTGCAAACATGGCACAGACCGTACAGCACCATACAGCACCAAATAGCCAAAACAAACTCTCCTACCTTTATTGTTATCCTCACTCTGATTGCACCGACACATGATTACACTAATACATAGGTCTCTTGTTCCTGTGATACCTATGACAAGTTTTACTGTTCTGCTTTAGTGTTTATCATTGCAGTTATAATTCTGGTTATTAAATTTAAAAATGTGCAGGAAGGCTGATTAAAATAGTTTATCGCGTGTGTTAACATGTACACATCGCATCACACACAGACAGATGTCTGCTCGGCTTAAGAGAGGAAAGGTAGGACTCTCTTAGATTAATGTGAATAGTACACAATGCAATATATGCAAAAAGGACAAGCTTGGGCCCTGCAAGGCCTTATTCTGCTTTGTATTTTTCTTGTATAAAACAGAAAATATTCAGGTCATCCTGTTTCACATAACGGTTTCATGCGTCAGGGCTGTCACCAGTCAAGTGTCTGAGAAAAAAAAGATTGCTGAGTTGATCAACCAGCTCACCGATAACACTTACTTGGGTTACTGGTATCTGGACCTATGACCTAGAGCTCTTTCAATGAGTTTCTGAGAATTCTCCCAAAGAAAAGGAAGTAGAAACCCAATGCTTTAACACCTCAGAGTAAGCAGGCCAGCCCTCTCATTCCAGCATGGTGCGTGCCCTGAAATTTCTCATCAAAGGTATCATTTGCATACTTGTACAGATACTCTACTGGAAACCCTCACCCCAGTTTTATTACCCCCAGTCTACATATGCATATTCCTTTGTCTGGCCAATTACCAGAGTGACATAGCTGGTTTTTAAAAAGAAAACTCACGACTTGCAGAATATGTACTAGAACCTTGACCCTGAACGGTTGCGAAAGAAATATTGATGACCCCTTTTTAGTTAAGTTGCCTTGTTTGTGGTGAAAAGCAGTGCACAACCATTACTTACTTGTGACTATCCACTAGTGCAAACACACACAGAAGAGTATACAGTCTTATGCAAAAGTTTAGACACCCCTTGATAAATAACAGATTTTGGAGATTTTTTTATTGAAAAGATGTTAACACAGTCTCTCTTGGAAATGGAAAAAATGCACAATATTTTCAGTAAACATTAATGCATAGTTACTTCTTATGCCATAAATTTTGAACATTGAACAAAGAGAAAAAATAAGAACATTATTGTGGCACTGTGAAAGAGTTTGGGCACTCTACATAAAGAGTAACACCTCCTCTGGCAGATATCACAGCTTGCAAACGCTTTTTATAGCCAGCTAAAAGTATTTCAGTTCTTGTACTTGGGATTTTCTCCCATTCTTCCTTGCAAAAGGCTTCTAGTTCTGTAATATTCTTAGGTCGTCTTGCACGCACAACAATTTTAAGATCTACCCACAAATTTTTACTGATGTTTAAATCAGGGGGCTGTGATGGCCGTTCCAAAACCTTCAGCTTGCATCTTTTGGGGTATTCCATAGTGGATTTCGGATTAGGATTTCGGATCATTGTCCTGTTGTAGAAGCCATCCTCTTTTCAGCTTCAGCTTTTTTTTTTTTTTTTTTTTTACAGATGGTGTGATGTTTGCTTCCAGAATTTGCTGATATTTAGTGGACTTCATTCTTCCCTCCCCCTGTGCAATGTTTCCTGTGCCACTGGCTGCTGCAACCCAACCCCAAAGCATGATAGATCCAACCCCATGCTTAATAGTTGGCAATGTGTTCTTTTCATCAAATGCTGCTCCTTTTTTTCTCCAAACATGCCTTTGCTGATTGTGGCCAAAGAGTTCTATTTAACTTCATCAGTCCACATGTTCTGGTGCATACTTCTGACGTTGGATTTTATGACGAGGACGCAGGTAAGGTTTTCTTCTGCTGATTCTTCCATGAAAGTCTTGTCTGTGCAAGCATCGCTGCACAGTGGAACGGTGCCCCACCACTCCTGAGTCTGCTAAATCTTCCTGCAGGTTTTTTTGCAATCAAATGGGGGTTTTGATTTGTCTTTCTGACCAACATATGAGTAGTTCTCTCCAAGAGTTTTCTTGGTCTTCCAGATCTCATCTTGACCTCCACAATTCCCCTGAACTGCCATCTCTTAATTATATTTCTCATTATGAAAACTGCAGGCTGACAACGCTTTACTATCTTCTTGTAGCTTCTCCTGCATTGTGGGCATCAATAACTTTCATTTTCAGAGACTTACACACTGCTTAGAGGAACACGTGGTTGTTGAGTGTCTGCAAGTGTGTGCACAAGGTTTGAAGAGTCAAAGTATTTGTAAAGCTTTGAAATTGGCATTTACTAATGACAGCTGTTGCCTATGCATCAGATCTAACGAGCTGATTAAGGTCTGAAACCTTGTAAACTCTGGAACTCTTATGGTGCCCAAACTTTTGCACAGTGCCATAATAATGTTTTTATTTTTTTTATGTTTGTTCAATTTATGGCATAAGAAGTAACTATGCATTAATGTTTGCTGAAAATATTGTGTATTTTTTTTCCATTTCCAAGAGAGACTGTGTTAACATCTTTTAAATTAAAAAATCACCAAAAATCTGTTATTTACCAAGGGGTGCCTAGAATTTGGCATAAGACTGTATATACACACACTATTCTACCTTCACACATGAACTTGAGTATCATCCAATTCTTAATTCATAGGGTTTAATATGGTGTGCCCACCCTATGCAGCTACAGTACGACAGCTTCAACTATTCTGGGAAGGCTTTCCACAAGATTTAGGTGTGTGAATTTTGAGCACTTTTTCAGAACCGCATTTGTGAAGTCAGACAGTTATGTTGGATGAGAAGGCCTGCCTCACAGTCTCCACTCTAATTCATTCCAAAAATGTCCAGGTTGAGGTCAAGTCAGGTCAGGTCAGTCAAGTTCTTCCACACCAAACTCACTACACTATAACTTTATGGACCTTGCTTTGTGCCCTGGTGCGCAGTAATGGTGGAATAGGAAGGGGCCATCCCCAAACTGTTCCCACAAAGTTGGGAGAATGAAATTGTCCAAAATGTCTTAGTATGCTGAAGCATTAAGAGTTCCTTTCACTGGAACTAAGTGGCCAAGCCCTATTCCTGAAAAACAACCCCACATCATAATCCCCTTTCCACCAAACTTAACACTTGGCACAATGCAGTCAGACATACAGTACAGTATATTGTTCTCCTGACAACAGCCAATCCAAGACAGAGAAGCTTGATTTGTCTCTTCAGAGAACACGTCTCCACTGCTCTACAGTACAGTGGTGGCATGCTTCACACCACTGCATCTGATGCTTTGCATTCCACTTGGTAATGAAAGGCTTGGGTGCAGTTTCTCGGCTATGGAAACCCATCCCATGAAGCTCTCTACGCATTGTTGAATGAGTCAATCTGAAGGCCACATGAAGTTTGGCGGTCTGTAGATATTGTCTCTGCAGAAAGTTGACGACCTCTGTGCATTATGCATCTCAGCATCAGTGATTTTATGTAGTATGCCACTTTATGGCTGAGTTGCTGTTGTTTCCAATCACTTCCCCTTTCTTGTAATACCATTAACAGTTGACTATGGAATATTTTGTATTGAAGAAATTTTATAACTGGACATATTGATCAGGTGGCATCCTGAAATTCACTGAGCTCTTGAGAGCAACCCATTCTTTCACAAATGTTTGTAGACACACCTGTAACCATGAATACTTGAATACTTTTGCCAACATACAGGGTGGCAAGAAAAAGTATGTGAACCTTTTGGAACTTCATGGTTTTTTACTTTTTATTACTTTTTATTATTACTTCATGGTCTGCATTAATCTGAGATCTGATCTTCATCTAAGTGAAAAGTTTTGACAAATATGTGGCTAAAATTAATGATCCCCCAAAAATCTGATCTTTCATGTCGTTATTGAAAACAACCATAAAAACCTCATAGTGCTAATGGAAAAGTACAGTATGTGAATCCTTAGCTTAATAAACTCAAAAAAGTTAATTGGAGTCAAGTGTTATCATACCTTTAGTTTTGTTTAAAAAATTAGTTTGGAGGTATGACTAATTTGACTAATAAAAACAGCTTCAACTTTTTGAGTTTGCGCCGTAAAAAGAAGAATATACTACGTAACACATTATTTAAGCCATGCCTCTCCAAAAAGAGCTTACAAATCACAAAGTAATTTCCAAGGCTTACGAAATTCACCAGTCTACAGTTAGGCCAATGGAGACACGTCATGGGATTGTGCATAAAGTTACATTATTATATATATTATATACAGTATATTGCAAGAACAGTACTGTATTGTCAAGTGCATTTGCAAAGCCCGTCATGCACCATGAGACGGTTCCAGGAAAAAAAAAGACCAAAATTTCCCTTGAACAAGATCAAAAATCATTATTTAACAGCACATCAGATTAGACCATTTTGGATGGCTTTAGCATTGAAAGAAAGAAAAAAAAATCAGGAAAGAGCATGGAGTTTAAAAAGGTGTGCTCAAACCTTTGACCGCCAGTCTGTATATACACAAGGGCAAGTAAAAAATTATCTGCACTCTGTAGAATTTATTTAAATTAACTTTTAGAAAAGAAAAATACATAAGTCATGCACTGCTGTCTTCACTTTTTCATCGTAGGGCTGCTTTTGCTTTAATACCGGGATCGTGGTGCACTTAGATGCAATGCTTCGCTGAGGTGTTTACATGTTTGTTTTGCTTCACGTTTTAGTTTGTTTCGTTTGCCTTATCACAATCTATCGGGCAAACAATGTTCACAATCGACAAGATCTCCTAAATATAGGATTTACAATGGGTTGCAGCGTTATAGTAGAGTCTCCCCCTTCGCACGACATTGTGGCGGACATAGCGAGAAACACCAAGCTCTCCATGGATGATCATCATCCCCTAAAGACAGTGTCTGGAGAGGAAACAAAAGTGGGGCTGTAGAGCAGGCGCAATAGAGAGGCTATAGAGACAGCCGCATAAACCACCACGTCCCAGCCTTTTTCTTAATAATGCCAGATCTCTCACTAATAAAATGGAGGAACTGAGGCTGTCAGGAACAGCTGCATCATTCTGATTACAGAGACATGGCTCCATTCATCCCTTCCAGACTCTGCTATTGAGTTAGTAGGCTTCACAGCAGAGTGTCATAACAGAACCAGAGATTCTGGTAAGAGTAGAGGAGGAAGACTTTGGGTGTATGTCAATAATAGTTGGTGTACTAACACAGTGACACTAGCCAGTTACTGCTCTCCTGACCTGGAGGTTGTGACTATCAAATACAGGCCTGTTTACTTCCCCAAGGAGTTTAATGTGGTCATGCTAACTGCTGTGCACATTCCACCGGATGCTAATGCTACCGCAGTGCTCAGTCATTTGCATAGCAGTATTCAAGCACAGTAAGTATCCTGATGCTGTGTTCATTTCAGCTGGAGACTTTAACCATGTGGATTTGAAAGCAGTGCTCCCTAAATTCCACCGCCATGTAAAATGTGCAACCAAAGAAGCTAACAAGACAAGTTTTACACAAACATAAAGCTGAGTTACAGGTCTAAACCATTACCACACCTGGGCCAGTCTGACCACTTGTCCCTGCTTTTAATCCCTGCATATACCCCCATGAGAAGAACTGCTCCTGCTAACATCAAAACTCTTAAAATCTGGCTCAACAAAGCATATCAGCAGTTGCAGGACTGTTTTAGAGGAATTTATGGGAGAATTTGAACACCAGGATCTTGAGGTGTTTATCGACATTGTCTTGTGTTATATAAAGAATTGCATGGACTGTGTCATGGAAAAACATTTTTGGGTCTTTCCTAATCAGAAATGCCGGATGACAAAGGAGGTACAGAAGTGGCAGAAAGAGATGAACATTGTCTTCAAATCTGGCGATGGAGCCCTCTACAGTGCAGCCTGAGCCAATCTAAAGAAAGGCATCAAGAAGGCCAAAGTGGAGTATAGGAGAAAGATCGAGAAACACCTGGACAGCAACAACACAAAGAAGGTGTGGGATTGTATTCGCAAAGTAGGTGTGGAAAGCCCAATCTACAAGCAGACGAAGGTGATGCATTGCTGGCGGAGGAGCTGAACATCTTCTTTGCTCACTTTGAGGTGAAGTCAGCATGGGTGGATACACTATATCTAGCAGAAAACAGCAGCTCCATCCTCAGAGTGAAAGGAAAGAAAAGCCACAGGACTTGATGGGGTCCCCGTACGTGTCCTGAAAGACTGCACAGATCAGCTGCACTGTAAAAAATAAATTATAAACTTTACGGTAAAAAAACGGCAGCTGTGGTTGCCAGAATTTTACTGTAAAAAATACGTTATTGCACTATAAAAAAATTAACTGTAAATTTTACAGTAAAAAAAACGGCAGCTGTGGTTGCCAGAAGTTTACCATAAAAAAAAAAAAAAAAGGTAGCAACATTTTTGGTTGTACATGATTACACTGTATATTCCTATGTGTTTTAATTTTTTTTTTTTTTTGAGCCTGGCCAGGAATCAAACCCAGACCCTGGTGATGCAAAGCGACAGTGCTAACCACTACCCTAGTGTGTTTGCTGTGCAAGTGTTGTCATTGTTGGACTTCCTTGGTTTCCCCGCGTCCCCCACACGACTTGCATTCCAACAACGACAACATTTGTGTAGCAAGCACAGTAGTGTAGTGGTTAGCACTGTCGCCTTGTCACCATCAGGGTCTTGGTTCGATTCCTGGCCAGGCTTGAAAAAAAAAAAACATGTAAAATGAGTGCAATTCTGTACAACCTAAAAACATTGCTACCATATGTTTTACGGTAAACTTCTGGCAATCACAGCTGCCGTATTTTTACCGTAAATTTTATGCCTTATTTTTTTACAGTGCAATAACACATTTTTTAACGGTAAAATTCTGGCAACCACAGCTGCCGTTTTTTTACCGTTAAATTCATGTTTATTTTTTACAGTGTGGCCAGTGTCTTTACTAAGATTCTCAACTGGTCACTATCACTGTCTGCTGTCCCATCCTGGAAGAAAGTCCCCCACCATAGTTCTCTACACTATATAAGAAACCAGCCATCACCAGCATAGACGACTATCAGCCAGTAGCACTTACTCAAATAGTCATGAAGTGTTTTGAAAAACAGGTACAGAGCCACATCACATCATTCTTGCCACCCAACTTTGACCAACATCAATTTGCATATAGAGCAAATAAGTCTACAGAGGACGTAATAGCAACAACTCTCAACACAGCTGAAACAGCAAGGAAGCTATGCTCGGCTTCTCTTCATTGACTATAGCTCAGAATTTAACACCATCCTTCCACATACACTAGTGTGTAAACTGTTAGACCTAGGACTGCCATATAACACATGTCTATTGATCAAGAACTTTCTGTCAGGACACACACAGAGGGTTAGAGTAGGCCCATACATCTCCTTAGCTCTCAGCCTAAGTACTGGATCCCCGCTAGGCAGTGTGTTAAACCCCAGCTATTTTCACTTTATACACACGACTGCATCCCAATCCACTCCAGTAAAGCAAAACATTTGTTAATTCTTTATTTGTAAAGTTAAATTTGCAGATGACACCACAGTGATAGGGCTCATCTTGAGGTAATTAGGCTGTTTTCGTGGTGCACAGACAACAACCTGCTTCTGAACACGTCCAGATTGAAGGAATTGATCATTGACTTCTGGAAAAACAGAACAGACATTACACCCTTATTCATGAATACAGACTGGGTGGAGAGGGTTACAGACTTCTGATTCCTGGGCTTCCACATCATGGAAGACCTGACTTGAGGCACTGGTGAAGACGATACAGTTGAGATGGTCCTGAGGAAGAATAACATCTTTCAGAAACAATTTGTGTCCTTCAGTTCTTGCACTGTAGAGAGCATTGTGACATACTGTCTCTGTGTTTGGTTTTCTAACTTTACAACTGCACAAAAAAGGAGCTCGGCCCAGAAGACCATTGGGTCCCCTCTCCCCTCATTGGAAGAACTATACAATTTCTGCTGCTTCAACAATGCTAGAACTATGAAACTATTAAAACCAGATACAAATATACAAAACTAGAACAAATAGATTGAAGAACAGTTTTTTACCCTAGATCAGTACAAGCATTAAAAGCCCTGTGAAATTTATCCATACAATTTCTTTCTGCAATATACCTCAATCTTAAGAGACTGTAACTTTTTATGCAGTATGCATAACTTTTGGTACAAAAAAACAGTTTCATGCTTAATTTGTGGATCTTGTGTAATATGTGTAAAGCACCTAATTAAATTGAATATGACACATGCTCCAATGATAATAAAGAGATTCTATTCTCTATTCTATTCTATTTTATTTCTGGGAAACTAAGGTGAAATCCAATAGAATCCAAGTTTAGGATTCAGCTCTTTTATAAGCCTCTCACTGTAACAAGCACTGTTGATTGTTGAAACTTTCCCCTGATCATGTTCCAATACTGACCTGTAAGAATTCCATAAAACTACTTTATTACAGTATTACTTTTCCAGCTAATGAGTAACTTGTGAACTTTTTCTTTTATTTAGCAATTGAGGATGTTTCTGTTCCATACTCTGCCGTTTACTCTCAGCATAATGGCTTTTTATTATCTTAATACAAATAAGCATTTAGTCTTCAATTTTTTAAATGATCCATTAAAATATTTATTCATAAAACTTTCAATCCATTCAGTGGTCTGTGCAATCTGTGTCTTTTGCAAATGTATATGAGAAATGGTTTACTTCTACAATATAATTACTGTGTAAGAACGCACATATTTTAGTAGAGGGTAAGATTAGAATCGAACAGCTGTT
Organism: Clarias magur; assembly: GCA_013621035.1. Taxonomy (NCBI): domain Eukaryota; kingdom Metazoa; phylum Chordata; class Actinopteri; order Siluriformes; family Clariidae; genus Clarias; species Clarias magur. The sequence goes on along the minus strand of QNUK01000393.1, from coordinate 296,857 downwards.
TCTCAGGCTGCTGATCCAATTCAAATTACGCCTCATTCTGTCTCCATGCTTTTCACTCAGAAAGGCTGTGTGAAAGGTGCTACAGAGGCGTAACTAGATCTGTGTGAAAGGGAGAGCTGACAGTGCAGCACAGCAGTGTGATGTTTTGTGACATGTGATGTGTGCCACCCTCCACAGATGATTCAGCAGTTATCATCTAACCAGTGAGGAATGAAACAAAATGATGCAAAAAGAGAGCGATTCTTCCCTGAAAACCAATACAGATAGACTGAGGAGGAGCTTCCCGCAGGCAATACAGTCTCTTAATCAGTACACCACACAGTTCTGATCTATTTTACACATGTTTCTTGCACTCACTCTGGACATTCTGGACATTCATTGACACTAGTGGTCACTGGCACTGCACACCTGCACATTACTTACTCACTTATTCTGTTTTATTCTGTTTCCCAAATGCACATAAGTCACTTTAAATATGACACTTTCAGGTATATTTGCACATCCCCTGGACATTTCTATTTCTATTTAACTTCATTCCCACACAAAAGTTCCACAAATTCTATATTTTCTATACAGCTAGGTTTTTTCTTATATTTTTCCTATATTTTCCTTATATTGTATATTTTATATTGTACAGATATTTTATTCTTTCTTAGTTAAATTTACTTAAAAGAAAAATAGTACTGTATGATGTATATTATATTAATAAAATTATAATATTATTATTAAAATAGAATTGTGTATATCAACATATAACATGTAGCAATACATTTGGTATTAAAATATGTTTTTCCGGTTCTGAAGTAGGTGAAGACATTTTTGGCAAATGTTTTAGTACATCATGATCCAAATGTTCCTGCACCAAAAACAGGTGCAGATAATAACTGTAAAGGAGTTAGAAGTAAAGGCTATATAGTCCTCATTGTTCTACTTAACAGATGATTAGGATGTATAGAAATGTAACATTTCTATAGTAACCCAAGTGTAACATTTCTATAGTAACCCAAGTATCAAAATATATCAACCAATTTTAGAGTTTATGCACGAGTAAATCAACAACATTCTAGTATTTGATGATATAACAGACTAGTATTTGATGAAAGACTTCAGACATGGGGCATTGTAAAATGTTCTCTTCAAGTTGTGCACTGGGACAGCTCCAGGTACGGGTATCGATACTCAGTATAGGCAATGGAAGTTCTTGTACTCAGTCTGACAGTATCGAGACATCACTAGTAAGTCCAATCAAGCTGAAATTCTTTATATTTAAACTCTTAGGTAAAACATGAATACAATTTTGGCTTTTATTTTCTGATATTTACTTTTAGATGTGTTAACTTAGAACATGGAACCTTTTATTTAAGCCAACTAATTTTTCAAAATGCTGAAATATGTGACTCATGGTGTTTCCTGTTGCCCATTTAAACCATTTTAAAAAGATCTCGAAATGTTTCAATCTTGGTTTAGGACTGATTTTTTTCTTCTTCAAATAAACCAACATGAAAATCAGAGTGGTGAGTGTGGGAGAAAGTCAAGATCACAATCCATTTCAAGATCAGACTGAAATTTCCCAAGATGTACAGTACAAAGGTTCTGGACCAAGATTAACCTCTATTACCCACTCACTCATCATCTATAATGCTTAATTCTGTATACAGGGTCACGGAGGGCGAGGAGACTTGGGGCACAAGACAGGGTTCACCTGGAACAGGGTGCCAATCCATCGCAGGGCACACACACATACTTAAACACATATTACAGGCAATTTTCAGAACACCACATAGCCTAATCTGCATGTCTTTGGACTGTGGGAGGAAACCCACCAAGCATGGGGAGACCATGAAAACTTCATGCACAGAGAGGTGGGAATTGAACCTGGCTGGGAATCAAACCCAGACCCTGGACATGCTAGGCAACAGTGCTAACCACTATGCCACCGTGCCGCAATTAACCTCTAATAAAGAGATGGAAATGCCAGTATGCGAAGAAAGAAAGAGTAATTCATTTAAAGAGGCATTGGTTATATATAAATTGTTGTTCCCAAATACCGAGTTTACTTTTTGCCTTCGTCAAGTATTTTTCAGTGAGATTTGTTACATTGTGCAAGTGATTTTGTATTTTGAACCTCTAGCCACCTTTTGTTTTTTAGTCACATGAGAAAGTAATAAAACTAAAAGATCAGCTTCTAAACTTGGAAAAAGTTAGTTATTGGTATTACTATTATTTACACAAATGCAGTGGCAAACCATGCATGGTCAAGGAACTTGAGAAAAATGATGGTGAGAAAATGTTTGTGGTTCATTTACAGAAAATTAGTCAGATGTGACCTAACCCTCACTATTCTTTACTCTGTCTCAATATTCCCAGGGTTCATTTTTAACATAGTTAGCATAGCCTTGCAACAAATGAGAGATGGAAGCAATTAGGGCAAAAACAAGCCATGGGAATGTTTTACTGTTTAAAGAACAAAACCGAGGGACTTAAAGCTGCTCTGTGACTTTCCTGCCAAACCATTAAAATAGCAGATTCTTCAAAAAAGATTTTATTGTTTATATTCTACATACAATAAATATTATCAACAATTCTGTTCACTCCTATTAAAATGTTTTTTGGGGTGTAAATAATTAAACCAAATTTAATGTAATAAAACAAATGAAACAATTAATGTGTTAAACAAATGGAAATGTTAGGGAAAAAATTGGAAAAGAATTTAGAAGATCCTGGTGGACTTGATTCCACCAGTTTTCAGTAGGATGTAGACCTGGACTGGTACGTTCCAAAACTGTTCTTGTTCTTTTGAAAGCAAGCCATTACTTTGGGTTTGCATTCTGGATCAGTTTCATGCTGGAAGCTCAAACCTTTCTTCGTCTTTGGCTGTCTAATAGAGGTCTGCATTTGTATTGAAAAATTAATTAGTATTTGCAGCTATTCATGATTTCCTATACTCTGACTAGAGCCATACCAAAAAAGGAAATTCCTTTCCAAAAAAGGAAATTGTTTGAAGAGATTTTTGCTATGAACATCTTTAATGATAATTTAATGATCGTTAAGCTTTGCAGAAAATGTTTTAGGCACAAGGCCTTCCACACAGCTTCTGTGAAGTCTAATCTCTTTTGTCTTTCATAACATAGCTCTAAATACATATCTGTTCTCAGTTGTATCTTTATTTGTTAATAACTAAGTAGTGCCTCTAGACCAAAAGGTTTGAGAAAGGCTGTAAGTAAATAAAAATAAATTCAGTCTGTGTGAATGTGAGACTGCCCAGTTCTGTCTTGGCACACACTAGAAAACACCAGATGCATGACGTGGTGCACACATGTCATGAAACACACTGTTCTCCACCCTAGCAACCAAATTGCTCACAGTCCAAACCTCCAGTGGCAGATAACTCATATGTTCCAGACTTTGGTCAGCAGTCTATATTCTGTTTGGAAATAGGAGGAGTGTGGATTTGTGTCTTTGTGTATTGTAGGACATGATTAAAGGTAGTCAGGGTGTGGGGAATGACAGCTTCAGTGACCATACTAAATGCTGTAGGGGCAACCAGCCAAATCTCTTAACGTAAGCCAGACCTCTGGCAAGAACCATAGAACTATTCACATTCATAGGAAGGAAAGTTGTGCTAGTAGAACACAGGTCCCACTTTACATACTTTTTGACACAGCTGTATTAAATCACATGCTCTGAGAACTATGGTTGAGTGACCTGTTCCAAAAAGTGTCACTTTAACCTTTAAAATAAATAGGCTTTAGATCTCCACTCATGTCTGCCATTTCAAAGCTAGGTATCCATGGTAACATTAGCTAAATACATACGTCATAACGTCTTAACTTAATTAGTACTGTATGATAATTTCAGTGGAGTTATACTGGTAAGATGATGGTTTAATACGTACTCTTATGAAATGTGGTGATAAATGGTGCTTGTGAGGAATATGTGAGCCTCGGGGACTCTGCAATGTCCTTGTGAATAAAAGGCAGCTGATAGGCAAAGTAAAAAATAGGATGAGCGTAAGGTTTCTCTCTTTCCTTCTCAGGTATTAAGACAGTGTCTAATGTTTATAAGAACAAACTTATTAAGAATTAAAAATGTAATTCGATGCGTTTATAATTCTGTGTGAGGCGATTTCTGTTAAACTGTAACTCATGCTTTCCTTCCGGTTTTCTGGGAACACTTTTGAGTAGTCATCTGTTAAGCCGTCAGACAGGATAGAAAACACAGCATCTCTTGACCTTTTAAGTAGTTGTGTCTATACGCCTGCAATGATTCTTAGTCCTTATCAAAACATCTGGTATGCTGTTTTTCATGGCAAAAAAAAAAGATCACAATATCAGTCAGTAATGAATGGTAAAGAATGATATGGATATAGGTATATAAAATTTCTGATTTCGTTAGGAGGACAAAATATTATCCTTTAGAGAGTATAACTTGTGTCATCACACAAACCCTTTCAGTCACATTCAGGCGGGCTTATTTGGTAGAGCACAGATGGCTATAAAAGGTGCGGTGTCGGTGGATGGTAGTGTAAACATTTCAATATGTGCATGTTTCTCTGATGATGAGCTGATTTACTCATGTATAAAGCTTTCTAATATATTGTAGCTAACCAATATACTGTAGAGTTGTATTTAGAGGAAACAGTTGGAAACTGAGGAAAATGTTGCACATTCTTAATAATGTACCATATTCTGCACTGAAATATTCTTAAGTATACAGTTTTATATTAGAGTCTTTTTTAGTAAAGCCTCCAGGCTGCCACCTGTGTACGAAAGTCAGAAGATGTTGTAAAAATCTTGCATGTCTTTTTCTCTGTTGTTACTACTGTACTAATGCAGATCCGATAAGAACACTGATCCCTACCTTTATCCCATAAATAAGTGCAAATGACTGGGTTTCGTTTGTTTAGATCGTTTCACGTTTTGTATAACACATAATATTGAAGCCCTCTGTGATCCTGCACACATTAACCATTGGGAAAATGAATGGATGTGTAATTTCTCTGTACTGACTGGAGCCCATCTGTTGCTGTACAAAGTTTGTCAGCCCCCATATATTCTTTCTATTAATGGGATGGAATTAACAAAGGATCACTGCTGAGCACATGGTACTTACTGTAGGTGGTTGACCATAAGGTGGTGGACTCAAAGTAACACTGCCACTGAGAGGGCTTTGACAGGGTAGTGTGTTCATGTTGTGCTAAGAATAGTCTGGACACTGAGTTGTTTCACACTCATAGACCACGGGATTTCAAACTGTGCAACAGCTGGGCTGCAATCAGCAATTGTATACAAAATTCACCTGAGCGGTAAAGTTAACTGCTAAAAAAAAGAGAATTTTTTTTAAAAAAAACCTGTAGAATTTAGGTAGAATGTAAATATAATAGACAAGTAACTATGTGCATCCAACATTTTGCCATTACTTTTGTACATTATTATTTTTATAGTGTTAATGGTGCTAATTTTTTTGTATTTTGCAATTTTGCAGGAACCTGCTATATGCTTTGTGTTCAATTATTTAAGGCACTACAGCTATAAAATACAAATGATGAAATCAAAAGTGCTTGAAATTTTGCACAGAACCAAAATAATTGATCATGCATTTCTTTCTGATTTTGACTTTTTAATTGCTTCATTTCTCTAATCCTTTATTGTAACACAATGTTCATGCATGATTCTTTTGCAATATTGGAATTGTCTAAATAATTATCATCTATGCATTTTTGTACTTTATTTATGTATTATTTTTTACTAAAAATCCAACTCTGCTGCATGACTCAGGATGTGTAAAGACTTGTGTTTCTTGACCCACCAATCTTAAACCCAGTAAAACCTCTATAAGCCACCTTACTGGTCCCCAGACATTGTTAAAGGATGTTCACTCCATAGTATCATCTTTCAAAAAGTTACCCTTAACCTCTCAGGACGCAGAGGAATGTTGCCTTGACCCCCAAGTGACTCTTCTTGTCCTGTACAGTTTATCAAAAACAAGGGTGTTAATACTGTAATCATTCCTGCTCACGGTCGGTATAATCTATATAAGGCCCTCTATTGAATATCACCCCTTAGCGACCACACAGCTTTAAAGTTAACATTGACTTATAAGGAAGGCCCCATCACTCTGGGGAAGTCCATGCGTTAGTGTTTTATTAAGAATGAGTGACTCACCTAAGTAGAACACTGTGTTATATGGAAGTGCTGTGTTGTGTTAAGTTGATCTTGACCTTTTGCTGTGAGGGAGAGTGCTGTCCTCTCCAAACACAACTTTACCTACAGTATGACTGAATAAATCTACACAGGATACAAGGAAGATATGAAACAATGCAGAGAATATAAGCATACACTCAATAATAAAAAATGCATCTATCCTTTAGTGTTAATTCTTATCTGAAGTTCTTACATATTTATTGTTTAGTTTTAAAATATTGTCTGACCAACACGAAGCAGAGCAGTTGAATTAGATCCCAGAATACACAATAATGTGATGTTTACTTAATCATTTGTATTTAAGTACTTTAAACAAAGATAAATCCCATAGTCCCACAAACCCATGATAAAAAGGGGAAAGTTGAGTCCCATGTTGTAGGCAATTTTAACACCATTAAAAAACTAATTGTGATTGCTGAACATCTTGAATAAAGTCCGCAAAGACTGTAGTTTGTGAGCATAGCTTATATTTAGAAAAATAAAAAAAATATTAAATAAATCAACATATAATGTAAATTTCCAGTGATGCATATACGTTATAGATTACAGGGTGAAATTTCAACTTCAAACCATCATAGGTTTTCTCACATTTTCTGAATCTCATTGGGTGCTCATTTTTCTAGTGATTTAAAGTTAATGTAAATACAAATGGTGTGGCGCGGTAGCTTAGTGGTTAGCACTGTCACCTTGTACCTACAGGATCCAGGTTCGATTTCCAGCTTAGGTTTGCATGTTCTCCCCATGGCTGTTGGGTTTCCTTCGGGTGCTCTGGTTTACTCCAAAGACATGCATATTGGGCTACGTGGCGTAATTTCACGGAGTGTGTGAGTATGTGTTTGTCCAGTCCTGTTTTTCAATGCATACCTAATTGAGAAATGTATTAAACAATAACCCATTGGATTCTTTTGTTGTATTTTTTTGTTTGTTTGTTTTTTGTGTATTTCTGTAAGTGTTTGGGTAGTGTGTGTGTGTGTGTGTGTGTGTGTGTGTGTGTGTGTGTGTGTGTGTGTGTGTGTGTGTGTGTGTGTGTGTGTGTGTGTATTTATGATGAAGCAAACATAAATTCCCTATATTTTACTTCAGTGCTGACACAGTACTTGCTTTCTGCTCTAAACCTTGATACATCTGCTACCTAATGACTCTCTCTCTCTCTCTCTCTCTCTCTCTCTCTCTCTCTCTCTCTCTCTCACACACACACACACACACACACACACACACACACACACACACACTTTTTATGGGCACATTCCTTTCCACATGGGCCTCAGGTCAGCCCCACAGCAAAATGAGCCCGGTAATAAAGCACGGTTGGGGGCCAGAACGTGAATGTTACATTGTTACTTAAACAGGAAGAGTAAATGCAAAGAGAATGGAGGTGAAGTCTAGATCTGGCAGGTGGTCCAGTGTTAATGTGTGTGCCTTGTGCTGTAATAAATAGAAAAGTATTTAAGGGTTAATTTAAAAATGCTATAAGGCATTTGATACTCAACTACGGTCTATTTAGTTATTTAGTTAATCGTTATTTATACAATCTCACCTAATATTTATATTTATTTATATGTTATTCTGTAACCCTCTGAAGTGAAATAATTGTTTAATAATGTTAATCTTCATTGACAAATACACTTTAAAGAAGAAGAATGTTAATTTGGTGGCCTAGTGCTTAACACTGTTGCTTCGGCTGAGGTGTTTAATCACACCTCCAATCTTGTTTCCACGCACAGTCCAAATACATATTTTGTAGGCTGACTGTACAGTATGTATATAGTGTTGAATAGGTGTGTGCTTTTGCCCACCCAGCCAGGGTGTCCTGAGCCTTGTGCCCTGGGTTCCCGGGGATAGAGGCCAGACCCCCTGTCACCCTATACAGGATAAGTGGTACAGATAATGAGTGGATGCTTTGTGTACCTTAACATTTAATGACTTGGATTTTCTGCCTTTCACGCAATTTTACTCTAAACTCTATTGACCTATTTGTTAACATTGCAGTTTGTGATTCTATAAAAAAAAAGAGTGAATTAAGTTGCTTCTATTTCCCCCAATTACATAATAAATAAAGAGGTCAACGGAATTGAGATGAGAAGGAATAGTACTTGAATGTCATTATAGCATTGCAATATAAATGACATGGTGGCATCCTATTGTGAAGTACACTCAGAAAACATTCTAAAATAGTACTCAATAGTTTTCTAAATCACTTTGACTAATTTAATACAATCACACACTGTAAATAATTTTCTTAAATTTTAAATAGGGCTCTTACTCAGTATGCTAAAATTGCATAAAATTTTAAATATGTACACTTTTGGCTAGTCTTTACATGATTTCATGCTGTATGCACAGTTAATTTACATAAGAAATCAGTGGCCTGGTAAAAATAGATGGAAAATTATGAGTGATGTAATGTAACTTAATTATGGCTGGAGTCAGTGCCATGTCACATTACATTTTAATTTGCTAAGTATTTCAAAGCAAATTAGACTCCTGCTGAGTACAGGACTAAATTAGCCACAATGATCATCCTTTTATAGAATCATTGATGTGCTCTGGACCTGATGGTCACCCGACAGCTTGACTGAATGGATTTTTCCCCCAGTAAACAAACAGGAATGACTAAAACTCATAACTGTAAAGTATGTCATTTTCAATGTACACTCAAAGGCCACTTTAAAAGAAACATCTGTGCAGTTTTTTCATTCATGAAAAAATTCATAAATTCATTCATAAATAATGTCTAATAATGTTTTCTGTTTTTATTATTTAGCAGCAATACAATGCATAAAATCTATGTATGTAACATCAGGGCAAGAGCTTCAGTCAAGAATATCTGAATATCTCTAGACTTTACAGCAGCAGCAGCAGCAACAACAACAACAACAACAACAACAACAACAACAACAACAACAACAACAACATCATCATCCAGTGATTGGAAGTTCTGCAGGCATGACAAACACTTAAGCTGGATGGACCAGGGAAACAGAAGACCACTCGCGTCTTGCTTCTGTCAGCCAAGAACAGAAATATGAGATACAGGGTGAAATCTCAGATACTCAATGACGCTGGAAAGATGAAGATTAAAAAAAAATCACTTAATCTTTTTTCAATTTGTGAGCTTGTTAAAACCAAATTTATTTCAGTGTTATTTGTATAGGGCTTTTAACAATTGTCATTGTCGCAAAGCAGCTTTACACAATCAAAAGAAAATTATCAAAATGGAAATTTGAATGTGAATGTGTATAAATCAAAATGACTAGATTGTCCCTGATGAGCAAGTCGAGGGCGACGGTGACAAGGAAAAACTCAATGAGATGGCAATAGGAAGAAACCTTGAGAGGAACCAGACTCAACAGGAAACTCATCCTCATTTGGGTGATAACGGATAGCAGGGATTGCTCTGCAGTCATACTGTGTGTTAGGCAACTGGAAGTTCAATATACAGTTGATATTTTTAAGTTAATGTGAAGTCCAGTTTCTTTTTTGTAAGCTCAGGTAGACTCCTCAGAGAACAGCTGTCGGCATCAGCCGAGGACAGGACAGTCTTCATGGTAAAGTGGAACTCAGTCCAGCCCTTGTTGTATTACCCACTTACTCCCTCCCTCACTCATTGTCTATACTGCTTTATCCTGTACACAGGGTCATGGGGGGCCTGAAGCCTATCCTAGAAGACTAAGAGCATGAGGCGGGGTACACCCTGCATGGGGTGCCAATCCATCAGGGGGCACACATTCACACGCTCATTCATACACCACGGGCAATGTGGTAATGCCAATTAGTATCCCAGCTCTGGGGGCTGGAGTTAGAGCACAGTTCACAATGATATGGCGCCCCCTTGAGAAAATGTGCTTAAGGGCCTTGTTCAAGGGCCCACAAAGGAGCTGGGACTTGAACGGCTAACCTTCCGATCAGTAACCAAGAACCTTAAACCACTGAGCTACCACTGACCCACATTAACAACTATACTAGAGCCAAATCACATTTCCCCTATTCTGTTGTTTGATTTAAATGTTAACTTAATCTATTGATATCTTCATTGTTTTTATGTACTGTGCTGTTGTCATTCGATCGAGTATTTGAAGAATTGCATATAAATGGATGTAGAGTGAAAGTGGTCATGACAATCCAAAATATATACATATATGACAATCCATAATATATACTCATACAGATATATATGGTAAAGCAAAATGCTCGTGCAACTTTCATTTCTGGAGAAAATTGTAATTTTGCTGTACAAAGATATGTATCTGGCTGTTATTTGCTATAACATGAATTTGTTACTGACGTGAAAATTTAGAAGGAAAGCAGAACTGCAGGGGAGGAGTTCCTCAAAGGAGCTGTGGTGGGCCTAAGCAACAAGAACAAAACATCAACACATTAGCCGTACTTTCCATGAGCATCAACCCGAGCAACAATCACTGTTGTAGCATTCAAAGTAAATAATATTATAAAGATTGTTGTTATGTGTTAATTAAAGTAATTATTCATTCTTTTTCTAACTCTGGCACTAAGTAGGTGAGCAAGCTGCTGTATTTTTAAAGCCTTACCAAATCAAATCCTTAATATCAAATTTGTTTTGAATTCATTAGTTTCCGAACTTTAGCAACAAGAAAAAAAAATCACAGATTATGAATGTAACACATTTAAATCAAGAGACAGGAAAACATATATATATATATATATATATATATATATATATATATATATATATATATATATATATATATATACCGTATGTCCCTACTTTCCCTACTTTGCCTTATCAAATTTCAAAATAAGGTACAAACCTGTTGAATTACTATGATGTACAAGAATATAATATAGTTAATCCTTGCATTTACGGCATCCATTGTGTAAAGAACATGCTATGTTTATCTATCTATCTATCTATCTATCTATCTATCTATCTATATTATTATTATTATTATTATTATTATTATATTTAAGCTTTATTGTTTGAAAGTTTATGCAGGTTATGTAACTCTGTACATCAAAAGGCTTGTGTGAAAATTAACGTTTTATTTTGGTAAAAACAAGGATGCTCACCAGAATGTAATGTGCAGATGCATAAGTGTGAGGCTAAGCATAAGCACTGTGTGTACAGTACAAGACATAAGTACTATATTTATACAAACTATTTTGAGCGAACAGTGTGGGGCACTTATGTGTTTTGTTGGGCTCCATGTTGGTTGCTATGTGAGTGAGAGCGCGTGCGTTTGTGCGTGTGTGTGATGTCACACTGAAAGTATGAATGGTCTCCTCCTCATTGTATGTGTAATTGGGGGAAATAGAAGCAACTTAATTCCCATAAGAAAGCCTCATAACTCCACTCATAAAGTACATGACAAAAAGAAACAGGAAGCAAATGTCTTGTAATCATGCAGTGAAATGGAAAGAGGGAAATTTAAAGTTTATGTAGAAATTTGTTTAAATTGTAAATGAACACGTGGAAGTGTATAAATGCCTCAAGATAGCATATTTTGTTTTAGATACATATTTCTTGTAAGATTGGTGAACCATGTGCCAACTGTTATCAAACAAGGAAAGACACATCTGGCATGTGCATCAGATTTTTGTGCTGAGTGTCCAAGCAATTGTCAGTTTTGACCTGTAGCATTTAATGACGTTCAATTTCTGTTTCAACAGCTCAGACCTATATTTATATTTTTAAAAATTAATTGACATTTATCACTAAATATTACACTATGTCTGAAGAGAAAACTTATAAGCTACAGATACCAAACCCTCCACATGATGCTAACACCCAAATCCAGCTGCATTACCTAATCTATTCTGGTTACTCATGAATTCTCCAGAGTAAGCATTATGTTGCAATTTTTTAACTGCACTTTTCATTACTGTGTCAACAGAATTTTCACCGTAATATCATATCATGGGCTGTTGATGAGAGATGTGTTTATTGTACAGTAGATTGCACATATCTTTCCCTGTGAAAAAATCAGAAGAAATCCAGTTAATATGTTGAGTTTACAGGCATTTAGCTAAGGGGTAGGTGGGGTTGACCTTTTTTAAAGGGATGTCTACAAGGAGAGAGAGTTTATCTTAGCTGAAGACAAGTAATGAGTAATTGACTTTTTGGAAATTCTCTTATCTCTCTCCAAGCCTTCCCAGGTCACTGAGACTTTTAACCCATGTTGGTCACATGGACTCTCTATTCAAACCAAAATCATCTGTACAAGTCTGATGTGGTGACAGATATTGAAAGAGACAGAGATTATTTTAGTAGGGAAATATGTTAGTAGAGTAATATAATGTATGGTGTAATAATCTGGCATAACATATTACATGTGCACGTGGCTTCAGTATCAGAGATATCAAAGAAAATCAATTCCTACAATAGCTATTTAACCAGAACACAAGTCTTACTGTTACCTACATCACATGTATGAAATATGTGATGGCAGATTATTACACCATTTTCCATTCCTAAAATGACTTCTCTATCTCTTTCTTGCTATATATACGAGTAAACTAGGCTATGATTACAGTTGACCGTTTGCCCCCAACAGCTGTGAATTTCCCCCTTCAACACCCTAGTGTCTTAAATAGAATATGTCTGATCACATAGTTTCTCCAGATTGCTGTTAACTGTGTTTGAGATACTTAATTTGGCTCCATTTCGGCTGCTGAAACAGAAAGCTAATCACACAAACCACTCCATGCTAGTTCAAGTAACTGGGCAGAGTTTTCCATTACTATATATTATATGCTGTTTTTCATTGAATTACTTTCATTACATCAAATTGCATTACATCCAGTAGTGTCAATCGGTGCAGCTGTGCTCCTGTGTAAATTTAATTAAAACAGTGTATTCTTTGTAATTTATACCACATTAGCTCTTTATTAAGTCACCTACCTATTTATCTTGTAATGAATTTAAGTTTTATGTAGTGATTACAACAATGAACATATGGAGAGGACCTTTAAAAAAACTCACTATTAGACTTGAAAATAATCAGTAGTGTTAGCTAGAGATTTGTGCAGAATTGTGAATGGTTTTGTACATAATAATGCAGACATGATAAACATCTATTTTTGCAAATGTTTTTGTAAGTACCCATGTTTGTTTTTCCTTTCCTATACTGTTTACTCTCTAATGTATTTTATTTTATTCTATTATTGTGTCATTTAATGCTGTTGCAGAACTGTAATTTCATTAGCTTATTATTTTTATTACTCAATGAATTTTAACTCTGCTTTTATAAAGCTGCGCTCTTTAGCTGACACGTTAGCAGCAGCTGCATGGACATTGACCTTGGCCTTTTCACCATGGGTTAAATATGGGTGGCTTTGCATGGGTGAAAACAATCTGAATAATATAATTAACATGAATGATAATCTTTTTTTTTTTTTTACTTGAACTGTTTTATATATACTTTATAATACTTTATTAAGCAGTTTCCGTTCAATTTTCCAATTAATCGTTTCTGTGCTTGACTACACAATACAGTACGTCTTTAAAAAGCAGAAATACAATGGCTCACATACAGTACACAGAGCTGAGTCTCAGACATGTGTGTCACAACTGTAGTTATGGTAATGAACTGGTAATGAACTGGTAATTAAATTTTCCAATTAAGAATTTTAATTAAATTACAACCATTTAAATGATTTTACAGTGAATCTGAGTTAAACGTTGTCTGATGGTTCTGCAATGTTATGAAGATGTTTAAGGGTATGATCAGGGAAACATCTGAAACCATTTACCTGTAGACAGCTCCTAAAATAGACAGTAGACTGTAAACAGTTTTTGAAATAGTAGTTATAGCTTAAGCAACATTTTAGCTGAAACAGTCAGCTTTAGGTACAGATTTAAAGCGTCATTTACAAAGACAGATGAGCTAACCTTTTATCCTGATAATTAATAAACACATTTCATGTAAATAAAATTGGGTGGGCATGGTGGTACAGTGGGTGGTGTATTATTTACACACAGCTCCAAGGTCCTTGATTTTGTCCTGAGCTCGGCCCAATACACAGACATGTATTTTCCTTTTGTGTTTGCAGAGGTTTCCTCCAGGTTCCCCAGTTTCCTCTCAAACTAGATTAGGTATGCTACTTTTTAACAACAGATTAATTCTGCACAGTTGAAACCAAGGGCTTAAACAAAAAAAAGAGTCAGAGATATTAATTGAATATCTCTGACTCTCTTTTTAGAGACTTAAATTAAATTAATCATCCTAACAGGAAATACCTGGCCAGCAAGAAAAACATTCCAGTCATATTTACCAGTATTTTTGATCACTGGATGGGTGGGTTAAAGAAAATGTACAATGAAAGCTGAAGTGCTGATCCTGATCTTTTAATCTCAAACCCAAATGTCTTAAGGGTATAGCTTCCCAGTAGTTATAACCCTTATGTGCTTTTCGAAAATCCAATTTTAAATTAAATCCCATTTACTTTTAGAATTACATACTCTCCTGGGAAAGCGTTTGACTAGATTTGGGAGTAGATCTGTGGGGATTTGTGTCCATTCAACCATAAGAGCACTATTGATGTCAGCCACTGATGTCAGGCAAGGGGGTCTGGTATGTAGTCAGTGTTCTAATTCATCGCCAAAGTGTTCAGACTGGGGTTGAGGTCAGGGATCTGTGCAGGCCACTCCACAACAACCTTGAGGAACCATGTTCTAATGGAGTGCTCTAGCTTTGTGCTCAGAGACAGAGAACAGGGTTGCACTAAGTCACATTGTTTCAGTTAAGGGAAATCCTAATGCATCTGAGTACACTTTCCATACAGTTGGTTGCTTCCCTGTATGTGGCAACAGTTCAGGGAAGGCCCACATATTGGTGTGATGAATAGGTGTCTACATACTTTTGGCCACATTGTTTGGTAATTAATAAGTTTCAGAATATCTACTTAACAACTTTTGAACTCAGCAGTTAGATAATTACTGTCATCTGCTAAAACAGAATTTGAGCACAACATTAAAACATTTGAAAATGGATGATGATGATGATGATGATTATTGTTATTATTAATAAGATTAATACTGGTTACTGGTTAATACTGATTAATACTGGTTAATAAGATTAATACTGGTTACCACTATGGCATTGAGAGTTTGATTCCTGTGTGCGTGAAGTTTGCATCTTCTCCCTGTGCATCGTGGGTTCCTCTGTGTACGCTGGTTTCCTCCTAGGATCCAAAGACAGGCAGATTAGGGGTTACTTGGTTCCCAAATCGCGGGTTGTGTGTGTGTATGTGAGCCCTGTGATCAATTGGCACCCTGTTCAGACCTGTACCACATCTTGTGCCCAAAATCTCCTGGGACAGGCTCCAGCTACCCTCGACCCTGTACAGGATAAGTGGCATAGATGATGAATGAATGAAAAATTATTAATAGTCTTATTTTGGCAACTCTTCCCACATGTCTCTTTAGATCCCAGATGATGCGCCTTTTTGCGTAATTTACATCAAATCTGTATTTCATTTTTTAAAACTTATTATATACTGTAGTTAAAAAGGAAATATTTCTCTAACAAGTAAAATAAACTTTTGCACTACAGCAGATTTATAAAATACATGAAAGAAAAAAAATCATTAATGTGACGTGTATAAAATTCAAATTCACAGTGAAAGTTCATACTGAAATACTTTCGTCAGCTTCAATCCCCCCCCCCGCTCACCCCCGCCCTCCACACTCAGATCTCAGGCCGCGCTGTTCAGAGGCTCCGCCCACACGCAAGCTTATCACGACTCCCCCAATATTACTGCAATTAAGAGAGAAAGGGAGCGGAGGAAGGAGACGGTGGAAACGGAGCGCGCTCCAGTGACCTGAGTTGACGAAAATACATTAAAGGCTTCTACATTAAAGGTCGATTTAAGGAATCTACAAAAGTCATGAGATTTGCCTAGTTTCTGGTGGGCTTATTTTGGACCGATTGAGGAGGACGCCATTTGACTCGTCACCTTTGTTGAAAAGAAACGGGCGAGTTTAATAAGTCGATAGGTGGACTGACACCTCGGGTAATATGGGATCCAAACGGCACCGCGGAAGCACGGCGGCAGCTTTATTCCACGCAGGCTGCTCACTTTTAATCACTTGCATTTTTCCTTGGACCGCCGCGTTCAACTTAGATGTAGAAAACCCGTCGATATACAGCGGACCCGCAGGCAGCTACTTCGGTTATTCGGTGGACTTTTATATGGCACAGTCGGCACGGTGAGTTCAGTTTTCTGTTTAGTTTCTTCATGTGTAAAATTTAGCTAAATGTTTGTGACTGAGCAGTGTATACTGTATATAAACTATACATAAGTTAAAATCTAACTCACAGGTTTAGTTTTAAAACCGTTTAAACATAATAATAAAAAAAAAGATGCCAGAACTCAGTTAAAGTCTGCGTGAAGGTTTCAGTGAGCCGATCTACAGCACAGAAGACTCTCCAGTTGTTTTAAGTCCAAGCTCAGTATGTGAAAAGCCATATAGATGAAAGCGAGTATTCGCAGCTGGAGACTGACAATCTCTTAAAAGTTTCACTGTTTGTTCAGGATGATCCTTAACACTGAATTGTGCTTATACAGAGAACTCTAAGGACCGTTCATTGCAAGTCCATGCAGACCTTTTAATAAAACACTCCTTTGTTTCCTGTCTACCTAATAACTGCATAATGCAGCAGTGTTCCAAGCCATATTTAGTGCATGTACAGGGGAAGGTTTGACGTCAGCAACAGGAAAGTGATTCAGCTCTTGAGAAGGGAATTTGGAGTGTTCTGTAATTGCCCCTGATTGTATGCAAGTTACTAACTCATCCACAGGGAGGATATAGCCTCATTACTCCAAACTAACCTTGGATAAAGGATACTGGAAACAATAGTGATGATATCTGAAACATTAACTACTCCTTGGGCATAAATTCGATATTTCATACATATCCTTTATATGTGTAATCTGATTTTGAGAAGTGTTTTGTATTCTATCACACAGCTCGGTCACTGTCCTCCCTTTGCAAGACAGACTGAGATGCCTTGGCGCCAGTGTGACTCATTGGTATAATGAGTAAGACACCAAGCTCAGATCAGATCTTAGCAACTTTAATACATCATGCCTTCCTCTGTTTTTCCTATGAGACGCAGTGAGCAACTGACTAGACATTTGCGATGACTGTGTTGTCCATCCTGTGAATTGGCTGTCTGTTTAGAGTGAACAAAAACGATGTTGATTGCCTCGCTTACTTTTGTGATTTTTTTTCTAGATGTTTTGAGGAGGAAAAAAAATCATTGTTTTGGGGTCAGATAGTGGTCGTTTAGGTTCACGGGCTTTTGAATGAAAGGTTTGAAGGTTTTTTTGTTCTCAATCATGGATAGAACCTCATCAGGTTGCAGTGATCTAAGGACGATTGCTCAATATGGATGGGATATAATGACCAGCTCTGTCTGTTTTTGTTGTATTGTGCCTGTTTAATTACAGCTTGTCATGGGACTTTACTTTGAGTGACATTCAATTTAATGTGATGGTTCGTTAAGAGCTCTGTGTGTGTGTGTGTGTGTGTGTGTGTGTGTGTGTGTGTGGGTTGGTTCATTCATCCATGTAGCTCAGAGAGTATATGAGGTAAATCTTTTTGCAGCCCTCTGCTAATGTAATTTTACATGGTTTTTAAACCCCTCACCCAACTCACATATTTCATGCCATGCAACCCCCACCCTCTCCATCTCCATCTCCCTCACTCTCTTGAGCTATGAAGTCACAGCAAAAACAGCAGCTGCTCTTACTACCATTACTTCATCTGAACCTCAATTTCCCATGGAACCTTGCTGGCAAAAGACAAAAAGGTTTTAACTAGGATTTGCTAAAATATTCAATGTACACAAACATTTGTGTACATATGTTCAAGGCCAAGGTTCCAGAAAGAAGGAAGCCTTGCCCTTGTCTACCTTATTTCATTCAATCACATTCAGTCTTCATCATATTTCTCATACATCTTTACATGGATGACTGGCATTTCAGTGAAGCTGGAAAATTAAACACTTTTATTTTCACGTGCGCACCTGCTTCTGTGTGAACAGACTTTTTTTTAACGGCCGTGGCTTTTCTGACTCTGTTTTGTGGTGTGGTTGTTGGGAGTTGTCAAAAATACAGAAAGTTGGATTTGTTCCAGCCATACCCTGAGCCAGCTGTTTGAAGCTTCTGCAATGCAGAATCAGCACTAGTATTTTCTACTACTTTCTTTTGTTTATTAAAAAAATCCTTCCATCAGAACTTTAATGCCTCCATAGAGACATGTGTTGTAATTGTATGATGTTGCTTGATTAACTTTTAATTAAACATTGTGAAGACTGAAGAAGACAACTGCTTGAAGGAAGGGTTCACACACTTGTAAGCTTTGCAAACTGTACAAATAGACTTTATCATGTCATGGCCAGTCCTGAAGGATTTAAACATATGCAAAATGAATTGCAAAACATCTGCTTATTCTCTAGAGCTGAACATGTGTTTAGCTCTTCGTTTTGTCAAATATCTAGGTTTTAAGACAGAAATTTTGGGTTTTAGTGAAAATGAGTATCTTTAGCTAAAGCATTAGAAAAAAGGTAATTCATTGTGTGGAGGAGTAGCGCATTCCACTCTCTCTACATAGCATGGAGATAAGGAGAGAGAGCTCTTTAGCAGCAGTAGGTCAGAGATCAGGGTCTAAACATTGGATTAAATTCTCACTGGGGAGGGTAAAGAATATTTTAAAATGGAAATATTTTACATGCATATTTATTCATTGCACAAGAAGCTCTTTTGTTTTGCCTGGGCCACTTACTTACTGTATTAGAAGGTGCATGAATACAAATCTTATTACATGTTTTACATTTATCGAACAAATACTCTTTTGTAGCTAGAGATATTTAGGAATGGCTCCAAATGTGCTTAAAAGCTTATTTCATTTTAAAAGAATCAATTGTTACCAATTGAGGCTGGAACAATGCTCACAATCCCTTGTTCCACATACCAGGTAGTGCCCTTGATTAGTGGTTAGAGTGGGATTTGGGATTCAGCCTTGTGGTAAAGCTAATTTAACTTTGTAGGATTGCAAGCATCAGCCATGAACAAAACAGCATGGATCAGTTCAAAGGCAATTCTGAATGACTTGGATGCAAATACTAAAGACAACAGTGTTGTTTAAGATGACCTAACATTATCAGATTGGTTATGTTAGTTCTGTGCCTGGTTTTGAAAGTGGTTTTTGTCTGGCAGATGAAAAAGTGGGCAAAAGTAATGATAAAGGCCAAAGTGAAGCAGAGATTGCTCTATTTCTTCTGGACAGATGGGTAATGTTAGTTTTGCTATTTCGCACAACCAATATATCAGTATTGCACCTAGCATGTAGGTAAATGCTACATTCGTGTGATGGGTTATGCTAAACTAAAAGGTAAAATATGCTCATGGACATTCAGCTTACTTTCTAGTTTATCGAGATATCCTGCTGCTGGTGTTGGATGTTGTGCTGGTGTTGGTGTAGTAGATTTGTGGGTATTGACATCTGGAGCTGGTACGCTGGGAAACCATCTATATGAGGAAATATCAATATGGGTGATTATGAAATCATAGCATTTAGTAAATTATCACAAATAAATTTCATTTTATGATCACTGAACAAGACCTGGCTCAAATTGTTATAAGCGGTGCGTATAAAAGAGTGAATTTTATTTTAGAGAGTTTTTAGAGATACGAGAAGTACTCGTAGCTTGACATCAGTTGCCAGCTGACTATTAGCTAAACCTGAAATTAGCAGTTATAATTAAAGGAGGCAGAGATTTAATCTGTTATTTTAATATTAATTTCAGAATACAATAATTGATACAATCTCATAGGAAAATAACTGGACGACTGGCTTCAGTAGGTTTATTTTTTTGAGGGCCTAAAATTTATTTACCCTGTACATGCTAAGTCTTGTAGATTACTGTGGTTTTGTGAAAACGATCAAAGTACTCCATTATATTTTGATGCCATGTTTGGATGTTTGTTAGATGAGGGGTGTGTTGGGGAGAACTTCTGAAGAAGCACTTATCGGATGAAGTTTTTTGGCTTTTACATTCAGATATCTTGTATAACACACATTTCTATAGAACTGATTATTTATAATTCAAAAATTTGGATAGAACTTTAAGGGCAGTTTGTCCCAATTAGCTGCTTATTTTATTATAATTGTATAATTAGTGTTTTAGTGTTGGATAGTAGAAATAGAAAGGTAGAAAAGTATTGTAGGAAGCTAAATTTTTTCTTGTGATATGTTTTATACCCTTTTCTTTCTCCTGGTTAACGATTCAATATTAACATAGCTCTATTAGCTGACTATAATCTAACCCCCCGGTTTTTAGGAGATAATGCGGATAAGCTTGGTCAGTACTGAAACAATAGTAGGTTCTCCTGTGTTACATAGATACGGTTTTATTGTCTGTCTGAATAATGTACCTGATTAGTGTACATTCTCCTCCCGTGGTAAAGGACTCAGTTGCTGAGTCATGGCAGGCCAAATTGGCCATGTACAGTATTCAGTCCTACCCTTAGGTACTAAGTTCTGGCTGGTGTTCAGTTGATGTGAAGAGCACTTGGGGATGCATTTATATTTGAAATGCTTTGTTTTGCCCATTTGAAGTAAAATCAAAGCTTTGATTGGGTCAATTATAAACAAGGTTTCTTTAAAAATGTGTCTGCCTTTGGGCAAATAGTTGATTTAGCAAAGACTGACATAACAGGGTTGGTGCTAGTTGCTTGTCCTGGAGTCTTTGCTTTTTCCTTTTCTGTAAATGAAAAAATAACACTGCAAACAGAGTTGTAACTACAGAGAGGTGCGACATTGCAGCATTCACTGCTTGTAACATTGATGCTATGCATTGCTGTCAAAGTGTGAACATGGTTATTTTGGGCTCGTCCTTAGGTTTCTGAAAAGGTGTGAAACCACACTGTTCAAAATATATGCACTCATGTGTTCCCATGCTGCAAAGTGTTAGCTGAACAACATTGTTATGAGAAAACAAACATTTTCTATATTCTACTGCCTTGTACTTTAGACCTCAGGAATGCATGGGTAATCAGTCCTTTGTTTTGATGATTACAAGGTGACCTGAGGTACACTAATCAAATGAAAAAAGCTTGCTAAAAGCTTGAAACGTTAGGCTACATGCTGGCACAGAAATCTTGATTTGTAGGTGTACTGCTGTGGTAGATTATATCCCTTAGCAGAAAGTGCTTTTGTGGTTTCATAAGATTCTAAATTTGTAAAATGATGGTGTTTCAGATGAACAGGAAAGTTCTACAAGGTAGTAGCATACAGTATGTGATCAATTTGTTGCAATGTTTTAATTATTTTAAAAGCATTTTCTTATACCATGAGAATACGTGACGGAACTTGATTATACTTGGTCATGGTGTGTGGAATCCCCATAGCTATAACGTCATCTCCTTTTCTTCCATTCTGTAATAATCAATTACTATATCAATGATGTAGTGGAAATAAAGCCAGCTCTTTAAACGAGAGCTTCAATCATTTAAGTAGAACCTGGTTTTAGCATCATCTTTTGGTAAGAAAATTCTATACAGCAGCACAAAGCAAATCAGATGCAGGTCCAAAGAGCAGACAGACCATTCAGACAGGGCATACCAAGTGGCTAGAGCAGCATCTGCTTTTTTGCTGAATCTATTGTAATTGCCTGCCTGGAGTCTGAATAAATCATTTAGTAATATTAATATGCAGTGGCATCTTAAAGTACTTTTGGGATATTTATAGTTCAGGTTCTGCACTTCGATAAATGTATGAGTTTTACTGATTTTACTTATGTAGCACTTTTAACAACACACATTTTCAAAAAGCAGTTTTATTTTGGATTTGAAAAAAATGCATTGATTTAAACAAATGAAATATTAATCAGTTAGTCACTAATGAGCAAACTGGGCATGAGGTCAGTACAGAAAAACTCTCAACATGAAGGTATTTTGAAAACAACCAGATTAATGAGGAAACCCGTCCTCAAGTGGGTGATGCCAGATAGGACGACTACAAATAAATCCATAAATATGCATGAATTATGTGCTTTGCCTTATTTTAATATATCCACAATGTTTAACAAATAGAGATTTAATAATTTCTAGCAGAGAAAAAATAAGCTTCTTAGATGTTGAATAGTCAAGTATTATCTTCTACTGGAATTGTGTGTGGCAGCACTAAAGTGGCAGCAACCAAAGTGTTAAAAAGTAAAAATCCTACTGGATTAGCAGACTTGTGATCACAGCGGCAGTGCATGTTTTAAGGGTGATTCCATATGAGAGAATTTCATGGTCACCAACTCTGATTTGGCTGCAACAAATTTTGTGAGAGCTCCTATGGCTAATGCACCAACTAGATTTTAATGATTAACATATAAAGGTCTACAAGATTTGGCCTTTTAAATTTATCTTTCACAAAGGATCAATTATATGAAAAATTCTGAAGTTCCCTACATTTTAAAAATTGGTATGTCATGATGCACATAAATGAATGGGTGAATCCATTTAAGACATTTGTTTTTTGTTCATGGTACTCGCGAAATGCGTTTCAGCCAAATTGCGGTCAGTCAAAACAAGATCCTTGGTTGATTTCCATAGGGACTGACTCTAAAATAATCTGATGGGCAATAATAAATATATTTGCACCTCGACAATTAAAACCCCAAAGTGTGTGTGTGGGAGTACTTTGTCTTTTTCTGTTCTATAGTATATAACATGGAATCAATGCTAATCGATCCAAGCTAATAGCTGGATCCCTGTGGTCATGTTAAATCACTGTCATGAGAACATGGGCATGAGTAGGGGTTACACCCTGTAAGAGAAAGAGGGCACATGCATGTATACATTCACACCTAAGGCAATTTTCTGTAGCCAATTTACCATGTTCCCCATTTATTTCCATGAATTAAATGGGGGGAAAATGTATCAGAATCAGATTTAGAATATAAAAAAAGGATATTTCATTGCATACAACTAGGCCATATTCATATGTCTGATCATTATAATTAACAGTAAATAAATCTCTGGACAGGAAATTGCTTCCTCTCATACGTCAGCTCTTTGGAATCATTCAGCACCATGGCAACATGTCATGAACAGCAACAATGTATCAACATTATTGCTTATAAGTCACAACACAAACTATTTACAAAATCTTTATGTCTATAAAAAATGTACACCCATTTCTCACCACTGTCAATGTTTGAAAGCCAAGTATAAATGTTTTAGAAAATAAAAGATTATTTTGATTGTGTGTTTCTGTCATGTCAACAGTGACACAACACAAGTTAAAAGTTTCACTCATGATGTGGTTATCTTTTCTGAGCTAGTGTTTGTAACCCCATTGCCCATTTGCATTTCTAAAATTATTTTTTCATTGTATTTTAGTCTTTTGTCACTATTGTCATAGAAAACCCTCTGAAAGTGCCTGGCAAGCAAACAAGACACTGAAACACCAAGAAACGTACTGGAACTTACATGTATGGATTGGCATGAATTGCTAAATATACCATTAGCTGTAGATGACTAATTGTTCTGTGTATGTTTTTTTTTTCTTAATACGATTTGATACCATAAAATGGTGTTTAAGATGTAATGCGTGTGAGTGTGTGCAAAGCTGTGAGATGTTTTATCTGATAGTTAAACACATAACACAACACAAAACTAGCCAATCAGACCACTATACCAATTATAACTAGAATAGGGCTGCTAGTTTAAGCATGTAAGCTTGTGTGTGTTATTGAGAGAGAGGGGGGGGAAAACATTAACACACATTGAGCATGTGAAAAAACCGACAACAAAGTCACAAATGAGGTTATCTGAATATGTATGATCACTCAGTCTTCAGAACCAGAACTAGTCTTGATGGAAAAAGTTTATCTAGATGATAAGACAGGATTATCTCCAATGAAACAGAGAATAATTTCACAAAGTAACCAAGCATCTACACAAAGGTGTTCTCTATTTTACACCATAAACTGATAATTCAGTACTCATGTAACTCATGTATTCAAATTTCTGTATGTCAAGTCTTGACCATTCAGCACATGGCTATAGGAATCTAAAGGTTCTTTTTGCACTCTCAGTTCCACTTTAGCTGAATCTTTCTTATTTCAACTTAGTCAGTGGTTCTTATCTTAATAGTAAATTAAGGCATAAACCTGAGCTGACACAGTATAGTTCATACAGTAAATGCTAACCCATTCTTATACTTGACAGAAAGATAAGTAACGTAGCAATATAATTAGCTGGCATGCCAATTTTTTAGACGCTTTAGTTGAGTTCATTTGTGAAGCTGTGAAATAAATCTAAGGTATAAAACTTATGAAAAGTATAGAAAGTTATGACAACTCCTTTTTTTCAAGGTCTTCAAAATGTAATATCTAATCAGGATATTTATGAAATCGTGATCTGTTAGATATACAGCAGACTAGCTGCCGTTTTCCTCTTTTCAGAGACCTGTATCTTCTGCATACTTTAGAATGGATAATTAACATTATTGAAGCATGTGGCCAAAAGACAGAGAAGCTTGTTTAATTAAACTTTTCTTCCCATGAAAAGCCTGCTTATGTACATTTTTAGGTAAAACTGAGAGCCAGCTGCCTTAATGATGGTGATTAAATAGCTTCTGGCTCAGTAGTTTAATTATATACGAATGAATAATTATTAGTCTTATTTATGCATTTTTCTAAACCAGTTGTATACACAGTCCTTACAAAAATAATCTTAGTCATTTCAGACCAACCTATTGCTTTCCCACATGTATTTCAGTCTTAAATATTTTATTACATTCATACCATTTACAATTGTGGATTATGTTGAATTTGTAGGCTGATAATATCTTCGAAAAACCAGTGCTTTTTTTCAGTAGGTTTTAAGGAATTTAAAGGAACAGTGCTCAAGTGACATAAGGTTCACACCTGGGCAGACGGTGACCATGTGTGGCTTGGGGAGTGTTTGAGGCTGGTAAATTATTATTTTTTTTTCCACCCCTTTAGAATGTCTAGAGAGTGCTAGTTGTTATATCAGCAACTTTTCACACAACCTTTAATATGGCAGTGCCACACATTTTTATCATGTTCAGTTTGGTCTTATTAGCAAAACCGCACAAGTTTAATGTTTTGAGATGTAAGCACTTTTCAGCCTGACTCTGGCAGCTGGCTTTGTTTAGCATTCTTTTGACTGCAGTCGAGACATTTG
Source organism: Clarias magur (assembly GCA_013621035.1). Taxonomy (NCBI): domain Eukaryota; kingdom Metazoa; phylum Chordata; class Actinopteri; order Siluriformes; family Clariidae; genus Clarias; species Clarias magur. The sequence goes on along the minus strand of QNUK01000393.1, from coordinate 271,466 downwards.
TTTGCTGCAAAAGTGCTGACGATGTTTTCTTCACTTGTCATCAGATTGTTCATGTCTTAACATTATTCAACAAGTGTCTCATTTGCACTATACCAAAGATTTGTGGAGACCTAATCAATTACACTAATGTATGATTTTTGAACATCCCATTCCAGACTAGGTTCTCTCCATTTTTGAGCTTGTGTTATTAATACTTGGCTAGAGGGCCTGGGGAGCAGTCAAAATGCCGGTTCATTCAATGAAGTGACTAATGAGATCCGCTTGATTCTTGGACAACCATGATTATATGGACTTGGCTATGTGGATGTGGGCAGTGTCATGCAGGAACAAGTTTGGACCTCTTAGTTCCAATAAAAGGAAATCCTAGTGTTACAAAGTCATGCTATCCAATTTGTGATAACTCGTAGTGTAAACACCAGCTGTCAACATACTTTTGGCCATATAATGTACAATGTGATTATGATGAAATTTTTCTTAAGGACTTAAAATGGTTGAAATTCATTTTCAGCAGCACGGTCCCTGCTTCGGGTCTGTGCGTGTAGAGTTTGCGTGCTCATTCTATGTGCTTGGTGGGTTTCCTTCTGGTACACCAGTTTCCTCTCTCAGTCCAAAGACGTGCAGAGTAGGCTAATTGGTCTTTCCAAATTTGTGTGTGTGTGTCCTGCAATGGACTGGCACCCTGTCCAGGATGTACCCCGCCTCATGCTATGAATCCCATGGGCTTCCCGCCTAGACAGGATAAGCGATATGGAGAATGAATGAATGAAAGGCATTAAAAAAATGAAATTGTACATTTAAGGAAATCATTTGTTTTATTCGTTTGGCTAGGCTGTCCCAAATTGACCAGCCAAGTTATCTTAATTAGACTATCATTTTTTTTAAAGGTTTATTACCATTACATATTAACATAACATTAAACAATTACTTTTATGTATTCTGGATTTCTGAATTTCCGATTTCTGGATTTGTCTCTACTCTCTCTAACTTCTCTACTCTAAATGCAAACTTGCACCAGCAGGCATTGGTTCAACTATGCAAACAAATACATCTGTAGAATTGTCTTTTTTGTGTCTATTTGTCCTGCAACATAAATGTGATGTTTTGATTCGGCAATTTGGTTAAAATAGCTTCTAGCTTGCCTTCTTAGATGATGTGCCAGGCTCTCACCTCTCGCTTGTTGACTGCACTGGAGGCTAGCTCACTTATCTTTCTAGCATATTTTCCACAACTAGCATTCTTTGACCCAAAGCAATCAAGCTGTTGTTACTATGCTAACATTAGCCCAATGTTTAAGAATTTAACAGGGAGAGAATGCAATTTAGGCTAGACTGATGCTCAAACTGATAAAAGGCCATTACATGCTAATTGGTGCTTATTTAGAGTTCTTTGAGATTACAATCAACTATTGTCTGCTTCTCTCTCTCTCCCTGTGTGTGTGTGTGTGTGTGTGTGTGTGTGTGTGTGTGTGGTGTGTGTGTGTGTGTGTGTGTGTGTGTATGTGTGTGTGTGTTTGCAAATTTGTATTTCCTGTTTTGTTTCTTTAAAGTGTTTTCTCTGTTCAGAGAGCATTTTTATACAATTTTGTAGCTATATTACTGTGTACAAATATTACAAATATTTGTGCAAGTCAGATAAAACTTAAGATGGTTAAAGTTTGCATTTCCCAATAGATCACTAACTTAAATGTCATGTTAAATCTTAGGAAAAACAAAACAAAACGTGTAAACATGTAATTGCAATGTGTAATTTGATTCAATAACTATGAAAATTGGAAGTTTGATGGACATTGAAACATACACGTAACATTCCAATTATATATATGACACAGGCGATGGATGTCCTGCATGGTATCCTCTTTTCTCTAGCAACTGTTCAGCATATGGTAAAGATTTAACAAAGACAAATAATAGTAATGTTATTTAAATAATAGTAAATAATAATATGTAATTCATATAAATTTTTATTATGAGCTATTTAAAAATTAAATACACATTCTTGTGTAAGCATATTATAAATTAGTCTTTAGGCACTTGATGAAATAACTCCACAGACTGTTGTGTTTTACAGAAATATTGCACACTGGGTGGGGCTTATGTTGCAATTGCCATTTGTGTTTCTACCCACAGAACCACTTACAATATGTTTTTTTTTGTCATTCACACTATTCTGTGCCAATCCTATATTTAGTTTCTGAAATGCTCAAACTAGCCTTTCTGTTTCTAAGAACCATGCTGTGGTCATCAAGACCACAATGTTCTCTGTTCTTGTGTTTAACTAAAGGTCTTGACCTTTTTTGCCTTAGGTTGAGTTATTGAGTTATTGCCACATTGTTGGCTGATGGGATAAAGTCATGATTGAACAGAGGTTTCAGGTATGGCTAATAAAGTGACAAGCATATTAGATATTTCTAATGAAAAGATTGACCGGTTAGGTTTCTTCTCCAAATGACATTACTACCCAGAGTTTTGGTAGCTCTGGGATGTTCCCTGTGTGCAGACACATGGCGGAAAATCTGAAATTTCTCTCCCTGCCGGAAGAAAGCAGTTTTTGTCCCCATCCCCCACCCCTTCAGGAAAACAAACAGAACACCTACTTTTGTCTTTTTTTCCAGAGCTCTCTCTAACCAGGCAGACCATTGCCTGTAGAAGTCTCAAACCCAGGGACTGGGGTTTCTTTTGTTTCTTGTTTTTCCCCAGTATTCTGATATATTTAGTAGCCTGCAATTTTTTGATTAAAACCTCCATGGTGATGAATGTTCTGGATTACGTAGTGAGTATAAGCTCTGTGAGGTTACCCCTAGTCATGCATCACTGACAGCAGCCCAGGGGGCAGGAAAGGGTGTTCTTTTCCTGTAGGCTTACCCCATCCCCCACTAAAGCTCACAGTGCTCATGACCCCTTTCCCATGCCTAAATGGACTCAACTTAATGATTGTTGAAAAGCAGGAGTAAGCTAACAGACTGAGAACTTGTCTGTGCTCTACCTATCCATGCTCTTCTGTGGGAAATGGAAAATTGGACAATTTGGCAATTGGACAGTGCTTCACTAATCCTCCTGGTGTGCAGCTTTCCTCATTTTGTAGCTTTCTTTCTTGAAAATTTATTTTATATTTCCCAACATTTCTTTCTTTTTTTTCTGGTGGCAGTGTGTTCTTTTTTTATGTTGGCAATTTCCCTACAGTGTGGGTAGTTGTTAGCACTGTGTCCTCACACCATTAGGGTTGGGGTTCGGTTCCTGACTCTGGTGCCTCCCTGTACTTGGTGGGTTTCCTTTCGGATATTCCAGTTTTCTCCCACAGTCCAAAGACATGCACAGAAATGTAATTGGAGTTTCCAAATTGGCTGTAGTCTGTGAGTGTGTGCTTGTGTGCTCTGCGATTGATTGGCACTTTGTCCCTTGGGATAGGCTCCAGGCCTCATCTGACCCTTAACAGGATAAGCAGGATAGAGAAGTGTGAGAGAGGTTTTTCTTTTTTTTTTTAAATTCGTTAATTCGAATACATGTGTATATATTGTTTTGTACATGGTTACATTTGTCAATGCTGTTGCCTTAATGGTTTTCATCATTTATATTACTTGATGCATTTATTGCAAAGAAGGGCTGCATAATTAATCACATAAAAATTACAATGTGTAGGTTTAATTACTTATTGAGTTTTTTGTGCTTAGTATGGAGAAAGGTTTTTTTTTTTTTGTGTATGAATTTATAGAGAAGTTCAAGGAAGGTTGCAAAAGTGTTAAACTCCTCCTTGATGTCTATCGAGTGCCCACACTGTTGATAAACTGCCAAAACTTTGAGGTGTTAAAGCATCCCTCCTACAGGTCTGATCTTGCTCCATCCCACTTTCTCACTTGTTTGGTATCCTGAAAGCAGCCCTACTAGGATGAAGATTCACCTTCTAAAGAAGAAGTGAGGACAGCTGTGCATTCATGCCGCACAGCTCAGCCTTAAACATTTTTTAAATGTGGTAATAAGAGAGCTTTTTGACAGATAGACGAAGTGTATTGAAAAGCATGGGGATTATATAGAAGAGTGCAGGTAATTTTTACTCACCCTTGTATACTACTTATATATTTTTAAATGTCTATTTCTTTTTCAGGGATGCTAGTATCATAATTGGAGCTCCAAAAGCTAATACTAGCCAGCCAGACATCAAAGAGGGAGGCTCGGTGTTCTACTGCCCATGGAGCCGTAACCTGTCTGACTGTCATAGCATAGAGTTTGACAGGCAAGGTAAGGCTCACATACTCAATTTTCAGTAAATCTTTACTTGTGTGGGCAGTCTTTTTACATGTATGTATGTTATAACTGCCACATCCCTGAAGTCTTCAGGAAGCTCACTGATGAAGAATTCCCCCTCATTTCTGACTGGTTATCAGCTTTGGTCCTAACACTTAAATTTCGTATTAAGGTGTCAGGTTCCACAGATACTGATGTTGACATGTACTCACTTTTTACTTCTATCAATCAACGTTTTGCTTAAGCTAGTGCATATTATTCTCGTCTCCCCTTGCATCACTTTTTTCACAAAACATTTATCTATCTATATATATATAAAAAGGTTTTAAGGATGTGGAGGAGGATGAATGTTAGTGATGAGTTCCTGGAAATGCACATATAGACATGCGGTAATCGTTGGGCCTTTTAAACATGGCCTAGAATGTAATATTCTTCTTTTCTGATTTCAGAAGACTAAAAATACATTGTGTTTTATACTTGGTTGGAAGTTGGTTACTCGTATCACATAAACCACAAGTTTCATAAAGAATCGAAAACAGTACATGTACATCCGTTTTATACATTTAAAAAAGTGGAACAGTTGTGGACCGAGTCCTGAGGTCATTCCTGAGGTCATTTCTCAGAGAGGTAATGTGATGTTTTCAGTATATTCTGGAGAATGTCTCTGAATCACACTTGGGCTGATAATGGATTCTATGGTGTAAAAAAAAAAAAAGACTATTCTAAATTGGCTAGTAAGAATGAAAGAAAATTGATTTAAATTGATTTCACATTTTAGGATTCAAATCAAGAGAATTGTGTACATTTCGATGAACATGTGCTTTATGGCCTGTAGCACATGACCCAGGGCAGTACTGGGCCAAGCCATCAAGTTTATCAAACATGTGTAAGGGAACAGTGAAATGTGTGCTGTGTCAGTTGAGGCTTCCTGGCTTGTTTCCTAGGGAATTAGATTTATTATCTGTAACTCAGACATAAGAGACCTGCTCCTGCAAATAATTTAAACTGAAGTTCAACACTTCCACTCTTTTATTGTTGCATAAGGAAAGCTATGCACTTTTTGCAAATTGTGCAACAGTGTTTATATCATAAAATATAAAATAGAATAGTCAAATATGCTGTATCAAGTATATTATCAATTACACTAGGGCTGTAGCTATCGAATATTTTAGTAATCAAGTATTCTACCAAAGATTTAATCGAGTAATCGGATAAAATGCACTTTTGCTTAATTAAACAGCAATGTAAAATGTATAAGAGAAACAAAGATTCATTGGTTTTCTTTTTAGAAAAATCTACTTTTATTTTTTTAAATGCATACAGCTTTTTATCAAAAATAAACATTGTCATTATTTACAAAACAAGGAATAGCTTATACCCCTTATACTTGTACATCATACTTGCAGTGAGATGGGCACCGTGAGCCGCCGCGACTGCCCGCCGATGTTCCGCAAAGTTCTGCAAGGTCCGCCAAAAAAATTAAACATGTGTAAACCTGTTTTTAAGGCGGCTTAAACATATTTAATTTTTCGCACAGAAAGATGGAAACGTAATCGAAGCGCCAAAACGTGTGGTGAATCATGAAGAACCGTACTTCCGGCCACCGCGTGAAACTGCGTAGGAGAGATAGGGGTATTAAAGTTGACTGAGATTAATTAAGTGCATTACAGCACCATACACGCTTATTTTAAAGCCTTTTCTCGGATGCAAAAAAAAAAAAAGATTTTCAAATGACTTTAAGGATTAAAAAAAAACTAAGGCACACATTAAAAATAAATAATTACACAAAAACACTAAGTTGTGCAACTAAAAGTTTCGAAATCTTCATCTCAGGCATAACATAAGCCGTTACTGACAATTTCTGTCGTTTTCTCTTGCTGCTTCCTTCTTCTCTTGACCTTGCTGATAATTTTATTGCTCCCTTCCATTTTGCAGCCCGCAACAGAACGCTCCCTCAAATCAATCCACAGCTAACTGTTTGCGTCTCCTTCCGCTTTGTTGGTGACGTAAGCGCTTCTTCTTCGTTGGTGTTTTCTGGCCGCTTGCACCTGGAAGCACGCTGTGTCAAAAGCGTGCTGTCAACAAATAATTGCGCAAAAACATAACGCAAGCTTTTAAAATTAATTAAACAAAGCTTCGAGGCAAAAGATTTTGCCTCGATCATTTTTTTGTAATCGAATTACTCGATTTACTCGAGAAATCGTTTCAGCCCTAAATTACACCTTTATTATATTTTAAATGATCTATCCATTCTTTGTAACATTTATCCCGTGTACGGTTCCCATGGAACTTGGGGTACAAGGCTGGGTACACCCTATATAGGGGCTTAAAAAGATTCCCCACTGATTCTCTCGTGCATATCAATATTTCTCAAGGTTACTGAACAGAAGATGTATCCTGCTTCAACGCGGAGTACCAACTGCCATTAGCAATGTTAGCCTAACAGTTTGCTTAAATTCAACAGACGAGCTTAACATGGAAGAACTTTAGAACAATAACACTTACAGCTTCAGGCTTTAACTGTTACAGCCAGAAATAGAGCCAACCTGCTATGAATGGTCTCTTGTTGTGAAATGTTTAACACACACTGTTGTAACTCTCTTAATAGACACCGCTGTCTCTTTTGTGTCTGTTTTGGGCAAATAAAATAGCGACTGCTTGGCAGAGCTAAGCCTCAAGCTCGAGGAAGCTCGCCATCTTTTTCCACCTCTCAGGAAGATTGTAAGCATCATGAATAACATAAATACATAGTATGTGTTTAGAATTTTTTTTTTGTAAATTTAAATGTGGAAAAAGTGTAGGGTTGTACACACACTTGTGACCTATGAGACAAAATGAGCAAAATATGTGCTTTTTCTAATAGGTCCCCTTTAATCTTGTTTACCCATCAGTTTTTAAAACATGGTTCTCTATTATGGTTAAAATATTTTCCCCTTCATATCCCATTTAGCAAGCTATTAAACTCACTAACAAGTGTTTGTCTCATGGTTTTACAGCTGTTAAGTCCCAATTCTCAGAGTTCTCATCACGTTGAGTGCAAAAATGCGCTTACGGTTGTATTGAACCCACTTTGGGTAATTACAGCATCTCCTTCTTTGCTTGATACAGGCCAAAGTGACCCTTCTGAAACATAGTAACATGCTGTTCACGACCATAGGAAAGTCTAGTTAAGAAATGCGAAACTACTTAAAGCATCAGTTAGGGTTAAAAGAATTGTTGCCAGCTGAAAAATCTTAATCACTGCAGTAATTAAATCCAAATGGTAACTTTTTTTTTATTGCAAGGCAGTTGAACATGGGAGGGTGGAGAGCCTAGCTGACTCCAAACTCTTGTATGATCTCACTCTGTTCTCCATCTCATCTCTTCTGTGCTCACCAGGGGGGAGTTGAAGTGATGACTGATTTTTTGACCGCACACACGCGCACACACGCGCGCACACGCGCACACACGCGCACACACACGCACACACACACACACACACACACACACACACACACACACACACAAACATTAACCACTATGTCACAAAGTTTAAAGCTCTGAGTGTGTACACACTCACTCCTGACCCCAAACCCTCTGTGTCACTGTGTGGTGAGAGTGGAGCTCAAGGCAGGACTCATGCCTTGAAAGGATCTAATCAATACCAATATCTAATCTATGTTAATTAAATATATGGTCAAACATTTGGGTCCCTTTATTTTATTGATTTATAAAATAGGTGACCAAAGCAGAAGGATAAAGTCTGACAGGTATAGTGCTATATTATCTGCTTAAATTCAGGCAAGTGCTTCAGGGCTTATTGGAATCTTTTTCACAGTGCCAATTTACAATGACTCAAAACAAAGCCTTTTTTGAGGCAAAGAATTGGAATGTTCTGCAATGGCAAAGTCAAACACTTAACCTGATTTTAATTTGAAATGCATTTTGATGCAAGATAAATGCCCCAAGATCAGGCAGGAACTAGTTGTCATGTTATATTGTTTGAACAATCAGTGGCTCATAATGTTGCCTTTTGGTTTGACCCCTGGATTGCATGCGTTGTTAAAAGGGGTAAACAATCACTGGACATAGCCAATTCAACACTTTGGAATGTCCTGAAAAAAGAAAGAAGCCAGGGTCTGCCAGGAAAAACATTAGCTATTGATGACAAACACTGTGACCTGTGTACCCCCCTCCCCCTAGCAAAAAAAAAAAAAAACAGGATCTCATCAATACCCAACACAGAGCCCTGATGAGGAACGAAAAAAGACTTAAAATATAAAATAGCAGCTATACAACAAGAAACTGTACAAATTTCTCATCCGTGGCAAAAATCTCAAGGCCAGATCGGAATTCAAAAACAATGGAGAGATGAGGCACAAATGTCCTGGACCCAGGATTAACCTCTACCAAAGTATTGGAAAGACCAAAGTGTGGAGAAAGATCCAGCTTACCGTGCAAAACATACAAGCACATTGAGTTGGGTAATGTCATGGCTTGGGCTTCTGTGGCTGGATCTGTAACAGGCTTGGTCATTTTTATTGATGATGCAGCACATGATGGTAGCAGCAGGATGAATTCAAAAGTCTACAGAAACATTGTAATTGGCAGAAACTTCTTTGTGCAACTAGATATTGCTGTAAAACACAGTGCCAACATAACAAAGAAGTTTATTGGGATAATGTTGGAAGTTTTTATACTGGCCAAGTCAATCACAACACCAATGCAACTGAGCATTTTACCTCTAGGAGACATTTTACCTTTAGAGGAGACATAAAGGAGAGTTGGCCTCGTATTTCAATACTTGTGTGTGTGTGTGTGTGTGTGTGTGTGTGTGTGTGTGTGTGTGTGTGTGTGTGTGTGTGTGTGTGTGTGTGTGTGTGTGTGTGTGTGTGTATGTGTGCCTCCTCTATTTCAGTTCTTGCGAATGTATGTGTGCCTCCTCTATTTCAGTTCTTGCGAATGTAATTTCTTCTACACTTGACAGGGAGAAAGGCTTGATTGACACCAAGGTAAATGTTATCCTGGAATGGTATTAAAAGGTGATAGAGTGGTAGATGTTGTGATGTATGTTGATGAGGAATGCATTAAAAAGAAGTAAAAAAAAACACAGTGGAGTAAAAAGGGGAAAGAGTGAAAGAAAGAGCTCGAGACCAAGCCAAGTTAAGGAGAGCAGAAGCACATGTGATGAATACCATATTTTACTTGGACGAAGGTTCTGTGTTTTTTTTTTTTTTGTCAGTAAGGTTGGGTCCAGACCCCCTTCACTGAGTTGAAGAGACGGAAATGGATGATGTTACCGCCAGATGCCCTTTCCCCTCTTACTCCCTTTCTCCCACTCATCTTTTCACAATTCCACAGGGCCCTGTTACATCATGCTCATAAGGTTATAGTGTAAGTGGAGAAATATTTGTGGCAAAAAAGTATGAAAAGATACAAAAAGACATTCGTGTTTTTTTAGGAAGTTACTTTCCATTGTATTTGCAGAGACTTTTTAGGCATTTAATTGAATGTCTCCGGTAAGATGTCTCAGAGATGTGAATGTCATGTATCTATTCACCAGGTGTCAAGAGCTTAACCTGAAGTTGTAAAGTATGTGTTTATTTGTGTATTTATGTGTATTGTGTTTATGTAGGTATATATGTACAGTATATACTGTATAATATACACACAGTGTATGTTTATACCTATAATGTATTCTTGTGTGTGTGTTCCTAATGTGGGCGTGGTTTTACATTCTGACATTTTCTTTCTCACAATACAACCTTTTATAGGAGATCTCAATATGACCATCAACAGTGTCGAAACCAAAGCTGAGTTCAAATCCCACCAGTGGTTTGGAGCAACTGTACGTGCACACGAAGACTCTGTGTTGGTAAGAAATCCTGTTTGAATTTTGGCTGTCTTCATTGCCGCAATTTTTTCGAACACTTTCTTTGCTAATAAAAGCATGCTGTTTACAGAGTGTTCTGGTGTGCATGGCACCTTTTGCTGCTTGAGCACATTGCAGTGTGGCTTTTCATCCATTTCCTCATATCTATTCTTTACCAAATACTAAATTGAAATTTAAAATAAGTTAAATGTTGCCATTTGGATTTAAATATCCAAATATGTATGAATCTTAGAATAAATACTGTAGAGATTAATATGTTTCATCTGGCAACAATTTTTTTTATCCTGATGCAATCAGTAGCTTCTCATTTCTTAAACAACCACGTCAGAACAGGTATACCACGGTCATTCAAAAGATTTTACTTTGTTTATAGAGATCACCTGATTAGCCTGTATCAAGCCAAAAAAAAAAAAAACGGTGAAGGAGATTAATGTTCACACGTGGACAAAATTGTTGATACCCTTCAGTCAATGAAAGAAAAACTCACAATGGTCACATTAATAACTTTAATCTGACAAAAGTAATAATTAAAAAAAAATTCTATGAATGTTAACCAATGAAAAACAGACATTGCTTTTCAACCAGGCTTCAACAGAATTATTTAAAAAAATAAACTCATGGAACAGGCCTGGACAAAAATGATGGTACCCCTAGAAAATACTGAAAATAATGTGACCAAAGGGACAAGTTAATTCAAGGTGTGTCCACTAATTAGCAGCACAGGTGTCTACAATCTTGTAATCAGTCAGTGGGCCTATATATAGGGCTCCAGGTAGTCACTGTGTTGTTTGGTGGCATGTTATGTACCACACTCAACATGGACCAGAGGAAGTGAATGAATGAGTGAGTTGTCTCAGGAGATTCGAAAGAAAATTATAGCCAAGCATGTTAAAGGTAAAGGCTATAAGGCCATTTCCAAGCAGCTAGATGTTCCTGTGACTACAGTTGCACATATTATTCAGAAATTTAAGATCCATGGGACTGTAGCCAACCTCCCTGGACGTGGCCGCACGAGGAAAATTGATGACTAATCAAAGAGACGGATAATCCCAATGGTAACAAAAGAGCCCAGAAAGACTACTAAAGAGATCCAAGGTGAACTTCATGCTCAAGGAACATCAGTGTCAGATCGCACCATCCGTCGTTGTTTGAGCCAAAGTGGACTACATGGGAGACGACAAAGGAGGACACCATTGTTGAAAACAAATCATAAAAAAGCCAGACTGGAAAATGCCAAACTACATGTTGACAAGCCACAAAGCTTCTGGGAGAATGTCCTATGGACAGATGAGACAAAAATGGAACTTTTTGCCAAGGCACATCAGCTCTATGCTCACAGATGGAAAAATGAAGCACATCAAGAAAAGAACACTGTCCCTACTGTGAAACATGGAGGAGGCTCTGTTATGTTCTGGGGCTGCTTTGCTGCATCTGGCACAGGGTGTCTTGAATCTGTGCAGGGTACAATGAAATCTCAAGACTATCAAGGGATTCTAGAGAGAAATGTGCTGGCCAGTGTCAGAAAGCTGGGTCTCAGTCGCAGGTCATGGGTCTTGCAACAGGACAATGACCCAAAACACACAGCTAAAAACACCCAAGAATGGCTAAGAGGAAAACATTGGACTATTCTAAAGTGGCCTTCTACGAGCCCTGACCTCAATCCTATTGAGCATCTTTGGAAGGAGCTGAAACATGCTGTCTGGAAAAGGCACCCTTCAAGCCGGAAACAACTGGAGCAGCTTGCTCATGAGGAGTGGGCCAAAATACCTGCAGAGAGGTGCAGAAGTCTCATTGACAGTTACAGGAATCGTTTGATTGCAGTGATGGCCCCAAAAGGTTGTGCAACAAACTATTAAATTAGGGGTACCATCATTTGTGTTCTTTAAAAAAAAAAAAAAATTCGTTGAAGCATGGTTGAAAAGACTTTCTTTTCAACCATGACTCTGAGTCTTCAAAAAGACTCTGACTTTCATTGGTTAACATTTCATAGAATTCTTATTTATTATTACTTTTGTCAGATTAAAGTTATTTCTGTGACCATTTCTTTCATTGACTGAAGGGTATCAACAATTTTGTCCATGTGTGTAATTACTGTGGTAAGATCTTTCCAATGTGTTATTAAAACCTGGGAGAATTGTGGTGATCAATCAACTTCATGAAAGAATTGTGGTCACAAAAAAATGAGTGACCATTTTTTGAGATCACTAGAATGCTTGGTGATGTTGCATTGTAAAAAAATCAACATTAGAAATCACACTTAATTATTGAAAGTAAAAGCATTTACACATACACAGTGTGATAAGAACCTTCTAGATTGGACTAAACACATATGTATGTTTTATGGAGGTAAAAAGGTTTAAATTGTGAAAGGATGGTTCTGGGAGCATTGATGAATCATCTTCATACATAAATTGGCCACCACAGGCTCCTGACCTGATCCTTACTGAAAGCCTTTAGGACCTGCTGAAGATGAGTGTTTTTATTGTCCCATCTTTATTGAAAGATCTCAGGCAAAAATTAATGCAACTATGTGTGAAAAGTAAAATATGTTGTTGTATATGGTGTCAAAACAATCTGTCAACAATTGTATGTATATGTATACATGTGTGTATGTGTATAATATATAAGAATTAGCATAATTCTGGATGCGTGCTTGTATATCAAAACACTGGTATATCTAAGCGAATTTCCCCCATAAGAAATAATGGAAACGCAGACGATTTGTTCCACAACCTAAAGATATTCATATAAAAATAATAAAAAATAAATGAAACAATTAACCTGCACATTACCTTTGAACAGATTCGTTGCTGTAGTTATTGAGACCAGAGAGAGGAGTGAGGATACTGTGTAGGATGACTTTTTCACTCACACGTATTTCAAGAGTACTCGCAATCCAAGGTTCCACTGTGTGTGTATGTATATATGTATATGTGTGAATACACACGTATGTACGTTTATGTGGTATCAATAATGTACAATGTAATCTTGCTATGAATTAAACCTTGTAGTTTTAAGATAAGACTTGTGAGGGCTGTGACCTCTTTATGGTTATTTAACACCATATGTAGCAATTATCTTTTTTTAAGCTCTTCAATGGTCTCATCTGTTTGTGTTTTTATGCAACTGACCTCTAACCTCCATCCTTGTAACTGACCTCTTAGGCATGTGCTCCTCTCTACTCCTGGAATACACAACAGGACAATCCTCCGTCAGATGTCACAGGCTCCTGCTACCTTTCCATTAAAAACTTTACCAAATTTGTGGAGTATGCACCCTGCCGCACAGGTATCTATGTACATTTATGAATTTGGCAGACACCCTTATTCAGAACAATGCACACTCATCACATTACCCACTACATCTAAATATTACAGCATTTACAACATTTTAAAGTGGTTTTGTTTTGGATTATGGTTATATTTAATGTCCTGGAATGTCTGCAAGAGCAATGTAGTTCCTGTTATTACATGCATTCAATCTGATTGTCTGTCTCTTGAGGTTAATGAGACAAAAAAAAAAATCCTGTCCTAAAGATACCGCTAAAAAAAAAACCTTACACAACATAAACGACTGATCGTTATGCTTCTCAAATCCCTGTGTATGAGTTGTTACTATAGAAACAATATAAACCAATCACTCATGTCGGAGTCAGAATCGCTGTTTGAGCTGTGCATTTAAATAAAATTAATCCACAGCTTCTGACTAATCAGATTTGAGAATTCAACCATGCTGCAGTGCTATAGTACTTGAATAATTCATGTGTTTTAGAATTCCATGGAATGAAAGGCCAAGGTTATTGCCAAGGTGGATTCAGTGCTGATTTCACCAAGGTCAGTAGTTTGAATCAATTGAATTCAATTTTTAATATAGCAAATTTAACAAAGGATAATATCACAAAGCATATTTGCTTTGTGTATGTGCTTTTAATGTGTTTGTTTAATGTAACTGGTTTTAACTTACTGTTGAAATACAGGATGGAAAGGTAGTTCTTGGGGGACCTGGAAGCTATTTTTGGCAAGGTAAAACTAGCAGATCCACAGTGACATCACCAAACTACTGGTGTTTTTCCGGATACAGCAACATTTTAGTATTTAATGTGAAAGTCTGTTTCCTTTTTAGGACAACTTATCTCTGCTGTTAAGGAGGAGATCATCAAGGCTTATTACCCAGGCTATTTCCTCACATCAGTGGCAGGCCAGATTCAGACCAAGCAGAAAAAAGAGATCAACTTTGATGACAGCTACATGGGTAAGGTATTTCACAAATGTAAATGAAGGAAATAATCTAGAAAAAATGTCATGTGCATTTGTTAGTGTAGTTAAATAAAGTGATCGTTGTACAACTTGATATTCTTCTCATTGATCTATCATGTGATTTGACTTTTAGGTTACTCTGTTGCAGTAGGAGAATTTAACGGGGATGACGATGAGGGTAAGAAATAAAACCACTCAGCTGATTTTCTTATGTGAAAGTTCCTTGTCTAGTGCTTGTGTCTGGTTTCTAGCACATCACCACCTGAGAAAATGGAAGGAACTCTCAGGAAGTTATCTGGTGGTGACTAGCTTTGTTTAGTAAAGTATTGCAAACACTTAATTTTTTTTTTTATTTGATTGTTTTTATTAAATTTAGTGGGCACTTGCATGTAGGTTATAGAATTAGGTTATCGAATTTGAAAACCAGCAAAAATATTTACATTATGTATGAATTTAGTGATTTTAAATTGTAGATTCATGACAGTAAATATTCATTTAAATATTAATTATTTTTATCAGTGATTCTCTCTTCAAAATGAGCTGTTTTTGACCTACCAGTCTGGTCTCCTTTATCATACAACAAAATCGAAATGAGGGAAGGATAACCAGAGATAGTCATTTCAAACTACTGCTCTTGCTGTGTCATAGGACTTGTGTGTACATGTGTGACACACTTTGTGTAAAGTGATATCTGGCCTTACGTACATGAGCTCACATTCTCACGAGCTAAATAGTGTTCAAAACTTCAGAAATTAAAATCTCAAATACATAATTTCTGTAAGTTATCAAATTTAAAGATTTTAGAGTTGAATTCTTCATCATCATCATGCTCACCTGATAAAAAACGTAATAGCTATGGAGTGGAGTAAAGAGAACAGGAAGATAAAGCTGTAATAATGTAGTTAAGTTTTTCCCAGTAAGCAAACATTAACACACGCTAAATAGCTCAAATGTAATTCAGATAATTGCACCGATTAAAATCCGTGTAGACTGGTATCTGATTCTCATTAAAAAAATTTTTTTACACTTCACAACTATATTTAAATCTTGTATTTTGTGAGTTGAATACTGAACTCTGAATATTGAATTTGAGTATTTATTATTGATAATTTGAAATCTTATCCCTTAGCAAGTTCAAAACAAAAACAAAAATACACGAAGAGAAGAAACGAGTACAGTGAGATTGTCATAACAATTTTGTAAATTTGACCAATCATGGTCATAGTTTTAGCACCGGGGTATTCCAGCACAGGTAAATGAAGGGAAACTCAATTCTGCACAGGTACTGCTTGGTTAAAGCATTGACATGCTGGATCAAATTCTAGTTAATGACTATGAGAAAAACACTTTCCGAACAATTGCACAAGTTGTGGCATGCTGTCCCCTCACCATTCTTTTATAAGTCAAAAGTGTAAAAAAATAAATAAAAAATCCCAATAGATAATGCCCAGTTAGTTGCGCTATGTTCAACTAGAAAAGGTCTAAATAACCTTTTTTATGTTTATAATCTTGTGCATTGATGTACTGATTATGATTAAGACCCATTTTTTCTTGTTTTATTCTGTCTATTTTCTGTTTATCAGATTTTGTGACGGGGGTTCCTAGAGGTGTACTTCTGCATGGCCAGGTAACATGTCAGGATTACTTTTACATGGCACGAATTTTGTTTACATTATGCTTTTTTTTTCTTTTCTTTTTTTTTTTTTGGAGATAAGGGTTTGAAAGTTGGAAATTAAACATAAAAAAATCCAGAAATTGCTTCATTGAAATCTCGAACCTAAATGAAGTTTTATTTATATAAAAATGCATATCTTACTAAAATGAAATGTTTTTAATGTTGTATTTTCCTTAGGTGTCTATTCTTAATGGCTCTTTGGAGACCATGAAAACCTTTATTGGTGAACAGGTGGGTCAAACACTGGTTACATCAGCTTTTACTGTGTGGTGACTGAAAAACGTTTAATATTAATATGCATTTGTAATAATTAAGTAATGATTTCTTGTTTCTGGCTTGTATTGGACTTAATATCTTTAGTAGTTTATACACACAGTCCATTCACGTAGTGACAAAATTTCCATTTTCTTTATGTTTGGTGTGCAAAGCCATGTTGATTTGATGTCACTCTTTGATCTTGGAGTGTTTTTATACTTGGTCCTTTTCAGCTCACAGTATGAGCGATTAGTCAGCATTTTTGCCCATATACTTACAATGTGAATACAACAACAACAAAAAAAGAAAAAATGCATCTTCTTACTGTTGGTCTATTTTAAGAGAACCAAGTTTGGTTAATTTAAAAAGAACCATATGTGGAAATAGCCTTGGATTGCTCCAACCAAACTGAAATCACCTCTTAAGGTTGGTTCGCTTAAAGATCACTTTGCTGTTTGCTAAACTTCTGCAAAGTGCTTCAGATTTGCTTTATATGTTGCCGATCTTACTTAGCCATATAGGCTTGCCATAGACAGATTACATTTACTGGGATGCTCCAACAAACAAATGAATGGAACCCTGGCTGTTGGCCTTTAAAAGCAGTAAATGTCTGAGTGCTTGAGAGGAGCTTTACTGTAAACAGAAAGACGACTAAAGCCACATCAGACCTGAAGTGGACCAGCAAGAATACAGAGTCCTCTTTCAAATAAACTTGTAATGTGAACATGCAAACAACAGAGTGCCTTTTATGTTAGTCTACGTTTTGGTCCACTTTAAGGATGTTCTCACACATGGTTCCTTTCAGTTCTCAAAATGAACCGAGAGTGATTAGTCAGCATTTATTGCATATGAATATCAAGCCTGGCCTGTAAAACTGTGGAGCTTCTTTTCTGAATAAAAAGCAATGTACAGCAAGGTTATATTTTTTGGGGCTATAGTTGTTGCTAGATGCTCAAGAGAGGAAGTGCGTAAAGCTTACACGAACTGAATTTTTTATGTGGTAGAAAATCATTTATTGTCAAAGAATTGCAAAAAATCATGTTTTATAAAGGGATTTGGTTTATTTTCTAGGCTTAATATCAGTGATGACATCCCTATATAACATCACATATGTTTTAATGTACTTGTAATATGCAAAAATTTTACAAAAAACAAAACAAAAGCAGCTGGTCTCAGTTCAGTTTGCTTCAAGTCTGTGTTTCAGTTTGCTTAACCTGTGCATTGTGAACATACTGTAAAGCGCTCAAGGTTTGCTTTGCCCTTTGCTATTGTATTTTATCCCTATAGGCTAAATGGAGATCCCATGGGAGCCACAGGGAGTCAGTTGGCTTTCCATGTTCACAAATTGTTATTAATAGTAAAAATATAATATGGGTTAGAAATTTGGTTCCTACAGTCTTAAAGATATGCATTTGTTAAAAAAAAAAAAAAACCCGTACAATTCCCACATTTACTCATTTGCTTATAGAACAGTTTAGCCAGGGCCAGATTGGAGGTGATGCTAACCATAGCCAAGGACTGAGGCTACATCCAAGCTAAATTGGAGCAGAAAGAGACTCGATTTCTCTTAAACAACTGAGTTTTTTTCTGTTGGTCCACTTTTTGGTCCACTTTAAGAGCAATATATGCGAAATCACCCTTGGACATATTTAAGGAGCCAGCCCCAAGTTTGAGTATCAAGTTGAGCTTTAGTCAAACAAAACACAAGACACAAGTTATTCATTACTTATTTATTATTACAAATTATATATACACTATAATACTGTAGTTAAAATGATGTTATAGCTTGGAAGAATACTATATACATCATATAGCTAAAGTAATAACTTTGTGTTTGTAATTTCATTAGTCATTTTCAGAAAATAAGGAAGAAAAAACATTAAATTATTCTTGCTTTAAAAGAAGTGAAATTGCAGTTTGGGTGTGAATGAGTTATTTTCCCTATTCTCCTACAGATGGGCTCCTACTTTGGCTATGCTGTGGCTGCTACAGACCTCAACAATGATGGGTTAGTGATTTGAACACTTCTATATGCCATTTAGATTTGCTTGTATTTGTTTATATATACTATTGTGCATTAGTGTGTATGAATATGTATTAATGTGTGTATTGGTTGCTTTTTATTTCCATTTTAATCGTCTCACTTCCAGACGTACAGATTTGTTGGTTGGTGCTCCCATGTTCATGAAGCATGACTCTGATGGGAGGTTGGAGGAATTAGGGCGGGTGTATGTTTATCTACAGATGGGTCCACTGGAGCTTGCACCACATCTACCTCACCTCACTGGCACTCAAATTTTCAGTCGCTTTGGCAGCTCGATAACACCACTGGGAGATCTAAACCAGGATGGCTTTAATGGTCAGTACCAGAGCTTTGATTCATATTGTTCTTTGATCCTGTCTGTATCCTTTAGTTATTTTTCTCCAGTTAATCTTATACATATGGGCTATCTTTTTACATTCGTACATTTTATTTGTAATATGCCCTCTATCTCTGATTCATTAGATGTTGCTATCAGTAGTCCATTTGGTGGAAAAGATGAACAAGGATTGGTTTTCATTTACAATGGGTATGCAAAGGGACTCCGGGAGAAGCCCTCTCAAGTGATTGCTGGTCAGTGGTCATCAGTCACCCCTCCTTCTCCTCCTGCAAGTTTTGGCTATACCATGAAAGGAGGAAAAGACTTGGATCACAATGGCTACCCAGGTAAGAGCTGGATTAATCACAATATTTGAGCTTTGTTTTTTGGTGATGGAAATGGATGGATCTTGTCTCTCTCCTGCTCTTTATTCAATATAGATCTCATTGTTGGAGCTTTTGGAGCTGACAAGGCAGTTCTGTACAGGTGAGCCAGGTATCAGGTTATGTGCAGTCAAATTAAAGTCTGTGCACATTAGACAAATAGAAAAAATAAATGCTGTGTTTCATTGTGCAGATCTCGCCCAATTGTTAACACAAGTGCCTCCTTAATTGTGTACCCAACAATGATTAATCCTGAGGAGAAAACCTGCACCATCAGCAGTGGAAACCAAACCACTCATGTTTCTTGGTATGTGTTACTCTAATTCAAATTTTCACTATTATATATTTGTGCGGTGCAACAGTGTGGCGGACTGTAGCAAAAGTATTTGTGTGGCACTGTTGCAAAAGTATTGCAACAGTGAGGCAGCCTTGAAACATGAGTTTGCTTGCAATAAGTGCATCAAGCCCTGGACATCACCAAACTGTTGCATTTCCCCCCTCTTGCTGCAGTTCCAGGCTTCTACTATTTCAGTTGTTTGTTTTGGGGGTTTCTCCCCTTTTTTTCTCACCGTCAGGAGGTGAAATCCTAGCACTGGCCAGTCTAAAACTTTCCACACTTTTACCCTTTGATGAAATCTTGTGTGGCAGTGGGATTTGTGTCATCGACTTTGGTTTAACATTACATTATTTAAGTGTACAAGAATATATCTTCCCTGTAAAGTGACTCTTTTTTAAAAGTGAGATTAATTTTTTAGATATTTTGCTATCCTCAGACCAGTGGAGGCAAAAGAACAAGAACACAATACTCAAGTAAAAATACAAGTACTTGCCTAAAAAGTACCATTTTTTTTTTTTTTTACTGAGCAAGAAGCGCGAAGTTTGTGCTCTAAAATGTATTTTAAGTAATCTACACAGACACAGATTTTTTTTGGATTTTACCACATTTTTGATGTTTTAAAGAATTTTAAACACAGTCAAGTTGATGCTGTTGATAATAATAATGAACCGTACAAATCAAGTAGAGATTTTTTTTTGTTGTAACCAGAACAATTGTATAAATTGATATGAATAAATAAATGTATTTCATTGGCTATGTTCAGATACTTTACAAGTTTATATAACCTTGTGGGCATTGCAAGAGAGAAAATGTTTTAGGCCTTTTTTTATTTTAACAAAAGTATAAGTAGTCACTCTTCCCAGCTTTATAGTTTTATTTCAAGGGAGCTGTCACTTTTCAGATGATATAAATAAATCATTGAGTAATTTTAATGAAAAAGAAAGATTTCAGCTTCTAATAGTCTGTGTTGTCAGTGCCCAGTTAAATGTGCTTTGCTTTATTCTTACAAACTCAGATGAAAAAATGATAACTGGGAGATTATTAAGTTACTGAAGCTAATGGAAAGGAGCCCTGGACATGATGCAATGATTTGTTGATAGCAACAATATTTGACATTAATTAAATGAATGGAGAGCAGCATTGGTATCATCTTACATTACTTTGGTTGTTATACAGTCTAGTTGCTCCCATGACTGTATAATGCAAGTAAGTTACTTGCACTATACCTGCATACTGCAAGCACACAGAATATAAAGATTAAAGGACTAGCCAAAGTTTTATAAGACTATTAAATAAATAAATAAATAAATAAAGCTGTTATTGCCATGAAACAAATACTAAATGCACAAGTACTCATAACTCTTTTGCTCGGTATGTTAGCTAGTTAGCTAAATCACTTTCAATCTTACCTTAACAAGTGCACCTGTTTGAGAAGCTTGAAAAAAGAGCCAGAAGAATCTGCAGGCCAGAGATCAAGTGGGCAAGATCCATTGCCCAGAGAACTGTCAATCATTTTTGTAAACTAGGATTGGTGGAAGCTTCGGTCGGTCAGGTCATAGTATTGTGAGTGACAGTGAAAACTGTTTAAATAAGAGAAGTAAATAATTT
The DNA here is from genome assembly GCA_013621035.1 of Clarias magur. Classification (NCBI taxonomy): domain Eukaryota; kingdom Metazoa; phylum Chordata; class Actinopteri; order Siluriformes; family Clariidae; genus Clarias; species Clarias magur. The sequence continues at coordinate 250,482 of QNUK01000393.1, read as the reverse complement.
ATCAACAAATGTGGCGAGTAGAAATTTCACTTATGGAAAATAAAGCACAGATGCACAAAAAAGTCTCAGCGAAGTATTTGTGCTTTGTTACTAGTCACCTCTACCTTAATAAAAAAAAAAAAGAAAAAAGAAAAATCTCAACACTGCAAAAAAAGGATTTTTTTGATGGAACTAAAAACACCATCATTGTTCTGTGCAGTAATTGTCCTTTGGATTGCTTTAACACTGAAACTGATGTGTGAGGACAGTTACTGCACAGAACAATGATGGTGGTGTTTTTAAAGGCACCATTTAAAGGAACAATCTGCCTTTGTAAGTGAGGGTGGCCCCATGTTGTGGCGTTCTGGAAGGTTGTTAATCTGACACCATGAACATTCGGCATGGATTTCACTTCCACATTCTCTCATGCAGCAGACGATGAGCAGGAAGGTGGTAAAATGCAAGAAACCCCCTTTTCCATTTCCGTTGTCTGTACAGTATGTAGAAATGTTCTTCCTGGATTTCCTCCATCTGTTAAGGGGAGAGGAAACTGCTCTGGGCTACAACGTTTTGCCTGTGCTGAGACTTCTGCCCTTCCCCTTGTCTGATTCATACAGGAAAAAAGTGTGTATATACACGTCTTGATTACAGCTTGTTGCCTGGTAATGTTGAGACTGTGGTGGGGGAGGAGTGGGGAAGTGAAAGAGGGAGAGCGTTAGGAGAGCTGACAGTGACTTTGAATGAGATATTGTTTAGTGGTGGAACACAGCTGGAAAGCATCAGGGCACGCCAAGCTGCACATGCGTGTAGGATCGTGCATACATATACACGTTGTGCAGAGCAAACACATGCTTAGGGGTACACATGGGAATGTACTCCTATTTATTGCAGCCTAGGTCACGAGAGGTCTGGATTGTCCCCCCCCCCCCCTCCCCTGCTCATGTTTGTTCTCATTTATAGCTTTGTCTGTTGCACGGTCTTTTTGTTGTTTATTCTGGCTTTTTTGTTCTGTTTCTCTAGCATAACTTTTCTTTAAATCAGTTTTTCATGTGAGTTTTTTTTTCTTGTGGAAGTTACCTTAAAATACACTTATAATATGCTAAATTACAGTCTGATCCTCTCCTGGCTTTCTGGAATTTTTCACTGAAGAAAAGCATGTTTCTTTTCTAGAAAAGAATTGCCTTGGCCCAGTTCTACTTAATCACTCAGCAGTGATGTTTTCCTTGCCAGATGTTGAATTATGAAACATAAAAAATTTAAGAACAGTCTATGTACAATGAGACAGTGAATGTACAAATGGGGCTTGATTCATGCAAATATATTTGAGGATGTGTTGCCATCTTCACAGCTTTAATATTTCCATCTGCTTCACTGTGTGCAGCGTCAACTTGAGCTTCTGCCTTTCAGCCAATGGGAAGCACCTTCCAGAAAATCTAGGTGAGCCACAGTCCACATCTGCCTCCTATTATACACATATAGTGGTGCTTTGCAAAAATAGCCATATATCCTTTGACAGGATTATTTTGCCTTTATTTTCCGTCTCATGCTTGACAGCCACGTTGCATCCTCACTTAACGTGTGTCTTACTTATATTTTTGCTTATCCTTGTTTTAGTGTTTTAATTCATGGCTATCCTTTATCCTAAATGATTGTTCCGTGGTGAACAAATTGTGACTTTATTAGTTAGCCCACTAAGGAAGACCTCTAATGTGCTGTCCAGTCCTTGGTTTTCGTTGCCCTGAACTGTAATTGACAAACAATAATATTTGGCCAACTAGTTTGCTATATAATCACACTTGTATAGAACTGGGTAAACAAATGAGTACAGTGGTACCACAGTATTCAAATGCCCCGACTTTGCCTTAAAAACTGAAATTTCACAGATATTTGTCTCATGCAAAGCATTCTCGGCATATGAGTGAATGAACTGAGCTGAACCAAGTGCTGTTCAAAAGCCATTCACAACTTAAGCGAGTTTCCCTTTTTTATGTAAATTTTATTTGAATAACGTCATGGGTCCCAAGAATATTAGCAAGGGTGGTAGCGGGTGGAAGCCACTTTCACTTTCGTTTTTTTTTAAATTAGCTGTTACCAAGAAAAATCACCTTTAGTGAAGTAACTAGATCCTTCAACCAAATAGGTGAGGGTATTGTATATATGGTCTATGTAAGAAGTGTCATTGCTATGAACTTCTTCTATTCAATGCAATTTTATTTGTATAGCGCTTTTAACAATGGACATTGTCGCAAAGCAGCTTTACACAATCAAAAGAAGTGAGTTTGTATGAAATGTGAAATGTGTATGAATCAAAATGATAAGATTGTCCCTGATGAGCAAGCCGAGGGCGACGCTGGCAAGGACAAATTCCCTGAGATGGTAAAAGGAAGTTCCTTGACAGGAACCAGACTCAACAGGGAACCCATCCTCATCTGGGTGATAACGGATAGCAGGGATTGATCAGCATAATAATGTGTAAGACTGGAAGTTCAGTATAACAGGAGATGTGTTTTTATATTAAATGGAGTCCAGTTTGTTCCTGGAGGCTCAGGTAGACTGTAGGAAATTCCAGTCCTGAGCTATCAAACTACTCTTAGTTCTTCTTCTTCTATTAGCATTTGATGATTTCAGAAGTATGCTTCGTTTTTGTTCATTTGACCCCAGTTTCTTACCTGCAATATGCAAGAAAAAGAATTTCACTGTGCATTAATTTATATGTGACAAATAACAGCTTCAATTTCTTATTAATGCTAGTTCATTAATATCTATTCATTAATAAACCTCACTGTCTAAAACTATTTTAATTACTATTTTAAGTTTTTTAATCAAGATTTGTAATTAATAATGAGGATTATTTTTATATAGTGCCTACCTATCAACTGAAACCTGACCTCGAAGATCTGGCAAAAATTTTTTTTTTTTGCAAAAATGACTTTCTTTTTCTTCAGTATCTTTTTTTCCCTTCTGTCTTGTCATGTTTAAAGGCACCTTACTTTAACAACAAGTATAACATTTATACTGTGAAGAATCATTGTGTGTTTGTCCTTGTGTTGTAGTGTTTAATGTTGAAGTGCAGCTGGACCAGCATAAGCAAAAAGGCGCTGTTCGGAGGGCGTTGTTTTTGGACACCCACAAGGCCAGCCTGCTGAGGAAACTTAAAGTGCTCAATGAAGCCAAGGTGTGCCACGAGACAAAAATCTACCTGAGGGTGAGTTAAATAAAAAGAATTTGGTAGATGATTACCTGGCTACTTTTCCGACATGCGCTACAATCTTTGTTTAGATTGCTTTTCATTTTTGTGATTATATCTATGCCTGTCTCTGTTTGTTCTTTGCTCTTCTGGTTCAGGATGAAAAGGAGTTTCGGGATAAGCTCTCCTCCATCTTTATTGCCCTCAACTTCAGTCTAGATGCACAGGCTCCGGCAGACAGACATGGCCTTTTGCCGATTCTCAATTACCAGACCACTGAGCTAATTGAGCAGAAGGTATAAGCATGAATTTTGTGTTTATTTAAAGATAGGATTTTTGCATTTGTTTGAAATTATTGAACCGTTAGTGTTGTTATATAGAGAATTGTACAGATAATGATGTCACACACAGTGTGTTCTCTTAAGCAGTATTACTATCCAAATAATTAACACCTACTTCTGCAGTTTTTCAAATCATTGCGCTCCTTGTTTAAAGCGCTGGCAGGTCATGTGTTTGGGTCTTCCCAGTTCTCCCCCTTTCCCTCTTTTACTCCAGTTTTCCTCTCATTCAAATTTTCAAAACATACATCTGGGAAGTGCTCCAAAGAATCTGGAAAGAAACTGCAGTGCATATACCCCAGGGAGAGATTTCGCTATGCCAGCAGGAGTAGTTCATGAGACTGATGTGGACTGGGCTATTAGTCATAGAGCCGATAGTCATAGGGTCTTGGGTGTGGCTCACACAGCCCATTTAGCATCTGGTAAGATTTTGTATTTGTCCCACTTTTTTCTATAAACTATAGTCAAAACTATACCACTGTAAAGCCAAGCTTTCAGCTATGTAGCAGCCATATGGATATCAACCATAGAGACTGGCGTTAAACTGGATGTCAAATATTGAGTGAATAAAAAGAAAATAGTAATAAAATTTCTTTTACTGTTCATTGTGTTCCCTACATTAATTCATTGATTAAATAAGTGATTTTTTTAAAGTAATGCAACCAGGGCAAGACAGATTTTACTGGGACCTGTTTTCAGTCTTTGCTATGTATCTTGATCCATTCTACCATATGCTGTAAGAGTGAACATGCTAGTGATTCTTTTGTAAACTTTCTCTTCCTGATAATTTGCTCCACATGGACCATAGTGGAGTAATGAATTCATGGAACTCTGCTCTCTGCACAGGCAGTCTCCCAAGAGCCTATAAAGTATTCCTTTAGTACAGACACACAATGGCTTCAAAATCGTATTAATTGCTTTTTTGTTTAGAGTCCTAGTGAACTCAAGTGTGTGAATATATAGAAAATATTATAGGAGAGCATTTTCTCTTTATTCATAGAGGTGACCTTTTTCTGTAAAAGAGTCTCTTGATGTTTTCCTATTTCCTTCTTACTTTTCAATATTAACAGTAGAACCAAAAACTTGCTTTAATTCTGCCATTTATTTTATTTTGTAAAAATCAGGAATGGCTTTTTTTATTGACTACTCTTTGTGATACTTTTATAGCCCAAAATACAGTGTTGCGTATCGGTTAATTTTAAAGTTTTCTTTTTTTTTATCAGGTGAGTGTTGATGTATAATGTTGTTTACCTTTGATTCATGGTATATCACTGCAGTTATTGCTGGTGGCTGAATTAAAATTTTACCATTTTCATTTTCCTTCCTTGAGGGGTTGAGCGCTGGCCAATGTACAGCTTTAGTGAGTTGTGCAGGAGGCAGCCTAACTCCATGGCTTTAATTAGAGCTCGGTGAGGTCTGATTACAGGGAGGGTGCTGCACTCTTTCTAATCTCCCTTTTCTATTTCTTATCCATATCGCAATCCACATACACGCAGGACTTGCAGCATCATGCTGAAGCAATTAGCTATGCTAGGCCTGTCTTTCCATTTGTAGTAGAGTTCATACAAAAGGTTCTTTATTCCCTTCCCTCTTTCTGTCAATGAAAAAGGCATCGTTGTGTGTGTGTGTGTGCGCATATGTGCCTCTGTGGTATGTACATTTTGTGACAGCAGGGTCTTGTGTATTTTCGTGCTCATATGAGGGTAATTTTCTGGATAGTCTTGCAGGTGCTAGCTCCTTAAATCTCTCACTGGGCAGGTGCACAAGTGCTGCTTTTGTGAATTAATAAGTTATGAGTGCAGTTCATTAACTAAACTGGGGACCGTTCAATCCTTTTGATCCGTCTGTTACTGTATGTCTGCACACATGCCTACATTTATTCCTCAGCAATCTTTCTCTGTGCTTTGGTTATGTATTAATCATATAGCCTATGAACAACATAATAGCCGAACAGGTGTAATGTATGATTATTATTATTTTATTATCTTATCATCATTCGCCATTTTGAATTTACAGGCCCAAATCTTACTGGACTGTGGAGACGACAACATCTGTGTACCTGACCTGAAACTTTCTGTGAAAGGGTAGGTGATTTAGCAAAGGAAGCACACATTCTGCATGCGCTGTTGACTACTTAGCATGATTGAAGCCTTGTATTGATGTAGTTAGTAAACAACTGTCGGCAGTCCCTGGGAAAGCACATGGAAAGCAATGTTCTAATATGCATGCAAATTCAGAAAATCAAAAGTGTTTTGATTTGTAAATGCGTTTGATGTGTTGCAGAGAATTGGTTAATCATTAACGGTAAATGTGTTTATTTCCATGTGCCATTGTTGAGGACACACACACACATACACACACACACACTATTCATTGTGAAAACAGGAAGGAGAGCTGTGCTTCACATTCTGAGATTGGCTGCCGGTGGGGGGGGAAAAAAGTTGGTTCTGGAAAATTCAGAGCTGGTTTAGTCTCCCTCTGCTTCTGGACTTTCAGGTCTATTTTAATTTTGTAGATATGTGGCTTGATTGTACAAAATAATTATATTTTATGTAAACCCACTTTAATTTATTTGGAGTAATTTGTGATTTTGTCATGTGACTTATTTATAGCTGAGAAATCGATCTATGAGTGGAGCAATTGAAAATTATTTTTAATCATTTACATTTTCTGAAGAGGAGACAGTGGGTGTAGGGGGTTTCCTCTTAAGAACAAAGCCAACTTTTAGTCATGTCTATAATCATTGCCAAACCATTTAACCTACAACAGCGCTGGCTCTGAGCACCAGGTTTAGGATATTCAGCCAAGCTTTATTTACCCGTTTCATATGAAATTGTTTCCATGTGGCTTTGTTTGCAAGTTATTTCCTGTCATTATCTTACAAAGGCCATATTAGCACAATAGGACACTATTATATAGAAATTTATTAAAGCTGTAATTGCCCAAAATGACGATGCCCTGCCATGTATAGTAGATTAATATTTTCAGCCCAGTTATGGATACTCTCACAGCTTACAGTCCCTCACCTAAATTTGAATTTTGCTTCAACACGGCTTTACAAAGCCAAGCAGTAATTGAAAGCGTCTGTGTGGCCCTCGTATGGAATTTCTCAGTTGCATTTGGTGCTGTGGAGAAAAGCAAGGGAAGGGGCAGTGACAGAATAGAGGAGGGGAGGGGGGGATGCAGTAGGGGTGGATTGGGAGGTGCTGTTTTACAACCATAGCCTGTGTTCTGATGCTTGTATGGCTTTATTGCTACATAGGAAAATATTTTTCCCTTGTGGATGAGGGATTTCCTTGAAGTTGGATTGTGATTCAATTGGAAATCTGTTTGAGGATGATTTAGGACATACGTAGCATTCTGAAAGCTGAATGCTGTCTGGCTCAACCTTTTACCAACATTGTGATCATTTTAGTTACATTTAAGTTGTAATTATTTTTGCAGTGTAATGGGGTTTTCCTGAGGTTGCATAGCAACCAATTGAATAGGTCACCTTTACATTTTTGTTTTCCTTTGGTTTTGGTTTCCCTCATTAGCAGAACTGCAATTAATGTTTTGATTTTTTTTCTTTCTGTAGTGACAAAACAGAAGTGTACATGGGTGGTGATAATGCACTAACCCTGACTTTTAACGCACGGAATGACGGAGGTGGTGCCTATGAAGCCGAGCTGTACGTAGTGCTTCCTTCGGAGGCGGACTACAGTGGAATTGCCCGCAATAATGAGGTAATTTATAGAGCTTACACAGAGCACTCACCTTAACCCCACTGAGTCGACCAGTTAGCAAAATCTTTAGAAAGAAATTTTCAGTGAAGGTGGCACTATAGTTTGTCATTCTTAATAGTTGTTCCTTGTCCTTTTCTAGAGTCTGACTCAGCTGACATGCAGCTACGAGACCGAGAACCAGACCCGATTTCTTATCTGTGACCTGGGAAATCCCATGAAGTCTAATACCAATGTAAGTTTTTTGTGACAGATTCTTCAGGCCACATGCACCAATTAGCTCCAACTTAAAAACCACTTACAGGTGGGATATATTAAGCAGGAATTGAATAGCATGTTCTTAAAGTCGTTTGTTTTGAAAGTAGATAAATGAACAAGCAATAGGACCTGAGTGACTTTGATAAGCACCAGTTGTGATGGCTGAATGACTGTCAGGGCATCTCCTAATTGGCAGGTCTTGTGGGATGTTCAGTGTTACGTTTTTATAAATATTGGTCCAACCACTGGTGAACCCAATTACAGGATCTTGGACACTCCCGCAGAATAGCCATGTGGCACTGTTGGCTGTGATAGAAATGTTTCAGAACACCGTGCATTCCAGCATGCTGTGTAGACCTAGTGCCCATACTGACCCTTCTCCACTGCAGAAAGCCCCTACACTGGGCACATGGGCTTCAGAACTGGATAATAGAGCAGTAGAAGAAGGTTACAGTACCTAGTCTGATGCATTACGTCTCTTTTAACATTTTGGACGACCAGGGTTGTGTGTGTTGCTTATCTGTAGAAGACACAAGAATCCACTATAGGAACAAGCCATTGTAATGCTCGGAGCAGTGTTCTGCATGGAGCCTGGCATTTATGTGCATGTTAGTTTGCAGTTTAGTTAGGTGCAGACAAAGTACACTCTTTCATGGCAACTGTTTCCCTAAAGGCCATGACTTCTGTCAGCCGGATGGAGCACCCTGCCACACTACAAAAATTTGTCAGTATTTGACGTTATTCAGCATGTCATGGTGGCCAAACAAATTCAATCCACGGAGAACATATCTTGCAACTTACAGGCCGTAGAGTATTTTTTGCTAGCACAGCACACCTTCAGAGGTCTTGTGGAGTCCATGCCTGAATGTGTCAGAGCTGTTTTGGTGGTGCAAAGGGATCTACACAAGATTAGACAGGGGTATTTAATGATCTGGCTGGTGAGTGTGTTCGTGTGTGGGTGTTTTGGGGTATATGCTTTGTTCTACTTTCATATTGAGTTTAAATCATTTTAGGTCAAGCATTTTAATCCTGCCATTAACATACCAAGAACTGTGCTTTTTACAAGCTGATGTAATTTGGCTGGGTTAGTGTTATCACATGTCTGGGCTGGGAACAAGATACTAGCTCTTTCTCTATAGGGTGACTAAGTGTTCCCATCAGAAAGAGGAAATGATGGCCATTTTGGCTTTACTCCCTGTGGTCCGAAGTTCCCCTGCTAAATCACTGACTATGGTAGGAGTACAGATGCCTCTAGTTAAACTTGAAAAATCAGTAGCACTTAGAAGTCCTGGTTTGGTGATTGTTATATTGTTGTATATTATAGACATTTTCCTCTAGGATGATATTTAGCAAAAAAAGAACATGAGCTCTCACAGGATTAGTCAGAGTGCAGGTTTAAATTTGTAGTCATTTTTTTCTCAAGACTTTAAAGAGTTAAATAAATTTACAGTCTTTCAAGTTTGCTGGTTAATTTAGGTGGAAGAGAACTAAGAGAAAAACTCAAGCTGTACGGTGTTTGTGAAAGAGCAGTGAAATGATGGAAAATAGTTTCAGTGGTTTATTATGGTGTGGTCGACTTATTTATTTGTATAATGGTTTGTCTATAGCATGAAGTAAGGAGACTTTGCAGAGACGTTCATATCAGGCTGTGCAGCTGTTTTAATACCTACAGAGTAGGAAATGTGTGAGCATTAAATGTAATCTTTTCCATGTAGCTGTGGGCAGGTCTGCGTTTCACAGTGCCTCGGCTGCGGGATTCACAGAAGGTGGTACAGTTTGACCTACAGATTCGCAGGTATGCAAGCAGACTCATGTAGACACACCCTTTAATGCTTTTACTGCCAACACATTGTAAACCTGTGCTGACTGACCTATGTGGAGACGTTCCTGCTTTCTAACCCCCCCCCCCCTTATTTGTTCTCCTTCTATAGTAAAAATGAGAATAACTCCCAGAGTGATGTTGTCCCCTACAAGCTTGATGTGGTGGTCAAAGCTGATGTTATTTTACAGGGGTGAGTTCAGAAACAGTGTTTAACTGAGTCTTTTAGACTTGAACTTTCATTGTACAGGTATTTCTTTTCTCCGCTCACTATCTTTCTCTCTTTCTCTTAAAGTGTGTCCCGACCAGATAAGGTCTTCTTCCCACCTTCAAACTGGAAAGTGACCAAGAATGTTGCTGTGGAGCAAGAAATTGGGCCTTCTGTAGATCACATCTATGAGGTAAGAACTGTTGCTGTGTCTAATACCCAGGAAGCCGGTCATTACTCTTTATAAAGCAAATTCCTGTGTCTACAGCTGCAGAGAAAAGTCAGGCACATGACAGACACTCAAGGAGGACCATGCTTTCTGCAAGGTTTTGCTGTACCCAATTACCACACCATATTACATAATCCTTTTCTGTAGAAACCGAAATGAAATATAATTATGTAGAGACAGAAAGGAATTATAAAAAAAGTATTAAAAAAAACGCCTGAATACAGATATTTATGTTAATCTAAATTTTTGTATGCGCCCAAAATCCAGCAGCAGAAAAAGAAAAACTTCCTTGATTTGACAAAACTGTTAGTATTCTTGCCTAATGCTATCTCTAAACGAGGGAATATGAAGCAATTAATTAAAACTTGTATTTATAGAAAAGGAAAAAAGGGAATACAAAGTGATTCTGCTACACTGCAATGCTTCTACAGTTCTATAGCACTAATGCTATAGTGTAGTGCTTCAATTGTGGAGCATTCAAAGTGGAGCAATTTAAACACCTTATTGAGTTAATCATATAAACTCTTTAGCTAGTCTTGAGTAATGTTTCTATGTATGATGAGAGAACACGCCAATATGGTTGGTTATGACCAAAACATAAGCCAGGGATATTTTGCCTTTTTGTGGAAGGGAGCGAGCACAATATGCTTCACAAGAGATAAAGAGGATGCAGACTCAGACGCCCAAGGATGTAAATACTTGCTTATCTTTGTAAATACTTATACACATGATTGTAGTGTGTACATGATCTAAAGCTAGTCATACTTTACTGAATTTACATTACTTGCTGTACATGGACCGTATATACGCAGATAAAATATTGCAGATGTGAAAGCCATTGTATTTAAATGTATTAAATGTTTTTTCCTTGTAGATTTCATTTAGATTTGATTTCATCTACGAACAGTAACATTCAGTTTTTTTTTTAAATCAGAACACTGATTATTTCAATTGCGTTATCAGTTGATTATTAGCATATTATACAGAACGTAAAGTATGCATGTATGTAATGTGTGTGTATATACAGTATGTACATACATAATCTACTTACAGGGTATGTACTTGTTTGCTTTTTGTTGATGTTGGTATATAGACATGTACACTATTTTTTTCATTCATGATGCTTATGACCAATTATTGCAAAATAATTAACATTATTTCACTTTCTTTTACTTTCTTTCTGTATTCCCCCTTTTTAGTTGGTAAATAATGGTCCAAGCCGTATAAGTCACACACTTCTTCAACTGAAATGTCCCATGAACCTGCAAGGCCAAAGGTTTATGTACCCTCTGGAGATCAACACTAAGGGACCTGTAAACTGCACAACAGACAATATTGTGAACCCGCTGAATATAAAGGTTTGGAATTTTGAGAAAAATAATCTTATGTTTTGAATTTAGTTGATTATGACTAAATCACTGTGATCATGATGACTAGGCTGCTCAGATGTGATGAACAGATGAAAAGTCCCTTCCTGATTGCGTACAGTCATGTCTTAAAGCATATGCTATATAGAAACTAATATCGTGGCATTACAAGATAAATTTTTATATATAACTAGTTGAAGGACCCGCTGTTAAGGGAGAAGGGTTTGTAAAAAGATTTAAAAAGTTGAAGCTAAAAATAAGCCAATCAGAATGTTTTGTTGTAAAGAAGAGACAGACAGACATACATGTATGTGGACTTCAATATGAAATAATATCACTGATGCCTTGTTTATGCCATGTTGTACTTCTTTTATCGTCAGCCAGATACACTCCCTGTTTGGTAACTGGAGAGTGAATCACAGATGAGAAATTTAAAAAGTGGATTGGGTAAAGATTAACTTTTGTCTTAAAAATGACAAATCTGGCTGGACAGACAAACATGCAGATGTACAGACATGCATGCAAACAGGCAGACATAAAGAAAATTTTCTGGTCCTCCAATGTATGAAACAAAAAGATGTAAATGAAAAAGTTTGACCAAAATAAAGACAAATCCTTTTTAAAAATATTTATTTAGATTTACAATGATCTGTTTGTACATTTTGTACAATTTATGTTTGAAATCGGTTTGAATGTCCACCCTGTATTTTTGGAGAAGTGAGGTTGTTGCTTAAATGTATGAAAATGTGCATCATAGGCACACAAAGGAACATATAAGAAGATGGCAGATTTCAAAGCACTGTAAAAATCTGTAAAAAGTAATAGCTTGGATGTGAATGAGTGACTTATAATGATCATATAATCACACACAGAACTAACCAAACCAAAAATTCCCCCGCTCCACCTCCCAAAAAGACACCACCCTCTTTAAAGAGAAAATCATTACACAATACCCACTTGTTTTTTCATGCTATTTTCCTACACACAAACACCAGCAATAATGGTGGACAGAAAAACAATGTTGTCACTACTCATCTCTTCCAGTCTCCCACAACACACACACATGTACCACTCCACCCTCTTACCCCCACAGACAATGGCTTTGACTTTGAACATCCAGTGGAATCTTTAGTATTATTACTTAGCATGTTGCCATATGACCAGCGTAAGTATGAGCCTGAGCTGGTAAAAATGCCATGCATATTAGCTTAGTCATAATTGCTTCATGTAACACTTGTACACAACACATTCATCTGCACACTCCTTTTTTGATTTTGATGTTCTCTCAGGCTCTGTTCACTTTGATTGAATACAACTGTAGACTTCAGTCAATGCATCCCTAGAAAACCAGCTGGAAACGAGCTTTCCTCATGTAATGGAATTAAGCTGTGTTGTAGTTTTTGTCTTTCTGTGCTTGTATATTTGGTTGTGAGGAGTGCATCATGTGATTATTTTCCCCAGTGGACAAAAAGACAGAGGTTTGGATAAATTTGGTAATACAGCCACATGTGAAATTCTGAGTGGTGTCCATGTGAGTCAGTGGGTGGTTCAGATTCAACAGTGAGCTCAGCATCTGGATCTAACGCCAAATGGGCGTTAAATTTCCACTGAGTGTTTCTCTCTCTCTTTCTCTCTCCAGCTTCAGCAGGCCACAGAGCAGCCTCCTTTATCAAACCACCACAGAGAGAAGCGTGAAACACACAAGGGAGATCTGACTGAGTTGACCAACCTGGTAAGAGCACAATAATCTTACCCAATACAGAAGTTCAGCAATTGGCAGAGGGGAAAAAAATGGAAAATATTTCAGCACATATTTGATATCCATGCAGAAGAGAATATTAACCTGTTCTTGTTCTGAAGAATATGTAGTTATTAATAGTAATTTAAACTCTTTCTGAGTGAACTGTCCAAATAAACCATCCTCATAAGGGTCCCCCTTGTCTTTGAACTCAAAATACCAGGCCATTAAGTCATGTAATGAAGTGAGTCAGGCTCTGTGGGGTTAAAGAATTACTCTGGCTGACTGAACAGCTTGAAAGGTGCGTTTGAGTATGCGCCGCCCCCTCTTATTGACATGTACACCCACCTACCACTTTATTAGGAACACAATAATAATACAGAATAGGGCCTCCAATTTGTTCTCAAAACAGCCCCAGTTGTTTTGTGGCCTGGGTTCAAGAGATGTTGGATGATGACTGCATCTTACAATTCTTGTTCATTTTTCAGGTGCATTTTCATTCTGCAAATCTCTCAATCACATTCCAGTTTTACTGTGTGTTTGGATTGGATTCAAATCATGTGACTTTGGATGATCATATAAACCAAATATGATGATATAAACCAAACTCACGAACATCAGAAATGACTTTTACTTTGATATGATTGATTGAGGACATGACCACAGAGGCCTTAGTCAGCAACCATACTCAAATGGCCTATGGCATTCAAGCAATGATTCATTGTTACTTGTAGGCCCAATACAATATGTGTGTACAAGGCATGTTGGCTTAGTCTGCTGCTGTTGTAGCCCATTCACCTCAAGATGTTGTGCATTCTGAGATACTTTTTTGCTCACCACGATTGTACTTGTTTTGAGTGTTTATCTTACTTAATGCAGCAGTTGACCTCTTTCATCAAGTTTATTCCATCCACAGAACTCACAGGATATTTTTCTTTATTGCATAATTTTGAATAACCTCTAGGGACCGTTTTACCGGAAAATCCAAGGATATCAGCCCTTCTGGCACCAACAATCCTGCCATGCTCAAAATCTCTGAGATTGCTTTATTTATTTATTTATTTATTTTTGTCATTTTGATGGTTGACATGAATTTTACTGCCACAGGAATGCATCAGTTCAAAGGTTTTGTTAATAAAGTAAAGTACACTACATACAGCTCTTGTGTCTCAGATTCACAAAGGAAGTCATTAAGATGTTCTAATGGAATAGGTGAGCATTTTTCCCCTGCCCTCTCTGTGATTGACTCTGAATGACAGTGGCTTGGACCACCAGCTCCACACAGCCATTCATATACAACTGCACTGATTTCTTCCACTTCTCAGGGCAGCTCTGATTCCCATATTTGTTTGGGGATCTAATGAAGTGATTGAAAAAAACAGGATAATGGATTTCACTGTTTGGTCTTTAATTTGGCTGGCTGAAGCTGCAGTTAGCATTTAATAGTATTATGATTTTTAAATTAAAAAAAGCCTAATCTGACTTTTTGTCTATTAACTCTGTTTTCAATCTTGGTTATGTTTCAGTCCTGTTCCATGGTTGAGTGCTGGACCCTGCAGTGTAACGTGGGAGTATTAGAGAAAGGTACCAGTGCTATCCTCCAGGTGCGTTCACGCATCTGGGGTGAGACATTCAACATGGTGAGTTTCAGTATACACATGCAATAAAAGAGCGTTCCCATTACTGTGCATATTGGTGTATACGTTTTGTTAATTTTTTTATACTGCAATTTTTTTTTAGGATTTTTGACCTCAGATGAACGTTATTTAAAAACAGCTGACTGCTTAAAGTTGGCCTCATAATAATATCAACTAAATGTCAGTGTTAATCATGATCTGTAATGTTCCACTTGTGACATGTCATTTGGCAAGAATAGAGGTGGGGGAAAAACACTAGCCAGACACAGTAGCATTACAGATTGCTAGTGTATGCATGTGCTCTTGAGAAGGTCAGCTGTTACCTCTAAATAGGAGCTTTGTTGAAAGTCCTTACATGCTCTACATAGCTTAAGTCAACACACAGGGAATTGTTGAGCACACTGGAAATTCATTATCTGCAAACCTCAAGTTCTCATATGATTGGAATGTGGCAGGGATTCTTGGAGAACAAAAAAATAATGTATACTGCCATCTGCTGCGTCTAAAAAGAACTGCATTGTTTTTACCATTAATAATTCACACGCAATATATTGAAATGCCTCTGAATGATGTAGATCTTTCTAAAACTGTTTTTACATTTGTTTGCAGAAAAAATATAAGAATTCTATTCTGGAGTGTGCAGCTAGTTACAAGGTGGAAAAGATGCCTTATGCCATTATGCCCAGGGAGATGCCAAGTGGCTCTAAAATGGTAATTAAAATGCAGTTATCATACTCTCATGAATCTGCAAAATTTTATTAATTCAAAAATAAATGTAAATAAAAATACCAAGTTTTGAAGTTAATTTACACAAGTGATATGATCTTTCAGATGACAACACCTGTGCTGTGGAATAAACCAGACAGTTCTTATGATGTTCCTCTGTGGATAATCATTTTGGCAATACTGGCTGGTCTTTTGCTGCTGGCTTTGCTTATTTATGTTCTGTATAAAGTAAGTATGGAATAAATATATGGTGTGATATATGTGATATATATACATACATACATACATACACACTCACCTAAAGGATTACTAGGATCACCTGTTCAATTTCCAATGCAATTATCCAATCAACCAATCACATGGCAGTTGCATGGCAATGCATTTAGGGGTGTGGTCCTGGTCAAGACAATCTCCTGAACTCCAAACTGAATGTCAGAATTGGAAAGAAAGGTGATTTAAGCGATTTTGAGCGTGGCATGGTTGTTGGTGCCAGATGGGCCGGTCTGAGTATTTCACTATCTGCTCAGTTACTGGGATTTTCACGCACAACAATTTCTAGGGTTTACAAAGAATGGTGTGAAAAGGGAAAACATCCAGTATGCGGCAGTCCTGTGGACAACAATGCCTTGTTGATGCTAGAGGTCAGAGGAGAATGGACCGACTGATTCAAGCTGATAGAAGAGCAACTTTGACTGAAATAACCACTCGTTACAACCGGGGTATGCAGCAAAGCATTTGTGAAGCCACAACGCGCTCAACCTTGAGGCGGATGGGGTACAACAGCAGAAGACCCCACCAGGTACCACTCATCTCTACTACAAATAGGAAGAAGAGGCTACAATTTGCACAAGCTCACCAAAATTGGACAGTTGAAGACTGGAAAAATGTTGCCTGGTCTGATGAGTCTCGATTTCTGTTGAGACATTATAACTTCTACTTCCAGCAGGATAATGCACCATGTTACAAAGCTCGAATCATTTCAAATTGGCTTCTTGAACATGACAATGAGTTCACTGTACTAAAATGGCCCCCACAGTTACCACATCTCAACCCAATAGAGCATCTTTGGGATGTGGTGGAACGGAAGCTTTGTGCCCTGGATGTGCATCCCACAAATCTCCATCAACTGCAAGATGCTGTCCTATCAATATGGGCCATGTAGAATTAAGGCAATTCTGAAGGCGAAAGGGGGTCAAACACCGTATTAGTATGGTGTTCCTAATAATCCTTTAGGGGTGTGTGTGTGTGTGTGTGTGTGTGTGTGTGTGTGTGTGTGTATATATATATATATATATATATATATATATATATATATATATATATATATATATATATATGGGTTTGAGATGAATAACAAAAATTTGAGATGATGAACAAAAATTTAAGCTTTGATGTCTAATATTAGCATCTAGAAAAGTCATTTTAAAGCTAAGAAAAGCATGATGATAAGAGCCATTGCACAAGCATTAGACCAATAATAACTTGTAAATGATCTGTAAATAGTTACTGTTAGTGTGTAGAAGGTGGCTGATCTCCAAAAGGCATGGAGATTTAACTAAACATAATTTTTATTTACCAAGGTCTGCTACATTTATTAGCTTGTTAGGTCTATTGCTTTTTCACAATTAGGCCAAATTCTTTAAATATTTGCCATGCAGGGTGCCTAGACTTTTGCTTTGGCTCTTTTTCCTTTTTTGTTAGTTTAAATAGAGAAGCTGTGAATAAAAACACAGAACAACCACAGACATTATCAACACCCTCTCCAGGGCTGGAATGCAGGTACGCAATAAACTGCTCTAGATTTTGAGAGCAGATAGCAGCCATAACACAAGAAATTCAAAGATACGAAAACAAGTTTTAACTCTACCAGAACATACAAGCCAATCGATCAAGCGTGGTGCAGGAAGTGACAAAGATTAGGTGTGCAAGGCCTCATTAGAACCTGCTTCCGTCGTCTTTATTGATGATGATTTATCGTGATACTAAAAGGAGAATGACTTCAACAGTCTACAGATATTGTTTTCAAATTTAGTGAGAAAAGTCTCCAATCTAATTGGAAGGAACTTTATCATTAGCAAGACAATGACACAAATGACCCAACACCAACACAACAAATGACCTCATCAGTGAAAAAAGACTCTCAAATGGTGTCCTCGACTGAAAAGTGTCACAAAAGAAGGTGGCAAGTGTGTGGTGATGTCCTTGGGTCAATGACTTATCTGAGTGCATGCAATAATTATATCACAAGTTATTTATGTAAATTTACTTTATGATTAGGCGGATAGGGTGGCATAATGGTTAGCACTGTGTCCTCACACCTACAGGGTTGAGGGTTTGATTCGTGCCTCGGGTCTGTGTGTGTGTGGAGCTTGCATGCTCTTCCCAGGCTAACTGGCATTTCCAAATTCCTCATAGTGTGTGTGCTTGTGTGCCTTGCAATGAACTGGCACCCTGTCCAGTGTGTACTCCATCTGGGATAGGCTCTAGCCTTATGCAGAGGATATGTGGTACAGAGAACAAATAATTAGACTTTAAAAGTCGAGCAAGGTTTCTGTGAGAGACAGTCAAACAGGCCTATGGAAATATTAGCAAGTGACAGCAGAAATTCCAATCCATCATTGATATTCATCTTTTGATCACAAAACATTATTTGTAATCGTCTTTATCTTCAGCATACAGAACAAAAGACTACGTTATGTGTCTTCTGTATTGTTAAAGAGGGCTGTACAGATAATTCAAATACATTTATAATATACAATTGTAATAATGTATATATCTGTTGTGTTATCCCTTTAGCTTGGTTTCTTTAAGAGAACTCCCTATGGCACTGCAATGGAAAAAGCACAGCTGAAACCTCAGGCTGCATCTGAAGCTTAAAGCAGGTCTGGGACTGCTCAGTTAGGATGAAAGACCACTGGATATCCATTGCACTGCACTGCACTGGACAGAAAGACCCCAAAGACTCGAAGCCAAATGAATGTTTTTTTGTTTTCATTTTTGTTGCCTTGCTTTGCCGTGGGTTTGGATTGCATTCACCAGTATTAGCCTCACACACTATTGCAATTTTTAGAGCCTATTTCTATGGACTGAAAGTGTTTACTTATTGTGAAGGACAAATCTTGTTTTCTCTGCACTCATCTATGCAGTGTTTGTGTTTTTATTTTTATTTTTCTCTTTTAAAAAAATGTTTAACATATTTTGGTGCTAGAAACAATGTGTTCACATTTTGCTCACTACTTTTAAATGACAAATAATTACAAAAGCCTTTGTTTTACTGTTTGACTATATTTTACACACAACCAGAAGATGTATGTTTTTTCCACAGAATAAGGTCACAGCTTTTATCACCACAACCTTCACTTTCTGTTGTCCTTTGAATGATCAATTTATGAACACTTGCGTGTCTCTCATCTTAGAAGATAGAGTTTAAGAATACTAAAGGGTTTTAGAGGAAAAGCTTTCTCCCCCCCCATTCTCTTTCGTCCACCTCTCACTCTAAACTCGGGTTGGTGTCTGTCTCAGGTGATAAAGTTGTACAGCAGTACTCGGATCAGGTGTGCCACACTCGAATGGGCTTGGAAATCCATTGAGGATTGTTTTCCAAGTGCACATGTTCCCTCCTGCTGACCTAATTAACAAGAGTGTTGCCTTATAAAGTCATTTGGGTCATGACTGGATGTGCATCAAGCCTTTGAAACCTCATGCAATGCCTTGAAGCAAAGCTGTGCTTTGCCGATACATAGGAAAGACGTGTGCCCTATGGCACACGTAGCATAGCAGGAAGTAGCAAACAATCAGTAAGGGCTCACTGTGTACATGGGTTTTTTTTTCTTATCTGTGCAAAGTACAGAAAACTCACTGTATACAGTTGGAGTGAGGTTGTCCCTAAGTGTGTAGTAGTATTCAATGCACCCATCTAATGAGTACTGTTAGGTGTCTGTAGATATTAAGGGATATGGTAAGTAAGTAAAAGGCAATCCCAGTCCAAGGCAGCGGTCTAAGCCAGGGACAGAATGTGGATGGCACACTATTTTAGTTTGTGTTTGTCTGTCTGGTGGATGTATATGGATGTGTGCATACATGTGTGTCTGGCTTAATTGGTGTGAGAGCTTTCCTAGTGGCCCAGTTTTTTGTATTTTCAGTTCTGGCCATCCTGATATTTAATAGCATATTAATGCTAATGCCGAAGCTGGTGGTGAAGTGATCACTCATAGAGAGATGCTGCATTCAACTGTGTTAGACTTTTATTAACTACAAGAAAGAGAGAGAATGGGCAGAGGGAAATGCTAGGATCTGTATGTAAAGTGCAATACTGTTTTCTCCTTTTCATCTTACTGTATTTTTTTCTTTTTTTTACTACAATGTTTTCATACAGACAACAACCTTTTGAGGTGGAGTAATTATTCAGGAGAGTTTATGACTATTGTTATTTTAATAATCAGATATTTGGAAATGTCCCTTGCATTTTTTTAAATTAGAAAAGAGCTTAGTTTGAACTGGCAAGGGTTCATGTTTGATAACCTCAGCCTTTTATCCTGAGCATCACACTATCACACTGTAACAATCTGTTACAGTTCTATGTAAGGGAGAAAAATATAAAAACCGAGTTGAAACATTGTAATTGTGGTGTTCGCTGTTAGTGTTGTACCTTGAGTGCAAAAATGGCTTGAGTGTTTTTAATCACACATTGTTTAAAAATGTAACAAGCCTTGCTACGAATTAAGACTCAAAATGATGTCATTTGCTTGTTCTCAATGCAATGTTTAGCTCAGTTTCAGACATTTATTTATACCTGCATAATTAAAATGTTTCTTTTCATATTATCTTTTTTCTGCAGCAGGAAGCACTGGTTATATTTTGCCCTATCCCAACCCCTTGTACCCGCATACTTTCTTTTAGTTCTAAGAAGTTGTATATATTATGTTGCAAGGAGGGTTTTTTTTTTCTTCTTCGTCCTTTTTTTTTATTTTTATTTTATAAAACCGACATAAAATTACATCACCCCATATTGGGGATAATTGGAGGGGTTGTAAAAGTAATTAATTATTTGTATGGTATTTTACAATTTGCATTTAAAATAAATCTTTCAATTTTTATGATTGTGTTTTTTTGTGGTTATACACACCTTTAAATTGGCCACATAACTTTTTTTTATAAGCAGTATTTCAATAATTTATTTAACAAAAATAAAATTTACAGTTTGCTTGCAATACATCTGAAATAGTAGTTGATGAAGGCTGTACAATACATTGACCTTTAATATCTTATTTAAATGTACTTACAAAGGTTATCGTTTATGCAGTTTAAATATAATAGGGCGTCTTTATAACAGCTAATAGGTATACTAGTAACAGGAATACCTGTAAGTGAAAAAGTTTGGACACACCTTAATATGTCTTTTGTCATTAAAAAAAATATATTTCTACATCGTAAAACAATGCTGAAGGCATTGAAGATTGTTTGCCATAATCTCCTTTAAACAGTTGATATTGAAATGTGTCTGCTACTTACAGTATGCTCTGTAAACCCTTCGTAACAGCTCTAAGGTGATGTAAACTTTTGCTCGAACTATTAAAGAACAGTTGAACTCCGTGTCTTAAAATAACAACTGACTGTCATCATTGTTACTTAATTACTTTGTTCCTTATGTGTTATTTGATAGTTTTAGAAAATCCAGTACAGTGGAACCTTGGATTGCGAGTGTTCCGCAAGACAAGCAAAGATTTTAAATATATTTTGACTTGAAAAACGAGTAAGTCTTGGTTACGAATACAGAGTATCATGTAGCACGCATACGCTTCTTTTTGACGCAGAGCGTCACGTGATCACAACTGAGCCAGCGGTCTTTCACTCTCTTGCACTGCAGAATTGTGGGTAATCGTCTCCCCTGCTGGATCTCTCAATGACTATTCAAAATCTGTGCACGTGTGTACTGTTTGCTATAACACTGTGACCACGTGTGTGTGTAAAACACTTTCTCTCCATACACCAACCTGTCCATTTTCTCTCTCTGTATCAGCCTGCACTTTGTGTGTGTGCGTGTGTCATTGGACACCGTGCCCCACAGACCCCTCCTCCTTTCGCCTTCACACACACGCTCTGCTCTACACAGACACACTCCTCTGTCAAAGGTAAAGTGCAGATTCTGTTTTATTTATACTTTACAGCAGTGACTCTGTTGGTGTGTCGCTCAATCGATAAAACAGTGTTTCCGTTGTGCGTGTGAAACTCAAATAATACTGGAAGATGGGTAACTGTGTGACGAGAAGAGGGAGAGGGGAGGAGCTTTTTACTTTAGCTTCACACACACAGCGCCTGCGTGCACAAATGGAAATACTTATGTCAGGATTTATTTTTACTTTTTTAAAAGGTAAATTGCAGGTTAATTTGTTTTATTTTTACTCTATATTTTGTATTAATTATTTTTATGTATTTTTTGGGGGGCTGTGGAATGAATAATTAGAGTTATTAATTTATTATTATTTCTTATGGGAAAATTCATGAGTGCTTTGAAATACAAGCCTGCTCCCGGAATGAATTATGCTCGTAATCCAGGGTTCCACTGTACTGTTCTAAATGGTAGAAAATAAATAAAAAAAACATTTTAATAGTTTGTCCAAACTTTTGACTGTTCTTTACAAAACATTAAGAGTGCTGATTTATAAATCATACACAAGGAGTAGGGTTATACTATAAGGCATTAGAGGACAGCTCTGCACTGGTAATAGAACACCTTTATAAAGAGTCACATCCAATCGTCAATCCCAATTCAGGGCGTCATGATTTCCTCTACAGGCTGAAAACTGGAAATTATCTCATTCAGTATGGAGCTGGACCTTTGAAGGGTACAGCACAAGTTTCAATGTTTCAATGTTCTATGGCTCTGGAAAGCTGTGTCAGTTTCTTCTGGTTATCAATGACATTGAGGTTCTGGATGTAGTGTTGTATACTGGTAATACTATGTAAAGGCAGTGACTGCTCAGAATCTGAATGAAGGCAAAGACAAAAGATACAAAGAATAAAACAAACATAAAACATTGATATATGCTAATATGGTCTCTAGCATTAACTGTACAGTGTTGCAGTAGATTAGCTTACATGTAGATACTCGTATAGCAGGGGACTCCAAGAACATTCTTTCTGTGAAGCCCTTCTGGGGTGATGAAGGCACTGTACAAATGTGACACAATAAGGTTTCTTATACATGTTGAACATTTACATGTTTTTTTGCTCTCGAGCATTACAGAGGATTAACATTACCATAAGGCTGGCTTCTACAATCCTGAACAATCTTCACTGTCTTGGCAATCATCCGCTGTGGATTTGAGGAAGAAATATGAACGTGTTTAAAACCAATAAAAGCAGTAATGGTATGAAATCTCAGGAAGGTCTAGGGTCTCACCATTTTCTCAAAGTTAACCAGATTGTCAGTGAAATTCCGGTTACCCTCATGGATAAATGTCATGTCTGGAAAGAGATGAATAGAGTTGAATCAGTGATGAATAACTAGCACATTCTTCTGGCAGGCTTTCTACTAGATCTTGGAGCTATGGGGAATTGTTCCCATTCAACCAGTGGAGCATTAGTGAGATCAGGCATTGATATCAGACGAGAAGGCCCAGGGCTCAGTCAGCATTCCAGTTCATCCCACAAATATTTATCCGAAAAAAAAAAGTTCAGGGCTCTTTGCAGGCTGCCCGAATTCTCCCACTTCGACCTTGGCAAACCTTGTCTTTTCTGGACTTCGCTTTGTGCACATGGGCATCGTCATGTTCATGCACATTTTTGATTGTAAAAGATACATGCTGTAACAAATACAAAGCTTACAACTTTGTGGCAACAGTGTGGGGCTCCAGTATAGATGCGATTGTGACGTGTTCAGAAACCTTTGACCATATTGTTTCTGGAACGGATTTAATACAGATTAAATACCATTATATCGAAATCAGAGGAAGATCTATACAGTTTGGGAAATTATTTACTAATTATTTACTTCGTATTCACCTGTTACTAAATTAATTTGTTATGCAACCGTTATGATTGGTCGATTTTTCCAAGGGCTGTATGGTTGACACCCTTGGTGTTATTAATGTTTTATTATCAATAAAATTATTGATGTTTACATTACCTTTCAGTATCAGAGGCATAAGTGGAATGTATGGTGGGTTAAGTTTGGCCACAGCCAGTCTGTACGCTCTGTGATTGTGGGATGGATCCTGTACACAGGAACAACAGGAGTCAGAAAGAGCCATGCAGCTGAGGTCCTGAGTATGATTTCTTCATATGGTGTCCCAGTGCTACACTTACCAGTAACCTCTCATATGCACAGTAGATCCTTTTGGTTTTGCTTGACAATCTCTATTAAAAACAAGAATCATGAGAAAAGATTATACTTCATGAAATAGAATGACGTGCATTATAATGAATTCTCATAATGTACTCTAGTATGCTGTAGAAGAAAATAATCAACGAAATGGTAAGATGAAAATAAGCATCATTACCATGGCAAAGTTTATTACTGCATAGCCCATTAACCCCCCCCCCCCACTCTACCACTTTGCTAACAGTAACAATGTTAAATCTATTGCTGAAAAAACATTAATAAACTTAACAAACTACATGTATAACCAGTCGTAGTTATATTTAAAGTTGTGGAAAGATTTATCAGTCAGGAAGTTAGTTCATGTTATCTCTTACTTAAATAAACTGTCATCCTAAAGCAGCTTGAAATGGTTCTGTTTTGAGTTCAGTGGGTATGGATCAGTTCCACACTCACCTCCCATGTTTTATAGAGCCTCTGCACTGCACTGTTACTCAGGCCAAACATCACTGCAAAGAACAAGTTCAGGTTCTTCAGCTCCTTCAACCTAGAGAAAAAGTCACATGATATGGGAACAAATTTTTAATCACCATGTAACAGTAACTACCATGAACTACAAATTGAATGTTAATGTAACTAATCGCAAATTGTTTAAACTGTGACAGCCTTGATCACTATATGAGACTGGGACATACTGTACAATGTATGTGTCCAAGTTCTAGAATGCTATTTTAAAATTTCATGAAGAATGATGGCCAACATGTGATTTGTCATTGTACACCAATGCTGCCTCAAATGTAGAATGTAAACATTCTAATCAGGGTAAATGAATTCATATCTGTGGTAGTTTTAACTTCCAGAGCTCTATTGTTAATGTTTGACCTCAAGTGTTTCCAGGTGACACTATCCAGATTTCAAAAGACGTCAGACAGCGAAATTAAATTGAAGGGATTAAAACTGTAGTCAAAATACAATATTCACTTTAAGTAAGTGATTATTTTAAGATCATCATGGTAGAAATTCCGTACAAATAAAGTATAATATGCTCTAGAGATGAGGGAAAATCAACACGTGATTAATGTTTCTTACATTTTTTGTGTGGCAATCCATGTATCACCACACTGACTCCAAAATCGTCTTTTTATAACGATTTTTTAATTGATATACAGCAAGTTTACATTTGAACTACAATGTTGCAGTTCCTCCAGAAATCTACACTTCGCATGCTCTAAACTATTTACATACTGGTAGACAGCAGAGCATCCTGTATGTTAGGAGCAAATTATTTGGTAAATTTGTTTAGAATTGTAACAAAGTCAAAAAAAATTTTTCGCATCACGATTATGATATGAATAGAATGGAATTACAAATGGAATAGCCACCTAGGTATTGTCATGTATCATGTCATGTCATGTTCCTGGCCATTCCCTAATGTACATCCCTAATATACACACAGTAAAGTATTCTGTTACAGGAAAATCTATCAAACGCAATTCTACCACAAATAATTAAACACTGAATTATACCCGGCACCAATGATTAATAATCCCACAATCCCTTATCACCAGATTGTAAATTTATTTACAAATTTATTCTGAACACAAATTTCAGTTGCAGTAACACTCACACAGCTGCAACTTTAATGAACTTTTTGAGGAGCATGGATCTTTTCATTAGGTCTTCACATAAGCAGAGTTCAGTCACCACCCAGTACTGCACTTTGTTGAAATGTCGCACAAACCGCTCCAGATTAGCTGTAGTTGTTCCTGGAAATTTGTTCCGCCCAAAAATGTAGTAGATAAGCTCTGTCTGTAACAGAACAGTGACAAGAAATTAGTTCACAAAACTGAAAATGATTAAGGCCTAAATGATGGGAAAGTTGGAGTTTCTTTCAAATCTCACCTTTAGAAGAGAAACAAAATTGTTTCTTTATCCTTTTGTGTTGTTGAAAGAGAAATTACATACCTTTAGCCTAAGAATTTTGCAGAGAATGCTCTTTTTTTCCATATAGGTAAATTATACTTCAGTCACAGCAATGCAAAAGACAAGTGAGACAGCAAGCAAAAACTTTTTTTCCTGTATTGTCCTCCCTGACTTAGAAAGTTTCTGTCTTTGAACAGATATACTCTTTTTATATCTGTATATATCTTTTGCTATGTCGTATTTTTATTTCTTTTAATATATTATGTATATATAAGCTAATAAGAGTCAAGCTGATCCTGAGATCAGCGGTCATGATTCAGGTAACATGCCAAGATACAGTAAATGCTGAGAAGCCTTTACCTCATGCATGGCCATGAAGAGTTCCCAGTCATAGTTGGTCAGGTGACTAGCAATCTCCTTAGAGCAAATCTGTTCCAGGAAGTCAACCGTGCTCCTTTCTGGGCCAAGCTGCTCGTTCAGAGGGGTCTGTCAAAACATGGAGTGTAAGAGCTATTAGAGTCAATTTCCAATGACCCTATATCCATCATCACTAATAGCCAAACTAATCTACACATACTGTACAGGATACACTACATGGACAAAAACTATTGCTGTTTTAATAGCGTCAAGTTATTGTCTTGAATCAAGCAAAGAAAACAACGGCTCAATTGATTAATAAAACCTGAAAAGACATGGCTGAACCAACAAATTCATGAAAAAAATGTGGTCAGAAGAAAAATCATGAACAGAGATCACTTGAAGATCACTTAAAAAAAATTTGCCCAAGCAGGGTACTGTGTATAAGAGTGACCCTGAATGGATTAAATACACCTACATTGGTTAATGCTTATTAGTTAAAGCTAATTCCACATATATTAGTTCCTGAATACAACCCCCACAAGTGAAAAATTTGGTACTTGGTATGTCTTTTTTTCACATATTTTTTTCAGTTAACAGCTAAAAACATACTAATTATGGTATTGATTAATAATGACAATTACAGTATAGGCTTAATTTTACTCAATGATGACTCATGATATTACAGTGGTACCTTGGCTTTCAAACGCCCTGCCTCACAAAAGGATTGAAATTTGCAGGAATTGGCACACAAAGCATTTTCAGCATACAAGCAAATGAACCAAGCAATACTGAATGCCGGCTAAGTTGCGTTGCATGTAAGCCATTCAAAATAATCTGTAAACTCGCTTTGATTGGCTTTACCTCATGCATGGCCATGCATGTTTGTGTCAGTGGAAAGCCAAGCAAGGCAAGTTTATGTACTTTTTTTGTTTTTTTAGCATTTTGTGCAAGATTTTGTGAAGACATAGCGCCAAGGGTCCAAGAGTGTTAGCAAGGACAGTAGCAAGAAGAAAAGAGAGCCACTTGTCAGTTTTGTTTTTAAAGCAGCCAGTGCTAAGGGGAATTAGACAATTAAGTTAAGTGAGGTTTAATATCTGTTTATTTCATTCTAGATGTGCATGTAACTTTATTTGCATGGAATTTAACTGCACACTCATAAAAATGTTAAAAAAAAATTTTTTTTGGAATGAGCTAAATTTTTTTCAAGATCATTTTTATGATAAGGCCGTTTTTCTTTTAAATTTCAAAGTAACATGTTTTCTCTTGCCGTGTGCCTATTACGATGGAAAAAAGCCGATGTGTTACCTCAAGCTTGACCAAATACATCTGTGAAAACTGCATCAAAATTTGTTCAGTAATTTTTACATAATGCATGCACAAACAAACAGACAGACAGACAAAAATTCCAAATACCATCTGGTGTGTTCTATTACTCATCTTACGTTCACCCAAAAAATTTTTTTTAGCAAATGTCTTCGATGCTTCAACTTTACTGTTTTATTATGTAGATAAATGTATGAAAATTTTACTTAATGTACATGTCTTTTCTAATTTTTTTGACTGCTCTGTATGCAAAACATATGATTATATTGTTGGAAATTGATAATATTGGTAATATTTTTGAGTGGCTGGAACAGATGATCTACATTTACATTATTTCCTATAGGAAAATGTGTGTTGCAATACGAAATTTCACCATAAGAACTTGCCTCTGGAACAGATTAAATTCGCATGTTGAGGTACCACTGTATTTGGATTTTTTAAAATAATACAAAAACAGTTCGTACTGTATGTGTTAGTTACTGATGATACATTAACACTGAATTGCATGTTTTATTTATGTTAACTAATACTTAACTAAAGCATCAGAAAAATATCTGTATCAGCATCTTGCTTGGGGTCACTGGTTTTTCTTGCACAAGTGCACATTTAAGTGTTTCATAGGCGAGAGACACTCACCAGCTGCTCAACTTGAGAAGCAGTGCACAAGAAGAGCCGCTCGTTCAGCCCCAGAGACGTGAAAACGGCTGTAGCATCCAACTTGAGCTGAACTCTCTCTAAAAAAACAAAAAACAAACAAAAAGAACAACCAAGCAAGTTTATGCTTTTTATGTTTATGCACTTGGGGAAAACCATTCAGCTCATCACTGCATCTTATATTACACTCACTAGTCATATTTCTGTTCTTGTGTGTGTGGTAGTGCATTGATAAAACAAGCCTGTATTTGTCTACATTTTCACTACACTTTATGTTTTAAACATCCCTATTGTGCAATATTAAACTTTACATTGCATACCTCCTGAAGAGTTCATTTTCACCACCACATGGTCTCCACCGGAGTCCACCAAAACATCCATAATGTCCTGCACTGAGCAGTTCACAGGCAGCATCAGTGTTATGGCTTTATGTTCCGGGTTGAAAATCTCATACAAAACTGCAAAGATGTTAAATATATCTATTACTGAGATATCCCATAATTATAGAATGTTACATACCATTTTGACATTCTGACAAATTACTTAATTAAAATATACCAATTTAATTATAAATAAAACTTTCATAAATACTCTGCCTTGCTTAAATAAAGTTGTATAATCTAATATTATAATAGTATAATCTCCTTTAGCTTTGATTACAGTGACATTATTTCAACAACCTAATGCAATGTCATTTCCACCCAGAGTAGATCTTGTGTTGATTGAAGTTGAGCTATTCTGTAATCTCTTCTCTTCAAAGACTTGAGGCAGTTAAGGTCAGGACTCTGTCTTTACCAAATCATGTGCAAAAATTATGCACACCCAGAACCTTTTCACAATTTGAGCCTGAGGAATCTTGGCTCAGTTGTCCTGAATTATGCCATCAGGGAAGTACATTCAGGACATCAGCTGACTTCATTTTATTGCCACAAAATGTTGCTGAGTCTACACCTGACTACCTGAAGGGACCTCAGATAATAACACTACCTCCAGTGGCTTGTAAAGTGAACATGATGCATGATGGGTGCATCCCAATGTATCGCTCAGGAATAGGGTAATACTGTACTTAATCATGAGTTTTAAGTCAGGGTCAGAAGTTCTTAACCCTCTCTGCTCCAGAGGCTCTGTGTTATGGATGACCCTGCACTCTGATCCTAGCTTCCATTTTGTTTCCCATTGTTTTCTTCCAAATTCCAATCTTTATGCTCCCTAACAATTACTGACACAACTACTAAGTGTTTATCTTATGGCCCCACAGCTAAAATCTTCTCATCACACTGTGCATGTGAAAATGCTCTTGCTTTCACTGTGATTTCAACAGCCAAGTTTAATGCTTTAACAACAATGCTTTTAACAATGTTTATAAAACTACTTTTGCAGATGAAAAACTGATCACATAAACTCAGATCACTGAGATTCATGTCAACGGAATGGAAAGCAACTCAAAGATGAAAGTATTCTTTAACTATAACAAATTAACCACTGCAGCAATTATCCAAGGGAAAACTCTCAAGCAGAGTCTGCTTCTATACATTTTAATTTATTTTTTTGTCTAGGCAGTATAAAAGAAACACGACAAATCATGCAACAATTGTTAAGGAAATGTGTTTGTGTTCAACCTGTGTCTTGAGCTCTGATGGGATGGCACTTCCCAGCTGGCTCTTCATAAGTGGCAAACCAATCAAATTTTTGATTCAACTGGGAAAAAAAAAGAAAATTGAAGAAAGAAATGTAATTTACCCTTAAACAATTAAGACTATTTGTATGCTCATAATTTTGGTTTGCACATCTTTATTAGAATTTGAACGCTAGAAATTTGGAGGCTAGAGTAATTTTTAAATCTTTGGATATCCTCTAATTCAACTATCTCTTCTTTAAACTTCCCCATGACTCAGTATTCATCCAAATCTGCACAACCCTAAATAAACCGAGTAAGAGCACAAATACCCATGGCTATTTATACAAAGCAAAACTAATAACACTCAGACAAGTCACAGGTGTGGAAACTTATCCCTAATAGCCATAGGGATCCCTAATAGCTGTCTGTCAGTTTGTGTGGACATTATCAGGCGCACACATTCAAATGTATTTTAACTTTAGATCAGTATCATTCGAGTAATTTCTGTAATAACTTGAATTTAAAGAGAATGTTCAAATTTATGTGATAATAACTAGCTTCCCTCACTACTATCCTTAAGTAATATATTTATACTGTATATATAATATATATTCCAGAAACACACACACACGTAAAAATAATTAAATGTTGAAAATTTAATTTCAACATTTACATTTATTTACCATACTGATTTTATTACTTGTGATCCATTTCAGATTGATGGGAGCAAAATGGCTCACCTTTTACCAATGTACATGATTGCAGTACATTGCAGAGTACGCTAAAATATTTCTTGGCAAGAGATGCTCATGGCATTCACAGGATTATAAGTGTTCTAATTGTTATGTTGTTGATTTTTCCCATTACTTAGTGTGTTTCCCTTGCTATAAACCTCTCACTAAGATATTACTGTTTGTATTCTTATCTATATAGTTTTTTTTTTTATATACAGTAGATATTATGGAACTTACCTTCATAAGTGTTTGGCATCCATTCTCTGAACTGAAAGGATATTAGACATGACTGTTAGCTGTCAATACTTATAGCATACTCTCTCTCTCTCGATATATATGGACTGTAAACTTCTTGCACTTCCTGGCATTTATCACCACAATCATGCCAGGAAGGGCAGAGCTTTATACCAGGTGTCTTTTTTCAGACTAAACAGATTTATAAAGTGGTACTGGCATAAACATATAAATAATTACAAACAAACAAAAGCGCCTCTATGTTCGTGTTTCTTACATACACTCTGGTTTTTCTCCTATCCCTCAGCTGCTCTTTAAGCATGTTTGAGAGTCTTGTGTCATCCATCACCTCTTCTTTTAGTTTCTACAAAAGAGTCCACAAAAGAGATATTTATTAAGATGGAACAATATGCTGAATGATGAATATAGAACTCACTTTGCCCTTTAGGCCTTTAAACTGGAATGCCGGAACTGACAAAACAAACCTCGAGGAAGTGGGAGGCCACAGGGTCTTCCTTCAGCTGTGGGCCGCAGAGAGCTACCCATTGGCTCACTAGTTTCACAATTTTTTGCCTGGTGTTCAGAGCATAAGCTGCTTTTTCCAGCTCAGAGCCTTCTGCTGACTCAGTGTGGTAGGTACAATGAAAATTAAAGAAAACTTAACTTGTTTATTCATAAGTTGCAGAGGTCATGTGTCTAATGTCCTAGAGGAATGAACGGGCAAGAATAGCTATAAATAACAACTGCACTACTGGTGAAATGGAAGCCTACAGTATGAACTATTCTAAAGCTAGAAAAACAGTAGCACTATGTCATGCACAAATATCAGCATTTGATTACAGGTATCAGATGATGTTGTTCATGAGATGGTACCAGTGAAAGGATATTGGTGCTGGAGGGCAGGGCAGAGCTGTGCAGAGAGCATGAATACTTGGTGTGTGAGAAGAAAGTCATTAACGCAGGCATCTGCAGAATAGTGGAATAATCAGATATGAAAACACACATACACGGTACTTGATTGTATTAAGGATTTGAGATTATTTTTTAAAACCTTATTTTTCCACTACATATAAATATACACAGATCAGCCATAACACCATCAGGTGATGTGAACGAAATTGATCATCAACTTTAGAATAGTAAAGTGGTGACAGGATCATTGGTACCCAAGGCTCACCCATGCCTGCTGGGACCAAAGGCCAGCAAATCAAGTTGAACCCACCACTGCAACACCAATGTAGCATAAATCGTGGAAAAAAAAGTAAATGCTGGCCACGATAGAAATACGCCTAAACATCCAGTACACCACAGCCCACCACACACAGGGACCCTGACCCAATCTCTAAAACCCCCAAACCCCAATCCATAGAGCACACATGGGATGCACCGGACAAACAAGTCCGATGCACGGAGGGCCCACAGCACCCAAACATCATATCATACCACCAGAGGTCCTGAAGAGTTATGCCCCAAGGGGGTTAGGGCCACCCCAGTGGCATATGGGGGACCCAAAGCATACATGGTTTAATGTTAATGGTTTTAATGTTATGGCTGATCAAGTGTCCCTTTAAACTTGTACAAAATATTCAAGCTTTATATCTAAAGAAAAACCACAATGGGATGTGATATAGAAAATTTATCAACAACATGGTGGTTCGGTGAGACCCAACAAGGAGCTGATTTTTTTTTCTATAATATATCCCTATAATATGCATTGCAAGTTTATTGCATCATATCTATAAAACTGGCAGTTTAGTTGCTTATAGAGGAAATGTAAAGGTTATAGAAAGACATGCTACACATGCAGGTGTCAGACCTATGGGATCACAGCCATTAGTGTCCAGTTTAATTGTCTCCAGGACATGTTCAAGAATCTTCTCTGGTGTTCCTGACATCACTGTATACCTGAGTGAAAGGTCATAGAGAATGTATGATGAGATGGTGAGCCATATACAGTTTCCAAAACACTAATTTCACTGTTTCTGCCTTACACTGTCTATTGTGCATTGGTCCCTTTGTGCTCCAATTGTGCTGATCAAGTTAAATTTTATGCTGTTGTGTCCTGTTATTGGCTTACACAAGCATCTTCTGTCTGCTCTGTTTATCTGCTTTTTGTTAGTCCAGTATTAATTTGTACAGTATATGTATACTACAGGTGTGTGCCAGCAGTGCAATACAAAAAATATGCAGTTACAGACCAAGGTGGATCAAACATTAGAATGAAAAACAATGTGGTCTCTTTGACTTTGACTGTGGCATGAATGTTAGTATCAGATGGAATGGTTTGGAAGGATCACAAGAAGAAGGATCTGCAGCTACCATGGACAAAGTTTCATCAAAACTGGATAGTTTAACACTTGAAAAAGACCAGGTTTTTTCTTTAACTGTCCAATTTTGGTGAGCATAAGCATGCCCATGACGCCTCAGATTTCTGTTCTTTGCTGACAGTCATAGAACCTAATGTGGTCTTTGTTGTATCCCATTTAGAGATAAATTTCTGCCCTCCATGGTTGTATAGAATGATTATTTGAGCTTCCTCCTTCCTGGTAAACCATCCCACATGGTATCAGTTGATTCTATACTGGATTATGGTTTACGCTGTATTAAGCATGCCTGCCTGGGCTTTAACCATGACTTAAGGACACCATTTACATTTGTTGGATTAACCCTAATAAAAGCACTGGTAGCCTTAGGCAACAGCATTCTGCCACACTCTTGTGCTAGTGCTGCACACGATCAATAAAAAAAAATTCTAAATTGCAGTATGAAATTATGCAATTATTTAAACGCAAAAGGCTGCAATTTATTATAGATAATAGTGTGAAATTCATGTAGAGTTTGTCATTAATTTAACTCTTTAAAAAAAAAAATTATTTAGTGGGAAAAATCCTCGTAATGAGATCATTTGCCATTATTTGCTGTTATCTTACAACTGAATATAAAATGGTTAATTTAATGGTTAAGTATCATTTGAATTATTATTATTCGCATAATAATATATGTAAAAATAATTGCAATGCAATTGCAATCCTATTTCTTTGTTCACAATTACAGTGGAACCTTGGATTATGAGCATAATTTGTTCCGGAAGTGGGCTTGTGTTCCAAAACACTCATAAACCAAATCATCATTTCCCATAAGAAATAATGAAAACTCAAATTATTCGTTCCACAGCCCCAAAAATAAATACATAAAAATAATTAATACAATCTATAAAATGAAAATAAAACGTGCAGGTGCCGTGTGTGTGTTTGTGTGTGTGTGTGTCTGTGTGTGTGTGTGTGTGTGTGTGTGTGTGTGTGTATATATGTGTGTGTGTGTGTGTGTGTGTGTGGAATTAGCCCCTTCCCTCGCCTCGTTTTACACAGTAACACTCCTCCCTCTCCCCACCTCGCTTTTTAAGATTCACAACACACACACACATATACACACACACATATACACACAGGAAACACTGTTTTAACAGGAAAAAAAGAAATCTCTCTGACACTGGCATGAGAGCATATTAACGGACTCACTTTTTAAGTTTCACAACAAACGCATAAACACAGCAGAAACACCGTTTTAATGGAAAAAAGCGAGACTGGCATGAGCGCATACTAACAGAATCACTTAAGTTTCACAACAAACATACACACACAACGGAAACACCGTTTTAACAGGGGAAAAAAGAAATCTCTCTGACCTGGCGTGAGCGCATACTAAGGGAATCACTGCTGTAAAGTAAAAAAAAACAAAAAAACAAACAAACAAATGAACCAGCACCTTACCTTTGAAAAGAATCACGACAGAGCAGAGTTTCTGTGTGTTTGTGAAGCCGGGGAGGGGGTGAAAAGGCAAAAGATCGTCTGTGCGTGTGTGTCGGTGTCAAATTACGCGCGCACACGCATTAGAGCCGAGCAGAGTTTCTGTGTGTTTGTGAAGCTGTTGGGGGGAGGTGAGAGAGTGACGCTCGGTGTCAAAATAAGAGTCGCATGCGTGATACATGATACACGGCGCTCATAAACTAATACTTGCTCGGTTTCCAATTAAAAATTTGTTAAAAATCTTTGCTCGGTTTGCGGAACACTCGTAAACCATATTACTCGCAATCCGAGGTTCCACTGTACTATTTTCCATTTTAATAGAAAATATATATTGCCTACCCTACCTTAGCACGAATACCTTAGTAAATATTTTACTGTTTCTGATGAGCTGATGAGCTTTACTTTTAAATATCTTTGAGTCTGTTGTTGCACACAAACATAAAAACACACACATAAGTACTGTATCAAGCTTTTTGGACATTCAGAAAAAGAAAAGTAAAACAGAATTATGTTAAAATTACTTGTTGCTGCTTCCTCCCTGATGTGGTGCCTCCTGGTTTGAGCTTTTCTCAAGGACAAGGACAACTTTCCCATGTTCCTCTAAACGTACTGTATTAGCCTCCACATCCTAAAATACATTAGAAAATGTTTTCCCACAAACCTGCAAGATGACCTTTGAAAACAACTACAGTAAGCATGAACCTACTTATGTGGTAATTCGGTGTTGTATGCAGACATACTTTCGCAGTTTACCTTGAGTATGCGAATAAAATCTTGCTTGTCTACTCTGAGAAAGTGACAGTTGTCTTCCCTCAGTATGATAGTGGCAGCACGAGGAGCATCATTCACCAAAGCAAGCTGGCCAAAGTCTTCTCCTTCATGCAGCGTGGTCACCAAGCCCTTCTCAGACACACGCACAAACACAATAAAGTTTCCCTCACTCTTCATATAAGCCACATACTATATAAGGGGTTGTAAAACAATGTGGTGGCCTTTAATTAAATGGCCACCATACAAAGGAGTTCTGAAAAACACATAACAGTAACAAAGGTCCATCCTAATGAATTTACCTTGCCATGTGTGATAACATTAACCGAGCCCTTCCAGATGATGTACCAGGATGTACCTTTGTCCCCTTGGCTGAATACTGAAATAATAGTACAATGAATACCCTGAACATTAATACTTTACTTACAAATAGTCACATCAGTAGAAACAAAAACCATTAAACATATACAGTACACAATCAATTATCACTTATCAGTAGGGGTGGCTAATCAATTTCATACCTATTAGTTTCCCAGTGAAAGCCTGTACTTGTCTTAATCAAATAATATTTAGGATTTTCAGGCAATGAGGGTGAACTCGATAATAATAACAGCTTCTGATGCATAATCATTCACAGCTGGAGAGGCCTACACTTCCTACTCACCATGCAAAGACCAGCTCTATCAAATGTATAGCTGAATATTAAACTATCATGAATCCACCAGATGACATCTTACATTATCCATCACTACAGTTTGACGTTTTCTTATATTTAAACAAAGCCTGCATTGCCTTTAATACAGCTACGTCAATAGCACTATCCTCTGCCCTTGCACACTGCTGTTCAAACATAAGTTTGCTTTTGCACTCACACACTGTGCCTGCCTTGGCATAGGACTCAAAGACAAGCACTGCAGCCAGCTCTTTGCGAACCTAGAAGCATCAACAATGAGAGACAAGGTAAATTGTTGATACATGTATTTGTTACAGATACAGAAGGAAGCGACATAGAAAGTGCTCACTCACAGAAGTTGACAAATGGGCGACAGCCTTAACATGGAGCAGCTCCTCGTAGATGACCTCCACATCTTCAGCTGTCCTTTGGCTTGGACTGACATAGAAAAAGACAGTTATTACGTAATGCTATATGAGTGTATGGCCAAGGCGCTTCCTGAGAATGGTGGGATTATATAATAATTGTTTTGTCATTTAAAACCTTGTTGTTTATTTGTGCATGTTGATCATGTACATTTTGTGCTCCATCTAATTTCACACATCCGTTGTCTGGAAAATGTTTTGTTTATTAAGCAAAGACGCATGCTTTGCATGACAATCTTTTATAATTGCTATGTGTGAACTGCTGATCACAAAAATCCAATATAAATGAAAAGTGTTGTAGATGACATCATTCCATACATTTGTACAGAACAGCACTATTCTATTTTATAGAATAATTTGCTGTAGTTTGTTGTTATAATTTTATTGTCACTGGACGTATTTGAATATTTCAGTAACAGATTATCAATTATATACCAGTAAACTGGTAACAGGATCATAGGCACCCACAGACTCCCACAGATAGAACACTACCAGAAGACCCAGTGAACACACAGTGCCCAGCACAGCAAGAGCCCAGTGGCCACCGACCGACACCCAAACTTTCCACACCCAGTCTGAATGATCATCCGCGAGACATGCCAGACAAACAAATGCAAATGAAAAACAAACGGATGTCCTGAGGAGTCTAGGTGGTTTTAATATTTATGTATTTAATATTATGCCTGGACAGTGTCTGGACTTATTGGATGTTTGGATTTCATTAAAGTGAAAAATTTCAAGCTTTTTTTCTCCCAAGTTCTTGAATAAGCTTTGCTTGACAATCTTAAGACTGCGGACACCGTTTTTTTGTGCCTTTACCCATCACACTTTTTGGTTACAGTCAATTTTCCATGTATATGCTTCCATACAGCAATCTGCGAAATGCCAGCCCTTTCAGCAATGACCTTCCGCTTCTTGTAGAGGGTGTTTATGTTTTCTGGATAAGAGTCAAGTCTTTCCCATGATTGTGGTTGCGTTTATTCTACACCAAGAGATGCATGGTATTTGTACTGTACGAATGATGAAACATTTTGAGATACAGAATTTTTTTCATGAGCTATAAGCTTTAGCCACTGAAATAAAAACAAAATTACAAAATTTCACTTTATTTGTAGTGAATAAAAATATTTATACGATACGATTATATTTAAACGATATTTAGTTTTTTGAGATGCACTGTATATTTACACACACACACACACACACACACACACACACACACACACACACACACACACACACACACACACACAGATCAAGCACAAGCTTAAAAAACCTAAGAAAAAGTAAGCAAATAACATTGATGTCATTAACATTTTTAATAAGTTTTCGAATTGAAAAAGGACAAGAATAAGTATTTGACAAGTGCCAAATCGTGATGATTAGACGAGTGGGTTAAAGCACCCCCCAAACTTCATAGTCTTGTTCTGGAAGTAGTGATTATTATCTACCAAACAAGGACCACAAAAGTAGCTTAAAACACTAATGCTTGCCATGATAGAAAGATGTCACGGTGTAATAGTGTACTAGACACTGCAGCTGCAGTCCGACACAGTGCTTATGCTAACCCCTGTTCACCGCTGAAAGTGCCTACAATAGGCATACAGTATGAACACTGGAAATAAAGCATGGAGCACTAGAATAAGAAGGTGGTTTGATCTATTCAATTACATTTACTTTTACCTCATTTGGATGGGCAGGTGTCACTTTCCTGGGAAAGAGATACACCAGGGTACACTATGGGAAGCAGGCAAACCAAAATAATGTGATGCTTTAAACATGTTCTGCCTGGAATCCTTGTGTCCTAGCAGTCAAGTGGATGTTACTTTCAGATGTTCCACCTATATTGTTGCAGAGCATGTACTTTACAATCCTTTGTCTGTCCCTAATTTCAGAGACCTCTTTTAGTAGAATAAAGTACACTGACACACTGCAAAGTGGTTCAGGGATGGTTTGACGGAAAGTCCACGAAGTCCACTAATGCCCCACACTGCAATATACAAAACTTAGATCTGCTGTTAATGTGCTGCGGAACATTAGACACGCAGTCCAATGTATATTCAGCAGACCAATAAAATATGTGTAGATTCACATACTACACACATACACAATATAGGTTGTAAGCTCTAATTCTCTCTCTCTCTCTCTCTCCATATATATATATATATATATATATATATATATATATATATATATATATATATATATATAATATTCTATATTCTAACATGAAAACGACTTTTAGGTTCCCTTTGTGCCACTGGAGTTAGTGGTGTATCCTTAGGGTGCTGTGGGCTACAGGATGAAGCCCTTCAGGGTCGGACTTGTTTGTCTGGTGCATTCCATGGATGCTCGGTTGGTTTGACATCTAGGGAATGTGAAGGCCAGTCAACAACCTTGAACTCTTTGCCTGCTAAGCCCAGAGCGATGCTCTGATACCTCTGATAATGTCTGCTGTTGACATTTTTTAGTGGTTTATGCTGCATTGGCTTTTCTGTAGGATCACTATTCTTTGGTCCTCAAAGTGTAGATGGGTACAGTTCACTGGTTTATAATTGATAATCAATATTATTAAGCTCATCTGACAGTTGTGTAATGTTATGGCAAACTGATGTGTTTACAGTACTGTATATTAGATGTTGGTCATGTCTGCAGTATTATGTACAAAATCATTCACTATTTCAAAACATAACTTAAAAATTAATAAATGAATAACATTACAAAATAATATTTGCATGCCTGTAAAGAAAGCAACATATTATATTGTACACCAGTTTTCAGATAAAAAATAAAAAACCTAATGCACTAGGCATTAGGCTCCTGGATTTTGCATGAAAATAGAAAGCAGCAACAAACTTACCCAAAAAACAAACAAACAAAAAAAACTCATATTCAACAGCACACTCAGAAAAGGCTAACTTACTTGTTTATACACATGCTGCACAAAAAATGCCATAAGCAAACATTTCCACAGAAAAGAAACTTCTATAAAGAGCACTAACGTGAACTAGTAAATAGTGGGTTTGAAAATGCACTGCATGAAAATAATCTGTAGTGTTAGATACAGATTTGTGCAGTTTTATACGTAAAACAGCTGTTTTACTGAATGTGCTGGAGAATATGCTCATCTGTTCTGAGGTCTTCTGGTAACATGGTCACATTTGCTCCTTTTTCTATTTCCATGCAAATCCCTGGAGTCTAGATTTTTTGTTTACATCTGCAAACTGGTCTGTTACGTAATATGTTACTTACTTTAAAGGCATGCAAATTTTTCATTTCAATTTTATTTCTATAGCACTTTTAACAGTGGTCATTGTCTCAAGCAGCTTCACAAAAATGAAAATAAAATTTAAGGAAGTGTGTATGTGTGAGAAAACTGTGTCTAGATACTAAGATTGTCCCTGATGAGCAAGCTGAGGGTGATGGCGACAGTGGCGAGTGGCGAAAAATTTTCTTCTGTAATGTCATCTCTTTATTATTTTAATGTCTTTATTTATAAAGTTTTAATTAGGTTTGGAAATATTGGATGGTTTTGTACATAATGCAGACATGATAAACATACTGAATATTACAAAACTTGTAAAAAAAAAAAAAAACACACATACATACACACACATATACAGTATACTGTATATAGACACAAAATGACAAAGTAAATAAATGTCAATTTGCCACATTATTTTTAATCTCACCATTTGCGTAGTTTCATATTCAGAAGAGCATCAGGACCCATCTGGACCAAGAATGATAGACCTTCCTGAAGCTCATCATCTTTTGTATCTTTTTCACTGGTTGTGTTATTCAGATCAAATTCAGTCTCCATAAATCGGTAAAACTGTGTGTCTTTGTCCTGGAAGTCCAACTCTTGCTTCACTAAAATGGAGATATATGGCATTTTATATATATAAAAAAAAAAAAAAAAAAAAAAACAGCTCTTGAATACAGGAATCCTTATCCGGTTAAGAACTATGGAAATTTTGCTAATATAAAAAATGAATAAGTTATGTAACTCAGTTACCATTTACAATAATGCCCTCGTCGATTAGGACCTGCCACATGCCAACTGTCTGATTCCGGGACAGGGAGCAGTCATTCAGCTTCATCAGCCAGTCAACAAGTTCCTTCCCACTGCAACACTGTCTGCATTAAAGAAAGAATATTTACATGATCATATAAGTGAAAAAAAAAGTAATAATACTATATAAAACACTAACACAGATTGTTCTTGTCAGTATTTTTATTGAGAAAAAATATGCTCTTGAAAATTTACAAAGTCGAAAAAAAATTTTGGTCAGCAGATCTTGAAAAATAAAGGAAATTGGTGTTTGTATTCAACCCATTCAAACTAGGACTAGTTAGTAATACACTGATTTGGGGATATTTTTTATCTTTCTTTCATAGCAGATTTGCTTCAGGTTCTAAAGGCTAGTTTATGTTTGTTGAAATTCAAGTGGAAATTCTAATGGAATTCAGATATGGACTTTGATTAATATTCCCTGTGTTTTCCTCTTTTTCCTCTTGTTACATTTGACAAAAAGGTTCTGAAGATTAAAAAAAAAAAAAAAACTCCTAGTATATGATACTTTACTGCAAGCAAAACGCTTAAACACAGTTTTTCACAAGTCCTGACACTCCCAGGAGACAGGGTTGCCAACCTATCGCGGGAGAAAGATTTATTTTAGTTTTTACTTCTTTCATCATATTCCAAGGAAGTCAGAAGTTTACATACACTTAGCTAGTAATTGGTATTGTTGCCTTTAAATAAAGCTTCTTTCAATAAGTTGCTAAAATTTTAGCCACACAATTTTATTATTTTTTTTATTTAGCTTGATTGAGGTCAGGGTCAATTTAATTCAATTCAATTTTATTTCTATAGCGCTTTTAACAATGGTTATTGTCTCAAAGCAGCTTCACAGAAATGAAAAGAAAATGAAAAGAAGTTTTATGGAAGTGTATACATGTGTAAGAAAAATGTGTCTAGATAATGAGATTGTCCCTGATGAGCAAGCCAAGGGTGATGGCGACAGTGGCAAGGAAAAACTCCCCGAGATGGTAATAGGAAGAAACCCGTGAGAGGAACCAGACTCAACAGGGAACCCATCCTCATTTGGGTGATAACATAACACAAATTGTATAACATCATGTGTGTTACACTCCAATACCTTAACTTTGCTGTCTTTAAGCCATTTTACCACAACTTTGGAAGTATGCTGGGAGTCATTTTCCACTTGAACAACCTATTTTTCGACCAAGCTGATGTCATGATATTTTGCTTCAATATATCTACATACATTTTCTTCCTCATGGAGATGATGGTCATTGTCGCCAAACAGTTACATTTTTGTTTCACCAGACCAGAGAATATTTATATTATATATATATATATATATATATATAGAAAAAAAAAGATCTTTGTGTGAAGCTGCAAACTCTAGTCTGACTTTTTTGTTGTTGATTTGGAGCCTTTCAGGTTATGTCAATGTAGGACTTGTTTTTCTTGTGGATAAGGATAATTTTGGACCTGTTTCCTCCAGTGTTTCTCCAAAAGGTTCTTTGCTGTTGTTCTGGGATTTATTTGTACTTTGTTTCAAAGTATATTCTTCTCTAGGCGACAGAATGTGTCTCCTTCCTGAGCGGCATGATGGCTGTTGGTGTTTATACGTACTTGCATATTATTGTTTGTACAGATAAATGTGGTGCCTTCAGACATTTGAAAATAGTTCCCAAGAATGAACAAGAGTTTTATAACATTAAATATTATAGCATTAAAGAGAAAATAGCAAATTATAAGTGAAATAATCTGTAAATTTTGGAAAAATCTTTGCGTCATGCATAAAGTAGATGTCTTAACTTATTGCTAAAACTATAGTTTGTTCTGTGGATTTCTGTGGGGTGGTTAAAAAAATCAGCTTTAATGACAGCCTACTGTAAGTGTATGTAAACTTCCAACTTCAACTGTATGTTTTCACGTTCTAAATAATAACGGTCTGGTCTTCACCAACATCTACAAAGCAACCTTTGCTTTTTCAGTGTGTGAAGGGTTATAAGGCCATCTTCACAAAATTTTTAATTCAACATTCTACAGCAAGAAGGACTGTTTGAAAACGAATGCCTTCAACAGAGATCTGTAAGCACATAAAATGTTTATGTTCACGGCTGCACAATCAAAAAAGGACTGAACATGTATGATTTTCAAGCAAGGATGGCTAGTAAAAAGGCCATTCTCTACAGGGATCTGGCAGCACAATTTAGGTTTGCAATCTTGCCTCTCACCCAACCAAAAATATCTAAATTAAGATCCTTTGAACTAATGAGAACAAGGTGGGGATTTTTGGTCACATCTCCTAGCAGCTGGCAGGCATGGCAGTGAAGGGGTGATGATTTGTTCTTTTTTTTTCCAGCAACATGAGATTAGAAATTTGCAGTCAAAAAAACACCAATGAACTCATTTTATACTACAGAATAAAAAAAAAACAAACAAAAAAAAAAAAAATTCTGAGATCATTTGTATAGTAGTTTAAGTTGGCCTGCAAAAAGATAAACTGATCTGGATTACTAATTGCTAATTGTGACTTGCTAAAGAGGAAGAAAAAAAGTTACTTGAACTTTGAGATATGTTGGGACATGTTATAGTAGAAGAACACTGTTAGGCCCAGATAAATGAAATCATCACTAAAAACAGGGTTTCTTTGCAACAGAAATCATGTTTTACATTAGGTATATTCTCTGTCCTGTAATAGAAAAACACAATTAATTTAAGAACTTAATAATAACAATAGACAGATGTACCTGTAGGTCTTGAGGTGATGTTTTCTGTCTCTGATTAGATCTGGATTTCTTTCCTTCAGTGCACTATACACCACCCGAGCTGCCTTTAAGACCCGATCAGACAAAAACTAAATAAAGAATAGGAATAAAAAGAAAAAAATAATTGTACTTCTATGCATTTATAATACAGTCACTGTGTTTTAAAATAAAGTTTTAAAATGGCACATTTAGGAAGCGAGAGTCACTTGGTCTGACAGTGTGCTTGGTGTAGGTGACAACACATGCAGTTAACTATACACATTGCTTTGATTTCCTTTCACTTTAAACTACAATCTAATGTGTGTGTGTGTGTGTGTGTGTGTGTGTGTGTGTGTGTGTGTGTGTGTGTGTGTGTGTGTGTTTGTTTTTGAGTGTGCATGCATATGTGGTGTGGGTGACTGGCTGTTGTGAGAATGGGTCATGTTACTCTGATCTCCCTCACCTACTTTGCAGAGGCTGATGAATGTGTAGGTGTTAAGCACGATATACGACTACTTCCTTTCACCTCAAACCCCTGTTTGTGCTCCGGTGTGGTTTCTCAAACTTTCTGTTACATCAAACCTTTTCTTAATTATAGTCTCCTGTCTAGTCTTACTACTACATTGAGCAGGACTGTACCCTTGAATCATCTCTTGAATCATCTATTGACTCTTTATTCTCTGTGCATAAACTATAATACTTAATTTAAAGTGAATTGATAACATAGTAAAAGAAAAATCATTGCTTTTTTTCAAATGATGTTCCACCATTTAAAAGTAATACA
Source organism: Clarias magur (assembly GCA_013621035.1). Classification (NCBI taxonomy): domain Eukaryota; kingdom Metazoa; phylum Chordata; class Actinopteri; order Siluriformes; family Clariidae; genus Clarias; species Clarias magur. The sequence continues at coordinate 206,866 of QNUK01000393.1, read as the reverse complement.
GATGCTAAAGTAAAAACTATATAATACAACAATAAAAGAAATAAAAACACATAATTAAGTAGATTGAAACACAGTAAACAAATAAAAAACATTTTTCCACATGTATCCTGACTTAATTAGTTTAAATTACAGATTAATTCTTTTTAATTGCCATAGACAAAATGGGACATACTTGGAGCGTTTAAGTCCTGTGAGCTAAATAAGTGACGAGATGAAAGACTCAAACAGAGATAGGGCTGTGAAAAAATATGTTACCAAAAGTATCTACTGTATACTTATGTATACTGTTTGTGGTTAGATTAACCATATTTTCTCAATAAAATATATATTTTTTGTGTTTCTATTTACTTACACCTATTTCTTTGTTATTGTTTAAAATGTGGTTGAACATTTTTTAACAGTGCAAATATTATATTTTCATTTCTCAGTGCCCCCTAGGGTCTAACTTAGAGCCTCTGGAATCTCCCTTCTGGACACACACACACACACACACACACACACACACACACACACACACACACACACACACACACACACACACACACACACACACACACACACAGACACACATATACACACACACACAGACACACACACACACAGACAAACACAGACACACACACACCAGACACACAGACAAACCACACACAGACAACACACCAGACAAACACACCAGACAAACACACCAGACAAACACACCAGACAAACACACCAGCCAAACACACCAGACAAACACACCAGACAAACACACCAGACAAACACACCAGACAAACACACCAGACAAACACACCAGACAAACACACCAGACAAACACACCAGACAAACACACCAGACAAACACACCAGACAAACACACCAGACAAACACACCAGACAAACACACCAGACAAACACACCAGACAAACACACCAGACAAACACACCCAGAAGAATATTTTAGATAATATAATCCAAATTCAAACTATAATAGTAAATTGTGAATATTCTGAAAAAACTTACTTACTTACCTTTATTACCATGCATTTACATTACCAAGTTGCTTGTTTATTTCTTTATATTTTCTTTTATTTCACAAAATTACACAGTTTGTGATGACTTGGGTACAACATGCTTGCATATGTTTCATCATTATCCTCTCCTTCTCTCTCATGTTGTTTGGTAATTTTTTTTACAGTTCTGTCCTCTATCCCACCCCAGAGACCTCTAGCTTGGTCAGTCACAAACGATGATTTAACTGATTTCTGGCCTGTGAAGGATTGGATGGCCTTAGTCTAATCCGTCTAAAGCGAAGCTGTCTGCACTCACTTTATTTCACATGCAGTAACAACAAATAAAACATCTGCAAACGTGTACAAAACAACTACTGGTTAGTACTTATTACTACTCTTAAAATGGCAAAAGAACAGAAATGAATCACACATAACTCATCACATAAAAACACCCATTTAACTCTAAATAAGATAAGTGGGATATTTCTTTATTTTACCAAAAGTTTCAGTATTTTTAACAGCTGTGAGCTACATAACTGAATTGCTGAGAATTCATTTTCCCGTTCAAACTTGCCAAGTCTAGTTTGATTGGTATAAAACGTTCCTGACCAGACCATCAGTCTGAATATTCCCACTGCCCATGGACACTATGTCCACAGAACTCTGGTGTCCTCTGGACCACAGCCAACCAACAGTCACTTAGAGGGCAAATACAAGATGGTAAGGTTACACAGAAAGTCAAGGTTATTCTCATTTATTTTCCCAGGACTCCTGATTACATTGCTGAACAAATCGCCTTCAATGTCATACGTAGCTGAACAGTTATGCTAGAACAGAATTATGTTGAATTATTACTCTCATATAGCCAAAAATTCTTAATACAACATTATGTAATTGTCCTTGTCATGGATCTTATACTGTACAGTACTTACTGCAGCTACTGTATGGCTTCTCCACAAATGAATGAATGTTAACTTAGTTAATAATCCAATTCTTAGGAGTTTAATTACAGACTTACTCACATAATTGAGATTTAGTGGCAGACATTAGTAATACCAGTAGTGAGGTCGCCTTGCTGGGCTAGAATGAAGACTCCTTTACTGCACAGCACAGAGAAGGTGAGCAATAATTGTGGGAAGCCAACTATACTTCCTAAAACATGCCTTTTTCTCAGGCATTATCGAACTTTGCAAAAATTTGCTTTGTTACTGTACTTACAGTAAGTACATATTTCAAATATCTGGACTTTACTTGAGTACTTTAATTAGTGTTTTTTTTCACTCCACTACCTCCTGAAACACATATCTGTACTTTATACTTTACTGCACCTCTGCATGGCATTCTGTTCCATAACCACAGTAGTGTGTATTATTCGAAGCAGTAATATCACCACCCGCTGACTGTTATGAGTTTCCTTTCCTCAGTGATACGCTTAATTGTGTAGCAGGTGTTTTAAATCCGAGGCAGAAATGTTACACAGCAATGAAACAGAAACCCACAAACATAGAGAGTTTTTTTTTATTATTATTATTTTAGACTTTTATTTGAAAAACATTTTCTTAAAGGCTACTATGAAGATACAACCCCGTTACTTTTGAATCTTAAGTGAATTTAATGGTGGGTAGTTTTGTAATTTCTTTGCCTCAAGTAGTAAATTAGGGGGAAATTTAGGAAAATGAGGATGTCTACTTTTACTTGAGTAATATTTTACCTAGGGAATCTTTACTTTCACTCAAGTGCAGGATTTGTGTACTTTAAACCAAATGACTACCTGTCATCAAAAAAATACCGACACACTCAGTATGTGCCTCATTATTTTTTAACTAGACACGTGTCAGCTATTGTTAAATGGTCATACACTATATTGCCAAAAATATTCACTTACCCAAATAAGTGAATATTTAGGTGTCACTTTCATGGGCACCTAGGCATGCACACTGCTTCTACAAACATTTGTCAAAGAATGGGTCTCCCTCAGGAGCTCAGTGAATTTAGGATGCTCAGCTCATGATAGGATGCCACCTGTGCAACAAGTAGGGTTGGGTACGGAAAACCGGTGCCAATACGGCATTGGTACCTATATAACCGGTATGTACCGGACGCGAATTTCGATGCCTCATTTCGGTGACACTTAAATGCCTGAACTGTCGATTAATATATTTGTTCTCTGGGGCTATGATGACACAGTTGTAATAAGCATTAGATTCATCAACACACATGATCGCTAGTAAAATTTAAATACCGCATTCATGGGGTGTCAGAAATGACCTTAATTAGAAAAATCTTTAGGACTTCGGAAAGCTTTGATAATACAAATCCAAAATATTGTTGCAGTAATGTTACTGTCCATTTTATTTTTGTAGATTAAATGTTTTACAGTAGTTGCGTGTAAAGGGGGAAACACGTCAAATCTAATGAAACATTTGAGGGCACACGGAATAAAGTTAAAAGCAGAGGGATGCACCGTGTGACAGCTTACAGACAACAGCTGGCACTATTGGTGTGGATGACTCCAGCCGCAGTCATATCAACCGTAGCAAAAAGGAGTCCACCGATTATGATGACGTCAGCAGCCTTTCCGCAGGGTAATAGTGGGTTAATATAATGTTAACTGCAAAATGCTAATTTTGCTTTCATGCTAACAAATGGTCAAACGATTTGTAAAATACTAATATAACATGGATTCTGTTTATAATTATGGCTTTCCAGCTAGTACTTAAACTTTTAATATATTGTCCAATTTTAAGCATTTAATTTTTTGTTCAATAAAAATGTATTCTTGAATCATCCACCATCATTTTGTGGCTTTTGCAAAGTATCGGTTCAGGCACCGTTTTGGCACCGGTACCGGTTTAAAAGTATCGATTTGGCACCGGTATCGAAAAAACCCCAAATGATACCCAACCCTAGCAACAAGTCGTGAAATTTCTTCACTGCTAAATATTCCTACTAACTACAACCTCCTCATTATTTTTTCATTACAGTGTACCTCATTCCGCCCATAGTCTACACACGGAAATATTGCAGGAAGACCAGCTTCAACCAAAACACTTAGCAACAGGAAAAAGCGCTGTAAAACCCCAGACCTGATGCCTTAGCCTCTCCTCTTTTGGCGCAGTGTGCAACAACCCAGCCAAAATCGTCTTGTATGATTAGGTGGGTTTTCACAGTTTGGGTCATATATAATTGAAATGGTAGGATTTTTTTAAGTTGAAGAAATATTGAGCTAGCATTAAAAATTTAACAATTGTGAGATGTGCTGAAGACAATGTGCACAATCTTAAGAGCTTGCATATGTGGGCTTTAATTCTGTCTTAGAATGTAAGTAGTAGAAAATGAAATACTCCTGCATTCTTATAAAAATGAACACCTCGTTAAGGGTCACAGATAAGACCAATACTGCATATATCAGGGTGAGTGTAGGGTGGGGAAGGAACACTGATAGAAAAGTTCTCTGGCTATGCATAAAAAAATTTGGTGTTGACAATGTCAGTATTGAGAAAGCCTACAACAGCTTTAAACAGGATCAAGAAAGACCAAACTTTTTGCTCAGAATGAGGAAAATACTTTAGATTTGTTTGGTGTGCAGAAAACAGCACTTGGTCAATCATGTAATATAGTTGTGGAAGAGGCATCTATTGGTAAGGGACAGACATTTGAGATCCAAAAAAATGCTTAATAATTTCTGTATTTTCTATAGCATTTAATACAAGGGTGCTCAAGTTTAATAATAATAATGATACAATTTATTTCAATTGCACTACACTACAATCTTTTTCATTTTGTAGTGACTACAAATCATGCCACATGATTCACTCATATGCCAAGTTTCAACGGATTTCAAACCTCTTCCCAACCAACTACTCCCCTTGATATAACCAGGACGTTTAAAGACTCTTTGGAAAATCTCGCTCCAAGCCTGTTTTAATGACATTAGTAAACCATTGTTCTGGTGTGTGTTCTGACCTTGTTTTCATGTTTGCCTGAATTTAGCCTGATTGCTGACCGCTGCCTCCCTTGCTTGTTTTTGTTCTGTGCATTTGGAACAGTCTCTGTAAAATCTACAGGTAGGTAAAACTGTGCACTGTATTGTGATCTGTATTGGGAGAATTTAATAAGACTTAACACTGTTTTACTCATTCACCTTCTGCCATCTTCAGTACTGTCCTTCTATTGTCAATGAGTCTTGGTAACTTGCTCTTTGGGGTGCTACTGGATGTTGATTGTTTTCCATTAGGAACACACCCCATGGTGTTTTATTCGCTACTTAAAGGTGGGGTGGCGTGAAGTGTTTAAATTCCAATAATTTCAAATCTGTCAAATCAGTCGTAGAAATTTGTGCTCACTTAGTGCTTGACAGTAAAATTTGGCCGCTTGCTGGGGCAAGTAATCTTCAGGCAAGTGGAATCCCTTAGTTGCTTGATAGTAAAAATAAATCTAACATTCTTATTCAATTTTCCATTTTAAAAAGTTATTGTTGTTAGCTCAAGCCCTAAGTTGAGTAGATTGCAAAATCAGATGCTGTGTTCCTGGCACACCAATCTGAGCCTTTATTTTTGACTGTGTGACAACCCTGCCAACAGATTATCAATAAATTATAATCCATATATAAGACAATCAAAACGCCCAATGAAACAGAATATACACCAGTTAGTTCTGACTGAGTAATCTGATCTGAATCTGAGTGACATTTCACAAGTAGTGATAATAGACGGTAATAGCACTGTGAAGTTTAACTATATATCACTGTACACTCACAGGTTTTTTAAATAACTGTTAATCATGCTAATTGTGTAATGGGTGCAAGTTAGTTGGTACTGCAGTACTGAAGAGAGAGCAGTTGCCAACTTTGTATTTTTTTTTTTTAAACTCACATTCAAAACCAGTCATGGAACAGTTGAAAACACATCTACCAGTGTTATTACGTCTTAAACAGCACTTTTTGTCTCCTTGCTTCTAAGTCATTATGAATTCCCTGTATATCGTTCGTGTTGTTTTATTTTATGCCTAAGGCGAGCTGCTACGGTAACTATCTTTTAACAAGGCTAAATTCCAAATCCCTCCTTAATCCAGGGACACTAGTTGTTGTGTGGAAAAGGTTATTGTGGCTTTCCATTTAACACTATTTGGGATTTAACCTTGGAACCAAGAAGTTAACGTACTGTAGCCGATATTCTAAAGTGGAACAAGTGGAACGCTAGCATAATTCACCCGTTATCAGTCGCTACCTATTGGTGACCAACTTCACCAGTTGCAATTAGTTAGTTCCGCCAGTCATCAAAGGATATATGTTGCCAGAGGGAAATAGCTGATTAAACAGATAAATCAATTATAATCTGTTGATAATTAATGGTGTTTGTGGAACTGTGGTATATCAGCAATGTTGCACTTTATTACAGCTCTGATATATATAGCACAGTGCTCCCACTCGTGTGATATTGCTTAAACAAAAACAAACATAAGATGAAAAACCAGCGACAAAAAGAAAATTTTTAAGTGGTTTGAAATGCTTTCTATGATCCGCTATGATCAGGAGTGACCCAATGTGTGTTTTACGTGCATGGAAACAAGATACAAGATGAAGATACAAGATGAAATAAAATCCAATTACCATGAAATTATATTGTCATATAAAAGAAGAATGATTATTGTATAACTGTTCACAACTCCACTATGTAGTATTTTTTGCATTTATTTATTTAATTTACTCCACTGGGATGAATGTGAATAATTATACAGAGAAAATCCACACTGATATTTTTAGTCATTCACAGAGCTGTTACTTTACAGTACATAGTAAAATGGTGGAAGCTGTTGGGTCATTTCAAACACTGATTGATGCTTTGTGATTACAACCTTATATAACCTAAGTAGATTGTGATTTTTCAGATAGAGCCTATTGCTTTTCTTTTTTTACATTAAAGGGTTGCTACAGCTAAAAATAAACATGCAAAATTTCATAAAAATAAGTCATTATTCCTATATTTGACTTGTAGGTTTGGAGTAAACCATCTTTTAAAAAGCTTAATGTCAAGCCCTGAATTCACGGTAAAGCAAGGCCTACACAATAGCGGAGACCGATGGCAACAATAGAGATAGAGGGTGTAGACAGTCTACTGTGTATCAGATTTTTACAAAAGTCAACCTTTGTTGTGACGTCATTGCTCAGGGGTGGGGTTGCGGTCTGTCTAGAAACTGAATCCAACAGGTGAATTTACCTTACACTTGTTTTTTGTAAAAATACAAAGGATTAAAAAGTTTAAGTTATTTAGTTTAAAACAAACAACCCCCCCTCCCCCCACCCCCAAAAAAAAGCACTTCACCTCACCTTTAAATTCTTCCAATGTACGCTTGTATGTTTGGTATAGCATGAACTAACTTCATTTAAGAGAGTGAATAATGGGTCTTTTTTTGTGCATTAATTAAAAGCAGCAAGATCTAATAATAAGAGGGAAAAATATTGTCTTGTAGGCATTATTAGTTAATGCTTATATAAGTGATTTCATGGCAGATATGTGGATAGTTTTACATTGTAGGATGTACATATGTGGATAGTATTTACAGTGTAATACTTTTATAGTTTGGCCACACTGTTTTTTCAAGACATTCATACCTGCTTCATTGTGTCCTGTGTGTCCAAGGCCTCAGGCAGTGGTGTCTGTGAGGAAACACAAGAAAAATATGATGTTGACATAAAGAACTGAATCTTAAACTTAATTGTGTATTTCTGTGTGAGAAGCTTTAGAACGATGGTCTTACAAGGAAGTTCGATAGACAGGACACATACCTCTAATAATTCCTTGAGAAATGTCATGTACTGTGCTTTTTTAATGAAGCTACAAATATGTGATTAGTCATGTGTTGTCACAGTAATAGCACCCAGTCATACAGGTATTTTCAGTTCATCATAATCCAATTATGAATGTGAGATGTGGTAGACACATTTGAAAACTTTAGGTTTGTCTCTGACCAAATACCATTATAACAGGTTTAGCAGGTTGCCAAAACATTTGTGGTATGAAAAATCAGATATGTTTCATTTAAAAAGCTATTTTTTCAAGGTAATAAGTATCTACCTGATCTAATGTTCAATGCGTAAAATCAAATTCCAAAGACACTGGAAAAAATCCAATGCCAAACAGAAAATCAACAGGCTGCCATTAGTCCATATGTATTTATTTGCATATTCCCCTCATAATTTGTCATTTTCTACAAAGTATTCTAGTTTCCCCATGTTAAATAGACAGGTGTTGTAGGCTGATTGCTATTTCCCAATGCCCTGGAGTGTGTACTTGGGTGTGTAAGTACTTGAAACTGTATTATGTCACAAGCCGCATACACTTATGAGGTGACTATCACTCAAGCAGCACTTAGAGCTTGTGGTGATACTTAGCATGAATACAGAGAATACAGTTCTCGCATTTCCTTGTAATCAAAGCCAAGTTGAATCAATAGCTTCCCATACTGCTTCAGTGTGGCATGATGATGATGATGCATGGACGCACTGAAAAAATGTATCAACAAGTTAGCTAGGATGCGATTCAAGATATACAAGAGGTTTTTGATTATTTACCAACGCATCTGTGATTTTTTAGATGTTTAAAATTTGTACAACTGTTATATTGCCTGCGGCCTGGAGCCTATCCCAGGAGACATAGGGCAAAAGGCAGGGTACACCCTGGACAGGGTGTCAATCCATTACAGGGCAAATGCAGATACAGTACTCATTCACACATACACATACACGCACACACGCACGCACACACGCACGCGCGCACACACGCGCGCGCATGCACACGCACACACACACATATATATATATATATATATATATATATATATATATATATATATATAATATATATATATATATATATATATATACACACACACGCAGGCACGTGGTCATTTGGGAATGCCAGTTAACCTAATCTGCATGTCTTTGGACTGTGGGAGAAGACCGGAGTACCCGGAAGAAAAACACCAAGCACAAAGAGAACATGCAAACTCCATGCACACAGACAATTTTTCTCTATTAAGTATAAAGTACAGTATTTCAGTATTAAGTATAAAGTACAGTATTTCTTTATATTTGTCATGATCCTCCTGTATTTGTCTCAGGTTTTTTTTGTGTTTTTGACTTTTGCATTTTGTGAGACTCTTTCTCAGCACACGCTACACTAGTCAGCTGTTTTTAATGACATACACCTTCACCTTGTCCTGTCTAATTAGTTTGCCTATTTATAGGCCATGTTTCAGTTGGCTCTTTGTCTTGTGGCTGTTTTATTTACTGCTGTTATTATCCTGTTTAGGCCACTATTATCTGTGTTTGCTTTCCTGTTTCGTTTAATTCAATAGTCTAGTTAATTAGGCTTAGTGATAGTATCTAGTTACAGTCATAGTATTCATGTTCATGTCTGTAACTTTTTTGCTATAGAAAGTTTTAACTCCACTTACATAATAAACATCAGTCTACACTTGCACCCTGCCTCTCCGCAATACATGACAGTATTCTTATTGGTTTGCAACGCAAATGTGCCAAATATTTATTTACATCATTATATTAGGTCCTTATCAATCACAATTAGTATTAATAATAATAATAATAATAATAATAATAATAATAAACATTTTAGCCTCCCTGGTGGCTTTCAGTTGTTTCAGTAAAACTCAGCTGGCAGGTAGAAATGTCCTCATTTTATCTATGTACATTCTCTAAAATACCTGTACACATTTGTACATACTTCCACATTTGCTGGCAAGACCTGTTTATAACCCTTGTTTTACAACACTCAGGTCAGGTGTTTTATGGTATCGCAACATCTGACTTGTGCAATGTTAAAGTGACAAAGGAGGCCTACACAAATTGTTTAATACTGTTTTATTTACGTTTAACCTTTCTACTGTACTTGTCTGGGACCCTGATCAAAAAATAAAATAAAAATAATGTTTCTAAGTCAGTACCAAGTTGTGCTAAGCCGGTGCTGTAGTCTGAGAATGGTTGTACACTTGGTCCTGGAATACCTGTTGGGAGGACACTGTTCTGTCTCCACGTCTTTAAAAGTTGCTCCAAAACTAATATTTGTGTCCAAGGTGACACTGGATTACTTTATGCCACTGTTCTCCGTGCGCCGTGACATTCTTCCAGCTACTGAATCAGTCAAAATATTTGTCATCAATTCTTTATGGGTGCTCAAGCATAGCGGCATAGTTTGCATAATCTTGGTCTAGTCTAAGATAGATGCAGCATCGTAGAAATAGAGAAGAAGACGTAAGTTGTGAATATTTCAGGTCAGAGCCATTAAGATTTTCTTCTGCTCTAGTGAAGATAGCCAAGTTATGGGCTACAGAAATTGCATGACAGTTTAAATTAGTTACATACAAGATTGAAAGCACAGGTAAATAAAAACGTGAACAAGTGATAGCTGACATTGGTGTAGTTTGCTAAAGATAAGTTCTGATTTAATGTTAACCTGTTTTCACAGTGCCGGTGTACTTTAACCTTAAGATGCTAGATAGTGCTTTAAACCATGTGTGTACCACTGTAGGGTAGGTGGTTGTCTGGTTTTGCAATAACCCAACAAGTTGCAACCAATACCCTGCAAAACCTAATTCTATCACCTTTGTAAACTTTGTGATGCTTTTATATATCAATATTAAAGTACATTTCCTCAGATTTGTTTTCTTTCTATTCACATAACTGAATAGTTGGTACATAATAGAATAAGTATTTATTAAAAAGTCTAAAATGGTCATCAGACAGTACCTATTTTTCGTTTTCTTCAACAAATGTTAAAAGTAGGTCTTGTTACTTTGTAGTACTATTAATATTGATGTTAATCAAAATATATTTAAAATTCGGACCTCAGGTCTGTGTGCGTAGCATTTGCATGTTCTCCCTATGCTTGGTCGGTTTCCTCTGGGTACTTTGTTTTCCTCTTGCAGTCTAAAGACAGATTAGGGTAACCGCCATTCCCAAATTGCCTGTAGTGTGTGACTGACCATATAAGTGTATGTGTATGTGTGTGCCCTGCGATGGATTGGCACCCCATCCAGGGTGTACCCTTCTTTGTGCCCTAAGTCTCCTGGAATAGGCTCCAGACCCCTGGCAACCCTGTATACAGTATAAAGCGGCACAGACGACGAGTTGCGATACATGTTACATTTTCAATAAGGGCTGGGCCCCCCTAAAGGTCAGATCCTAGAATTGTCCCTGGTGCACAGGCAATTGAACAGTGACATAAGCAATATTTTCAACCCCTAAGCCCTAACTGTTAACTTCCATATGGTTAACATCACACACTTTCAATCAGAAAACATTATCCTAGATTGAGCTGTTGATTTAGTTTTTGTCGTCTTTTTATTTTGCACGTTCAAACACACCTCTCTGCAAACTGTGAATGAGTTGTAGAGAGATGTAAATCAAATTGTCAGCGTGTAAGCGGCTCAGAGCTAATATTAGTGCATAAACAGTGTCTGAACTCATTAAGATAGCAGCTAATTAAGAAGAGTAAAACAAACAAATCTTGCTGAATTGAAATACATAGTATGCTAAATACCAGATGGTCACAGAGCCGGAAGTCTGCGGTGTTGACAAACAGAGAAGGTATTACAGTAACAGTGACAGTTTAGCAGGTGAAAGTTTCTGGCAGTCTGGGTCTTTGTGTGCAAAACATCTTGAAGGTTCATTTACAAACGTGACTTTGACAATAAACAATAAGCTAAAAATAGGAGATTGTTAATACTTCTGGCTAGGCATTATATACACACACACCCTTGCAAAGACAATGGAAAACACAGTGTTTCCAACCCAGGCCTGCTTGTTTGTTTTTGGGTCATAAGCAGTGTCTGGAGGATGTGTAGTAAGCCACTGATACAAGTCTCACAGGAAGCTTTTTAAAAGCATCCAACCAACCAAGAAATAATTAAAGAGTCCAAAATGAGGCTCCAGAATGTAGCTAAATGCTGCATTTATCACAAATCCTTCATTTTCATGCAGCAACAATACAGACTGAACTAACTGCAACGATAGATTACATAAGATTCCAGTAGATTACATGAGGAACAGTGACTTACCCAGCTGATGCCTCTGACAGTCGCTTTCTCCGCAGTATAGCGATCGGGAAACACTTGGTAATTATAACTCCGAAACAGATGCATTTTTTTTTACACGGATTCAATATCGAGAACTTTCTGTCTGAGAACATCTGCGGAAGGCTTTCATGATAAAGCGAGCTACGCCGATAGAGCCCGGTACACGCTCACTCTCCGTGCTCCCCTGAGGAGGTTACACACTCTGAGAAATTCATCCCGTTTCACACGGCAGAGCTCCAGCATGCCGCTGCCAGCCACCTGACGCTCCTCGCGCGGGTGTGTGCGGCTGCGCGCGGCTGCGTGTGTGAGGAAGCCTACAAGTGTGCAAATACCGACAGGAACAGCCCACTCAGTCCTGACCTCCTCTACAGGAACAGGCACTCCCACAGGTCCAGTTCTAGCGTTAACAACAACTACTGTAAGTGCGACGCAGGAAACCAAATATACATGATAGTGAAGAACACTAATTACAGAAATGTTAAAAGAATGTGCCTTTTGCTGGGTTTGTTAAGAGGCTAAGCAGAAGGCTTTGCGAGTCACGTGGTCTTCTACACTGATTTGTACTTTTTAATAGGGGTCATAGGAGTCTCTATTAAAAAAACAAAAACAAACAAAAAACAACTCTTTATCCCCAAGAACCACCTCTTCACCACTGATCAGGGATAGATTCGTTTTTTTTTTGTGTTAATAACTGACTTCTTTATTTTTTAAAATGTCTTTCTCTCTGTCTAATCTTGGTAAATTATGTGTAGATGTCACAGATAATGTATTATTATCTTATGTATTATCTATAATCACGTAGACATGATAATGAGAACATGCAATTTGGAGGTGTGTTGAGAAATACATTCATCACTCCTGGTCTATTTAAAGAAAATAAAAACATATAGTAGTGGCAAAATGGTTAACACTGTTGCCTTCTACCTCCAGGGTCTGGGTTCGATTCCCACCTCGGGGTCTTGGATGTTCTTCCTATGCTTGGTGGGTTTCCTCCAGGTACTCCGGTTTTCTCCAACACTCCAAAAACATGCAACTTAGGTTAACTCCTGTTCCGAAATTACTTGTGTGAATCTGTGTATGTTTGTGTGCCTTGTGATGGATTGGCACCCTGTCCAGGCTGTACCCAGATTCGTGCCCTAAGTCTCCTGGTATAGGAGGCTCTCTGTAACCAGGATAAAGCGGTATAGACGATAAGTGAGTGAGAGAGTGAAAAACATATAGCCTAATTTATCTAAATAAACAGCAAGTTGATTTGTAGATGGCACTGTGTGGTCTGAAATAATGTTCTAACTATATTTATTTAATTTTGCACTAGTGTAAGAAAAGGACAGAGTGGAGGAGGTCATCAGGCATCATGGTGAAGTGTCATGCTTCGCATTTATATGAGTCAGAATGTTGTGGGATTAATATAGTGTGTATGAGATTTTCCCATTTTGTTTAAGTAACAGGCTCATGTAATGTTTACTCCTGGCTATGATATTTGTCTCTCTATTTCTATACTCTCCTTTTCTCTTAATTCTGTGTGCACTATATTACATAGATACCGGACCTCTGTACAATCACTACAAGGAAAAAGAGCATGACATCACACCAGTGTGACTGTAAAATTTACACCCTGGTGTGACATAGTGATCTGGTGATATTTTCAGTGCCTGTATTTGTCATAGTTTAGCTCAGTTAACAAATAATCCCCCCTAGAGAGCCTACTAACCTGTTAGGTTTGAAATAAAACCATGCTATAAAATATTATTACCTAGAGTTAGCTAAAGAAAGAAAGATGTAGGACCTATTAATAGATTTAAAAAAAAAAAAGTCTAGATGTGCGTGTGTTTGTTTTACTGTCAGTGACTTAGGCCTGCATGTACTAGTACATGTACTTGCATGGTTACCTGAGTTGGATGTAAAAATGTAAAAAGTGAAAAGGACCGCACATCTGAAAGAACACACCTTGTCAAAGCTTAGCTTGTATAGGGACATACAGTAATGTGGTTGTGCAGTCTCTAGATAGTCGAGTTACATTAGATGCTCTTAATATGCATGTATGTATGACTGCAGATCAATCCCAGCTATCTGTTATCACCCAAATGAGGATGGATTCCCTGTTAAGTCTTGTAGCTTTTAAGGTTTCTTCCTAATGCCATCATTCCTTTCCACTGGCTCATTCGAGTGGTTCATTACTGACAATCTGAGAATTATTTACACATTTTATACTAATTTCCCTTTTTTGCTTTTTAATTTTTATAAAAATAACCATTGTTAAAAGTGCTATAGAAATGACATTAAATATATCCACTATTTCGGTAGTTAATTTCTGTTTACCCCTATATATTATACTGTATATTGCGTGTGTTTTTTCTGCTGCACATTTTGTAAATCCTGTAAATTTGGTTAATTTATTGTCTGTTGTTGTGTACTTTTAATCTAGATTATCTAAATTAGTAGCATTAAATTGCATATGTCGCAATAAAGCTTAGGTCTATAACTTAATGTAAACATTGATAGTGATGCAATGGATCTAAATGTTAGTACCTTACTTAAACCCTGACTTTATCAATTTAAAGTGATTATAGTGTAACACAATTATGCTCATGTTTAGCCTTTTTGACCATAATCACCCCAACCTCCTATTTTTGCATGTTCACTTATCTGTACCTTGCAGCTGCCTGAACAAACCTTAGATAGTTTGGAGGAATGGGTGTGATCATGTAGGAGGTTTGCCTCGATCTCTGTTGTCTTACCAAAATGTTTTAAGAATGAAAGTGACTAATTGAATAAACATGAAATGCTTTCCATAGGAAAGACTATTGCCCACCACTTACGTACATCTCCACAAACATTTTCCATTTGTCAGGAGGATTAGAAAGAGTGACTATAAAATAGTTTGTGTTTACTTAGGTTGGTCTGTTTTATTCAGAGTCTGTATTGTAGGTCGTGTTTAATTAGCTTACCTTGTCAGATGTTGTCCTCCTGGTTTGGGGCAGTGTAGCCATTATGAGTGTGTCATCAGAAGACATGCCTGCACTGGATGGTATAAGGGGGTGTAATAAAAAAAGAGAGAAAATACATTTTAAAATCAGACCAATAAGTTCCCACTAATGGTGTCTGGTTCACTCCATGGCAAAAAAGATGTTGTCAGAAATACCATGGACACGGACAGGATACTTAACCGAGCTAAAGCTGGTTCAAAACCTAGCACCGGAGCAGGCATTGAGTTTGGTATTGAAGCTGTGTTGAGACTTGGCCTGGGAGGTGGGACATGGATGCTTGGTTGGGACTTATGATGATTTCACACTATCAAATATCCAAGTACACCTGACCCCAAAGGATGGTATGTTTGTGCAACCAATCTCTACTGATTTCAAATCAAATATGTAAGTCAACCCTAGTACCTAAACACTAAGGTAGACTTAGTTTAAATGTGAAATTATCAATGCCACCTGTCTCTTCCGGTATTTCTGTATGCATGCTGTATATACTGATCAATCTCTGAACTGTATAGCTACAACTGATACAGTGGAACGTTGAGACATTTTCTCCAAAGTAGCAATAGAAATAGACATAGTGTGAAGGTAGACTACCTTGTAATCCTATACTCTTTCTGTCTGTTGGCAGATCGCAAACCAAATAGGTGCATACTGAAACCTACTGTATCGAGACTGTGTACGTGGGTACAGAATAATATTATAAATTCAAAAGGAAGGTGTGCACCAGATCAACAAAACTCACAGTTTGGATTATATCATGGATTTGAGTCATGGATTATTTTTCAGCTAGTGCTCACAGGGCAATATAGTTATACAGTTACACAGTTATATCATGGATTTGAGTCATGGATTATTTTTCAGCTAGTGCTCACAGGGCAATATAGACAGGACATATTATTAATAATTATGATTTACCTCTGCTAGATCACATTTTTGAGTGGATGAATAGCGGTGGATTTTGAGCAAGCATCTTGAACAAATATAAATAAAACAAGGTTTTTGTAATCATAAATAAATGATGCTTATTTGTTTTAACTCAATTTGAAATTTAACATATTCATGTAATTCTAAGCAGAATGATCCCCAATGAACAGTTACAATATCCTTGGCAGTCTACACAACACATCAATCCCATTGAACACAAAGCCTATTCATTCCTTCCTATACAACACATGAGGCGCAGAGCTTTTCTGTGTGTTTTGCATATGTATTTCTTGCACTTAATGAACATGGATTAAGTGTGTGTTTCTGGTTGACAGATTTGATTTGGAGCTGGCTGATGGTGAATGATCATCCTCTGCAACAGCACATGAAAGACAAAACTCACATACATGCACACATATACACATATATACAAACCTGCAACTCCACATCCACCCACACACACACACACACGCACACACAGAGAGCACCTATAATTCACCCCCCCGCCCCCATGTTCTTCATGGAAAATGAGCCAAGGCCATGACTGAGGTTGCAAAAACAATTCATCACAATATTTTTCTTTTAGTAAACATTGAAAATGCGTCCCATAGAACTGAACACTATACAAGGGTTAAAGCAAGAAATTTTAATAAATAAAATAAAAACCTTGTTTATGTGGGGTTTAAAAAATATCTAAAATATCAAATTAAAGTGTTAAATTAAAGTGATGATGGTATGTTTTCATAAACTTTTATGTATTTCTGATAATTCACTATAGCAATAAATAAATAAATAAATAAATAAATAAATGGACTACATCTATATTTTCATAATATTGGCCTGAAAAAATGTGGCTTAAGCAGGTTATAAACAAGTAGGCCAATTTTAGTGAATCAAAATATATGCATACACAATTGATCTGCTATATAAGTTCTAGTACTGATATCATGTGGGCTGTTTTTTCTTGGCACGGGGACGGTTTGAGCCGTGTCTAAGCAGGATCAGTGTGATCTGCAAACCCTGACAAGCATAGAAATAGCACAAGTGGCATAGTTTGTGCAAAGAAATATATCAATTGTGTGCATGAGAGAATTAATTGAGTGAAAATATAACTTCATGCAAAAATTGCAATTTTTTTTGCTAAGGAATAAGACCCAGATAAAAACAACATGGAACAAGGCCATGCATGACCATCTCACTGACCACCATATTGTTGAGTGTGGTGAGAGAAGCCACCCTGTCAACTCCAATTTTGTCAACTCACTGATGTGTTCTGTGTTGCCTATCCTTCATCAGCACGCAAAGTGAGCAGAACAAGGTGCAAGGCAGGAGCTTGTTTAATGGGCTTCCCATGTGCACTTTGTGCTGCCATGCCCCTCCCAAAAACATCTGGGGCTGTGAAGAATGTTGGAGATGCAGAATCTATGTGCACACAAAGATTCATGTGTATGTGCAGTCAAAAACACAAACAAACTCTAAATTCTGTGACATAGACAAAGCAGGTGTACAGTAGGCCCTGTGGGTTGAAGCTACGGTTAGGAGCAGAAATTGCTATCTTAGAGTAAAAGGAAAACACATTAGAGACAAATGCAAGACAGAAACTAAATATAACGCTGGGTTTTAAATAAGCTTATTATTAATAAACTAAATTAAAATATGTGTTAAATGAAACAAGGAAAGTAAACAAAACAAAAACAGGAGATATGCACTAAGACAATATACACATAAAGCTACACAATTTCAAAATAAAAGTCCCAAAAAAAACGAATAGAGGCACATGCAGCACCCAGGGGAGTGCCAGGACAAATTCATTTTTGCTAACATTACACCAATAGACAAAAATTTGTGGACATCCGATCATCACACTTCCCCACTTGGTTATACCAAGAATAGAAGCATACAGTTGAGTGGTAGCACCAACACTTTTCTTTGATTGAACTAATGGTGCAAACGTGCACACATCAAGGTCCATTAAGACAATGTTTGCCAAGGTTTGAAAAAAAGCACTAGAGTATCCTACATAGATCCCACACCACAAATCCCAGGGAACGCCACTGGGATGAAATGGAACATGCTCACATGTGGCTGAATGGGCAAATCCCCAGTCATGTTCCAGAATCTTGTGGAAGTCATTTCTACCACATCATTTTTATTAGATCATCAAGACATCATG
The DNA here is from genome assembly GCA_013621035.1 of Clarias magur. NCBI lineage: Eukaryota > Metazoa > Chordata > Actinopteri > Siluriformes > Clariidae > Clarias > Clarias magur. Next base: position 188,705 of record QNUK01000393.1, on the reverse strand, counting down.
TTTCATGCTTAAACTCAATAGTTGCATTGTAGAGTTAATTATAGATACAAGGTGGACTTTGGGCATATTTCAGGAGCTCTGGGTTTAAAGTAGGAAAAGTCACCCAAGATTGAGTTAAGGTCCATTCGGTTAACAATGCCCATACACTCATTCAGAACTTGAGATCACTTTACATAGCCAGCGTACAGTAGGATTAAAATGGAAAACCTAGAGAACACCCCTGTGGTGAGAACATGCAAAATCAAACACAGACCAAAGGCAATAGCTTCAGAATAAAAGAAGCTGATGATCTCCTGGGAATTTCAAACACAACAGTCTCTAGGGTTCACACAGAATTGTGTGAAAAACAACAACACTGAGCACGGATTGGAACACATTGTTATAAAGAGAGATTATGGGGAAATGGTCAGATTGGTTTGAGCTGCCAGGAAGGAAATGGAACAAAAAAAGAACAAAAACATAAAAGCATAATGAATCTAATGAACATGAGTTATCTTAAACGTCAACATACCTACAGTACACCAGTTTGACAGAGGAATTGGGGCAGTAGTCAGTCAAAACACTTTTCTTCTGTTATTTTAACATGGTAACTGTAATAGGTTAATAAATTACAGTATGTCGTTCCATTTTTGTTTATGTATAGGTCTGGCTATCTGTCATCTATCTTGTACAATTAATTATAAGCTTGATAGTTCTATTTTGAGGCAACTGAGAGTATTTATTTTACTGTGAATGTCTGAAAGTCAGTGGAGGAATTATGTCTTGTGACCTCGCCAGGAGGCACGTCATCACTGTGATTCAGTTTTGATTAGGAACATCACAAGGCTGGCTCAGATCAGATAGCACACTCTTGCCTTTGAGGTAAACTGCTGTGTTATGAGCCAGATATATGACCTGTCAAAGGCTTAACATTATCCATGCAAGTTATCAGGGAAAAAGGCTATGAAACAAAGAACCTGAAGCACTGATGATGCTAATAAATAAATTATAAAAGATATATTCTAAAACCTAGCTTTGATTAAATTATAGGAGATGTGAAATAGATTTATTAAACCTACAGTAAAACCTACAGTACATTAAAAAAAAGATTGCAGCACTGAAACAAAGGCTCGGTCTATCCTTATTGAAACACTAGATGTTACTGCCATCTATTGCATAAATGCAGATACTACAGCATATTTACACATTTTTATAAGTTTAAGTTTTGCTTTTTAAAGTGAGGAATCTGCATAACTGACAAATAAAGGACAATCCTAAGAAAAAGGCAGGTTACTCGATTTGAACCATTAAAGTGTAGCTTTTGGAGAATACTTAGGGTTTTTGTCTTTTCTGAAGGTTTACCTCTTTAAGTCTCTTGCAGACTGGGTCAGATATGAACCTCGTATAACTTGATAAGGTGACTGAATTGCTTGCCTTTGTGGAGTCAACATTCCATTACATGCTAGATAATGTAGCTCCACTTATAAATAATTAGAGAGAAAATTCCACCTCCTTGGTACTGTACAACAAAGTGCAACAAACAGACATGCATATTTGCTCAGCGTCCCAAATCTGGCCTGCATATTTTTTGGTATAAAAGACAAATCTTCTTCTTCTTCTTCTTCTTCTTCTTCTTTGTCTTTCGGCTGTTCCATTTTAGGGGTCGCCACAGCGAATCATCTGACGCCATCTAACCCTATCCTCTGCATCCTATTCTCTTACACTGTATCTTCATGTCCCCTCTCAATGCATCCATAAATCTCCTCTTTGGGTTTTCTCTGCTTGCAGTTCCAACCTCAGCATCCTTCTACAAATATATTTGCAATCTCTCCTCTGTACATGTCCAAACCACCTAAATCTAGCCTCTCTGACTTTATCTCCAAACCATCTAACATGGGTTATCCCTCTGATGGACTCTTCTTGATCCTATCCATCCAAGTCACTCCCAAAGCGAACCTCAACATCATCTCTGCTACCGCCAACGTTTGGCATAAAAGACAAATCTGTCTTGTTTTATTTATAACATTGTACAGAGTCCATGAAGAACTTTATAGACTCCATAATTCAAGAAGTTTTTGAAGACCAGGCACCATACATGATTGATGTTCTGAGCACCATTATTCAGGCACACCTACTGTACATTTCACCTATGAGCAGCCAAGGAGGAAATTATTGGTTTATTGGTATCCCAGTTTAATCAAGGGGTGGTCTGAAGCCAAAATAGCCTCATTGATTGTCCAGATATTCCCTGCGGATTTACAGGACCATATCAATATGTTACCTCTTCATAAACATATTAGCTTCCACCATTATGCTAATGTTACACAATTATAAAGTGCCTAGCCAAAAAAGCCATTCTTTCAGAATAGTCAAATTATTGGGCTGCATCAGGCATAGAAAAAAATTAGGAGATGAAAAATAACTGGAACTGGGTTAACTCTTCAAACATTATCAAAACTTTAAAAGGTTAGTGCTGAACTTTAAGGCTAATCAGTAAAAAAGTGCTTGAATTTTTTTAGTGAGAATAAAGATTCCATTTTGGTGCGATGTAAAAAGGACATGTGGTCTGTTGAGTACAGATTGACCCAATTTCAGAGTGACTGGTGCATCAGGATAAGAAAAGTTGTGCATGAAGCGATGCACCCATCATGCATAGTGCCCACTGTACAGGCCTCTTGAGACAGTATTAAGAACTATTAGTGTTATGAGTTATGACCACTAGGAATAAATAAAATAAAAAAATAAAATAAATACATCCAGATTTCAAAAAAGCTGCATTGTGACCATGTTCATTGCTAAAAAGCTTATACAAATAAAATGGAATTGAATGTGTGCACACAGTTCCTATGGGAGTGGGAGTGGGATTTCCTGTATCACCAACCAGACGGAATGTACTTTTGTTCCTCTTTGCGTCAATGCTATCCCAGTGCAGCTGTTTGTAGCACTGTGAAGGTACATAGACACATGTGTGCACATGTGTACAGAAGAATGCTCAAGTGTATTCAAATTAAGCACACAACAGACACATCAATAAAAACATCTTTCTTGAGTAGCTCTGAGTTAGCAGAGCATGAATTAAAAATGTTATCTGTTGTTTTGCTAGTGTCATCCTTCCATTTCACATTTCCCTCCTATTCAGAGACTGTTTTCAGCTAAGACACGGTGTGTTTATAGTAGCTAGATGCTAGAAATGGTGGAGACAGAGAAAGAGGTTGCAAGGTTCTTTACTGCTCTCTGTGTGGCTTTCGATATTTCAAAGACACACACTTAGTCACTGTTTCCTGTACATGAATTGTCATTAAACAATGACTATTTCACAATGTAACAGAACGAGACAAATTATATTTCTGTCCAATCAAGCATACACATATTTTAATGTTTAATTGATGAGCTTTATAAGTGTACTTACCTGTATCTCTAGGAATCTGTTAATCTGGACTTCTTTTTTGACTCAAAACAGGATTTATATTTATCTTCTTTTCAAATTTCCGCTCTATCTCCTTTTTGTCTAGTTCGTACTGCTGTTCAAATAGACCATCAGTAAATGCATCTGCTTTTTGATTTCTTGTGAGTCAGAAAAAAACCTCTCACCAACTTCCTGCCATTCCCTGATTGGTTTAGTGAAGTACCCCTTGGGGCTCTGTGTATATATGCCCATGTTAATCTTTGTATTTAATTTGCCAGTACAATATATCTTGAGCAGATTTTAACATTAGACACTAAAAGACACTAAAAGTGAATTGATTATTGAAGGGAATTATTGTTAGTGGTGGTTGTCCATAGTCTTTATATAGTTAGCATTCATGATAATGTTATTGCTCAGTACTTGTTACATGAAAACATTTCATGACCAACAGGTATAGCAAGCCAGAATAAAATATATTACACTTTAAGGTGGCAGATTTTTTTCAAACAATTTCTTCATTATATAATAAAGCAGCAATAAATAAGTAGTTAGACACTTGTTACAGCTGAATGTGGTTTTTGCAGGAATAAAACCATTAAAGCACTGAAACAACCACAAACAACACTTTGCATGCCTGTGTATGTGTTTTGCACAAATCATACAGAATTCTCTCATTAAGAATTGTGAATTGTGCAGATCAGTGTAATATGAAAATTACATTTATTTGAGAATTCAAATAGCAACAAAAAGCATAAAATACGAGTGGCATTTGAGTCAAATCAGGACGTGAAATTTCTCATGAATAAAGACATAAAGCCAATTGACCTTTACAGAAGACATCAAGTTTAGTACAATCATGAGCCTCTTAACCACAGTAAAACATTTGAACAATGCTAAAGTTTTAAAGAAGTCCATACATTAGTAAAGCCCACTGCAGTGGTTCACATGAACATTTAGTGAGTGGAACACCTGATCCTTGTAAATCGATGGATAACTTGTGTCTAACATGAGTAAGAGATTAATCTGTCTATAGGAACTGCACACACAATAATTTAAAAACACCACTTGCACACTACAGGAACATGGACTGGGAGTTATTGACACCCCCATATAGCCTCACTCCCAAGTCATTTCCACACGTCTGAGCCATTAAAAGAGTTCCTAGGAGGCTAATGTTTCAGGCCTCAGGCAGTCCGAACATGGCTCCAGCATACTGAGAGAACTTTCTAAGCTGATGGTATCCATGCACTATAAAATGCTAGGATTAGTGCATTAGTGTAGCAGGGGATTTTTAAAAATTTTAATAAAGAAATAAAGATATTTTTTCATTCTCAAAGCTGTATTCTGGTATTCTGCCTAATCAAACCCTGATGTGACATAAATACCCCTTGTATTTAGTTAATAACCAGGTTTTATGGTGAAGTACAAACATGCATTTTGAGTAGATCTGTTAACAAAATGTGTACTTTATCTTCACCCTTAGGTTGATCAGTAAGATGGGGCCTAATTCTCTGTTCTGAAAATTATATACAGTAGTACATCTAAAAAATTTAAATAGCCTGGAAAGGTTATATATATATATATATATATATTATATATATATAATATAATATATATATATATATATATATATATTTAATTCAATTCAATTTAATTAATTAATTACATTTTACATTTACTGTATTAGGCAGGTGCCCCTTTCCAGACTCACTGACTCTGAGGTAAGTGGGTGCTGGGCTATTTTTGACTTTGTAGGCAAACATCAGAGTTTTGAATCTGATGCAAGCAGCTACAGAAAGCCAGTTGAGGGTCAAAGTAGTTGTGTCGTGTGGGAGAACTAAAAAAGATTGAAAACAAAGTCATGCAGCTCCATTCTGGATCATCTGCAAAGGTCAAATGGCACATAGAGGCAGACCTGTCAGGAGTGAGCTGCAGTAGTCCAGTCTCGAAATAGCAAGGGACTGAACACACATCTGAGTGGCCTGTGTTGAAGGAAATGGACAAATCCTTCTTATGTTATGAAGAAGAGGGTGCAAGGTTACCAATGTCATTGTGAGAGAAAAAGGACAGTTGATTGTCAAGAGTTACCACACGTTTGCAGTGACTGAAGGTATGATCTGTGAGTTGTCCACTGAGATCGTAAGATTCTGATGTGGGAGGGATGAACCACCTTGGATGAACAGTAGGTCTCACAATATTAGAATATTACAGTAATTTAGATCAATCAAAAATTGATTTACAAAACAGAAATATCCATGTTCTGAAAAGTAGCATCATTCATGCACTCAGTACTGCAAAAAAGGCAGATGATCCGGCACCTCAAATCATCACCAACTGTGGAAACTTCACACTGGACAAGTAAATTGGATTCTGTGACTTTTTAGTTCCTCCAGACTTTGTGTGTGTGTGTGGGTGTGTGTGTGTGTGTGTGTCTCTCTCTCTCTCTCTCTCTCTCTCTCTCTCTATATATATATCTTTTTTGGAAATTATCGAAGAGGCACAGAATCCAATTTACTTGAAGTCCAGTGTGAAATTTGGGTCCCATGTCATCTGTGCTGGTTTTGGTCCACTGTGTTTCAAGTCCATAGTCAACACTGCCCTCTACTAGGAGATTCTAGGGCACTTCTGCATCATATGCTTCTGCATCATATACTGTATATAATCACAATATTGTACATGTTTATTATTTTTTGTACTATTATTATTATTATTATTATTATATATATTATTATTATTATTAATGCTGTTGTTGTTTGCATTACTCAGTACACGGCGCTAGACTTGGCATACAGTCAGAGAGCGCGAGAAGAAGAAGCCGAGTTCGGGCTCTGAAGCAGCGCCGCGCGCGTTGTGACGTCATCATCACGACGCTGGAGCGTGATGGCGAGTGTTTAGTTGGGACACGGGTTATATGTTTAGATTCGTTTAATTAAAACACGCGTAATATAAAATTCGAACGCTTATGGCGCCTAAGAGGACGTACTTTAGCATTGCCTACGCTACATTCGGTATGCTGGCAGGAGTGTCGGCCTTTATAGTTTGGAATGTAGTGTACATACAGCCGTGGACTGCGGCTATGGGCGGGTTATCAGGTAAACACGGCACCGGGTATGGAGAACTGCTTCTATTAATAATAGAACAACTTGTGAAAGTAGTGGTCACTAGTCCATCTGCTTCTCATACTTCATCATCTTACATCATAACGTGATTAATGCGCCTGTGTGCACTAATAGTTTATGATTAACGACACTGATTTTGTGAACTAACAGTAATTAAACGTAGATGCAGCTAGTCAAGTGACCAATTCAATTCAATACATTTGATCTGTATAGCACTTTTAACAATGTTCATTGTCACAAAGCAGCTTTACAGAATCAAAGGAAATTTAGGTTAAGTATGAAATGCGTGAGAAAATGTGTATGAGTCAAAACGATCAGATTGTCCCTGATGAGCAAGCTGAAAGCGATAGTGGATGAATGAAAAACTCCCTGAGATGGCAATAGGACGAAACCTTGAGAGGAACCAGACTTAACAGGCAACCCATCTTCATTTGGATGATAACAGGTGGCTGGAAATGTTTCACATTCGTACTGTGTGTTAGGCAGGTGGAAGTTCAGTATAACAGAAGATGTGTTTACATGGAGTCCAATTTGTTATTGGAGGCTCAGGTACAACACTGTAGTAAATTCCAGTCCTGAACTTACTATATACTAAGTGAGAATCAAAGCTGCTAACTCTCACTCATCTACTGTACAAATCCAATTTCTCATGCTTTCATTTTCGAACTAATTGTTTGTGGAAGACGCAAGCAAAATCACTAAGCGTCAGTGTCTTTTTCGTCTTCTTTGTCTTGGAATCCAATAGGTTGGTTACATTACTGTATGTACTCTTCCTTGCCTCTTATATCTGATTTTCCAGACCAGCCTTCCCTAAAATGTCTAATGCATCCTTCCCTGATCTTGACTTGTTCTGTGTCTTGAACTCTTCGTCTGCTTTAGCTGGCACTTCCACATTCTCTTTCATGTGAACACATTTTGTCTTAGTACCACGCTTCATCTAGTTGGAGTTTTGTAGGTTGCATCACCTATAAATCTCTCTCCTCAGCTTCTCTGTCCTTTAAAACCGACTTTCCAGTTCAGTCTTCCTCAAAAAACAACATTAAATGCTTCCTTCCTTCCTTTCCTGATCAGTGACTCCCCATTCTAAAAACTTTAAATGTTGCCTTCTACTCTCAGCGTCAGTTATAAACAGGTTTTATTTGCGTAAAATCCTCAATACACAGATGTACTCTGCCACTATGTTCTCTCCAAATGAGGAAAAATAATATTCACCTAATTGAGTTTAAATTAACAGGTACTGTAGTTTTGTACCTGCGTTTTCAGCTGCATGAAGGCATTGGTCAAACGCTGAAGAATGGATAATAATTGGAACAGTAATAATAATGCTAAACAGATCAACAGTCTAATAAGATACTGTAAATAGACATTCAAATGCATTTAGTATTTTCCAAAGAGGGGAAATACAGTACATGTGAATATTTATACAGTGACATTGAAAGAGAAAGATTCACAATCATACATGCACAAAAAATCCCATTTTATATTCAAATCTTTTTCTTTTTTCTTTTCTTCTCCCCTTCTTTTTTTAGGTTTACTCAAATTTTTGAGAAAGTTGCTGGCCAAACAATATTTCACATTCATGTTCAGTTGACACTATGTTTACCCAGTACAGAATCTTAAGTTGACTCAACTTGTAATTCAAAGATTTATGCCAGCTTAAGTAGTATTGGTTGTGGCTTAATTAATTATTGTTCTCTAGGCATGACTATTTAAAATGTAAGTTGTCTTCCATTGTAGCCCAGTCCTTTTGGAATTCAATGTTTAGAGCACAGACCTGACCAAGATTTTTGGCAAAAAAATTAACTCAGCTGAATTTCCTGATGAACCAGGAGCTCATCAATGTATTTTTTTCTTTCCTGATTGCATGATGTATATTCCAGAATCCAAATAGTGAAAGTGGTTCTGGGAGCATTAGAAGTCCATTTCAAACCTTAATTTGCCACCAATTGGACACACCTTCTCCTTCAATGTGTTTTTTATTATTATTATTTTAACATTGTACATTAAAACTGAAGACATTCTGTACTGTATGACAACTATATGAAAAATGAATACGAAAACGAGTCTGCATCAAGAAAAGAAAGCAACTAAGGAGATTGCTAAAACTGTTGGGTTAAGAAACTGAAAAACACATGAAGGATACCTATGAAAACCTGGAAGGATAGTGGACAACCATCATCTTTGAGGAAGAAATGTGGTCAGAAAACATCCTATGAGAAAACACTCATAGGTGTAATGGGAGATAATTTAAAGGCTTGGTGAAATCAAATCGTTGAAAAAGATCAGTAGAACTCACAGATATGTTTAATAGTGAAATTAAGTCACTATTGAAAGTACACCCACAACATTAAAAAACTGAGAAAACCACTTATCAGTGAGGCTAATCAGAAAAAGTCTTCAGTTTGCTAGTAGATACAGACTCTACTGTGGAGCATTAAAAAAAGGCATAGTAAGTCTGTTGAGTCCAGATTTACTATATATACATATATACATATGTAAGGGATAGACACATGAGGGTAAGAAGAGAGGCAGATGAATGGGATTGATGGGCCCATCATGCCTAGTGCCAAGCCTGTGTGGACAGTGTTATGATGATCTGATAATGGATTTAAATCAATGGATATTTTCTTCCCTTATGATATATTAGCATGATATGTATATACTTTGTACACATGGGTTGACCATCACAGAGTACAGACCTTAACCCCATTGAAAATCTTTGAGATGTGCTGGAGAAGGCTTTATGCAGTGGTTTGATGCTCCCATCATTAATACAAATGAGAGAAATTATTTTGATTTAGAAGTAGTATATGTGTGTGTGATTGTGTGTCTGTGTGTCTGTTTGTTTTCAGGAGTGCTGGCCCTTTGGGTGCTGGTCACACACATCATGTACCTTCAGGATTACTGGCGCACATGGCTGAAGGGTCTTAAGTTTTTCATTATCATCAGTTCACTTTTCTCCATGTTCGCTGTTGCTACGTTTGCAACATTTATGATTCTGGCTATTACACAAAATCAAGGTGAGGTTATTATTTGTTTGCATGAGGTCACATTGGTATATTATCCTTAAAGTATCTGTGGTTACTCTTTACTGAGAAGTACAGTAATACTGTAATGTCTGATCATGGTCTGAAACTATGTATGAACCACTTTGATTAAATTAACTGATCTGACCTGTTTTTATCCTCAGCAATGTCAGACACCAAGAGTTTTTATCTGTCCTGTGTTTGGAGCTTCTTGACACTGAAGTGGGCGTTCCTTCTTGGCTTGTATTCTTACCGCTATCACCAGGAATTTGCTGACATCAGCATCCTCAGTGACTTTTGAATAGTTACCCTTATGGAGCTGTTTGTTGTCTGTTGGTAGCTTTAACTCTTAGTCAGGAGGTTGGGATTAGAAGCAAGGCATTTTGATGGAAGAATAAGTAGAACTGTTTTTCTTTGAGCTTGTTTCCACTCTTAATGCTTATTAAGACTTTTGATCTGGTATGCTGTCCCTCAGTCTACAGAATTCAGCATCAACTACTCAAACTGTACTAGGAAGCTTTCTCCATCTATGCATTATATTTCTTTTACATAGAAATGTTACCTAGTTTATATTATTCTATTTAGGTCTATTAGAGAATTTGTTTGGTAAGATCTGCACTAGTAGTTAAATAATTCTAAAGTTTCTATTTTTTTTGTACAAAAATGGAATTATTGTATTTGTCTGAGCTTAATTTCTTGTTCGTGGACACAAATTGAACAACATCTTAACTGTAATTATATGTTTTTGATACATCAACAAAATGTACTGACAGCTAAATCTGATGAAAAATTATTGTGACTGATTTGATGAGAGAGCTTGGAGAACTACTGTTGTTACATCATGTATACTATTGAGCTCTTTGACCATAGGAGTATTCTGTCTAAAACAAATGCAATTTTAATAAATAAATCATTTTTTTTTTACTTCTCTTCATTGTACTATATTTAAATTTTGAACATGGTTTCTTGAAGCAGCTAAAAAATGAAAATATTGAAAATTTATTATTTTATGTCAAACACCTTTAAAATAATTGAAGACTCCTCAAGGTCAAACAATGTATGTTTTTTAATTGAATTGAAATTTTCATTTGTGTGACATGGTAGAATTGTATAGAATTGTATAGTCTCTCTGTATATGGGGATACAATTCCCTCGGGAAGATTTGAAACAGCAATACTTTTATTTTTCTATTCACTAAAAACTATTGGGTTGAACTGATTTTCCACCAAAAGTGGCATGTTCATGAAAATAATTGTTTGGTTCCCTGTAGATTTACAAAGACATAGGAAAGGATAGAGACAGAATATCAATAAAAAACCTAGAAAAATACATTATATAAATGTGATAAATTGAGTTGCATTTGGCAAAATGTTGGTAACACAGTACGCTATGGATTGAAATCCTTCAGTGCTCGCAAGATCCCCCTCCTCAAGAAGTCACATGTACAGGCCCATCTGTAGTTTGCAAATAAACTGAGAATGATTGAGAGAAGTCAGTCTTCAGACCTTAATTCTGTAGAAAATTTATGGAGGAAGCTGAAACATCGAGCCCGGCGACAGGATCGAGAGAAGATACAGTACATGTATATAAAGAATAATGGACCAAAATCCTTCCTCAGATGTGTGAGATGTGTGTAAATAACTACACGAAACATCTTACTCCTGTGCTAGCCAACAAGGTTTTCTCTACCAACCACTAAGTCATGTTTTGCTTGGGGATCAAATACTTATTACAAATACTCAATTTATAACATTTATGTCATTTGATTTTCACCCGGTTTTTTAAAATGGTTTTCTGTCTCCATCCTTTAAAATTATAGATCCTTAATTTCCTTGTAAGCAGGCAAATTTACAAAGATGCAAACTTACTTAAAATGCACATGGGATCAGGAAAGTCTATAGTCTACCTTTCTGCATAACTTACCTTTTTTCTCATACAAAGTTTTCTCATTCTGTGTAAGTTGCCCGACCCTGAGTGGTATTTGATATGTTACATACATGTATAATGAATAAAGATGGTTGCACAGTATTTTGATTCCAAATGTCACTTAGTGATATTTTAAATTGTGTTTTGGTACTGTACACTTTTAAATATGGGCTGTTGTTTTACTGTTTCATCTCCACAATTAATTTATCTAGCTTTGTATTTGTCATCTGTTTTTTAAATTAAATTTACTGTTTGAAAATCAAAAACGCAGCAAAAATGTGAAATCAAATGTGTGAAATGCAAATGTTTTTTTTTTCATCCTAAAGCTTTATTTATGAACAATAAATAAGTTTAGTTATTAAGAAAGAAAGACAAGGTTTCATTGGGTGACTTTGCCAACAAGCATAATGCAAGACCATTTTAAGCTCCACCCTTCATATAACTTTACCCGTAAGATATCTGAATCAGAGCAATAATGATCTCGAAACCATTCTAAGCTGACAAGACCTAAAGCATATTATCAGAAGTGGACAATCAGTAAAACAGGTAATTTTTATTTTATTTTTCTGTCACTGTCTTTGGCTTGCCTTGTTGTTAAAATCTTGATAATGATAATGTATATATATTGAGGCATTTGTTTCCTTTTCATTTGATTCCGAAGTTTCATACACGGTTGCCTTAAGACATGGACATCTGCATTACATATATAATATATTGTCATATGTATTTGGCCCAGCTGTTCTTCCAAACGAATGATAATTGTTTACTTATTCTTTAACTTACACTTTTCAGATGAAAATGCTTTAATACCATTTTAATAACTGCATCTGTATTTATAAAACTGTGTTTTGAATCACATAGTTCTTAGGTACTGGTCAAACAAATGTTCTCAAGGTCAGATAAGGGCCACTATAAGCTGTACAAAAGAAGGTTTATCAGCACACACACACACACACACACACACACACACACACACGCACACACGCACACACACAAAACCACAAGGGGCGTTCAAGTCAAACTGCAACAGAAAAACAGAACACAGTTTGGGCAGTAAAAACTACCTTTATTTCTCGATATTATCCCCTGCTACACTAACGCACTTATCTCAGAATTTAATTTGTGCTTGGATACAATATTATATACAAGATCCAGATTTCTCACTACGCTGCATGAGTCATGATGGGACTACCTGCTTCACACCATTGTCACTGTTGAAACACTGGCATCCCATGAACTCATTTATTGGCCCAAACATTAAATTATAGTACCATCAGGATGGTATGGAGCATGTGGCAATAACTCCCAGCTGAGTTCCTCTAATGTGCAAGTGGTGTGATGTGCAGTATAAGGTTGTGCATTGTCCTAAAAAAAAGCAGAACATTTGATCGAACTAGGACATTTTTTTCCATTAAAGAAAAAAGACATTAAAGGAGATCCTGGGAGGCCATACTTACAGATGTGAAGCAGTCAATCTCTGGCATACTAAGAAAACGTTCTACCCTGATGGTATCCATCAGAACTATTGGAACAATGGCATAAGTACATTAGAGTAGCAGGGAATTATATAGAGAAATAAAGGTAGTTTTTTACTCACATAACTGTGTTCTGTTATTCAAAAGTCTTGGTTTGACATATCCTGTATTATCATCTACATAATGAGCCATCTATCTAGTATCTCACCATCTAAAAAGTGCATACATCTTGTTTATCATATGAATCAACAAATAAGTGACAAAGTTCTACAATATTTATTGAAACATTTTTGCTTTTAAGGTTTAGCTAGCATTATGCATCAAGTTCGTCCTCGCTATGCAATAGACCGAACAGCCTACTGTCAACCAGATTTCGATGAGGAGTTCAACAGGAAGAGGAGGAACTATCCTTTGGGGGACAAACTAAAGAAAATCTTCAGGTATATGACAACTGCAGAGTGATTTGTATAGGTTAGATTAGGCTTTGTCAGAATCAGTTTAGCATAACGCATTATGCTAAAATAGCAACTATTTTATGCTTTTTTTTTTGTGTATGTAAATGATGCAGATGTTCCAGTGCTCGACTGAAAAGTCTTCTCTTCAGACATTTGCCAGTGCTCAGCTGGCTTCCCAAATACAATTTCCGAGAGAACATTGTGTGTGATGTCATCAGTGGAGTCAGCGCGGGCACGATTCAGGTTCCACAGGGTCTGTTATTTACGCGTTAGAGACTTTTAATATTAACAGCCAGGTCCAGAAACTTTGGAATAAAGATAGTTTTTTTTTCTTCGGCATTTGGCCTCTGTACACCACCACGTTGAATTTGAAACACTCAAGATGTTAGCCAAGTCTTTCATTCTAAAATTTGATTTAAGCTTTAATCCAAGATTTTAATTTGAAGTGTGGCATTAACCATTCATAACATAAGAAAGAAACTTAGCAAAGCCAAAACTTAGAAATATAGTATACAGTACAAACGTTTGGAACGTTCTTAAAAAGATGGAATTAACTGGCAAGGCCAGCAATAGCAAAATGCATTTTGCAATAGCAAAATGCATAGAAGACCATAAAATTCTGTCCTTTTGAAGAAGAACCCTTGCACAACATCTATCCAAGTCAAGAACATGTAGGCATGTTGTTATCAATGTCTACAGTCAAAAAATGGCTTTATGGAGTAAATATAGATGCTTCACAACAAGGTGCAAACCACTGCTATAACACTCAAGAACATAAAGGCCAGATTAGATTTTGCCAGGTATTTGGGCTAATGAAACCATACCACATCATTTGTCAAAAGTTTTGGCATAGGTGTGTATGGCTGCTAATGGAATTGGATTACAGCAGTGCACTGCTGATAAAAGTAGAACGAATTATGAAGTGTATAGAGCTATACCCTCTGCTCAGACACAGTCAAATGCTGCAAAACTGAAACACTAACTCTCACATACTCATTGTCTATACCGCTTTATCCTTTATACAGAATCGTTGGGGGCTTGAAGTCCAATCCAAGAAACCTTAGGGCAAGAGGCAGGGTACACCCTGGACAGAGTGCCAATCCATCGCAGGGCCAAAACTGAAACAGCTCCTCTTCATATTGCAGATCACCCAAAACTATTCACTGACCAGGTCAGTCACCTGCACTCAACTAATAGAGCATTCCTAAATGGTTATTGTCACACTTGTTTCAAACTCCTTGAATTCAAGATAAGAGTTCAAGGACAAATGACAAAAAACTATCTTTGTTCCAAAACTTGTTGACCAACATACAGTATGTACAGTCTGTGGTGGGAATTTGTCCACAAACATGTGGTTGTGTTACTGGGCTACTGATCAGGGTCAGGGGTTCAAGCCCCGGCACCGCCAAACCACCACTGTTGAGCCCTTGAGCAAGGTGCTTAACCCTACTGTATGTACTGCAGGGGCGCTGTATCCCGGCTGACCTTGAGCTCTGTCCTCTGCTTCCTAACTAGAATAAAAGAATTTCACTGTGCTGTAAAGAACAAGTGACAAATAATTGAATATATGTATATATTATATACTGAATTAGGTTTATTTTGTCCTCTTTATTTAGGCATGGCCTTTGCTCTTTTGGCCAACCTTCCACCAGTCAATGGACTTTATTCATCTTTCTTTCCTCTTATTCCATACTTTTTCATGGGCACAGCCCACCAGATGGTACCAGGTTAGTTTTGGTCTTATATTTGATATTTGTATTCTATGCAATTTTGGCTTTTTTACTACTCCTAAACTTTAGTCCTTTTTCATTGTTTTCACACAAAATGCATTTATTAATTTATTTTTCAGCACAAGTCTACAGCACTTTTTACATGTTCACACGCTGTTTTCAAAACTGTAAAATTTGAGACTAAACATAAATACACAACAACTTGATACACTTCCATGCTAATAACATATTTACATATTCAAAATGTAAAAATTTGAAAAAAGATAAGTGGCAGGTGGCACGGTGGTGTACTGGTTAGCACTGTTGCCTTGCACCTCCAAAATCCAGGTTCGATTCCCATCTCTGTGAGCATGGATATTGCATATTCTACCCATGCTTGATGGGTTTCCTCTGGGTACTCCGGTTTCCTCCCAAAGGTCTTTGGACCCTGTTACCCTGAATACAGGATAAAGTCCAGCATCTCTCTGGTGCTACCATGACACCTTGTTGGTGCATGAGTTTTGGACCATTTCTGCCATCAGTGAAAAATGGTTGTTGCTGAAGAGGAGGGAGTCAGTGAAGAGTAAGGAGGATATGGGTCATGATGGACAGGGGTGCCGGGAGGTGTTTTACATTAGAGCTGCTGGAATTGTGTGTGGAACATGTGCCATCATTTCTTCAGAGAATGTGTGTTGATTACAATAAGTCAACCACAAATGCCAATGCTGTAGCACCCTCAGTATCTCTACTTCCTGTGTATTTGGTATCTTGGTTTCTTGTGTAAAGATGACTGAATATGTTGTTATTCTTTTTGAATACAGGCACTTTTGCCGTGCTAAGTATCATGGTTGGTATAGTGTGTCTGCAGTTGGCACCTGAATCAGAATTCAGCTATTTTAACACCACTAGCAATTCTACTGAGGTAGACAAACAGAAGATGAATGAAGTCCGATTGGTCATATCAGGCACTTTGGCTTGTCTGACTGCCATCATACAGGTAAAGGACCAAAAATGTATCTAGTGTTTTTAGCTAGTGGAATTCTTTATTTTTTTTAAGTATCATAAGAATAAAAAGGGGAGGGTCACGTCACGCAGGCCATCCGGCATAAAACCTGTGCCACGTTTTCTGTGGATCAGAAGGTCACCTATGACGACCCCTTTGATGGGTACAGCCAAAAGACCATCAACACAAAACTAGATTAAATAAAACCATAAAGTGCTTCATTAATGTTATTTATGTGAAAATGTGAAAACTGGTCTGGCGGTGAACTGTTACAAAGTTAACATAAATCTGATTTGCCATATACTGTAGCCAGGTATTTGTCAGAGCTACTGTTACATAAAGTTAATTAACACCTTCTAACTAATCTAATTTTAAAATTCAACAGTGCTGTGGTATTTATCTGAATAACAGTTAAAAGATTAGGAATAATGGATTGTTGTTGGTGCAGATTGGTCTTGGCATGATGCAGTTTGGATTTGTGGCCATATACCTCTCTGAGTCTTTTGTTAGGGGGTTTATGACAGCTGCAGGGCTGCAGATTCTCATATCTGTGCTGAAGTACATCTTTGGGATAACAGTACCACCATACAGTGGTCCTCTGGCTGTAATTTATGTAAGTATATTTCCAGATTATGAAGACAAATACTAAACTCTAATCAAGTAGGCAACTGTAATGTAATCTTTTATGCTGTTTTTCAAGCACATAAACATGAACATTTGTACTTTTTACAAATGTTGGTGTGATGTTTCTTCATAGTGTTTTCTGTATTTCAGACCCTCATAGACATATGCAAAGGCCTGCCCAAAACCAACATAGCTTCTCTAGTGTTTGCTCTTGCCAGCTGTGTTGTGCTGATTATAGTAAAAGAACTGAGCACTCACTACCGTCATAAAATCCCCTTTCCTATTCCTATAGAGATAATTGTTGTAAGTAAAAAGAAAAATGGTAATAATATCATGCTGTTGAGATTATCTTTTACAGAAGAAAATAATAGACCAAATAATATTAAAGTGTGTGAACATTTTCTATTATTAATAATGGACTTGCTATTTCTCAGGTGGTGGTGGCGACTGCCATCTCTGGGCCGTTGAACCTGCCTCACAAGTACAACATGGACATAGTAGGAGAAATCCCTTTGGGGTGAGAGCGATATCGACTAGATTGCAATTTTACTTGTCCTATTGTAAAACAGTGCTTGTGTGTGCTAAGTCACAGGATCTTCTTTTAGGTTTCCTCTCCCAATCCAGCCTAGAGTGTGGGAGTGGGGAGAAATGTTAAGTACAGCTTTCTCACTGGCCATTGTGGGCTATGTCATCAATTTGGCTATGGGACGGACACTGGCCACTAAACATGGTTATGATGTCGATCCCAATCAGGTACGGTACATTTATGGAAGAGTTATACATACTATAAATATTTTTTTACTGCTGCGGCCAACTGGTTCAGTACCCTTTGCTTAATGTTAATAGATTTATTTTTCTTAAAACAAACAAACAAACAAAAAAGAGTTCATAACAACATGTTTATATTTTGTATTCTGTAGGAAATGCTAGCTTTGGGCTTCAGTAATCTCCTGGGTGGTTTCTTTAAGATTCATGTGATCTGCTGTGCTCTGTCTGTCACACTAGCTGTGGACAGTGCAGGAGGTTCCTCACAGGTAAGGGACATTTTGTTGGAACATCTATGGTTGAAAAACGCAGCCTGACATGTAAGTGGGACAATCATTCGATTGTCCCACTTACACTTACACTTATTTTAAAATCAGTTTTTACATCATAGTTTTCTTCTCCTTAATTTAACTCAATTTCCTTTAATTACCTTTATTATTATTATTATTATTATTATTATTATTATTATTATTGTTGTTATAACCATAGTACTATTACCAGTATGTATTTAAGTATTTATTCATTTATTTTGCTCCTAGCCTTATTGTTTTTGTAAGGATTCTTCTTCTTGTTTGTCTGGGTTTCCCCAAGGTATCAAGTGTCTGTAATTAGACAGTAATCTGTGTCAGTATCTGTTTAAACTCTGTGCTTTTTTGGCTTCTTTGTCTCATGTTGACGTGTCTCATTTTAATGCGTTCTGATTGGCTAGTAGTTCCCTGTGAGGTAGACTTCACACAGTATTCAGCCACTTCAAAGGGAAACGTGAACAGTGTAGGGAATAATAAACTGTAGTGGGTTTTAGTGAAAGTCAACAATCGTTCAGCACTTTGCTGGAAGTGAACAAACAAGATTACCTATCAGTAAACCTCACAGAAAACAGTTCATGCCAGGCATGCATTCTATTTGTCATGAACACAGCTATACACAGTATGATCTACAGTGAATTGCTTATACGACTGCTTGTGACCTAAATAGGTAAGATTTTATTGCAATAATAATTTGGAATGAAATGTACAAATCTACAAATTTACAGATTTACAAAGATACAATGAAATATAATAAAAATTTGAATAAATAAATATATACATTTCAGAGAATGTGCAGAATTTGTTATTTATAAATAATGTGTTATGTGGCGCGGAGTGGAGAGCCGCACCACGAGATGTTTTTAATGATAAGAGCCCTTCGCAGGGCTATATGGTGGGGTGGGGGGTCATGAGATAGGAGTTAGTGAGAGTGCTTATGATATGATTTTAATTTTAACACATCTCCTGTTACACTGAACTTCCAGTACACATTATTATGCTGATCATTCTCTGCTATCCGTTATCACCCAGATGAGGATGGGTTCCCTGTTGAGTCTGGTTCCTCTCAAGGTTTCTTCCTATTACCATCTCAGGGAGTTTTTCCTCGCCACCGTCGCCCTCGGCTTACTCATCAGGAACAATCTTATCATTTTGATTCATACACATTGCATAAAAACTTACTTCTTTTTATTGTGTAAAGCTGCTTTGCGACAATGTCAATTGTTAAAAGCGCTATATAAATAAAATTGAATTGAATTGAATTGGCGGTCCGTTTGCGAAACTCAACCGTGTAGTCAGCTACAGATCATCCCTCTTGACGAATAGAAAGGTGGGGCGACACTACACTACTCGCTGCATGTGGATGGTGAAAAGTGGCCTTAAGTGTCTCAACGAACGCACTTGGGGTGGCATGCTCAGAGAGGAGGTGCTGCCACACTGCAGTAGCCCACTCTAGTTCTCTGCCTGTGAGCAGAGACACCATAAATGCAACCTTTCATTTAGAAACTGGGAAGGTTGCAGCTCGAATATTAGTGAGCACTGCAGAATAAAGACATTGCACCTCTCTGGATCACCCGCATGCGGTTGTGGAGGTGGAAGTCGAGTTTCGGCCACCGGATGGGGTAGTTGAGTCACTGATTGAGCGGAGTCGACTCGCGGCCAGATGGAAACCTGGACGTGGCGCATGCCTTGAGCTGGCCAAAAATCTGCTCAATGCGCTTATTAATCCCACGCTATCTCCAAACAGAAAGGTCTTCCCATGTGTATCATAAGCACTCTCACTAACTCCTATTTCGTTGACCCCCTCTAAAGCCCTGCATAAGGGCTCTTTTCATTAAAAACATAATGAGCACATACTATGGAAAAGTCTTGAGACACTCCTCATTTCTTTACATGAAATGAAATGAAATTAAAGAAATTGGAACAAATGTTTTATTACACAGGCTTGATGACCATCTCCGCATCTGGAATCTTCTTCTGGAAAACATCTGTAAAACATTCGAAACATGTGCTGTGCTTAAATCGTATACAACTTTTTTTGTAATAACATGGAGATAATGTTTTATCTTGCATTGGTTTTATTTATTTTCTGTTTGCTATTGTTTTTGTTGTGTATTGCTTATTTACATTTTATAGAACACCTTGAGTAACTGGAAGGGTGCCTATAAATAAAATTATTATTATGATGATGATGATGATGATGATTATTATTATTATTATTATTATTATTATAATAATAATAATAATAATAATAATAATAATAATAATAATAATTACTTTCATTTTGTTGCTTCACAGTTTGCCAGTCTATGTGTTATGTTAGTTGTCATGATCACCATGCTGGTTCTGGGAGCTTTTCTGAATCCACTTCCCAAGGTAGGAAAGATCAGACTACAATATATCAACCCATACTTTCAAATAAGATAATATAATTGACATGTGTTTTCTCATTACATTAGAATTAAGTAATATTTCTGTTTTGTCTGTTAGTCTGTGCTAGGAGCTCTCATAGCTGTTAATCTGAAGAACACGCTCCTGCAGATTTCGGATCCATACTATCTCTGGAAGAAGAGCAAACTAGACTGTGTGGGTTACACTAAATTCACCAAAACTCAAATTCAATAGGGGCAAAGTATGCATACCTGAATAATGCCAGCAGATATAGTACAGGACAGTGTGTATAATGTATATATATATATCATTTTCTTACTGTGGGCTGTCATGCATGTATTTTAATTTTCACTACAGTGTGTATGGGTTGTATCTTTCCTGGCAACCTTCTTCCTCAGTCTGCCTTATGGCGTTGCCATTGGGGTGAGCTTCTCCATTCTGGTAGTCATTTTCCAGACTCAGTTGTAAGTGAAACATGAATGGAATGATCTTACTACACTATACTATTTATATACTGTATGTGTTGTTTTACATGATGTTTTTGATGACTGTGCTACTTCTAGTCGTAATGGCTCAAAAGTGGCTCAAGCCTTGGATACAGACTTGTACAAGAACCCTAAAGTCTACAATAAGGTAGAGTCTCAGAACTTTCTGTTCAGTAATTGTGGTTCCCTTTCAAAAGCTACACTCAATGCTGCGTGAAAACGCTATGGGAACATCTCTTTGTTGCCCGGTTGTGAAGCCTGTGCATGTCAAACCCGCCGAATACCTTCGGCTTATAACCTGTGCCAGGCATGACGTCACCGAATAAGGTGCACCTGCAGGTTATAAATAGGAGTGAACCGGAAACATCCTCAGATCTTTTTGTCTTCAGGACCGCTTTGTGTTTGCGTGTGCATGTACAAGCCGTAGCGAAAGCGAAATAAAAATAACAGCATTAACTCACCGATATGGCGAGTTTTGTCGAGTGCTTGGGAAGAACACGCTCGCCTCGGGCTTCAGGGAGAATGTGAGTACTGCGATCTTCTCCTTATTAAGGCGCGCGGCTCGCTTTCTTTAAAGAGAAACCGCGAGCCGCAGCGCATTCCTGAGGCTCGCGTGTTGATCTGGCAGACGCGCACGAGATGGAATTTCCGATTTCTCTCTCGCTCTCTCCGGATCAGGAAGTTTTAGCTTCCGCTTCGCAAGCGCGCTCCGGCGCTTCTTGTAAAGGATCGGAAGAATCTTCCTCTCTCGCTTCCATGGAAGTAGCCTCCTCACAACGCTCCTCCAGTGCTGACAGAGCTTTTGAGGAATTATTAGAGGCTATAACGCGTGCGGTCGAGCGATTGCATATCGACTGGCCGCAGCAGCGAGATTCCCCCAAGCGTTCGAGATTGAACGACAGGTGTCTGTCGGGTGGCCGGGGGGAGGAGCCTCAACGTCTCTCTCTCCCCTTCTTTGGTGACGTCCATGATGAATTAACTCTTTCATGGAGCAAGCTGTATTCATCGCGTGTTTTTGTTCCTTCGACTTATTCGAATGATATTATTGATGCGAAGGCACGCGGTTATATGATGATGCCCAGATAGAAGAGACGCTTGCGGGCTATCTCTCTCCTGGGACATCATCCTCCCTGAAAAAGCCTACTCTCCCCTCCAAGTCGTGCAGATTGACACCTGCTTTTGTGGGTAAAGCTTTTCAGGCAGCAGGACAGGCTGGTGCTTCACTGCACACCATGGCGGTTTTGCAGGTTTACCAGACTGACCTGCTGAAGGACCTGAGCAGCGGCGGGGCTATTGATGACAAGGCGTTTGCAGAGCTGCGCCTAGCCACAGACCTGTCTCTCTGTGCAACCAAGCGGACGGCCCGTGCTGTGGGCCGTTCCATGGCTGCCATGGTATCCACGAAGAGGCATCAGTGGCTGAACCTCACGGGCATCAAGGGTAAGGATCTTGTTGTCTTCCTCGATGCCCCCATCTCGCCTTCCGGCCTTTTGGCGACGCTGTTAATTCCATCGCCACTAGGTTTAGAGAGGCAAAGCTATATGAACAGGCCTTTGGGAGGCTCCGTCCCCGCCGTGCTCAAGAACCGGGACCGTCGGCCACCCGGCCCCGGCCAGGTCTGGCCCCTATCAGGCGTGAGGTGCAGAAGGAGAGCGTGACCAGCCGCGCACCCCCCCGTAAAGACTGGGGTGGGGCTCGCCGCTCTTCTCAAAAATCTGGTTCGAAAAGACCGGATCTGAGTAGCTTCCTCTCTTCAAAGAAGAAGCCCTGAGTTCGTGCGCCTGGGACCATGGGGGTGTCTCCCCCCGGGGAGGGGCGCCTGGATTTTCATCACAAAACAGGGCCTCCTCCCTGGCACTCCCGGAAGGCCGGTGTTCAATCCCCGCCACCACTGGTGTTCGGGGAGCGCCGGTCTCCAATGATAAGTTGGGTGTTCAGGCATCATCTGCCACACTTCATCTCCCAAGACCTAACACCCCATCTAGCCGAAGTGTCAAAGCTCGTGCCCCTTTCGGAGAAGCTGGCAGCGTGGAAACTACTGCCAGGTGTATCTCCTTGGGTATAAAGGACTGTAGGCACAGGCTACAGGATTGTTTGCACATCGTTCTCCGCGTTTCAACGGGGTGGTCTCCACTTCCGTGAAACCGGATCGAGCACATCGGGCAAAGGGGCCATAGAACATGTTCCTCTCCCAGACAGAGAGTCGGGCTACTACAGTCGGTACCTTTTGGTGCCCAAGAGAGGGGGAGGGTTGCGTCCGATCTTGGATCTTCGCGGCTTGAACCGCTATCTCAGAAATCCAGATTCAAAAGTTTGACTGTCAAAATGATTGTTTCTCAAATCCAACTAGAGGATTGGTTGTGACAATCGATCTCAAGGACGCATATTTCTATAGAAATATTGCCACAGCACAGGAAGTTCCTGAGGTTCGCTTTGGGGGCGAAGCTTACCAGTATTGGGTCCTTCCATTTGGCCTAGCTCTGTCACCCCGCACATATACAAAATGCATGGATGCAACTCTGGCTCCTTTATGACTCCAGGGCATCCGTATTTTGAATTACATAAACGACTGGCTGATTCTGGCCCAGTCTTAGGAGCTAGCGCTTCGACATCGGGATGTCGTCCTAGCCCATCTTCATTCTTTAGGATTGAGACTCAACGCCACAAAAAGCGTTCTCCTTCCTGTTCAGAGGACAACATATTTGGGTGTCACATGGGATTCGGTCACAATGCGGGCACAGTTGTCTCCTGCACGTGTCGAATCCATTCTCAACACCCTGAAGGAAATCAAGCTAGGCCAGAAGGTCACTGTTCATCACTTTCAGAAATCTTTAGGCCTCATGGCAGCTGCGTCCACGGTGATACCTTTGGGCCTTCTGCACATGAGAGCATTTAAGCTGTGGCTAAGAGCCAAGGGGTTTCATTCAAGGGCCAACCCCTAGAGGCTAATAAGGGTTACGCGCCGGGGGCTTCGTACCCTTTCTATGTGGTTCAGACCCCAGTTTCTGACTTTGGGTCCCACTCTAGGTCCGTCTTGTCATCGCAAGATGCTAACGACAGACGCTTCCCTCACGGGCTGGGGTGCGGTCTTGGATGGCCGTCCAGCACAAGGGAGCTGGAGAGGTCATCTTCTTGCGTGGCACATCAATTGCCTCGACATGATGGCTCTGTTTCTGGCCCTGAAACACTTCCTCCAGCAGTTGAGAGGCTACCATGTCCTAGTGCGGGTGGACAGCACTGCGGTAGTCTCGTACATAAATCGCCAGGGTGGACTGTGCTCGCGCCGCTTGAACAAGCTAGCGCACCAGGTTCTGCTTTGGGCACAGGACAAGTTCCTGTCCCTCAAGGCGATTTACATTGCAGGGCATATGAATGTAGGAGCAGACTTGCTATCCAGACAAGCTGTAAAACATGGGGAATGGAAACTCCACCCCGAAGTAGTCAGTCAATCTGGAAAAGATTTTACGTAGCAGAGGTGGACCTCTTTGTCTCATAAGAGGCAGCAGAATGCCCCCTTTACTACTCTCTGACTCCTCCAGCTCCCCTGGGTCTGGACGCAATGGCCCAGACGTGGCCCAGATTACGCCTTTATGCGTTTCCACCTATAGTTCTGCTCCCAGGAGTCCTGGCGAGGGTCCGTCAACACGGCTTGCGCCTCTTATTGATAGCGCCCCATTGGCCGACCAGAGTGTGGTTCTCGGATCTTATATCTCTCCTCGACGGCTCACCCTGCGTGATTCCAGTGAGGAGGGATCTTCTGTCTCAGGCGCAGGGGACAATACTTCATCCCCAGCCCGAGCTCTGGAACCTTCACGTTTGGCCCCTGAACGGACCAACTAAGACATGCTGGGCTTTCAGCCAGCGTAATTGAAACCATTTTAAGTGCCAGGGCTCCCTCCACTAGGAGAACTTATGCCCTCAAATGGAGTGTATTTGAAAATTGGTGCATGGCAAGACATGTAGACCCAGTTCACTGCCAGATTGTTTCAGTGCTGGAGTTTCTGCAAGAAAGGTTGTCCTAGGGCTTATGCCCTAGTACGCTCAGAACGTACGTAGCTGCTATTTCGGCTTGTCACGCTCTGAATGATGGGGTTTCTGTGGACAAGCACCATTTAGTTGCCCGTTTTATTCGTGGAGCTAAACGGTTGAAGCCGCCCACTAGAGCGACGGTCCCTTTGTGGGACTTAACTATCGTACTCGAAGGCCTGGCCGACACCCCTTTCGAACCACTAGAGTCAGCGCCTGTCAGGCTTCTGCCTCTTAAGATGGTTTTTCTTATGGCTATTACGTCTAAAGCTATTCTGCATCCTCACCCGAACTATCTTCCAGGGTTCCATTCTCAACCATGCACCCAGTTGTTCTCGAGGCCTTCTGTCCTCCGCCTTTCACAGCTCCGGAGCAGGAAAGACTTCACTTACTGTGTCCAGTACGTGCTCTTAGGATCTACGTCCACCGCACTAGCCAGTGGCGTAAGTCAGAGCAGTTCTTTATTTGCCATGGGGGTCTGCCATTAGACAGACTCTGTCACACTGGGTGAGAGATGCCATTGCCCTAGCCTATGAGTGGCGTAAGTCAGAGCAGTTCTTTATTTGCCATGGGGGTCTGCCATTAGACAGACTCTGTCACACTGGGTGAGAGATGCCATTGCCCTAGCCTATGAGGCGCGTGGTCACACTTCGCCTCTGGGAATCAGGGCTCACTCAACCAGGGGGATTGGCTCATCAATTGCCTTGGCAAGAGGCGTCCCCCAGCAGCAGGTGTGTGATGCGGCGGGCTGGTCCTCTCCACACACGTTTGTTAGATTTTATGGTCTGGATGTCAATGCTACTCCGGGTTCACGGATCCTTCAGTCAGCATCCCAGAGCTAGGTCTGAGACCTCCTCGGCTTGTGCGCACACGCTACACAACCTGGGGGTCCAGACACTTGCAGTGCGGCGGCGTTGGTATTCTCGTTCCCATAGCGTTTTCACGCAGCATCGAGTGTAGCTTTTGAAAGGGAACGTCTCGGGTTACTTGACTGTAACCCTGTTCCCTGATAAAGCGGGAACGAGATGCTGCGTTCCGATGCCGCACTGCTGGCGTGCCTGGACGTCCTTCAGACAAAATTGACCTGAGGATGTTTCCGGTTCACTCCTATTTATAACCTGCAGGTGCACCTTATTCGGTGACGTCATGCCTGGCACAGGTTATAAGCCGAAGGTATTCGGCGGGTTTGACATGCACAGGCTTCACAACCGGGCAACAAAGAGATGTTCCCATAGCGTTTTCACGCAGCATCTTGTTCCCGCTTTATCAGGGAACAGGGTTACAGTCAAGTAACCCGAGACGATTCTTACACTCTTTTTTTAAATGACAGTGAAATAATGGTATGGTACTGATGAGTATATCCTGTATTTTTATTTAGGTGAAAACCATTGAAGGTGTGAAAATTGTGAGTTACTGCTCACCTCTTTACTTTGCCAATGCAGAGATTTTTCGCCGCAAGGTTATCAAAAAAGTATGTCAATCAAAGGAAACCACTCCTGAGATCCAATCTCTGGATTGTATCTCAGCAAATCTCAGTTGTCACATTATAAGTTACATATGTGCATTCCATTTAATTAATGTCCTTATACTGTATTGTCTTAGTTTTGCCCAGGTTGCAAAGTTAGTTAGGATCTTTTCTATATTTGCATTTGTTGCTGGTTGGCAGACTGGGCTTGATCCAGGCAAGGTGCTTCTTGCCAGAAAGAAGTTTCTGAAAAAGCAGCAAGAGAAGGAAAAACAGGAAATAAAATCCAAGCTGAGTCAAGAGAAAGCAGCTGCAAGAAAAAGGAAAGTGAGCTCACTAGTTACCATGAAGACACAGGTACAGACTCTTTTTTGCATTTCCTAACAAAGATGCAGGAACATTTCATTTAAAACTTTATAAATGTAGATGTCTGAAGTGGTATCAGACATCAGGTTCAAGTGGAGTTCTAAAATGTTTAATGCTGTGTATCCTCAAATTGTTAAAAATCATAAAAAACCCAGATTTTAATATTATTTGAAATGTTAGTTAAACTATAGTTATGTGCCGCCCATTCCACTTTCAGACTATTTCACAAATTGATCTGCAGAGTGACTTCTACACCAGTGGTGTAGGCAGTGATATACCCACAAGTTACATCAATCCATACTGTGAAATCACGAATGCCACTAACCAGCTTCCAGAGCCTGAGCCTGCCAGCTCCTCTCCTGTCGTGTTGGAGATGCAACCTGTCCCTTTTCATACACTTATCTTGGATCTGGGGGGAGTCTGTTTCATCGACCTGATGGGCATTAAAGTTCTTACCAAGGTCATTAAGAAAACATGACATCATATGCTGTTAAATGAAAACATTTACTGACATGGTTGACCTAAAGTTGTTTTTTAAAACACCATACTTTACTGTTTTATTCTTTTTAGAGCTCAATATTTTATCAAAGCTAACATAAAAAACAGCATATTTATTAAATTTATAGAACAAAATATTTTCTATAGAACAAAACGTTCTATTCTGATTTGTGAATAACCAAGTTTGTTATTTTTATAACATACAGTACTGTTTAAGAGTCTTAGGCACCCTGTGTGTTTTTTTTTTTTTTCATACAAAATGTATGGTATACAATTTTTATTTGTTGACTTTATTATTAAGTCAGTACAAGAACATTTCTGATTCCAGCAAATATGTAGACCAGATAATATGTAAATTATGTTTTCAGACAAAAAGAAAATTAAAACATCTGGGTTTTGCATGCAGGAAAAAGAAGCAGGTGCGACAGAGTCCTCTGAAGGACTGTGGCCGGTTCTGCAGGCTGTTCAGTAAAACTAAGCAGCTAATTTCCTCATACAACTGCACAAATTGTACCCTAGACTAGATTATAATCAATATATTATATAATAATATAATATAATATATTACAACAATTATTGACTCATTCATTACTGTTTACTGCTTTTTAAAAGTATTTTCTGAATGTAAAATATTGAAGGCATCCTTGCAGTTAATTGCATATGCCTAATACTTTCACACAGCACAAATACATTATAGAAGCTATAAACAGTCATTCCCTTACCAGCCTTTCTGTTTTCCTTTTTTGAAGTTCTCTCACTCACACTCATCATCTATACCATTTTATCGTGTATACTAGGTTGCTGGGTACACCCTGGCCTGGGTCTCTTTTTAAGTTAATTAAACAAAAGTTAATTAAACAATTAAATACTACTACTACTACTACTACTACTACTACTACTATTACTACTACTACTAATAATAATAACAACAGAGTCCTCTGTCCATATGCTTTTCTAATGAGAAATGAATTAGTACCTTCTAACCAATCACAATCAAGAAAGCCACTGTTGTAGTCTAAAATAGCATCATTATATATACTGTTTATTTAGTATTTTATAGAGTCTTAATGTTTTAATGTTATTTATATATTCTTTTCTTGCAGATGAGCAACACTTACAGCATGCTGGGGATTAGCCTATACCTGGCAAATGTGCAAGGTGAATATTATTTATTCATTTAAATCACTCAGGGAAATTATAAAGATGCTGAAAATGCTTATATAATGCATATAAATTAGATGCAGTGGTGTTTTAGAAGTTCAGAAATATATATATACAGTATGTCACAAAAGAGGAATACACCCCTCACATCTCTGCAAATATTTAGTTATATCTTTTCATAGGACAACACTGCATAAATGACTCTTTGACACAATGAAACATAGTCAGTGTAAAGTTTGTATAGCAGTGTAAATTTATTGTCCCCTCAAAATAACAAAAAAAACTGCCAATAATAGCTGAACCCCTGGCAACAAAAGTGAGTACACCCCTAAGTGAAAATGTACAAACTGAGTACAATTAGTCATTTTCCTTCCCCTTTGTCATGTGAGTCATTAGTGTTACACTGTCTCAGCTGTCACCAGATAGCAGGTGAGTTAAATTTGGTATAAAAGCTCTTCCACTCTCTCAACCTGGCCACTGACAGTGGCCAAGACCATCCAGCGTTTTAAGAGGACAGGTTCTTCTCAGAACAGGCCTCGCCATGGTCGGCCAAAGAAGCTGAGTGCACGTTCTCAGCTTCAGAGATCGGCTTTGGAAAACAGACAGATGAGTGGTTCATATTTGGTTCAGATGCTGTCAAGCGTGTGTGGCGGCAACCAGGTGAGGAGTACAAAGACAAGTGCGTCTTGCCTACCATCAAACATGGTGGTGGGAGTATCATGATCTGGGGCTGCATGAGTGCTGTTGGCATTGGGGAGCTACAGGTCATTGAGGGAAACATGAATTCTAACATGTACTGTGAAATACTGAAGCAGAGCATGATCCCCCTCCCTCCGGAAACTAGGCCACAGAGCAGTGTTCCAGCATGATAATGACCCCAAACACACCTCCAAGATGACCACTGGCTTGCTAAAGAGGCTGAGGGTAAAGGTGATGGACTGGCCAAGCATGTCTCCAGATGGCTGAAAAAGAAGGTGGTGGAGCACAACGTGCCAAGAGTCGTTTATGCAGTGTTGTCCTATGAAAAGATATAACTAAATATTTTTCAGAGATGTGAGGGGTGTACTCTACTCACTTTTGTGACATACTGTGTATATATATATATATGTTGCCTATTTAAATGTAAGCATATTTTATATTGACCATGCTAACTGCTTTGTTTCACCTCACACTTTAAGTTTTCCTCTATTCCTATTCCTATCCGATACATCAACATCAAGTTGTACAACCTAGTATCCATTCCAAATCCATGCCAGCTGAGCTGTGGTGGTGCGAAGCCTACTGCAGTCGTCCCATGAACATTCAGAGAGTGGAATATCTGATCCTTGAAAATCAACAGATAACTTGTTCCCACTGTCTGTGGGAACTGTACACACAATCAATCACAAGCACCACTTGCACTTCCAGTTGGACCTTGGAGTTATTGCCACATCCCTTGTACAGTCCTGACCTTGCTCCAAGCCATTTCCACATGTTAGGGGCATTAAAGAAGTTCTTGGCATTAGTATTTTATCCATGAACAAGGCAGTCTGATCATGGCTCTGGTGTACTGAGAGACCTTTTTAACTTGATGATATCCAAGCACTAGTGAAACGCTGGAATAAGTGTATTAGTGCAGCAGCAGTTTATACAGAAATGTCTGTGTTCTGTTATTTTGCATGATCGAAAGTCCTGGTTTGACTTGAACGTCCCTCATAATAATAATACAAAATAAAAATATTTTTACTGTGCTACAATAGACTGCTGTAACAGTGACAGGCTTAAAGATTTTTTCCACATTTTTCATTTTTTAGGTGACAAAACTGCATTGGACATAACATTTTTCTAATATCTTGTAATGATGGAACTGCAACATATGTTTGTGTGATTTAACAAGGTATTAGGTAATTTGTTAAAAGGTCATGGGTGTTATATATTTAACACTGACCCATTAGCTCTTTTGTGTGTGTGTGTGTGTGTGTGTGTGTGTGTGTGTGTGTGTGTGTGTTCTTTTTAGCTCAAGTATTTGAAGAGCTTGAGACTGGAGGAGTATTTGAGGAGAGCAGCATTACCCCTAGTCACATGTTCTTGTCAGTCCATGACGCAGTCCTGTTTGCTCAGCACAAGTCACTGACTCCTGTAACTATGGAAGAGGTAAGTCACAAGAGCAAGTACAAGGACAAGGAAGTTTGTTTATGGTGATATCTATGTCTTATCTTTGGTATCTTATCACATGGAGTGACACATACAGACAACATTCTGCAGACTTGTTTGGTCGAACATAAATGAAAGAATTTCATTCGTCAACCTTATTTGAGTGGTATTTAAGTAGTATTGTGTGTTAAGCTGTTTCAGTGGTTTCAGCTTGTTTTACTGTACATGTGTGTTTTTTTAAGCAGGAAGACAGGGAAAGGGCAAAGCTGGCATTTGGTCTAGAAGAAGAGGAACAGGATCTGGAGCAGGTAAAAGGAAGACCTGATGCTGAAATGTTGGAATGTTATTTCCTGATTATATCTTAAAGTTGTATCTCTTGATCTGTGTCAGTAAATGAGGTTTATTGTAATGAATATTTGTTGCTAACAGTTATAGATAGAATGTTGAATTTTTACCCACAGGAGCTGTTTTGAAAGCGCAGAAGAATACTGTTGACAGTAGTGCTTGTCAGCAGTGTCACATGGCATTTTGGTTACTTCAACCAAAATACTTTAAAAAAAAATCATAATCCTGAAAACATATACACAGCATACTGTATATGAGTGTGCTTTATGAAAAGATAATGTAATTTGTCATGCTAAATACTTTTTATAATGTATCTTAAATTCATAAAAACTGCCTTATTATTTACATGCTTAAGATTAAAGATTCAGCTTTTAAGAACAAGAGTCGTTTATGCGTGTCAAAGTGTTTTACACACTCTTTCTTTCAAGAACTGGTATTGTCCATTTTGTGTTGGTTAATGCTTGGAAATAATCTATCAGGAAGTAAAAAAAAAAATAGGAAAAGCTCATAATCTGCTTATTTGTCACACTGCATGACTAAGGCAAGCAAATATGCCAGTGCAGTCTGTTGCGTCCACATTTGCATAGAATTAAACTGTAAACTGCTATTCTACGATGTTTAGACGTAAACTAAATTATAAAAATTTTATTAAAGGCATTGTTTTTGATATAATGCTGTGTATCACTCCATTGACATTTATGACATGTAATAATAGGAATAATAATATTGTATAAAGATTACATAAATGTGTAATAATAATAATAATAATAATAATAATATAATAATAATAATAAAGTTAAGTTAAGTTCAGCCTTTATTTGTCACACATACATTACTGCATAGTGAAATTCTTTATTCTATCCCAGCTTCTAGTCAGTAGGCAGGGGTCAGAGCGCAGGGTCAGACATTTTACGAAGCCCCTGGAGCAGACAGGGCCTTGCTCAAGAGCTCAACAACAGCAACCTGGCAAAGCTGGTTGAACCTTCTTATCAGTAACTCAGAGCCTTAAGACTGAGCCACTACTGGCCTTATTTCACGAGTGCTTGCCATTAATGAGCCCGTACGAGTGCGCAACCTGGGCAGGAATGATCTGGCACAATAATAATGGCTCTGGTATGCTATGGGAGTCATTTTCCTGTCAGGGTTTGTATCTACATTACAGAGAAGTGCCTAATCCTGGTCTACGCTCTTGACTGTACATTTAATGTCCCTTTTCTCAACACACACAAATTTACCTCAGGAAAATGCAGTTAATAAGTTAATGTGAAGGAGAGTGCATCTCCAGATCTCAAAACAATTAATAAGGAGCTTCTTGACTAGTGGCATTCAGGGAGATATTGGCACTTGTGGTTGCCCAACACCTTAATATCTGACTTAGGCCTTGCTGAGCATTGTCTCCCTCTAGTGCTACTTTGTCTTTGGATATTATACTCCTTAAATACAGTAAGATCTGGTGAATTAATACGTTCTAAATAAACCTGTTAGAAATATCTAAACATGTATGATACCTTCAAGTGACATTGAAAGATTATGTGCCTGACTGAATGGGTTCATGTAAATGTATGAATTAATTTGTGAAAACATTTATGTTTACATACTTATATTGAAACCGGAGAGGGTTTTTAGTGCAAAATACTATAATAAGATCACACATGACAGCCATGAATTAAAACAGATTATTTATAATTAAACACATATGTGTGGTCTTTCTATTTCCAGTCAAATTCAGTTTTTCTTAAGCATGAAAACTGTTGCACCAAACCAGCCAATGAGGGTGTACAAGCTAGTGCACTAAGTGCTAGTCCCAAGCTTACCATGTGACTAGTATACAGTACCATGTGAGGGTTTCCTCAGGAAGAGTATCTGGCACAACACCAACTCAAATTGACCCATTGTGGTGACCCCCAATGGGTGCAGCCGAGTGAAGAAAAACAACATGAAAATTTCACCCTGTTGTCTGTATTAATTAAGTTAATATTACAACATTTACCTCTAAAACTTTACCTAAAATATTTCGTATTATATTGCGCACTTTGAGATGTATGTTCAGGTGCACTGTGTGTAGGCAGTGTGGTTTTGTGACTTCAGTGGGTTTTGCACTTTCCAGTGGGTTTATGTTTTTATCACACATGAGAGAGGAAAAAAATAACGAAGAGTAAAACTAGGGCATTGCTTTAGCTGAGGTGAGCTGACATGGTTTTTTTAAATGGAACAAATTGAGATCATAAGATAACCTTATTTGTATTGGACCAATATATGTATAGCCTTAATGAATATAACATTTTTGAAAAATAAGAAATAAAATCACATACATTTTGCTGTGAAGTTGCTATATTGCACACAACATGGATGACTGTAAAAAAAGTTCATGATTTATTAAATACTAAAGAAAGCTAATTATTTACACAATGCATGGTTATCAGGCTAATGCCTTCCTAATGGCTTACTGGCATTCAATACTATATCGACTAAATTTTAATTCATAAACTAATTCACTGTTATGTGAATATTATTCATTACTTGACAAATTCAGTAATAGGGATGTGGTTTGCACAAACTAAAAACGTAGTCTAAACAGGAAGTGTGTCTGTGTGAATGATATATTAGATAGGCATGTGTATGTGCTTGTACAGGATGTGGTGATTTTGGTGCTACTTTATCAGCAAGTTTGCTCTGCAAGTTTGGTCAGTAGCACTGAGAATCCAATACAAAGTGGAACCAAGCAATGAAGCTTATTATAGGTAAGTATATTGTGCTCTCTGTGATAATATATATATATATATATATATATATTATATAAAATATAAAACTCAGCTGTACTGCTAATTGCATAAAACATCAATTGCACTGGAAATTAAATAACAGTGCATTGGAAATACAATAGCAACAGAGTGCAAAACACTCCGGTGTTTTGGTGTTAAATAAGCCTTTATTGATCTTGCTTTATCTGGAGATATGGGGTTTCTTTTCTTTTGTGTTTTTGTTGATGTCTGCAGAGAAATATAGAATCACTCATTCTTTTTCTTTTCTTTTCATTCTTCCACTTCCAGTGTTTGGACTTTTCATGATTTTAGCAGGTGAGTCTTACCACCAATCATGCACTCTGGAAATATATATATATATAGGTTGCAGTCAGTGTAGAATTTCAGGCATTCCACCGATGACTAAGTGTGTTCTCCTAAACATGCCAGTAGGTGAATGGGGATGCAAAATTTCCCCAATGAGTGAATGAGTGTTTTAATGGCCTAGCTATAAATTGTTATCCAATCCAAATTAATGAATGGATAAATTAATTAATGATTAATATAACATTAGGTGTATTAGTGAAGTGTAATAGGTGCATTTACCTGAATAACAAAATGCTAAGAGGTTAGCTAAGATACACTGTAATAAGATTTTACACATACTGTAAGATCAGAGGCACGCACTGTAAGTTAAATCCACGTCCTGGTCATTAGTCATAAAGTATATGCAGTAAATATTTCCATGAATCTTTACTTATTTCATCATTTATATGTATATGTTTTGCATGTTTATGTTTTTTTTTTCCCTCAAGCCTGTGCTGCTATGAATGACTTCCCGGTGGCCTGTTATGTGGATGCATCTACACAATACATGATTTCCCTTGTTGATCCTTTCTTTTGCACTTATGTCATTTACTCCACTGCTTATATTGGTGATGACTTAAGTTTCAAAACTTTGTCCCTGGATGTGGATCCTTTTAACTCCATGTTGAAAAAGCTGAAAGATAGGTCAGTACAGCAAAATAGGCATGATATGTATTATTAATTAATTAATTAATCAATTAACCAATCAATTAATTAATTAATTATTTTTTCCAGACCTGAATACAATTAATTAAATAATACCCATCTTTACGCAGGAATCCTGCTCTAAGGATGTTGCTTGGTGTTGGGGTGAAGCAGCCAAGGTAGTGTTGTGCAATTAATGAAACTGCTTTTTTGTTACTTTCTGAACAACTCTTTACAAAGCAGCAATTGCTTATGTGTAGGTTGGAAGCGCTGTCCCAGGAGCAGATACCTCTCGATAACTTTACTACCTCAATGCTGAAATATGTGATGGAGAACAATTATGATGGAGTGGAGTTTACATGGTTGGAAAATGAAATTAATGAAACCCTCAGAAACACAGAACCTCTCACAAGTTTTATTAAGGTAATGAACAATGTGGTTATAAATCATACAAGGTTATAAGCTGAAGCTAAGGCAACTTTATTCCTAAACGGTTATAATAACTAAAGGGTTTACACTAGAGGTTAAAAGCAAATTATAAGACCTCAGAGTGGTGCAGTGGTAAAGTGCTTGCCCTATCATTGGGTGATTGTGAGTTTGATTCCCAGGTGATGCAGTTATATGAGCAGTTTTACTGCACCATATTTTTACTTTTACTTGAGTAGATTTGTGAAGAAGAAACACTACTCTTACTCTGCTACATTCGGTTACACTTGACTCGTTAATTTTCAAACCATTAATTCTACACATGCAGCCGGTACTGTTTCAATAATTTAATAATTATATATTAGTGTGTGTGTATGTATATATAAATATATATGTATATACATACACACACACACTAATATATAATTATTAAATCAGACATTGCGATTGAAACAGCTACTCAGTTTCTCTTGAGTAGTATTTTCCCCGAATACTTTTTTACTCTTACTTGAGTAATATTTTGGATGGATACTTTTTCTACTTTCTGTAAGACACTTAAATTCCACTCCAACCTAACATATCGTTAAGGCCTCTCCTTGTACATGCTAGAAGAGGTTTGGGCTTCTTGGTTTCGGTAATGGGAAACTGTAATGCTAGAGCATACAAAGAAAACTTTTATAATTGTTCTGTATGCTTCTAACCTTGTAGCCTCAGTTTGGGGAGGAACCATATGAGTGTGATGGTCAGGTGTTAAGAAATGTTTGCCTATATAGTGTATTTATTTGTTTCATGCAGGAATTTAGAGGATGGGTTGGCCAAGCTGCTATCAAGCCATTGCTTGTTTTTGTATCTCTTCTGGACCACAGCAACCACATGAGTACTCAAATTGACCAGAGGACTTTGTCACGGTGAGTGCAGTCCATTCTGACAAGATGCCGAAGTAAAATGTAACTGTTTTAAGTCAAACTGCTTAAATGGCAGTTTCTAAAGTAAGTTAGAGTTTCTCAAACTGAGGTCATTTATTAACTGGCCTTACAAGTAAAACAAATACTTAGGACCCACTGTATTGATTGTTTTTATTTGATTTATTTCTGCAGTCATTAATATATTCAATAAAACAATTATCTTGGCCCAAACTTTCTTAAACAACACCAGTGGTTTTTCTTTCTGATGGCATGGACAAATTTCCTGAAGAAAGATTGTGAAAGAATGCCTCTGGTCACAGTCCTGACCTTAAACCAAATTTATGTTAAGACTTTACAGAGTGGTTTGACTCTTTTATGATCAGTATATGATTTGGGCCCAAAACAATGCAACTTTGGATAAAAATAACTAACATTTACCATGGCCTTGTTTTAACAACCACATGGAGCATCATGGTATTCTCTCTCTCTCTCTCTCTCTCTCTCTCTCTCTCTCTCTCTCTCTCTCACTCTCTCTCTCTCTCTCACTCACTAATTCACTTACTACTTACCTAACAAATATTTTATTTTAAAGGTATACTGACTTCATCTGCCTGCTGAAATTGAGCTATAATAATGAAGTGGCAGAGATTGTAAGTTTTGAAACAATTTTATTGACAGATTATATATATATATACATATAATCTTTTTTTCTGCATGTTAATAAACAATTAATTTTATATCATAAAATCTTTATACTGCAGGAAGGTGAAATTGACAGTGAATGCTGTTGTCTTCTTTCTTAACTCATAGAGCAACACAGTCAGTTACTGGCAGGACCTAGATGTTCCCAAAAAGCTTATGATGGCTGTGCCCAAAATTGTACAACAGCAGAACAGTAGCCAGGCCAAGTCTATGGCCATAAAACCAGAGAGCAAAGTTGAGCAAATTGACAACCCTGGGCTGATTATAGCTAAACAGGTGATCTTTAAAGATTGATTATTTCTTAGAAATTATTTACACAAGGTAGTGAAAAAACAAACAAATATATTTTTGTCTAATTAATAATTGAGAACTTATCAATATTTCCCATTAGGTATGCAAGGATATCAAAAGTGGACAAAAGGAATTAAAAGCTTTAACAGAACCTGAGAGTGGTCAAAGCCATTTGGAAAATGTGAGAACACTTTGAATTTTAACTAACCAAAATAAGTCATGGCTTTATTAATAGTGGGTGTATATGTAAAATCAGCAGTGTTTAGAGAATAAGATTATGTTTTTAAATTTAGCTGTTTAGAAAAGATACATAAGAACATATAGTATATTGATAGTGACATACAGAATAAAATCCCTGAATAAGGTTAATGTGATAAATGATAAATGTAAAAAAATATATAACAAAGTTTTGGTACAAATCACATTGCAATAAATGTTTCACTGATTAATGCCACAACTTTACATTCATAGGTGTCATGGCTACTACAGAATGGGTTTGGTGGTGTGGGGGTTGTCATGTTAGACATTGACAACTTATTCAATTCAGTTTGCCTCAACTGGACCAAAAATGAAACAGCAATTCATGAAGATGTGATTACTGGACATAGCCATGGGCATAGTCACCACAGACATCATCATCTCAGGCACCATGACCACAGACATCATAGGCATCTTCACGATGGGCATCATCATCATCATCATCATCATCATCATCATCATCATCATCATCATCATCATCATCACAGAGACCATAAACATGGGCATCATGACACACAATATCACCATGAACATGGACGCCACTCGCATAGTCACCATAGAAACCATCATCATGGTTAGAATAAAAATGGGTTGCATCAAGATGTCATTAACCAGCCAACTTAAACTTTAAACTCAAGAGGGCCTAACAATCACATATATATAAATCAATTACATTTTATGTTTGTAGTGATTTTTAATAATGAACAAATTGTCTCAAACCAGCTTAAACAGGACAACAAATCTGAGATTAATTTTGAATTAAAAAATAGTGTTTAAAAAAGTATAATATTCCCTAACATGAGTAACATGACACCAATGATGCAATCAAATACAGCAGAGGAGTGGTGAATGCTGCATGAAATAGCATTAAGAAATGAAGACAATGATATATATATATATACATTAGCTCTATCTATCTATCTAAAAATATGTTAAACTATTGGTGAAGTAATGTTATAAAATAAAACAAAAAACCTTTAATTAAAGTAAGACATTCTCTCCATTGACATGTGCTTAAGTGTATGCAAGTACATATATGTGCGTGTGCGTGTGTGTGCATGTGTGCATCTGTGTGTGCACATGCATGTGCTTCAGACCTATCATCTCAGCTCATGTTCCCCCGACAAATCAGGAAACGAAACTAATAACGCTACACCGTTTGTGTTTGATCATAAAACCCCATTTAAACAGCAGTGGATGGAGCACTTCACACAATAATCCCTTGGAGTAGCAGGTGCAATTTGCCTTTTACCTTCGATATTTCTAATAAAGATTTATTAGGACAGGTACTGTATGTACTGTAGTCTCTCTCTCTCTCTCTCTCTCTCTCTCTTCCACACACGCACGCACACACACACGCACGCACGCATGCACACACAGC
This sequence comes from Clarias magur, assembly GCA_013621035.1. NCBI lineage: Eukaryota > Metazoa > Chordata > Actinopteri > Siluriformes > Clariidae > Clarias > Clarias magur. Next base: position 150,328 of record QNUK01000393.1, on the reverse strand, counting down.
TGCATGCACATACCCCTGATCTCATGGTTGCTGTGGCTGTTGAACAAAATGGCATAGTGAGGGATTGCACAGTCTTTGGCTCTAATTGGAAGCAGTGGGGAAGGCAGTAAAATTGCACACTATTTTCTTCCTCTGTGGGACACACAAGTGATTTCAGCAGCTTTATCAGCTGTTTGAATCTTAAGGTGTTTGGAGGATCTTTATGTTCATGTACCATTAAAACATTATTTTCACCTATCTTTACAAACATCAGTGAACACACATGTTCTATACCTACTGTACTGTCTCAAAACAGTGCTGAGTAACATACAGCTCTAACTGGCTTGTCAGAGATTTTGTTCGGTTATTACCAAGGTAAAGTTGTGGTCAGTCAAGAGTTACTTTCCTGCTTTTGTTCAGTTTTGAGAATGATCCTTTCATTAAAATGTAAAGTATGGATTTCAACAATTATGCATCCAACCAGAAAGAAAAAAAAAACATATACAAGAAAATGACACTTGGCAGTGATCAACCAGCACAATTAATCTTAAAGATTTGCTGCTTACACAAGCTATTGTTTCACTTAATGAATATTACACGAAGAAGTGGCCATACATCTTAGTTTTGCCACCTCAGCAGAGTATATTCAATTGTTCACAGACTGAGGGCACAGCTGGTCACTTCTGGCTAATATTAATTAATGTTGTCCATTGTCTCACTCTGCTGGTTCAATGGCAATTAAATGTTCCCAGATAGCAATTAATTCAAGCATAAAATTGTAGAGGAAGCTTCTGGTGCAGATAGTTAATTAGGTAATGTCAAATTAAAGTATTGGGTCATGTTTCATGCAATGTATGATTAAAATTGATTTCCATTTGCGGTTTATATTCCTAGGCCAAAGAGTTCTTCGCAAAATGAAAGATTTGGTGGAACGAAAACCTTAGTGGCTACCTCTCATCATACATAAAATATAACGTAGATGGCATGCCAAGGTTAAAGTAGGAGACCTTGTGCAAAGACAAAACCTGCTATGTTCGGGTTCAAAATATTTGAAAATAATTTGTATTTTAAAATATTATATAGTTTTCCCTGATGACCTTTTTGTTTTACTTAAAAGTCAAGTCAGTTGGCTTTTATCGTACCTTATGCATCTGAGAAAAAGATACAATGTTTCCCCCAGGACCATGATGGTACATAAAACAGAACAGAACTGCATGAGACTACACATAACTAAGATTATAATACAGGACTACATAATGCACACAAGTTTAGTACATATAAGAACAATAACATATAAATATAGTTAACTATAGAATACAAGTACAGTAACATAAGAAACAAGGGTACAAAGGTTGAGAGTAAAGTTGTGGTGTGACAAATACTAATAGTGTGTTGGGGTATTGAATGACATGCATGGTTGGTAAAATACTCCATATTATAAGAACTGAAATGACATACATAAAAATGTAAATAAATAAATATTGGACATACTACATTTCAGTGAGTAATTGGCACATATTGCAAGGACTCCAGTTGAGTAAGTAACGGTAAGTAGGCTCAGTAAATGAGTAAACATTGCACATTGCTTCAATAAAAAAACGTACTGTACCTCACTCTTATAAGGCTGAGGAGATGATTCAGGAGAATCACAACTTTTTAAATCTGTTTGTGCATGTTCTGCTTGAAGCATCTGGCTGCTACACAGAGCTTGAACAGACAGTATCCATGGTGTGTAATGTCTTTTAGCACTCCTCACACAGTGAGTGCTGTGAAGATGTTTTAGGGATGAGAACTCTATGCCAACAATGTCCTGTGCTGTATTCACAACTTGCTGGAGGGCTTTTTATCAGCCTTGGCTGTCATACAGTTTGCTAGGATGCTCTCTATGGTGCATCTGTCAAAGTTGACAGCAGTTTTTGATGGACGCTTGCTGTCCTTAGTCTACTCAGAAAATAGAGGGGCTGTCCCTTAAACTCTATTGCTGAGGTGTTGTTTGTCCAGGAGACATCCTCGGTGATGGTGACTTCCTGGAACATGAAGCTAGAGACTCTCTCCACAGCCTCTCTATTGATGTGGGCAGGACTCTTTATTGTCCTCTTAGTAGTAGCACTTCCTCCCTGTATGCAGCGTCATCATTGTCTAATATTCAGCTGAAGATTGTCATATGATTGTCAAACTTGACAGTAGCTTGTTAATGGCGGGTGACAATCATATATGAATACTCCAAAAATGTGTGTGTGTGTGTGTGTGTGTGTGTGTGTGTGTTAGGGGGGGGGGGGGGGATGTGTTTTGGCCAAATTAAAATTAAATGCCTAGGTATAGTCAACAAAGTGCATACTGTAGGTGTGGCCTCTTTCAAGGTGTGAGCTGTATTGAGGACTAGACAGCGTCCTCAATTTACTGTAACTAATTGTCTGGAAGGTGAGTTGCTGTTGATATAGATCAGGACAGTGTCTTTGATTTGTTCAAAGCATTTTGACATGATAGTGTGCAAAACAAGTGTCTGTGGAAGTCCGGACAGTGCAAACATGGCCGAAGGTTGATTAAAGCAAGCAAAGGAGTTGTGTTCCTCTGCTAGGCCGGCATTGCAGCTGACTGGTCTATGTTTGTCTTGTTTTATTATTTTTTTGTAATCAGTAATGATTTGGATGTCTTGCCACATTTGCTTTGGGCTGGAGTTAGTGAGAGACCTGATGATCTTCTCAGCTGTCCTCACTGTTGAATGCAGGGTCGAGTTCAATTCCCAAACCAGATATAGCTGCCCAGGAAGCGCTTGATAGTCCGATAACTTATAACTTCTGTCATGAGTCCTGATGCTTTTACATTAATGTTCAAAGCATCAAATTTATGACTTTTTGCTGTGATGACCACAATAAAGTTTGCTAAATGGTCAATTAGAGGGCCTATAGAGTCAGCATAACCTTAGATAAATTTTTTTTTTTTTTTTTTTTTTAAATAGGTAGTGATTCATTTCATTTGTACGTACTATCTGATATGCAAAATCTTTGGACAACAGCGTTTAGTCTGATGTGCAAAACTTGCAATATGCTTTATTTTTCTGTATGTGATATCACTATTTTTCATTGTATTGGTAGAAAACATTAAACTTATTTTAGGAAATGTTATGGACACTACATGGATTATTAACTCTCAGTTTCCAGAGATTTAATAATCAGTAACTTGAACATATCCTACTCATGTGCTCATGCACAAGAAATGTTTGGGTGTGACTCACAAAATTCCATCTTTGTGCATTATGTGCATTTTTTAAAACACCAAACTTCCACAGATGTGCAAGGCAGATTGAAACACTTGGAGGAAACTTTTACATGACTGTTCTCTGGTGTAATTTGTATAATTAACCAGTTTTGAAAGTCTTTTCCCCCCTGATATTAGTGTTCCTGTTGTTAAACTGCTGTTATATTGTATTGTAAAGGGCATATTACATTAATGCTTTTTTGACCATCTTACAGTTATAGAAGTGATTTTTGTATGTTTTTATTTCTCATGGTTTCTGTTTATCGTGTTTCTTTGTGATTTTTAATCTGATTTTTTTTGCATCGGTAAAGCTGCTTTGGAACAGTGCCCTTTATTAAAAGCACTATGCAAATAAAATGTAACTGATTTGAATAGAATCAGAATATGCAGTTTGTCTACTGTATAGCTATAATCTATGGTATTAGCCCCGGGCACTCAATATGAAAGGCGTTTGCTTAATGCAGGAAGATATGAGAATATATGACAGATAATACTCACATAAGGTACTAATTTAAGCCATAAGTGATGATTTAAGGAAGATTTCAGTGCTGTATGCAAAGGACTTTAACACGTATCACTAACATAAGCTACAAACAACAATAAGTCACAGGCAATAATGTTTCAAAAAAAGCTGCCAGAGCAGCTCAATGAACAAGAACTAGAAGTCTTTTAATATTTCTTATTAACGTAATGCAGTCAACAGGGCATTGGTTCCTCTGTGGAAGGATTTTTGCCATGAAGGCTTGGGTTCAATTCCCACCCAGTGCCCAAATCCCAGTTACTGGATGCAGTGCTGGCCCCAGGCCTGGATAAAATAGGAGGATTGCATCAGGAAGGGCATCTGGGAGGGATTAGCCGGTAGACTAGCAACAATGTAATGCAGTCAAGGTATTGATAAGTTAAGCATTTTTTTTCTGTTACTTTCAGCAAAAAACTTTACATAGTTGCAATCATGTATGTATACATTGTCCCAACATCAGTCTACTCAGCATTACTTTATTAACTCTGCATTGAAATACTGTAGAAGCATTTACAATAACAAACTGACTTAAACATGAATTATTACAGCCCACAATAATCCAAATCTTCAGCAGTACAACCCAACCCTCTTCCTTCCTTTCTGTCTTTCTTCCTTCCTTTCCTCCCTGCTGTATTCAGGCACATTCTGTGTTCGGTGTACATCGTGTACATTATGATTTTACTGATTGAAATAAGAGGAGCAGATACAGAACAGTGAGAAATTAATTACAGTTATAATTCCGTTTATCTCGGGCAAATAATGTGCACATAATGTATAGGATATATGCAAAATATGTGCACATACAGAATAATGTATTAGTTACAATGTAAATGTAAAATGGGCAAATAATAGCTTTTAACTGGAAAGACAATTTCTTTCTTTTGCATTTTTCAGCTCTCCTTTAGATAATAATGTTAGTGTTAGTATAAACACGGTAGTGTATAAAACATTGTACCAAACATTGCACCTCATGATAGCTTCTTTCATACCCTTAGACACAAGACAATTTTAGCTACTCATTCCTCACTTGCTTGAATTTTTCTGTACCATTTGTATTAATCATTTTACAACAAACATAAGAAAGTCTAATCTTGTGTCTTTGCATTTGGGGCCGTTTCTGTTAAAATCATTACAACAGAATGGAAAGTGTGACCTGCATATACAATTATTATTCCTCACATAACTATACTATACATACTATACAATTACATATACTTTTCAGCATCTACTTTTAAAGGTTATTAAATGCTTAGGTGAACACAAAAGCATATTCAAAGTTTTCATTGGCATGAATGTATTATAATAATAATAATAATAATCTAGACCAGTAAGAAAATGGTCCATCTTGTTTCACAATCCCCCTCATGAGATCTCATTATAAACTATATAGAGAGGTCAGTACTTACTGCACCACCTCAATATATAATGATATATACTTGCATCTAGAAAATGCACTAGAATGCTCATAATTTAACTGAATGTTTTTTTTTGTCCAACTGATACAAAACAAAATGGTTTTCCCCAGGACATGATTTTAAATGTTTATGTGTGTGTGTGTGTGTGTGTGTGTGTGTGTGTGTGTGTGTGTGTGTGTGAATGTGTGTGTGCAATAATGTATTTAATTTAAATATTTAACTGTTACTGATTATTTTCTTATGGTACTGTAGGAAGCTATTAAGTATCATGCTGTGCTATCTCTTTGTCACTCATCCACTCATCCGTCTTATTCGAATACATTTCATTCACAAAGATCCATATGCTGGTGCTTGTCTGCAACATTAAGCAGCACAGATGACTGTCTATGCAGCAGAGCCTTTCATATGCCTTATGCATTCAATAAAGAGCTTAAGTACAGTATGTCAATGTATAGTATCAGCACATTTATTATTATTTTAAAAATAATTTCCCCCCTCTTTAGATGAGATGTAATTTTCCTGATTTGAGGAGACTGCTTAGACTATGTGCATTTTCTTCATTTTCTTTTTTTTTTAAATTACTTTTTAATTTTGTTTTTAATTATCCTATGCCTTGCACCTCCTGGATCCAGGTTCGATTCCCGCCTAAGGTCCATGTGCATGGAGTGTACACAATCTCTTCGTGCTTGGTGGTCTCCGATTTCCTCCCACACTCCAAAGAAATGCAGATTAGACTAATTGGCATTCCCAAATTGCCCCTAGTGTGTGAATGATAATGTGTGTGCCCCTGACTATTGGCACCCTGTCCAGGGTGTACCTCGACTCATGCCCTAAGTTACCTGGGATAGGCCCCAGGCTCCCCGTGAACCTGTATACAGGATAAAGAGGTACAGATGATGAGTAAGTAAATGATTATCCTATTCCAAAGTGCTTTTACAGTACAGTATGTGTCTTCTCATATATTTCCAGTTTTTAACTGCCACCACAGGATGGCACTGTGGCTTTATCATTGAATCTTTGTTTTTCTTTATTGAATGCTTTGATGAATTGTTCCTCTTGCTCTACCAAAAACACTAGACAGAAAGACAATAAAAAAAAAAGAAAAAGTTTAGGCTGACTTATAGGCAATTAAAACAGTTCAGCTCAAAAAACCTAAGTTGCTGCCTGTCCCATCTATAATGCAAGTAGATTAAGCAAGCTAGGATAATACTTTGATAAAATGTTGTTGTGTGATGCATGTCTGTGTGAGCCTTAGCGGCCTCCAGACTAAAAGGACAGATAAACAGAAAAAGCAGAAATTATAGACAACTAACAACACACAACTTTCTCATAATTCTTTGGCACATCAGACATGCTTCAGTACAGTACTTCTTTTAGTTTTCATGCTGTCACTCTGGGCCTGACTCACCCACTCCAAGTTGGACCCAATTCTCTGTTGGACCATAGAGAAGATGAAGAGAGCGCGAGAGAGTGATAGTTTGTCTGTTAAATTAACAAGTTCTTGTGTTGTAATGCTGATAAGTAAGAATTAGAATTCATCAGCATGGACTGGAAAACGTCATTAATGCATCTGAGGAATGCATGTCACTCAAGCTTTAGAACACATTTGGAAGTGTCATATTGTGTCTAGTAACCTTATTCTTGAAAATACAGCTGCAATCAGAAGGAGGTACAATTGTTTTTTTCATGTAACTTGTTCTTTCTGCACATATTATGTGTCTATGTTGGCTGCAATAGATGAGCTGTGTTACTGGAATATTTAGCTCATACTGTGCTGAGGAAGTGGTCTTTCTCAATTATGTTGTCATTTAGTTTTTTCCGTTCATTGTGAGTCCTTTTCCTTTCTTGAATATTTATTAAGCTTTTTAGGCATTACTAAATTACAATAATTTACATGTAATCAACATTTATCAACTTGGGCAACATGAGATTGCTTTACAGAAAAAAAATACACACAATTTTTCTAAAAGATTCCCTTTGCATTCATACACACACTGCTAAAGCACATATTGTGAATACCTGTATCTGAATTGTATCATGTACAAAAAAAAAAGTAAAAAACATACAGACAAACAAACAAACAAAAAAAAACTTTAGTTTTACTAATTAGTCTGAAGGCATGGACATTCTCCTGGTAATGTGTAGACAGGGAAATGTCTATTAAACAGACATCCATCTGTTTTTGTTGAGTGGATGACAGAAACCCATCTGTGCCTTTTGTGATATACTGCATTCTGTTTTAACCCTCATGTGCAATTCATTGTAAAAATGATCTCAAACTAGAAACTGATACTGACATGTATCAACCAACTGTTATGTGGTCTGATTTGGTAAATGTAAAAAAGATATATAAATAAAAAATAAAATATAATAATAATAATAATAATAATAATAATAATAATAATAATAATAATAATAATAATAATTATAATAATGTAACTATGCTGGATTATAACCTCCTAATAAATATTTCCAGTTTTGGTTTATTTTACCAAATATACTCATTCAGTCTAGACAAAAAGCAGAAGAGGAAAATCTGTGAAGACATGTAAGAGAAATATACTGAACATTCCTGATGACAACAAATATGGGATTGAATGGTTGTAATTAAGAATTAATAGACATTTCATTAAAAATGAGGATAATTAATATTCTTAATTATGATCATTACAAAGACTTACAGTAAATGCATAACATTTTTGGTCTTATAAAGAACTATGCAATCAGAATTAACAACTACTTACCATGGGCTCAAGAGCAAATCAGGCAAATACTGCCTACTCTATTATCATGCTGTAACGAATATACTGTAATAACACAAACTGAATGCTGTTGTTCCATCAGTCTTGGCACACTTGAAAGATGTAATGCTCACCATCAATCTTTATTTAAAGCTACATGAAATTTACCCCCTTCTGGAAAACATGCTTAATACATTTAAGCATTAGTGAGTTGTAAATATTTTAATTCAATTCATTTCAATTCAATTCAATTCAATGTATTTTTATAATGCTTTTAACAGTGGGCTTTTAACAATGGACACTGTTGCAATGCAGTTTTATATAATTAAATACGAAGAATTATTTTCCAGTCACACTGGACTCATAGGCAGTATAAAGAAATTTGTTGTAGCCAGCATGTATTCCTTTGTGATCATGATGATCATGAATACTGTCCTGCCTGGATTTAAAATTCACAAATTTTGTAAACAAAGTGTAAATCAGGGCATTGTAGTGTCTGCATTCTCTGCATGTGGTGATTAGCCTAAATTCCAAACAGCAGGTCTCATTGGTGGTGCCCTCCACAAGACAGGACAAACATGTTCCAAACCATGCCCTCTTGGCCTACCAGTCATCTGAATGTTCAGTTCCACCCTCCACCACACTGTAATTTGTTTAGATGTTGATTTATGAACTAATTGTCACTAATTGCTGCTTAGCACCATTATTAATCTGTTCTGCCTGGTTCAGGAGCACATTAGGCTAGATTTGTATAATGAAGTAATTAGTTCAATTATAGAAGAAATAGAAATCAGAGAGAGAGAGAGAGAGAGAGAGAGAGAGAGAGAAAGGGAAGATAATATTTAAACTATTTGTTGATGTTTGGACTATTTAAATAATTTTGCATGGTTACATTGCTAATTTGATAATAAAGTGCTCAGCTGATTATAATGAGCCATCCTCAGCATAGACTGTTCTCAGCATAGTTTTCTCTTACTGACCAATCTTTCTGAGTGTCGCTTTCTGAGTGCTGTTGTGCAGGTTGCATTGTCTGTTATCATTGTCATTGTTATTAGCCCAGTGCATTGCTTCAGGGGTTATGGGCACACTCAGGGGACAACAAGCTAGGCTAGATAATTAGTTTTTCCTCCACACAAGGCAGACACACTGAAAATGGGTAGTGGCAACATATAGTCTGCCTCCATCCAGAGGTGGTGCATTCGTACACAGCTGTCCTGAAGATTGGCAAGAGATCCCCAGCACAATGACATTTCCTGTCTATAATTTTGCTGAAAATTATTGCAGTGGAAGAATACACCATGAATACCTTTAGCTCTAGATCAGACAGCTTCCCAGCTGAGTGAATACTGACAAATTCTGCTAAACTGTATTTTTTATTAATGCGTTTTACTTATTCAAAATGGTTTGAAACATGTTTAATGTGAAACTGTAACTTAATCGACAATACAGGTTCCAAATAGCAGAATTTCATAAGTTTGCATTCTGAATAGACCATTAGCCTTTTATTTCTTGTTGTACTAACAGGTCATTGGAAAACATGCAAAATACCATATTAAAATCAATTAAAGTACAATACTGCTTAAAATTAATGTTAGGAGTATATTCTCTTTAAAAATCATGTACTGTAGCTTCTGCCTTGGAACATTTTAGTGGAATCTTCTCTGATACTAGCACAACATCAAGCTAAAAGGAACAATACTATATGTGGTGTTGCTGGTGCTGCAATTGTTGTTGGATTAAGCTTGACCAGAGAGATCACATACTGAAAGATGTAAGATAAAGAGCAGTAAAGGTACACCTAAGAGCAGTGCACCACCAACTCCAAGGACAAGGCCATAAAACAAGGGCCACACACCATCCAGCACGTTGCGCTGATAAGGTGGCATTGGTTGCCGCTCCACCACCAGGTCAAAATTCTTCCAAGACAAGCTCCTTACTGTAAAACAACAATAACAACACAAGTTACACAAAGAAATGGGAACACAATTAGAACTGTTAGTGATAATAATAATTTAATTGTTTTTGCAGATGTTCTACAAATGCAACTAGAAGCTGAACAAAAACAGTATTCTGCAGTTAATTTACAAAAATTGTCATCCATTGGAAAATTATAAGAGAAATACAATAATTTATGACATATTTTACAGGATTTTTCTTGCTTCAAACACTGCTTCACCTAGCATCTTTTAGAACGCATCTCTCTTTTTTTTTTAAATTAGGGAATAAAACACCTTCAATCACCAAAAAAAACACGCCAGTAGGTGGACTGGCTTAGAGATATTGCTCATAGGTGTGAATGTGTATGTGGATGATGCATTGCACTGAATTTTAATCCCAACATTTTCCTCCCTCATGCCCAGTGTTCCTGAAATACAGTAGGATATAAACCCACCAGAATTTATCCACAAAGATAAAATGTACATTGTATTGTATATGTAAATGGAAGTAAGCAATTGAATTGCAATAGGTTATTCCATCCATCCATCCGGCCAAGAGTGACCATTGTATTTATTCCCATTTGTACGATTGGGGTAGGACCTCTGTTCAACATTTACATGCGCATTCACACATTATGGGCATGGTCTATGGGAGGAAACTGGAGAACCCACCAAGGATGTGAAGAACATGCAAACGCCATGGACACAGACCCGATGCAGGACAGTAGGTTATTACTAATTCATATTGCAGAGTTTTGTCCATTCTCATACATGTATTAATCACTGTCCCACACTGAACCTCCATTTTAGCTGTTAGAATGGTCTTGTCAACCATGTAATGATAGTTAGATTGCCTGCTGGGACTGACTTGTTGCACTTGTTGACTTGTTGACCAGGAATGCACTGATGAGGTGTCAAGACTTGTTCAGACAAGAGTTTCATCCCAACCGCATTAACTGGAGGGTAAGATCCCAAAACAACGATTTCCCATGAATACTCACAGCTGAAAAATATTGGGAATTAAAAAGATGGTTTATGGTGGAGAGATCTCATTGTCTAGTATAGGATTTTCCATCTCCATTTTATATTGATTTAAAAGATCAGTGTCTTTATTCCTTATTACTTTTTAACTTCTCTGTATAGGAGCACGCTATGTTTTCCTGTCAAGGTTTTGAAGCCTTTAACCTTTAACCAAGTCCACTGTTGGGAATGCTGTCATGACACCTGGCTTTTTGGAAAACATTTTATGCAGGCATAAGTTTGACAAACCATGCATCTCTTAGATGTTGTGAGAATTGTCCACAGAAAGGTTTCTGGCTTTCAAGACTGTTGCTTCAAATTCATATATGTTCTTCCCATGAAGCGTCAAATTCTTTCATGGCCTCTACTGGGGATGGGCTATTGACAAGATCCTCCACAGAACAGGCTGTTGGAAATTTTATCGCATTCAGGAAGTGTGTGGAGGGACACGCATGTCTTCTCATCGATGGGTTCCACCAAATATTTATATATCCAGCCAGTCATGATTTATTAACAGTGTAGCTCAACCATCACATATTATTATTATTATTATTATTATTATAGTTGTTCGGTTGTTCATGCATCTTTCCATTAACTGGGAAAGTCTACCTGAGCCTCCAACAACTAACTGGACTCCATATTAACTTTAAGACATCAACAGTTATATTGAACTGCCAGCTGCCTAACAAAGTATGCAGATCAATCCCTGCTATCAGTTATTATCCAAATAAGGATGGGTTCCCATATTGAGTTTGATTCCTCTCAGGTTTCTTCCTATTGTCATCTCAGGGAGTTATTGCCACTGTCGCCAACGCCCTCGGCTTGCTCATCAGGGACAATCTTATAATTTTGATTTATACATATTCACATTTCATACAAACTTCCATAATTCATTTTCTTGTGTAAAGCTGCTTTGCAGCAATGACAATTGTTAAAAACGCTATACAAAAAACTGAATTGAATTGCATTGTTGGTGTAACATTCTGCTTCATTTATTTGACATTTTGGTAAAGTTATGCATAAAGGTTTTTATAGACCAATCTACAAATTCCTACCAGATAGACAAGTTTCAGTTGATTTTCTGTAATGCTGGTTTTCTATATTATACCATGTGTAAATGTTGTGACAATGCCAGACACTGGGTGCGTTCAGTTTACTTAAAGTTGACTTTGGCTATTTTTTAGGTACCTTGCCCTTCAGGACTCTTATCTCATTTGCATGATACAGGTTCACATCAAAGTTTACATTAGTGAGACTTTGAATATACCTTTATGCAAACTTCTTCAAATTTCTTCAAATGCACTAGATTTTGATAAATATTTTTTTGTTATGCTCCTGTGAACAATTTACCTATAAACTTGATTATATTCAGTTTGATAAATAAAGACCAATGTTGAAATACCCCCTATAAACTATAAGCAATATTCAAAACCATTAATGATCTAATATGCTGAAAGTATCCCTTACCTTGTTTTGCAGAATGATGTGTTTCTTTGGGATTTGTTTTCTCAGCTGAAGGGTGTGTTAGATGAAATGCCATTTTGTTGACCTGCTTATGGTATTCCTCAACATAACGCTGCATTGCCAGAGTCTTGTCCTGGTTAATGTTCTTCCCCATCTCTTCAAGATTAAGGCAGAAAGGCACAACAAGCTAAGTTACTACTTTATTGTTATTCTATTGTATTGTAGATTTACAATTTTATTAATATGTAAAACTTATAAATATAAAACGTATTTTACATGTATTAATTGTATACAGTATATACAAATAGGTTTCATGATTTTTACAGTCAAAGAATGTCTTCAGCCTAAACAGTTGTTTTGCTATTTATTTCATGTTCATACATTGGCATATGCAATTGCTGAAATATGTTGAATAGGTTCCAATGAGATTAAGACTCTTACAAATCTTGCAAGTATAATGAACCACACTCAGATTCAAACTCAGCAGCATAAGGGAATGTAGTTGACCTATAGTTTTTATGTGTCCCACTATTTACATTCTGACAATTCATCTAGTTCTCGTCTAGTAGATCATCTATCTATTCTAAAACATGGACCCTGTTGCTGATTCACTAATTTTCCTTTCTTGGATCACTTTTGGTATGTCCTGACCAGTGTAGACTGGGAACATCCCACAATACCTGCCGTTTTTCGAGTTGCTCTGACCCTTGTAAAAGGTACACAATTTCTTATGCTTGCCCATTTTTCTGCTAACAACCCAGTGGTCATGATGTTATCTTAACTGTGTAATGGTAATGGGGATATTTTCTTGGCACACTTTGGGCTCATTAGTTCCAACTGAGCATAATTTAAATGCCTATCTGAGTACTCTTGCTGACCACATCTATCCTTTTTTTAAACTATAGAATAACGTACCATGTCACAGACCAAAAATCATCTCAAACTGTTTCATGAGTTCAGTGAGTTCATTATCCTCAAATGGCATCCCGAGTCACGAGAACTCAAGGCAAAAGAGCACCTTTAGGATGTGGTGGAACAGCAGAACATCATGGATGTGCAGTCAATAAATATGCGTTAGGCAATCATGGCAATATGGACCAAAATATCTAAGGAATGTTTCCAGCCAGCTTCTTGCTGATCATATGTCACAAAGAATTAAAGCAGTTCTGATGGAACAATGTGGTCCAAATATATATAATACCATATATTATATGTGTGTGTATATTGCATTGTATATACACTGATATATGGGTTGTGTGTGAGACAGTGAGAGATAGAGAGAGAGAGAGAGAGAGAGAGAATGTGCACAGATAACCTATTGCAATGTCAGTCCTTCCGATCCTTTGAAGAGCACGAGACAGCCTGTCGTAGTACATTTGCTCACCATGACTCTTGAGCCAATGTATTAGAGTTGGATGACAGTGGTACACTTTGTCTAAGACACAAACGCACATACACATTATAATGCTCAGATAGTTGCAATACAGAGCCTGGCATATTAAGAGCTGTCAGTGTAATATTCATATGACTCCCACTCCCACAGTTACAGGATTTTGATTCTGTCTCTTGCTTTAATGATGAAAGCTGTGTGGGCACGTTAACAGAATCACTCTGTTGGAGGAGTTTGTGGAACATTTTAATGCTAGCAACCTGACATACAGCACTCTGGTGTATTTCAAGTGATGAACACACATTTAATTAAGCCTCCAGGTAAATCAGGTAAAGATGTGTCTTTTTTGCTATTAGGATATAAGCAACATTTCATTCTATAAACCTGACCCCTGATATGTGGATTCTGTGTTTGTGAAGAAATTTCTGTTAAAATTAGGGACTGAATTTCTATACCTGTGTCTCTTAAGCTCCGGGATGGCAGTTGGAATTGGTTCATGTTTTCAGAAAAGAGCTGACCGTCGATGTCTTCCTTTGGGTTGGAGAGAGTCATGAGAAGCTCTTCACACTCATGGACTGTCAACAGATCCACCAGTCGCTGTAGCTGATGAGATCCCAAGTCCTCCCCCACTGAAACCATTGAAGAGAACTTGTGATTGTCTTCACCAACTTTGTACCTTTGTACCTCAGTTATTGACTATAGCAAGAACCATACTACAGACTAGGGTTGCCAACTCTGTGAAACAGAAATAAGGGACAGGGCAGGATGTGAAGGGTGTAGTGGTGAAAGGTATTCTTTCTTTCTTTCTTTTTTATTTTGAAGCACTACAGTTGGTTTTATGCCTTCATTCATGAGAAATTTCACCCAAGTACCGGTTTAATTTGAACACACCTCCTCATACATTATTTTCTTTTCTATTTAATAATTTACAAAGTTGAAAGCCGAAGTTTTCACAAACCTTCTATTTCAGATTTTTATTTCTTTCTACAGTGTAAAACAATACTGAAGGTATCCAAAAGATGCAATAATCACCTTTGAACAGTTGATTTGTTTGTTTATTTGTTGATTTATTTGCTACTTATGCCTTGTAAAGCCTTAATATCAGCTCTAATCTGAAATGGTGATTGGTGATTTTTGAGGGTGGTAACTTTAACGGCAGCAGAGGTAATTTTTTTATCTTGCTTTCCTGGGAAGGTGAGATGAGAGCCAGTTTCATCAAGGTGCTTGAGGGGTTTTGCAAATGCACCTGACAATACATTTTATTTTTTAGTTTTTCAAGAACTATTCCAGAACAGCTAATTATTCTTATTGTTGTTACCTAATTACCTAATGCCAAACACGTTATATCATAGTTTTGAAAAGTTTCATCCAAACTTTTGACATATATACTATATGTATATAAGCTATTTGGGTTTGTAAGATGTTTGCAAATGCTAACAACAGCATGTTGTTGTTAGTCTTTCGGCTGCTCCTATCAAGGTGTCGTCTCAGCGGACCATCCGCACGCAGTAACTTGGCACAGGTTTTCACAATATGGACCATGTCAAAGTCACGGTCCATATTAAATCCTTATGCAACTTCATGAAAAAAAAAAGACTAACTTGCTGCCTATATATCACACCCATTTCAGCCACCACTGTAATGAGATATTGAAAGTTAACTACTGTGAGAAGGGCCAGTTTGTGATGGCTAGAGGACTGGATCAGAGCAAACACTAAATTGCAGCTCTTGTGGGATGTTTCCAGGCATACATTTGACAGGGCATACCAAAAGTAATTCAAGAAAGGAAAACCTGTGAACTGGGGAAAGGGTCATGGGTGGCCAAGGCTCACTGAAGGCTGGCCCATGTAGTCTGATCCAACCATTAGTGTAGATCAAATTGAGGAAGATGTTGCTGGTTTCCATAGAAAGGTGTCAGAACACATTATTGTTCCATTACTGTTATGGTGGCAATAGGGGTACCTACTCAATATTAGGTGGGTGGTCATAATGTTATCACTGATCAGTGTGTATTCACAGTATTATAAATTCAGTGATTTATTCAGTGACATTTCGTGAATGATTTCATTAGTTTCACTGCTGTATAACGTTAGATGTGCGCTTATTTCCTGCTACCACGCCTCCACAGGACCTGAGGTGATGTCCACTAGCCCCTCTGCACTTCTGAGTGAGAGAGCTTCCCAGTCAGCCTCTTGCCTCGCTCACAAACTAGAATCTGGGCCCTACCGAGGTTAACCTTCCCACACAGTGACAAAATGCGACGGGCAAATTAGTGACAGAAAATCGCTTGTGCAAATGTTAGCATTATTCTAAACTGAACGTTTTTTTTTTTTTTTGCCCTCGCGCACTCAGTCCCGCCCCCCGATACGCGTCCGCACTGTCCCGACCAATGAGAAGCGTTCTCTGCTCTCTGTTGCGGTAGAAAGGCTGAGAGAGAGGAGGGGCGTTTCCTCTATTCCACGCACTCACTGCGTCTCATACAAATCCCTGTAATATTCACTCTCCCTTAGGTTACACTCTGGTTCATGCTATGAGAAGACTGATGGTACTGCCTCCTCCCAATGTGTGTGTGTGTGTGTGTGTGTGTGTGTTTTTTTTAAACATCATAGCACGTAATCACTGAATCTGACTGGTTTGAAGATATTAATTATTTTTCTACAGCAGATCTGACGAAAATGTTAATCAGTTTGAATTCAGTTGCATTCAGTTGTTTCTATGGTAACACTGACACTAGTATGGACTAGTATGGAGGACGTTTCGCATCAACAATCTAAAAACTTTTAATTAATAAATTGATCATTGATAATCATCAACTTTTAACTGATAATCATGTGACATATTCTATGAAAGTTTTGTCTCTTTAACTTCAAAAGAATGAAAGAAATAAGGAAAGAAAGAATATGGAAGGAATTACAGTTATAGCTGCTATATGAGAAGAGAGAGAGAGAGAGAAAAAAAAACAGGAAAGATGTCTCATGTACATTCCACAACATTAAATGTAGAATTGTAATACATGTAAAATTAAAAATGAGAAATTTAATGTTAGTAATTCACTTTGTATAAGAGGCACAAAACCTATGGACTGTTACTGATTACTTTCTTATAGACACCAGGACCCAACATGCATCAATCCTCATGTTTAAAACAGCTTTCTTTTAATAACAAAAGTTCTTATTATGTTTATCATTTGTATTAAGTTACATTTCTCACCTGTATCGTCACTAAAGCTTGAGCTTAGGAGGAGCAAATTGAGGAATAGTGCAGTGGTTATCATTTTAGCAAAACCTATCATGTTTTGATTTAAATTTTTAACAGTTTTAACTGTGTTCCAGATTCATGATGCAATGCATTCCTCTGGGAATGACTGAGTAAGTTAGACCAGACTCTGTTGAAGGAAGAGCCTGTGTGGAAGTTCTCTTCTTCTTCCTCCTTCTATTCTTCTTCCTAAACAGAGGTTGGAATCCAGAAGGTTAAATTACCACCAATTTTAGGTCTCAGTCTCTCTCATCGTACAGTATTTTCCTTAAGGCTGTATTTTCCTTAATCCAAATGCCTAGATGTAGATGTCCTCTTTAAGTTAAATGTCATCAAGTGGCAAATCAATGTCTTTTTTATGAATATGAATATTGTTTTGGGCATTATTGTTGCTGTTTATGTGTGGTTGCTATATGGTACTGAAAGACTCCAAAGATCCCACAAATTAACTGATTTCCTGCCTAATACAATGTATTTACTGTTTATGGCTTTTCCAGAAAGCACAGTTGCATGTTACTGTATAAAATATAATTTTTTCTTAACCTAAAAAACAAAACAGATGATTAAGTGGATTAAGTGTGTGAAAGAACATCCAAAGGATTGATGAAGATTTTAATTTACATGCAGTTTCAAGGTTCATGTATTTAATGATGTGCTTCAGATGTGGTGTATTCTCAAAAGTTCTGCTCACATTGAGCTCTGGGACAACACCAGGTACTGGCATCAATATTGGTATTGGCAAGTACCCAAATGGAAGTACTTGTATTTGTTCTGACAAACAGCAGCATCTGGGCATCATTATTAGTTTATTTATTTTTATTTTATTTTTTGCCAGGTAGTGTAGCTAAAAACTAAAAGCAATACAAATACAGTGAGAATATAAAGTTAATTTTCAAATTGGAGAATACTGTAGAAAAACATACTTAATGAGAAATCAGAACATACTTTGCCAGCAATAGAATGCAAAAATGGTTCAGCTCTCTATTTTAACGTTAACTGTATAGCTGTATAACTGTATAGCTACTAAAAGTAGTTCTATGCATTCAGTCATGATTTAATGATATCAAGGAGCAATACCATGCATTTCTAGTTTGTAAAGACAAAACCACTAAAATGCAATAGCAAAAATCTGTTCATTTGCATTTTGTTTTGAAAATAAATGAGCATGAAATCCACAGGGAGAATTGATTGAACTAAATTACACACACACACACACAAAATGTGCCCAGGGCATACAACTGGCTGAAACTTCCCACACAGTAATACGAATACTTTACAGGGAGGGATAGTTCGTAAACGTAAATCCATTACGTCTTTTTCTTTGAAGTCTTTATTTTTTTGATATTAGAAAGAAAACATGACACATTGTGGAACATTGTCTCAAAATGTATTGTGTTCTAAGAAGGCAAAATAACAATGGACTAATTATAAGTAAAGAATAGAGTTGAATAACGCATGTAGCAACTATAATTAATTATAAGGATTAAACCCAGTAAATAGACCAGTCGGGAACATTTAGTCTGTACAGAGTTTATTTGCATCATCTTGGAAGTAAACACGTGTGTGTGTGTGTGTGTGTGTGTGAGTGTCTTTATGTGTGCCATATGTGGGATTTTTGGCCCACATACAGAAAAAAGCAAGATAGTGTCTAATATTTATTCGATGTGCTAAAGGTTACATGCAAGACAAACTGCTTTTACAAGGAGGTTAAAAGTGAGGAAGTTGTGGACTTAAAACCTCTCTGCACAAAGATGGAGGGCGCAAGGTCAGAGGAGGAATACATTTAAACTGTTTAGCATACTCCAAGTGCTCCAAGCAGAAACTGAAACTAAATATATACACCCACATACAGACCCATATGACAGAGAAAAGGCGGTGAATAATGATCTAAGCATACAAGCTGACTGTACTGTAATTCCAAAACTGAAGCCACTTAGCTTAGAGGTTTGATTAATTGATTATAAAGACATAAGTTCTTGGTATTCTCTTCAACACACTTCTTCTTCTCTGTTGTCCAGTTTAGGCTGATATATTTTTTTCTGCTTGTAGAATGTTTGTGTTTACTCCATGTCTTCTACGCTTCACACCACTGAAATCTGATTGCTTAGAGACACAGACTCCGGTGGAATGAAGGATAGAATTCATAGAAAACTGCACAATTGAAACTTCAGCCTTTTTGTGAATGCAGTTCATCACGCTGCAACTCAAGGCACCCTGTTAAAACAAAAGCCACATTCTGATGTAAATAAATAAAGACCAAAATAAGGGAAAAGAGTATTTAACAGAGCATACCAAATTCTGCTGATCAAGCTATTTAATAAAAAAATAATACAAGCAGTCAGACTGGTGCAATATTTCAGGTTTATAGAATTTGTTTAATGTGTTCTGAAAGACTTTGGGAAAGAATGCAATCTGCATCCTGGCCTCTCCCTACAGCGAGCCCAGGCCTGTCTTTCTCACTGTGCCCCCTGGCATATTCTCTATTGCCTCTTTTACATGAGAAAAGCTTCAGCACTTCTGTAAAATGAAACACAACATTTCCATCTACCTACTACTACTACTACTACTACTACTACTACTACTATTACTACTACTACAACACACACACACACACACACACACACACACACACACACACACACACACACACACACAAATACACAAATGAAATACATGCACAAGCTTAAAAAGGCCCACACCTTTGAAGACATGTTAAGGTACTTTCTTTAAGGGTTTAACCTCCCAGTCCTTCTCTGTTTTAAAAATACCGTTGACTAATTACTTCCACGGTATTTGTTGAATTGAGTGCAACACTTACTTTATACTATAATATGCCTTAAGATCAATAATAAGGTCAGAATTTACACATCAATTACCTGAATAACCTTCACAACTTATTGAAGTGTTTTATAAATCTTGTCTTCAAAAAGAAAAAAAGAAATCTACTCTGATAGTTACTCTATATATTTTAGCAAGTAACTCACCTTTTTGTTTAGCTCCAGATACGGGGCAGGAAATAGGGAACATATCAAACCTACTCCCAAAACCACTTCCCAAAAAAGCAACAGAACTCTCATGAAAGTAAATAGTGTTTGTCTCTGCAGGACATAAGGAAGGGTAGATGAGCAACAAGTTGAACGTCTCTCTTTATTTGCCTACCTGCCTCATTGTGTCAGGTAATGCTGCTTTACTTCTTTCATCAGACCAATAGGAACATGCGTTTTGAAACAAACCACTCCCATGACCACCATAAAGAGCAACCACACCCAGTGCTCTAGGGCTTTTAAAATACAACTGAATTAAAAAAAAAAGTTTTTAATGGTGCAGCAAATGTATTAACAAACTTATAGGTCTAAACAGCTATGAGCTTGTGTGCAGCTGGACTGTTTATTAATGTATTTAGTAATATATTTTTCAGCTTATAATGAATGCATGGTCACTGCACAATACAGTTGTTTCTTAAGACTTCTCAAGCATTAATTACCAAAGATGCTCTTTTATTCCAAACATTTGGCCTTCTTTTAGGTTCTTGCGGCCTTTTTGTAACATTCCCTGCACATTGGTACATTAAAGTTAGTGCAAGGTCTACAGATAAAACAGTTTCTTTTCTTTCACTCAGCGCACAAGTCTGAACAAGTGTTAAGTAACCCAACCCTGCTCAGGATTTCAGTAGAACAATCTGAGTCAAGACAAATGTTTAAAGGAAAAACAGGGTGTGCTTTTGTGTTTGTGTGTCCCCATGTGTGTGTGTGTGTGTGTGTGTGTGTGTGTGTGTGGAGATGGAGATGGGTTGGGGTGCAGCTCCTGGAGAATTGCTGAATCACTGAGAACTACAGTTCCCCTAACACCTAACAGTATTTGAGGGAATTCCTTTTATATAAAAAAAAGAGTTATAAAATTGTATTTACCGGGTTCTGTACAGTAGAGTGGCCGTGCCAGTGTTGGGTATTAAGCTGAATGTGGTTGCTGTTGATAAAAAAAAAAGACGGAAAAAAAACGAAACATGAATCAGCTCTGATAGTTCATACACCATAAGCAGGTAAATTACACTTTCTTATCGAGTTTAAAAGGTGGAATTTATTAAAACCTATTGATATCGCTGCTTTTTAACCAGACACAAGTCCTCCTATAAGACATTGGCTACCTTAGAAAGGAGGTGAATGAATGGACGGCGGCCTCACCTGTATAAACAGTCACTGTTAACTACACAGTGTCTCCACAAACAAGAAACACAACCTGGTGCATATCTCTTTTGTAAAGATAACAAAGTCACTTGCATTTAGGTCTTACCCATTATTCCTCTGTATATTATTGGTTGTTTTAATCTACTATGAGGGCGAAATTTAACCTTTAAAAAATTATTATCTTATCAATTTAAAAAACACCTACAGTATACCTATACCTATGCTAGTAACAAAATCCTACATAACGGAACAATCTGCTTTGTTGTGTTGGTTAATTTTTTAAACTAGTTAGTAAAACTAGCCCAAATAATAATGCTGTTTAGCTAAACCCACCTCAGAGGCTAATTGGCATAGATAAGAAACAGTGGTGGACTCAAGTTGTTTGAGGGACAGGGTGAAAAAATATAAAGAACACCAGATACATTCAATGGGTCCTCTATCAGTAGAAAACAATGGTGGAAATTTGAGTGTATCTACAATATATTAGTAATGTTTCTTTAACAACACTATATATTTATTTTTGGGCAATGGTTACTTGGTGGTAGGTTTTTCACCTACAGTGTGGAAGGCCCGGTTTTCATTCCCACCCAATGCCCAAAATCCAGCCACTGGATGCAGTGCTGGTCCCAAGCCCAGATAATAATGAAAGGGTTGTATCAGGAAAGGCATCCAGCGTAAAACCTGTGCCAAGTTGTGTTTGTATCGGATGGACCCCTGTAGAGGGTGTTGTTTCTTTTCAAGAATGGAATAGTTAATTATACAGCAAAAAAATATATCACTTGATCAATGCTGGTACTGTAGATTCTGCAGGATACAGTTTGCTTGTATCCTGCAGAATCTCAGGACGTCATGTTTATTCCAAAAAAATAAATGTCAGTCCAAATGTTTGCCATGTCCTGATGCCATGGTGTCAGACACCAGAGCGGACTGTCAGAGGTCCTACAAGTATAAACCTAAAAGCTAGGTGGTTTTAATGTTCATGGTTTTGAAGTAATGATTGATCAGTGTATATTGTAACCAATCCCTCAAAATATGTATAAATGGGGCAGATTTGCCCAAGAGAGCGTGGCGTTGTGTTTTTAATATAAATGTGCTTTTTAACATGGAATGAATGCAGGCTAGTTTGGAATCAATAGTGCTGTGTAACCTCTGGTAGATTGGCTCAGTCTATGGCATGCATAAACGCCTGCGTTATTTGTCAAGATGAAGATGCAGGTTTATAGATTCACCTGACCTGTTTGTCAATAAAAGAAGGTAGGTGCCCTCCATTGCTGGCATTGTGCGGACCTTTATATCTAAAATGGGATGTTTTCCATCCCCACCCCCACATGCTCAAGCAAAGGAGGTGCTGGGTTACAGCCACTTCAGCCTACAGGCAGCAAATCTGCCTCCACATGCCCAGGAATGTGTTTTTTCTCTGCATACCAGGACACATAAAAGAACATTTAAAGACTAAATGAATATGAAATTATATTATATCAGTTATAACTTATCTTCTAGTTGCTGAGTTGTACTGTATGCTACATTTTCTAATTCATCTAGAGGCCTGGGAGGACTCATGCTTTTTATGAGAACAAAAAAAAAAAAAAAAGGACATGAAGCTGATAAGTAACACAGCAAACAGGTTCATACAGTATATGGGTTATTAGTTAGAAAGACAGCAATCTTCATGTCCCAGGCTATGCTTTGAGGTTTCTGAAGTGCAATAGCTTTGATAGCTATGAGACATTACATATGTTCGGAATGAAAGATGTAAGATAATCTTTGCGTGCACTCATAGTGGAGGGTGAAAAGCTTAATTTCTGCTCCACACTTTTCCCCTCCCTTTTTCTCTCTCTAACTCTTTCTCATTCTCCTGTAGCTAATGGAAATATGATGCCTCATTGCCCCAGTCTGTTCTGACTTGCCTGTGCTGGAATGCACGATTCATCTAATGCACTTTTATGTCCAGGTAAATTGACAATGAAGAGTGCCATAATTTTACAGCATAAATATTTTATTCCCTATTTGAGCGCAGATTTGAGGTGTCACCACTGGAATAACAATGAGACATTTTCCTCTATGGAAATAAGATCCCCCTCTGTGAATGAAGAATGCAGAATGTGTTTATGTATGCAAGTATATTTTAGAGTAAGAAAGACAGAAGCTACTTTTAACCGGCCTGTTCAAAGCGAAAATGTTACACCTTTATTATGACTTGCCATTTTGTGTGAAAGGGATGAAGACTAAATTAGAGGTTGTTGTTGTTGCACCTTTAAGCCAGTAGTGGAGGATGTCAGAGTGGTATCGATATCTTGTGTCATTGGGAACACATAATACAAGTAACCATTTAGCAGCTAACTGCAATCAGCTATCAAAAGCATCTCAACACTTATTTTACCCATGCTTATTAAAAGGGTTCCTCGAAGAGCCAGCAAAGTGACAAACATTTCTCCCTCCACACATGTCCTCTTCATACGAGGTTCTCTTGAGGAGCTTCTGCAAAAAATGCAGAACTGAATTAATCTGTGTGCACTATTTTCCTTGGGTGGGTATAAAATCCTCTGTGGTACCCAATGAAACCAAAAAAAGTCTACTAACGTGGCCTGCAGATCCTTGAGTAGTTTAAAATTGGGATTAATGCAGGCTAGTATATGCCACAATGTTGATGCTGTTAGATTCTTTACAAGCAAGATTCATCCTTTGTATTACATTTTTGGAATAATCCATTTTAAATTTATTAATGGATGTTTCGGCACAAAAATATTTGTGGTAATTTCAGTCCTATCCAACTATCGAGTGACTGCAGTCACAAGCCATCACAGAAAAACTGCACGCATAAGTCATGTCCAAAGTCATAGCCATCGAGTGGAACAGTCCTCAGTCACCACAGCTATCCCCCAGACCGCTGAGGGCCATGCTCAGCGGCAGCTAGACAGTTTCTCACTGGTGCATGTCTTAACTTAGACTTTTTTATGCTTGACTGATTCATATGTGACTGTGTGACTTATCAAACAAAAATATTCCTCTGAAACTGGTTACCTGAAGAATTTTCCTCATGACTACATTAAAATACAATAATGCCTGACTCTTTGGAGGCAAAATATGAAGAAATGAGGGGTGGCTCAAGACTTTTCACAGTTCTGTACATACATTATTACAAAGATTCACTTTTCATGACATTAGACAATGATCCGAGACATGTTCAGCATAGCAATGTTGACAATGATCTGAGATAGCAATGTCTCTCTGTCCATTCCTTCTTACCTTGTAGAATAATGGTTCTCTGGCTAGGACACAGAGCAGCTCTAACTAAAACCCCATTAAGGTGTGGTGTAAAAGGTCCACATAACCCACTGTTAACTTTCAGTACACTCTCAAGGTCACTGTACAACACGATATTGGGAGTGAACCCAAATTTCTCTAAAAGCCATCACACACATTTGCATTACATCCAGCTGAAAGCCAGTCAGACAGAAATCATTTCTCATTAAAAGGCACATGACTGCCTGCTGGGTGTTTGCCAACAAAGCTCCTAAAATACTCTCAGATATTTAATCAGGACATCAGGCACAGCATATAACATTATTTAAACCATCCATACAGTCCAACACGGTGATGGCAGCATCATGCTCTGGATGTTTTTCTGCAACTGGGACTGGAAGACTACTGTAGTCAATAAAGAGAGAAAATTGATACACCTAATATGTGGCAGTGGGCTCAGAGGGCTAAGGCACTGAGTTACTGATGAGAAGATCGGCAGTTCGATCCCCAGCTCCACCAGGCTGCCACTGTTGGGCCCTTGAGCAAGGCCCTTAACCCTATCTGCCCTAGGGACGCTGTACCATTGCTAACCCTGCGCTATGAACCCAGTTACTCTGGGATATGCAAAGAAGGAATTTCACTGTGCAGTAATGTATATGTTACAGATAAAGGCTTAACTTAACTTATCTTAATGTTTCATATTAAGTTAAGTTAACTTAAATCACATTACGTTAACTTAATGTGATGGCGATAGTGAATAATCTAATCTGCATGAAAACCTTCTTCAGAGCACGTCAGATCTCAAGCTAGGGGTCACAGTTTACATTTCAATGTAAATGACCCAAAGCATAAATCAAGAAATTGCAGGCGTGGGTTTAGAACACCACTGGCAAAGTCCTAGAGTTGCCCAGCCAGAGTCTGGACCTGAGCCCAATAGAGAATGAGACTTTAAAATGGCTGTGCATCAATGCTGCCCATCCTACAGTACCTGGTGGAGCTTGAATGATTCTGCCAAGAAAAGTTATCAAGCTTGTAGCATCGTTCACAAGCAGACTTGAGGCTGCCATTGGTTTCAAAGGTGCTTTAACCAAGTACTAAGTGATGGGTCTAAATACATACATAAATGGAATATTTCTGACATTCCTTTATATCAATTAACAAACCACTCCAAAGACCTGCTTTTATTTTGTCATTGTGGAGTGTGAAAAAGGATTTTAAGATGAGTGTATAATATAAAATGTGGAAAATCCTAAAGGGCTTTCATATATTTTCCCACAGATGTATCTTGAAAGAAATCATGTGGATCTCATCCTTGGGGTCTTGTTTTCGATACATAAGAAACCAGTATTTTTCTGCCCCTTCCTCAGACATGATGTAATTAAAAGCTGGGTAATGATAGTGGAGGGCTGGTGTCCCAGCAGGCCATCATCTAAACGCTCCTTTCCCTTTGTCTTGCTTTGGCTCAGTCAGAGCATTAGTACCACACTACTGACTACAGCACCTCAAGCCACCAGTAAACTCTGATTTAGATTCTTGTTTCTGTTTCAAGATTCTTCTTAAGTTGCTATCTGCATAAAAAAGATCTTGCCACTCACTCATTACATGAAGCAGAAAAACACTGTATCTGTGAAGAAAGTAAACTTGTTGAGAAATGAGTTTTTCTTTCCATGTGCTGTAGGCCTTTTAGGTTCTGTGCTACAGGCCCACAGCTTCTGCCATGTACATGCATGCATAATAGAACTGTGATTATCTGCATAGAAAATGGATATGTCTGTGAGTGTATTTATCGACTGCACTTTCTGTGTGCCAAAGTTGCTCCACCCATTGCCAGTACTAGATGAGGCCTGCTCCTAACTCTGTTTAAGCCTGATGAATCCAAAAGCCTAGGGTTCTGCATATAATGGGAAAGTCCTTATCACACACTCTGTAGTAACTAAAGTCATATGATGGTCCTGATTAGAATAAAGCTGTATCTTTGTTGGATGAGCCTGTGTGTGTAAAGACTACAGGATATGGCTAAGAAATGTAATCTCATCTGAACACAGGGTAGTGCTGGAATTGCTGGAAAGTAGCAATACTCCAGATATTGTAGCTCTTAGAAGAATAAATAATTAGAGAGGAATAGCTACCACCCTGGTATAAGCACCTAAAATTGGTGATTAAAATTCACATTAAATTGGTAGCATTTCAAATGGCATGGAAGCAACACAGCAATTTTGCTCAAATGCATCAGCCAGGACTTTGGCTTTATCATACCACAGAGACAGAAATGGTTAAGTGGTAAATTACCTACTACTGGCCTCTGTGTTTCTTTGCTTCAGTTGCTTCATCGTTTGACTACACTGATCATAATATTCTAACATATCCTTAATAGATTAGAAAATGTTGTAGAAGTTAAGGGAATAGCTCTCTACTGGCTCAGGTCTTATGTAATTTAAATGGTGACTTGTCCACACATAATAAGACAAAGTTTCATGTTCTGCAAAGATCTAATTTAGGCCACTGCTTTTCTTTTTATGTATGCAACCTTTAGGTAAAATTATTATAAAACTGGTTTAGATCATTTTACTTGGGCAGCCCTTTATCATCTTAGAAATATAAGAAAAAAGATTTACTGCACAATGCAGAAAAAAACAACTTAATGCTTTTATTAGCTTTAGGATGCTGACATCTCTCACTCTCATAAGTTCACTCAGGATTGTTAATGCTAGAGTGAGTGGCTGCCTTCAGCCTAGGGCATCTTCATATTGTATCTTTGTTTCCTTCTGCCCTAACTGTTTGCTGTGTTGTCATAGCTTGTCCTGC
This sequence comes from Clarias magur, assembly GCA_013621035.1. NCBI lineage: Eukaryota > Metazoa > Chordata > Actinopteri > Siluriformes > Clariidae > Clarias > Clarias magur. The sequence goes on along the minus strand of QNUK01000393.1, from coordinate 123,117 downwards.
TTGCACTCTGTCCCCGCTTGCACTCTGACTAAAATGTATATTGACCTTATCCATGTGACATCCATATAATATTTTATAATAATATACTCATTTTTGCATCAGTGAACAGTTGGTAACCTTCATGTTAACTAAAATCAATTTCCTGTTACACAACTGCACATATATAGCACATACACACACACATATGCAAAAGTTTAGGCACCTCTTGATAAATAATAGATTTTGGTGATTTTTTTTATTGAAAAGATGTTAACACAGCCTCTCTTGGAAATGGAAAAAATGCTCAATATTTTCAGCAAACATTGATGCATAGTTACTTCTTTATGTAATGAATTGAACAAAGATAAAAAATAAAAACATTATTATTAATGTGGACTGTGTAAAAGTTTGGGCACCCTACATAATCATTTTATAGCCAGCTCAAAGTCTTTCAATTCTTGTACTTGGGATTTTCTCCCATTCTTCCTTGCAAAAGGCTTCTATTTCTGTAATATTCTTTGGTCGTCTTGCATGCACAGCAAATTTAAGATCTATCCACAAATTTTCAATGGATGTTTAAATCAGAGGAATGTGATGGCCATTCCAAAACCTTCAGCTTGAGTCTCTTGAGGTTTTCCATAGTGGATTTCAAGTTTTGTTTAGGATCATTGTCCTGTTGTAGAAGCCATCCTCTTCAGCTTTTTCCATGGTGTGATATTTGCTTCCAGTGTATTTAGTGGAATCCATTCTTCCCTCCACCCGTGCAATGTTTCCTGTGCCACTGGCTTCAACACAACACCAAAGCATGATAGATCCACCCCCATGCTGAGTAGTTGGCAAGGTGTTCTTTTCATTAAATGCTGCTCCTTTTTTTTTTTTTTTCCAAACATGCCTTTGCTGATTGTGGCCAAAGAGTTCTATTTTAACTTCATCAGTCCACAGCACATGTTTCCAAAATGCATCAGCTTCAGTAGATGTTCTGGTGCATACTTCTGATGTTGGATTTTATGATGAGGACGCAGGTAAGGTTTTCTTCTGCCGACTCTTCCATGAAGGTTTTGTCTGTGCAAGCATCGCTGCACAGTGGAGTGGTGCACCACCACTCCTGAGTCTGCTTTGTCTTTCTGACCAGCATACTGTATGAGCAGTTCTCTCTGAGAGTTTTCTAGGTCTTCCAGATCTCATCTTGACCTCCACAATTCCCCTGACCTGCCATCTCTTAATTATATTTCTCACTGTGGAAACTGCAGGCTGACAACGCTTTACTATCTTCTTGTAGCTTCTCCTGCACTGTGTGCATCAATAACTTTCATTGTCAGAGTCTTACACACTGCTTAGAGGAATCATGGTTGTTGAGTGTCCGCAAGTATGTGCACAAGGTTTGAATAGTCAAAGGATTTGTGAAGCTTTGAAATTGGCATTTACTAATGACAGCTGTTGCCTATGCATCAGATTCAACGAGCTGATTAAGGTCTCTAGGTCTTGTAAAACGAATCTGAGACTCCGGAACTCTTAGGGTGCTTAAACGTTTGCACAGTGCCATAATAATGTTTTTATCTTTCATTTTTGTTCAATTTATGGCATAAGAAGTAACTATGGATCAATGTTTTTTATTTTTATTGTGCACTTTTCTCTATTTCCAAGAGAGACTCTGTTTTTCAATCTTTTCAATTAAAAAATCACCCAAATCTGTTATTTATCAAGGGGTGCCTAAACTTTTGCATAAGGCTGTAGAAGGGTTTTATTTATGGTCAGACTGTTAACAAAATGATGTTGGTTTCTCTTTCTCTTTTTACTGAGATAAATCAATATACTTAATACATTTTCACTAATTAATGAACAATTTTTACCCTCATACTTCAATGTAAATATGCTTATTATATATTCACTATCAAAGAATATTTTTTTCTAATAAAAGCATTCTCCAAGATGTTACAGAGCTATGGGACTACACACACAGTAGCATGTTTCAAAGGAACAGTACAGGAACATCCACAGTGGGAAATGTATTAACAGAATGTAAAAACAAAGTAAATGAAATTGACAAGATTATATTAATTATAGGTTCTGAATAGTGAGGTTATGCAGTTCTGATTTTTTGAGTCATTGCTCAGTCCTACTTTCAAGACCCCAAGGTAGTAATTTTCAGCCAGTTCTGGAGGCCTGTTTTCACCTACTGATAGTGAAGCATTGTCTTTGTTTAGTGAATTAAAAAAGTTAAGGATAAATTTATATTTCGGAAAGCAATCATGTGTTGAGTGAGTTACCCTGTTCATGGTATAGAAATCATACTCATAGTTTACACTTCCCACAGGAACAGTAAGAGCAATGGCAGCAAACTTGCTGAGGCAGGGTAAAGCTGCCCAAGCTTTCCATACTGGGATGCCAGCTTGAGTCTTGAGTCTTGTCCTGCAATTATATAAAGCAGAAAACACCATACATGAAAATAAAATTCTTCATAATAGAGAAATCTAGTGTAAACGGTTCTCACCTTCAACACACCAGTCAGCTGCTGTTCTTTAAACAAAAGCCATTCCTCCTAAAGTGTCTCCTCACACAGGAACTTCTTTGTCTGGGTTCTTGGCTACTTGTGGACACAATGCAGAGAATGCACCCAGGATGCATATTTGGTGGAACCGTTTGTCAGCTGATCATTTAGATTTATACATATGCGACAGAACATTCTTACAAATCAAGATTATATCAGTTATAAAAGACAATGTCCTTGCCCTATTTCCATAATTATTGCTTATCAAAACACTTAAATATAACAAAAAAAGTAAAATTAACACATTTCCATTTAAAACTTTGTTTAAATATACAGTACGAGGTCAACAAACTGGAACTTATGAGACTATCAAAGGCTAATCATCCCAGCCAAGATGTTCTGTTTTTGCTTCTATTTCTCCATTCGCTGGTACATCTGCAGCTTGTGACCCACATCCGGTATCCTTCTATCACAGATGCTTATGCTAACACTAGAACCCTTATCTCCCTTCTGCACCATTCACCTCTCTCCCCGTTGTCTAGCATTTCTCTACCCCTCATCTTGTCATCAGACTTTTGGCTGAACATCTAATAATACTAATATTTCTGAGTATCCCCTGGTTTCCACTTCTTAGGTGGTGCTCACCTTAGCATTAATAGCAAGCAAATATCTGACATTTTACCAACAATAATTGCATAATGGGAACTCTTCTCACATTTACTCAAACTTCATTTCAATACACATTTGGTCTGTGATGATTACTTACTGAACAATTATGTTTGAACTATTATAATGACATGGATTACTGACATATAATGTTGGTGTAATGTAGTGAAAGTACAGAAAAGAGACAAATACAGTGACATTTTGGCTGCACAAGAAAATATTAAACATCACAAAGTTACTGGAACTTGGAAAAACCTGAGTGTTAAGATCTCTGTGTACTGTACATATGAAATTCATTAAAAGCAGTATTCTCAGCTCACACTCATTCATGTTTTTCCTGTATTCCCAGGTTTGCAAATCACTTTGAAGCAAGATGCAAGATCTCGAAATGCAAACGTTATTTCCAAATTAGGATGTATTGGACACTATTATATTAAATAAATAAATAAAATAATAAATAATAATTGACCGGTCCTGTAGGCAGGTGGTCTCGTTAGCATGGCTGTCTCTCATGCCTGTACTATTATAGGAGAAACATTGACAAAATTATTATTTCATTGTGTAATAATAAATACTATAGTATAATAAAGTATTATTTAATAAATTAATTCAACTGCTTATCTTGTACAGGGTCGTGGGGCCTGGATCCTAACTCAGGAGACCTAGGGCACAAGGTGGGATACTCTGTGGAATCACAAGGTGCACAGCCACAGGTGCGAGGCCACAGTGCTAACCATTTGATATATTTTTGATATAAACATATGCTTTGTATGTTGTAAAGATAGTCGTGTCCAATTCCTCCCCGTCACTAGGGGACTCCCACATTAAGGCTAGTACTACCACTCAGCCTATCACGTGTTTCCGCCGACCGCATCTTTTCGAACTGCTCGCTCGTGCGTTGTTGGGGGCGACGTAACACCCTCGGAGGACAGCGCTAGCCGCTCCCTCCGTTGCGCGAGCTCACAGACGCCCCTGACTGGCTGTAGAGCCATGATTAATGTGGGAGCACTATGTACCTCTCATCCCTCCCTTCTGAGAGAGCTCGGCCAATCAGCTCTCTCTAGAGACCTCCGGCCTGCGAGAGGTTACAGCATCACCCGGGATTCGAACTAGCGATCTCCGGATGATAGGGCGAGCGCTTTTACCGCTGCGCCACTCGGAGGCGTTGTAAAGATCTTTTAGCAATATTCACAAGAAAATATTCTTAAAAGAACAAAAATATATATTTTTTGGAGATAGTTTGTCTCCAAGATGACAATAAGCCATGTTCAGTGTGAGTCATACATTTCAAAGAAAATGATAAAACATGCCAAACTCTCATTTTTGTCCATTATAATATGTTCCTGAAGGACATCTTTCATGGTGTCTGGGACATTTATTTTTATCAGCGCTTTAAACATTTATGAAGGGAGTAATGACCTATCTAGCACTATTTAACATTCTGTTGAGTGGCAGGCTCCTTTTTTTTCTTCTGAAAAGCTTTTTTTTTTGTAGATTCCCACTGGAATGACAGGACTCTGATTGAGGCCTGAAGAGTGCCTATATTTAAACAATGTCTGGAAGAGTCAAGTGAAAAAAGGTCACTGGGTACTAATTTGAGCTCAACTGTCTGTAGATAGGCAACCTGATCTTCAGACAAAACATGCTAGGGAAGGTGATGGCTGCGTGAGAAACTGTAACTCTCCCATGGCAGTAAGTGCCACTCCCTATAGCAGCTACAGGGAAAATTCAAAAGCCAACGATAGAACATTTGAATAGGAAATATAGTGGTAGGTCCTCTCTTAACCATTGAATCATTTTTAATAGATTCAACACTTTGCACAGTGCAATATACAGTAGATAACAGGCATTAAAACTGGTAAATCATCCAGGCACATTAAGTATGCATTTTCTTTTTCACAACTAACCGTAAAATTTGTATGGAAAAAACAAACACTGAATAAAAGGAAAATTCTTACATGATCTATTTTTGGAGAAATATTTAAATTTAAATAATCTATATTTTACTGAATGAGCAAAAAATGATATTTTGTAAGGGATTGTTGTTAAAGATTGTTTTTATTTAGCTTAGTAAAGATATCTGATCTGAAACATAATATGGACAAAATATTTCTACCATAATTGTTTTTTGTTGTCTGTTGTTCTCCACCTTATTTTCTTCCCCATATCATCCCAGAGGGTGTTTTTTTGCCATGCTCTCCTCTGGCTTGCTCACTAGGGATCAAACTCTACACTGGCATTTCTACCATAATAATTCTTTGAATATTTCCCACAGTTTTTAAACTGTAGAATTTGAAAAAAAAAAAAAAGATATTCGACTTTTGAATTAAATAGTTATTCTCATTTTCAGAATAATTCAAAGTATGGTTAGAGATAAGTGACAGCTATTCTCCATTTTCCACATATATCAGTGAAAAATGTAAGAAATATGTCATATATTTCATAGTCCAAAAGGAGAGGAAGGAATCTGCCTGAGTTGTGAGCTGACTTTGATGGAGACGCATCATCAAATAGAAAGCATCATCAAATGGAAATCAGCATCAAAGTCCGCCCCCCCCCCCCCCCCCCCCCCCCCCCCCCCCCCCCACACACACACACAATGCCTGTAAGAGATGAATCCGACTAGACACATTTCTTTAGTCGTTGTTTATGATTTACTCAGTGTCATGAAAAGTCATGTTTCTTACTGTAATGTTTAAAGTTGCATTCAGAATCTCACAAGACTCCTTTATAAACTTCTAAACGCACTTTCTCCCACTGTTTTACTTGGGAGCCAAATTATTTTTACGCACTTTGAAACTTCGAGGTGCTTCAAACAGCACTTTAGCTGATCTGATTGTAATGTCCATGTCCATGAAAATGAAAGAGCATATTTCAGGTCTTACTATATAAGTGTGGAAGATTTTCAAAGAAAACAAATATTTCTATAATAAGTGCCAGTCAGACTATATGGCTATATGGAATATGAAGTTTTTCTTTAGGTAACCAGATTAGATTAGATTTCCCTATTTATTTGATAAGGGGATATGTTGGGTTTTACATTAACATTACTTTTTGAATATTATATGCTTTAAGATTCTCTGAGAAAGATGCACCAAAATATAATGCAAATTTTTAGATCAATCTCCCTGAAACCATGACTACTCTTACTCTATGTTCAGCTTTAAGTCGTACTCATATGTTTCCTCATATCATCCCTCACAAAGGAATGTTCCATGACTTGGCTGGCAGGACAGTGAGTTCAGGAATGCAGGCAGGATGAGACTTGTCATCTCTCTCTATATGCTGACTGTCATCTGAAATCCTACCTGTGGAAACCAACTCTTCTACTTTACAGCAGTGAAAATCTTTTTCTTCTTTGACTAAATATACACTGTACCATAGCATGCTAAAAGTAAAGACATCCCAGTGACCTCAGTGCACTGAATCCACTTTTTTACAAACATGGGTGAATTGTCTTTCTGGAAAGCTTTTGTTTGGAAAATTTCAAATTCCTCCAAATGCATCTAAAATGACAGCAAGTTAAGGTTTAACAATTGCTGTGCTAAAACTACAGGTCATTGCACACTAAAGTCAGCAAGCAAAGGATCTTTTTCTTTGTTTGACACTCACAGCCCTGTATTATCATGATTGTAATTGCAAAGAGGATTTTCTAAATGTCACAATAATCAGAATACAACGGAAGCATTCTTCATTAGCTAAATAAAGCAGCCAGAATGTCTACCATTATAATTACAAGACTCATGCAGAATTAACGTTGGGTGGAGGGTCTCAACAATAGCTGGATAATTAGACTAAAGCTACATCTGTCTAACTGTGTGGACATATTCCCAAATTGGTTAACTCTATGAAGTTGTTTTTATCTTTAACAGTGTTAAAAATAAATTCATGATATGCAAGGGCTGGAAGTAAATTAGGTGTTCTGAAGTTTGTGTGGACAGTCAGAATTTTTACTTGTCAAATCATTGCCAAATAGAATATAGACAGAATTATATAATTTTTAATATATAAGTACCAGTGAGGAGGCTGTGGTCACAGTGCATGTTTAGCCAGGATACATCACCCAGAAGCAGACAGGGTTAAGGGCCTTGCTCAAGGGCTCAACAGTGGCAGCTTGGCGGTGCTAGGGCTTGAAAATCTGACATTGTTATCAGTAACCTAGAGCTTTAATCATTTGAGCCACCACAGGCTCTATAACGTAACACAGGACAGAGATATGGTATAATAATAAATAAGTGCACCTACTATATGGGCAGGAAGAGGCGAATATCAACTAGAGAAAGCAAAAGATATGTTCCCCTTTGTATAATTTATATGATATCTAATAAATAAATGCTTAAAAAACAGTGCATAGATATATCCAAGGTTCAAAGTCAAAGGTTTAAATGCAGTCCTGTGTTCATCCAAATTACTATGTAGCCATCTGTTTTCCTAGTAAAACGTAGAGGAAAATGCTTTGTGTGACACCATTTGTGGCATGGAGAGGGACACACAGACCAGATATAACTCTCTGTGGCACATTGAGGTATCAACAATAATAGGTGCATGGAGTACTGCTGAAATTTTAGAACTCAGTGAGTCATCCATCCTTACTGGCTCTCAGCCTACAGTCACAATGTGACAGTGGGAGCAATCTCCCTAATGCTAATGGACCAGCATTTAAATTAACAATAATTCTTATTCAAAGCTGCATTTTGTCAGGGCAGCTATAAATCAGCATTTTGTACAGTATGTATGTACCCGTCATTATCCTGTTAGTTTTGGGCAAAAGATGGCAGAGAACATTAATCAAAATGGGAGGCTTTCCTGACATTCCTGATGTTCTTTATAATGGAGGTGGAGAAAGAAAAAATGCTGAAAAGGTGGCCATCAACAATGCTTTTCAAACTACTGTTATATGCATAGAGCCTGAGCTAATGAGGCAGAACAGAGAATATTTTTAATATAAAGAGTTCATGAAGAAATAACATTTGCTGAGCAACAGTGAGAAGTACATTGGATGTAAAAGTGCAGTGATTGGAGGCATTATTAATTGGTAAATTACAGTAGCTCCCTCTTTTGGATTGCTGCACTTACTTCTGGGACCAGCTACAGCAAAATGCAATCATACATATGTTTATATAAAACCATCAGCCATAAACAAATGTCTCAGCTGACAGACGCTTAAGTGCCTGTTATTAATATTTTAATTTAAATTAATATTTTATACATATTATTAAATATGCTAATTATTTTTGATTCACTTTTTGGACGTGAGTGAAAAATTATTTTCATTTCTGCCCTTAAGGCTTTCCCCTCATCATTCATTTTATTCTCCCAGTCGTCTGTGTACATTAACTTTGTGTTATTACTAGATTTGTGTGGATTACTACATGCAAATGAGCTGTGTTGGAAATGAGCTTTCCATGTTACGGTTGACCAACATACGTACACATGTGGGCAAAAAGAAAATGACGATTTCCCCAAATTTTACAAACCAGGCAGAAATTTTTCATTTGATTTATCCTGCACAAACATTTAAACACATCTTTATAAATGACTAACAAATGAGGCATGTTATGTCAATTATCACTAACTATAGTATAAGTATAGTATATTTATTAAAAGCAACTCATGAAACAAAGGCTCATCAGAAAACTCCTGGTAATTTATTAAATTATGACAAAAAAGATATGAGCATGCAAATACCACAAAATCCAACAGATGTACAGCCATTTAAAGTGAAACTATTTTGGTACAATTCTGAATAAAACATACTTTAGAAACTAAATGGATAATTAGGGAAAATGACACTAAGCATTAAGTCAACTAAGACCCTGATTACTAACATCAAGTAATAGAGAATGTTAATTAAAAATTATAAAATCTGATTAACTGTGTGTGTGTGTGTGTGTGTGTGTGTGTGTGTGTGTGTGTGTGTGTGTGTGTGCAGTTAGTGTTGCAAGAAATAACTGCATTAATAAATCTAAATATGCAGAGCAAAACTTTATTGAAAGAATGTTTCTATATGAATTAAACTTATATACACACAGTATTTTTATGCTTTCTAAAATTAAATACGAAAAATAAAAATGCTCGCGATTTGGATGTAAATAATCAAATACTTGTTTGAATTACTGCAGCAATTAAAATGTTTCAGCTGGAAACATTTCTTTTTTTCATTTCTAAATGATGCACTGAGAAGCTTCTGTTACTATATATGGCTGGTTAATAGTGTTTATGTTCAATAGTGAAAGAAAGAGCATTTCCACATGCAATGTGCAACAAGGACTCATAAGATTGGGAATAAACAACTGTGTGACCTAGGTTGCTTAGGGAGCATGAAGATTGGACTTTGGAGCAACAGAAAAAGGCCAGGTGTTTTGAGGAGTCCAGACTGACCTTATTCAAGAGCCATGGGCGAAACGAAAAGCAGATGCTCCCATAAAGCACAGTACCCACTGCATAAGTTTCTGGTGGCAATGCTATGATCCTGGGATGCACAGCAGTTTAATTTTATCCAGACAATGTCTATATGACCCTGTTATAGACTTTTTTTCTGAGCAAGAGTATAGGAGCGCATGTGACAGTACAGAAGAACTGCACTCAATAACAAGAATGCAAACTCACTGTATGACAGAGTGTATAAATAAATAGATTATGTTACATGAGGATGATTAAACAATGTTTAAACCATAAAAGCTAAAGACAGTCAGACCAAATATTAGAGTGTGTAATTTTATTTGTTTACATTTGACTTTATAATAATAATAATAATAATAATTATTATTATTATTATTGTAGTTGTTGTTGTTCATTTATTTTGGGCCAGGTCAGTAAGGTTTTAAGGATTGCAAGGAGGGGTGACATTTGGTAGTTTCATTCCTATCTTTCTCCAACACAACAAGCTACTCAACAGTGGTATATTATAATGATGATGATGATGATGATTATTATTATTATCAACAACAACAACAGCAACAACAACAACAACCAACAGTCATTCGTGTAACATCCTAAGGATAGGCTGCTACTCCACTTTAGACCTGCTTTTTTAAAATCTATTTTAAAGAGGACCCATTATGAAAATTCACATTGTGTGTGTGTGCAAAAATCAAACACACTGCATCCATTTTTTCTTCTTAACGTTTCTTTATAAATCTACTGGATCTATCTATTAGATTTGTCTGTTATTCACAATGTTTACAATATTCCTGAAAAAAAAATGTGTCTCTCCCCTGGCTCAGACCCAAAACTCTCTCACACACACACACACACACACACACACACACACACACACACACACACACACACACACACACACACACACACACACACACACACACACACACACACAAAAGACAGCTGAGATAGGTGTTTAAAATTAGACCACTGAGAGAGCTGCAGCAATGTCAGCAAACTCTATTTTATATTGGACTGACTTCTCAACAAGGTACATTTCCAAACTTCCAAACTACTCGAGCTACTTTGTTAAATTTAGGCACCTTGAATGAGAATGTCCTGGAAACACTAAGTTTTTGTTTGTGCCTCTGTTTAATGGAACTATAAAAAGATGCCTTGGACATATTCAGTTCAATTTTATTTGTATGTATGGGCTTTGTTTGTTTAATACCATGGTGATGCTGACAAGGAAACCTTCCTGAGATGACACAAGGAAGTAAACTCAATCAATTAATTCAATCAAATTCTATTCATACAGTGCTTTGTCACAAAAAGAAATAGAGTAGCTATAATTAAAAGTTTTTAAAAGGCTATACATGAATAAATTTATATGTCATGAATTTATCCTTAATAAGCAATCCAGAGACAATGGTGGCAAGGAAGTCTTGGAAAAGTCTCTGAGATGACTTGACATGATGACTTAAGAGGAACCAGACTAGGGTAATACTGGATAGTGTGATCATAAATAAACCCTCTGCAGTCCAAAGCCTCACGAACCATCCTCAATAGTCACATTTATCTTTAATCAGACCACATGGGGGGGCATCCTCAGCAGCAGTGAGTGGTCACCAAGTGAGGAAAACTCCAATTAGAACTACTGTACAGTAGAACTGAAGAACCAAAAAGAACAAACAGACATGAGGGTTCACATTGTTTATGCATCTAGCAAGGACATTAAATTTCTTCCCTAGCAATATGTCTGAAATAAAGAATGCTATCCTAGTAATATTATTTTCACGATGAAGGACTGGATGCAACATTCACAGCAAGGTCTTTAATAGCTGCACTGGAAACAGAAATGCCATCCTGATCATACTTATACAGTATGTAATAAGCAAGCTTCTAGCTGCATACAGACCTGTGCTCAGTAGTCTAACACCTTAAGCCCTGAGCCCGGACCTAGTACCAGAGGATCTGTCGAGATCCGAATCAAATCAGAACCAGTTCAAATCAACATTAAATAGAAGGACCATAATAATTCTTTATTAAGCTGGAGTAAAGCGATAGAAAGTTTGAGGGACATTCAAGTCAAACCAGACCTTATGATTGCGCAGAATTACAGAACATAATTATGAGAGTAAAAACTACCTTTATTTCTCTACATTAATGCACTTATCCCATCATGTCACTACTGCTTGAATACCATCAAGGTAGAAGATTTATTTTAGTAGGTTAGAGCCATGATCAGACTGCTTGCTTTATGTCTAAAACACTAGCCTCCAAGGAACTCCTTTAATGGCCTAAACATGTGGAAATGGCTTAGAGTGAGGTGACAAATTATCCATAGATTTTACATTGTAACACCTCATACAGATTTTTTTTTTTTACATGTCAGCTCAAAGGGCCCAACAGTGGCAACAGTGGTGCTGAGGTTTGAACTTACGACCTTCCGGTCAAGGACATACGGGCTTCTTCTTTTCCACCATTAAAATTTTTTGCTCATCACTGTACTGCGCTTTAAGTGTTATGTAAATGTCAGTGGATTTTATGCCTCCATTTATGAGAATTTTATGCCGGTTTGATTTCAAGTCCCGGTTTGACTTGAACGTGTCTTCCTTGTTTACTTATGATATTATCCAAAAGGCAACATATACAGAGAAGAGGCTGTCACCATTAAGTCACCATTCACATGTACTGTACAAACCAATACTGATCACTCAAATAAGACCTGAGGGCTCCCTTAACTCCTGCATTTTCTGCTATATTTGTAAATCTATCAAGGAGAACAGTATAGACTATAACTATAAGTTTGACACCAATGAGCAAGCTAAGGGTGATAGTGGCAAGGAAAAACTCTCTGAGATGGCAATAGGAAGCATCTTTGAGAGGAACCAGACTCAATCCCCATTTTCATTTACCTTCTTTCTCTGGAGAAACATACTATCCCAGTACTGTGGAGAAGTGTAGCTAAATCTTCGTCTGTGTCATTTCCAACTTTGGTCAAGTTTAGATATGTAATTTTATTTCTTCTTCCCCCTCAAATTGACACACTTGCTCTTCACCACAATTAGGATGGCTACAGGGAGCATGCAGTGGATGAACCAATTAAATCTGGCTAGCTTTCATACTGTGTTCCATGACTATGGTTCACTTGTTACAGTGATCAGAAATAGTACCACTGTCTCCCCTGTCTGTTTGATGCTGGCACTCTTCAGCTTACAGGTTATAATTAGAGATGGGCTGCAAGGGCAAAAATAAATTCCCCTAATGCTTAATGAATCAATATGACATTTGGGAAATTAATAGGGTGTGTACAAATTAATATTCTTCAAAATTGTGTGTTCAGTGGGATAGCTGAAATGTTTTTGAGACAATTAAGTGTGTTTATTCATTTAAAAGGAGAAAGCATTTTTGTTAAAAGCTGTTAAATTTAAAGCTGGTAGAACATTTTTTTCCACATGATCGTAATGTACTGTATTGTATGATTTTTCACTTCTCAGGAGGCACTCCCCTGGCATAAGCAGTGGTTTTCCTCTTGTAGCCTTAATATTAAACTGACTGATATTATAAATCTACTGGGTCTCAGGGGCTCATCTGCCTCAGCTGCTGATGAGACAGGTTTGTGCAGCAGTCCTGCTGATGACAGGATGATTGTGTCAATTCCCAACAGACACAGAAACCACAATGTCTTAGCAAGAGGCACGGTGTAGGTTTTAAAAGCATAGCAAACATATCACTTGTTTATTGTTGTGAATGCACAAAAAATAGATGGTCACTGAAAACCAAATAAGGCAGTATTAGGCTATGCTTCTCTATGCAAAAAGGGTAATATGAAGACTATGTACTGCAGTTTTGTATTAAATGAGGGAACTTTTCACTTGCATAGGAGAAAATTAAATTCTTTGCAACTTTTGAATGGTACAAATGCCCCCACCCCTCAGTTTCCTTCATAAGACCATGGTGCGCTTTTCGAGGTGTTTTCCCTAGGCTTGAGCAGACACATAAAAATGAATGATGGCAATATTAGCTCAGCAACAGAGTTGACGTTATTGCACTTTTATGCGCCCAGGGAAATCACTGTGTCTGCTGCAACAGAAAATGATTATTAACAGCTAATAGGGTGCAATGTTTAATATAAAAGAAAGAGCAGACAAAATCACTCATTGCTCCACAGGGAGCAAATTAAGGAGGAGAGCTGGAGTGTGAAGGTGTGCAACAATGCAGCAGATAGATGATCTTCATTATTGAGGCTGTGGTGGGATGTTACACAATTTTAAAGGCACAAAACACAGAACAGTACTTTGAGAGACTGCAGCAAGAACTAAAGGGGTTTTCTACCCAGGATATTTGCAAGCTTTGTTATATAAACTGTAAATGGAGTTCATATAGAACAGTTTTGTTGTGTCAGCATCAGGAGCATGAGTCCTCTCTACCATACTGTCTGTTTACATGGATATGATAAAAATGTCTCCTCCATCAATGTATCATGAAGTGTAGTGTGTAGTGTAGGAAATACACAGTTTAAATATCATATAACCTCCACATCTTTTTGGGAAGTGATCCCAAAATTTAGCTTTTCCCACAGTTTAATTTCTAAATAACTCACATCCACGCATGTGCACAACAAGCACATATGCACTATCTGGCTATTGTCGACAGTTAATGCCATTCTGTGTTACATACAAGGCAAGATATTCAGCAAATAGACCGGGCTTACATGCAAGCAGCATCTCTCTCTCTCTCTCTCTCTCTCTCTCTCTCTCTCTCTCTCTCTCTCTGTCTCATGCAAGAAAACATTTGTCCGTACTGTATAAGCACAAATGATGGTAACTAATAATAATGAAACAACAGCTATTCCTACTTTGATTTATATTAAAATAGCTTAAAAAGGTCAAATCTTCGGCAAAAGCAACATTTTTATAGCTTAGTGTGAAAATGAATGAATGGGCTGCAACATTTGCTCAGAATGATGTTTCCATGTTACTTGCTTGGCATTTACCAGTAAGTAAATGAATTTAATGCCAAGTCATGTGTCCTGTTTGGGAACTGTTTTGCAATGAATGACAGTAGCAGTGGGCAAGAACATGTGGATAAGACACACACACGCACGCACGCACGCACACACACACACACACAGGTTTGTGCACATTTCAGTCTCAGAATCTGAATCAAAAACTCATGCTACCAGTAGCATCACCTAATATATCAACAGTAGTCAAGTCAAGTCAAGTAGGCTTTTATTGTTATTTCAACCATATACAGTTCAGTACACAGTGAAACAAAAATCTTCCCTCCAGAACCAAGGTCCTACATACATGCAACATAAATTTACAGATTACTAACTGTATTTATTGAATAGTTATTGAACTATAATTATTGAATAACTAAAACACCTAATTAGCTGACTATCTAAGACAAAACAAATAGAGCATAAATTAACAAAAAAATAGTTGTAAAATTAGTTAGTTGTAAAAAGTACTGTACAAAACAACACAAAGACAAAATAAAATTGTGCAAACAAGAACAACAACACGACGCTAAGGGTTGATAATTAGAGAGTTGGGTTTTGAGTACTGAGTTGCCAATGTTGGGTCCTTAGGTGTGGCCCATTTGTATGGGCATAGGGTTAATTTTTTTAACCCTATGCCCATACAAATGAATCTATCATTGCTGCTTTCACAATCTAAAAACCCAACTCATATAACCCAAAACAATGTATATAAATATAAACAAACAAACAAATAAATAAATAAAAAATGAACAAGAATAAGAATCATTGCTACAGAAATGACAGAACTTGTTGTCTGTTCAACAGCATGGGCAGAACTCAAAAAAAAAAATCTAATAATAATAATAATAATAATAATGTCCAATACAACTAATGTTATACTGTATGAAGAGTGTTGATATTATGTATAATGTTCTAGTGCAGTGTGTCAAAACTCTGTGACTAAACACCAAATTAAACCGTAGCCAATGAAGACAGAGTCGTAGTAAGGCTGATCATTTACTGTCACTCTTCATCATTAACATTTGTGATAAAAACTTTAATAAAACAATATTCAGAGTCCAACATCTTGACTAACATCACATTATAAATGACAGTAACATAAACATAAGCTACTGTTCTCACTTTAGCAGCTGTTATAATGGCTATTATAACACCCACCCACACACACACACACACACACACACACACACACACACACACACACACACACACACACACACACACACACACACACACACAGACGCGCGAGCGCGCGCGCCATTCTCGCCCTCACTTGAGCTGGCCTAAGGCTTTCATTTAAAAAGTGTGATGTGGGAACTGACCTGAGGGGCAGGGCTGGGCCTTTTTTCAGTTGAGGGTAACTCTGATTTTTTTTATAAGCTTCTGAATCCCAGGTAAACCTGGACCTTCAAATCACACATCAATGTCTGAGTGGATAAACAGAAGCTGTCAATCACAGGAGAGGAAGGAAACAACCACATTCTTGATTTCTGTAAGATGCAGATTATAAATGTTCTTATATTATTATATGCATCATGAGTGTGAATGATTAAACTTGTATATGGTCAACTACTGTAAATGACACTTGAATTATATTTGGATGATTTCTTTTAAGATGCACTTAAAAATGGCTAAAGTTAACAATTGAAACAGATAGACTAAGAACGTGCCAGCAGGGGTATCAGTGATGTATGTGGTGATTAAGTGTGAAGGGCAGGAAAAATCAATTCCTTCCCTGGTCCCTGAGCTGCACTCAGGAAGAAAAACAACAGTTGTTTTGAGGCTGTAGCCTCATTTTGGAAGGGTCAAGATAGGGCAATTCTTTTCTTGGGTTCAGTGTCTTACTCCAGGAACCTCTCCAGGAGAGACAGGTTGAGAGTGACGCTCTTAATTGCGCTAGTAATTTAGTAGATGCTCTTAGTAGTATTAAAAAGTGCATCTTTAAGGATTCATAAGATGAATGAAATACTAATAAAAGTATGTTAAGTAATGTGGTATGAGAAATAAAGCATTTACACAAGTTTATATGTGAGTGGGGCGAGGTGGTGGTACAGTACATACATTCAGAGGGATTTTTCCATCTCAATTTTATCTGCTATACACATTCCAGTGTTTTTACTTTTTAATGTCTTTGATTGCTTTGGGTTGTTTAAAAAAATCTTTTCCCATTCATTTTAACAGAACAAAATAAAACAAATCAATACAAAAGCTTAAAGTTACAATAAGCTGTATAGTTTACAGTATAACATATAATTTTTTTTGCCAACAAAAAGGACAGTAGAATTTGCTTTAGTTCCTTATTGATACTTCTCCAATACAAATTTTGTAATATCCATTGTAACAAATGAAATTCTATTAAATTAGAATTTTTTGTATAGCGCTTTTAACAAAAAACAAAACAAAACTGACTGACTAATTGAATAAAAGGAATACTATTGTGGTAGTGTCAATATTTTAAAACAGCATTTAACAGTCTTTTTACAATGACAGATCCAGTGTGTGTAATGCGTTGTACTTTATATTTGCACATGCCAGAAATTCATAATTGTACTTTTCTTTTAGTAAAATCATTATACTGTACAAGAATGTAATCATAACATCTTAAAAACAGGGGAAGAAAAACAATAGACTGGCGAAATGTGTCTTTCTAAAAATTAAGTGACAATATCAGCAGTGAGGCACAGTGATGCCTCATAGTGTTGCCGACTCACACTTCAAGTTGTCCAGCCGTTTGTATGATCTCTCTGTATTTGCATGAATTCCCTCTGTCTTCCCATAAAAATGCAGCATGTGAATTGTCTGTGTTAAACTGACTGTGTAAATGTGTTTGCATGTCTTGCTGCGATGGACTGACAAGTCATCTTGGGTGAACTCTCCATTTCCCCCATTATAGCCGGCAGATTCACAGCAACCCTGAATTTTAATACACTGCCTTGCACAAGTGACCATTTCAGATGTTTCAGGTTCAAATTATTGGGCTGCAATAATACTGAAAATACTAAGAATATTTGAAATGACTGGAACTGGGATAAGAACTGTTTAACACATTATTAAAACCAGGAAGTATAGTGTTAAATGGTCAACTTTGTATAAAATGAAGATAAAGAACTGTCAACTTTGTGGAGATGACAAACTCTGAACTGAATGACCAGGGTGTCACATCAATCATGTTTTTCACATTTAACATTTACCTCTTAAATGCTTGAGGAGGAAGACCAAGAAAAAGACATGAAGCTGACACAGCCACTGAATACACCGGGGAACTTCGGGGGAGGGGCGGTCTTGTCTGTGATGTTAGCTGTCACTAGCTAACCCAACTCCAACCCAGCAAGCTGGGTTAAACAAAAAGTACCCAATTCCCTATAAATAACCCAGAAAAATTACCCAACAGAAGCAACCCAGCGTTTGGGTAGTAAAAACAACCCAGCATTTTTTAGTGTGTAGTAAAAATGGTCTGATGATTAAAAATTATTTAACCATTTACATAAAACAGATCATTTTTTCATTGGGTTTTTTATTCATGTGTGCGGGAGGTGAGTTAAAATTAATTAAACATACTATCCTTCAACTCCACATTCTTCTAAATGATGAGCTTTGTGTGAAAGACATGCCACTTGATGGATCATCACATCCAGCCTTTAGCAATGTGGGCAATGGAGTGGCTGAATTAGAACCCCAGGGCCTTCAAGGGTTGATGGAGGGCGTCTGATGAGCTGACAGAAGCAGGCTTACTGACACATTGATATTTTACTAATGATTAATTAAGAGCTTTGGGTTTTAACTGGGTTTTATCTCTCTGCTGAGATGGAAAATGTGAAGGTGACACTGGAACAAGAAACCTGCTTCTTTTTCCTCTGCAGCCCTACCCTGTCTAAACACCCAAAGATCTACACAGGTAAACAATGTATTGACAAGCACCACCCCTTCCATTTTAGACATAAATCTAAGACTTTAATCTGGACCTGGTGACATGCTTATCCCTAATCAATAGGGTAAAGAGAGGCTTGTACAGGGGAATTGGTCCTTAAGTCCAGGAAGTGTCAGGAGAGGTGTTATCCTACATCCTAAATAGCAGCTCAGCTATTTTTAAACCATGGTTGTGTCTCAAATAATGTCCTAGGTACTATATGCATTCATGTAAGTTGTATATAGTAATATATTAAATTAAAAAACATCATTTTGAAGTAACAGTGAATGAACTATACATGATACCTTGGATTACTGTGCGTCTGCAGAGAAGCAGCGTAGGAACAACAACTCATTTAAAAACCCCAAATTTTCACTCTACTTTTCAATTTGCATTTCTTTATAGTTCTCAGAGTGTAAATACTTTCATAATGTAAACTTCCCCCTCATTAAGTGACTGCGGATGAAAAAGCCTTTATTCCATAGGACAGAGAGGTTAGCTGAGGCTGATGCCAGCAGTGTTTCAATATCAACATGGTGTTGGATTCTTTGTCCCCTTCAGTTATATGTAAATCCAGATTTTTGTCCTCCGTTGAATATCAGCCATGAAGTGAAGCATAAAAAAACAATGTAGCAGAAGCTAAGGTTTAAAAACAAGTATGTCTTTAGTTTTCATTTAAAGGTTTGTAAGCATTGTAAGAAGCAGGGGAATGCTCACTGGCATACCGATCCATGAACTGATTAATAAACACTACCACAGAAAACTAAAGAGTGGTCACGCACGATTTTATTGAATCAAACTAATAATAAAAAAAATCTAATCAAATTGAAACTCAATAATTAAATTTAATTATGAACACACAGTTACAGTAGACATTTGAAACTGCCTGTGGTTTGTTTGGATGGAAAAGCAACCTTGCAATACATAATATAGTAAATAATCTGTTTTATTCCCAACTAAATTTCCAAATAAATTCCCAACTAGAAAGACTACTGAACGTACAGTATCTCCAAGCCTCATCATTGTTGTGTTATTTCTTGCATCCTGGCGTATTCCTGAGCCTAATGTTCTACCCTTAAGTCTTTCATCCATCTATGTTAGTGCACCGTGTGCTATCTCTCCGCAGGCTAGCATAAGACTGATTACCTATCTTCTCCATCCAGCCCAGCCTCAAATATTACAATGCTCTGACACTTTGTAATAATCTCATTTGTCAGTTTTTAAACTGTTTTGATACGTTTTTCCAATAAAAGTTTATTCTTGTATTCAAGATTTTTGCATTTCTACCTGCAGAACTAAAGTGTCTGATGTCCAGAGAAACATTTAAATAAAATATTTAGTTGATCCTATTGGCTATAGCCTTGATGGAAGGTTCTTCTTTTTTTTTTTTTTTTTGCATTTGTTCAGTAGAAACATTTTCACTAAGATTGAACACAATAATGAGACAGGAACATGTATTAATTAAGTACTCGAAAAACTTGTATGAAACTGTTTTGTGTAATAAAATTACTAAAGATCCTGAGTTGTAATTTCCTTTGCTGCAACCCTCTGACACCATGTACATTCAAAACATGGTCTGACCCCATTGACCTGAGAATGTGCAGACATGACTTCCCCCAATAAATGGGATCAACATTGACTTCCCAATATGGGACTTTTGTAATATAGCCTCCACTTCACTGACTATCATTCATCCTGTCCAATTCTCCATCTTATTACATCTTAAACTACTCTACCTTAGTTGGCCTATTCCCTGTGAGCCTCTGCTACAATCAAACAAAAAATCATAGTATAATTGTCAGTATAATAATGACCATGACTTCTCGAACTGTTTACAGTAGGCTTATGCTTTTTTTTTTGCCAAGTAGTATGCAGGGAATTAAGGGCTGCAGACAGCTCATTTGATTTAATGCAAAATGACATTGTTATGAGCAGCACCTTCACACTCCTCTAGTAATGTAATTTAAAGCTTTGCCAAAATGAAAAAGTGATGCTTGCTTTAAAGCATATGTGCACTGTCCTTATGAAAAAAAATGGATCTTCTTTCATATGTTTTTATTTGATTACTTTTGTATAGATATTTTATATGTTATATAGAATAATATCTTGGAGAACTAAACACAGGTCTCTGTAGGGTCCAAACCACCACTTCCAGCACTTTTCTCCACACCGAAGATAGTCCTTAATGACATTGGTTAGGCTATATTCACATTACAAGCCACATTGCTCAATTCGGATTGTATTTGGATGTCGTGACAGTTCATATTCATAATTGCAAGGGACTTTTAGCTGACTCTAATGTGAACTCGTCTGAAACTGCACGCAAGAGCACATCGATATTTGCTTGTTCAATCTTGGATATAGTGTATCATATTTGTGCACCCATTCATTCATTTCAAAAAGTCGGTGCTATTTTAGCAAAAATATGCTTGAGGTTTTACTCTGGAGGATGGCAAGCAAAAAGGTAGATATCTCTACAAAAGGACACATGAATCCTATTCTGCCCATTCTCATTCAAATCACATAACCATGTATATGGTATACACTATGTCTGATCTTGGACCACATATAAAAGTGTCTCATATTTAAAATAACATCGGATTTCTGCATTCAAACAACCATAAAAAATTCTAATCTGTGTCTCAAAAAATCTAAACAAAAATCAGATTTGAGTCACTTCAGGGTGGTCAGGTGAACATAGCTATAGATTTAATAAACATTCCTTAGAGATTTTGGTTCATATTGACATGATAGCATCATGTAGTTGCTGCAGATTCGCCAGCTGCACATCCATGATGTGATTAACCTCCCATTCCACCACATCCCAAATGTGCTCTATTGGATTGATATGTGGTGATTGTGGCATTTTAGTATAGTTAACTCATTAAGCTAATGTTGCTCTTCTATCAGCTCAAAGCAGTCTGGCCATTCTCCTCTGATCTCTGGCATCAGCAAGGCATTTTCCCTAGAGAACTTCCATTCACTGGACATTTTCTCTTTTTCAGACCATTCACTGTAAACCCTAGAGATGGTTGTGCATGAAAATCTTAGCAGATCAGCAGTTTTGAAAATACTCAAGCAAGCTTATGCTTAAATGCCTAAATACATTGATTTGCTGTAACATGATTGGCTATTGGATATTTGTGTTAACAAGGAGTTGAACAGGTGCACCTAATGAAGTGGCTTGTGAGTGAATATACTGTATATTGTGACTGCAGGCTGATAGGCAGTGCCTCTTTTCAACATACAGCTCCGCGCTTGAGCCACAAACGACAAACAAAGTGCACATCCAGCACCAATTACAGCTCTGCTGTGTACAGGGAAGGGGCGGGGTGCCCTAACGCATCAGGCATGGATGCAGATTATTTCCTACCATCTCACTGTCATCCACGGCCTATAAAAGGGCCACGGAGGCCCAGTCTGGTGAGTAGGTCTTTTCAGTTAAGAAACTCATGACTATGTCCTATGCCCACAGACTCTGGGAAGGCATCACCAAAGAGAAAGTAGCCTGCCAAGAGCCTGTGACAGCACCCTGCTGCCTCTGCGACTCAACCGCCTTCTGCCCCGCTCTGCTCGGCCCACCAGCGTGCTCCACCTGTGTCCAGATTGACTTTGCTCTCCGTACACCCCCGCCTGCTCTGAGCAGTCCAGCCGGGCTGTCAGTGCATCGACCTGCGTATGTGTGCCAGCTACAGTGAGTAAATAAAACAGCACTTTTCCTGGTGTTCATGTTTCACCCTGCCTTGTCAAACCACTACAATAGAATATTATATAAAACTGATATTACATTAGTGGGAGTACTGTGCCCTTGACCACATACAGATGTGTGAAGACCAGTTTTCTAGTTTTGCCGTCGCACCTCACGGCGACAGTATGCAGTTGCTGGCTTTGACCACTGGGTTATATATAACTATAGACCGACGCGTCAGACCCTATTTCATTCTCTCAAGGATTAATGAGCCGCAGCACCTTTAGAGCTGCACGTAGTAGCGGATAAAATCAAGTGTAACATTGTACTTAAACGAATTGATAATAACAATACTAAAATTGCAGTACAAATGTAGAATAAAATTTTATTAGTATCGAATTTAAGCAAAGTAAATGTTAACACAGTGAGCCTTTAGATTTTATCATGTGTAATTAGAAAGCCTACGCGTGTACACTGTAAACCCAAATGCTCAAAGTAATTAATCACATTGAGTACTGTTAACCTAAATAATTGTGAGTACGTAAGTATTTAGGTTAACAGTACTCAATGTGTTTAATTACTTTGAGCATTAGGGTTTACAGTGTAGTGTACTTGTTTTAATGTGAACTTCAATGTTGTTTTTTACTCATTACACTATTGTACAGCAAATATCAATAGCTCTGATTAAGATTTTTCATGCTTGTTGTATAAAATATACAGATGTGGAAATTACCATTACTGTAGTATTTCTTCGATACAGCATATTGTTTTGACTTTTTTATGACTTAATTATTTTTTAAAAACTGAGATGACGGAAAATGTCACTTTGTGCCACCTGGCGGTCATTTCACGAATTGCCTTGAAATGCAACTGATTTATTTTGGCCGCTGTCGTTTTGTCGCGGCGGTGAGCGTGATGGTAATAGACATTCTCCTCTTTACACATCTGTATAGCCGTGCAGATGGAGGGGGGATAATTAATCACAGGGAACATACACATACTGTACAAACACGCGTACATGCTCATTCACAAACTATGGGCAAATACTGTTAAGGCTTGAGGAGTTGGAGGGAGCCAAGGTGACCTATGTGCCTATCATGCAAAGGACATTGCCCTGCCATTGAGTTTTCAAAACCACTGCACTCATCTCTCTCCCAGAGTGCATGCTGGGAGTGAGTGGGCGGAGCGCGTTTGAGCGTGAGTGCGAGCGGCAGTTCGGAGTTCAATCTCAAACATTTTCTTTATCTAAACTTTATCTTTAAAAAAAAAAAAGGGAAGTGAACTTTATCTATTAATTTCACATCGTGCAGGGAGCTCAACAAACCTCTGTGAGTCGGAGGTTTCGGCGTGGAGCGTCAGCTCCAGCATGTTTGCTGGAGAGCATGACGTCCGCGAGCTCCAAAAGTTTTGACACCTTAACCCGCCGGCACAGGATTAGAATCGTGTGCGGCGCGAGTGTGGAGGACTGCCGCCGCGGGGGAAATGGCCGGGCATGAGCACGTCCTAGCCGCATCCAGGATGAACAGCGCGGTGGTGCTTTTCTTAAGCACAGTGGAAAAAGCGACAGAGCTGGTTCCCACTACAGTGTACTTCCCCTGTCAACACCATCTAAGAAGGTGACCCTGTCTAATGTCCCCCCTTTCATCAAAGGTGAAACCCATGGAAAACTAGTGTCCCCAATCAAAAAAAATCTCCATCGGCAGCAAATCAAACCTGCTAAAACACGTAGTATCTTTTAGACAATTCACCTACATGATCCTAAACAATAACACCATGGAGCTACAGTGCACATTAACTTTCAAAATCGACGGTTTTGACTATGTGATCTACGTTTCCACCGAGTCACTAAAATGTTTCGGTTGTGGGAAGACGGGACACATGGTGCGTGCTTGTCCATGTGAGTCGGTGAGGGAGAACAGAGAAGGCGGTGGATCAGCACGAGCAGGCCAGGAAAAAGCGAGACCTGAGGAGAAAACCAGCGAGAACACCATAGCTGGGAAAGACACAGAGGAGGCCAACACACCTTCTACTGACAACACCTCCTGCACTGAGAGTGGCAAGATCGGAGTAAACACGTCCACACCTCAACAAGAAACAAGCAGCGAACTGGTGAGTACAGTGATTCCTCCTGTCACCACGTCACAGTCCCAACCCGACTAACACACCACAAGCGTAGAGACTGACATCATCGACACAGTGTCCAACACACAGGAAAGTGTCCTGAGTGACATAGACTCACTGTTGGAAGGAGACAATGAAAATGTAGTAATGGAAACTGAACAAGCTTTGTTTAAAATGCCAGCAAAAAGGAAAAAGGAAAATAAACATTCAGCAAAAAAACAATCAAAAAAGGCGGAGAAATCAGAAAGTGACCTTGAATTTTCAGACAGTGAGAGAATGGCAAAAAAACAGTTGGCTGGCTGGAAAGGAAAGGAATACAACACAGAGGAACTGATTTTTTTTGGTAAACAACAAGAAACTGGAGAAATGTTAATATATTGAATTATTTCACTGATGCCAAAAGATTATTGGAGGCACTAAGGCAATCGATGAGTGATATAGAAAAAACAGAAGTCTACAGAGCAAGAAAAATCGTGACCATGCTGAACTCTGTGTTAAATAATGACGATTATGATTTGCTGTAGACGTTATCTGTTTCAATTAACTGTTGTTGTATTGTTGTGTTTTATCTTTTGCCTAATTATGGGAGAGATTTGTGCTGCCTCCCGAAACATCAATGGTGCAAGAGATAGCAAAAAGAGAGCAGTACTTTTTGAAATGCTAAAACAAAATAAAATAGATGTACTTCTACTACAAGAGACACACAGTGACAACAGAAATGCGACAAATTGGGGATATGAGTGGAACGGAACACCTGTCTTAAGTCACCTCTCCTCCACTAGCGGAGGGGTGGCAGTTCTATTCTCTAAAAGTTTTACCCCAATATCATACACAGTGGAAGAAATGATTAAAGGCAGATTATTGAAAGTCAGAGCACATTTCGAAAAGTACGCCTTCGTTTTTATATGTGTATATGCGCCACGTACCTGTAGAGAGACTCACTTTTTTAGACAATTTGTGCAAGATTTTAGAAACCTGTAATTCAGATGATTTTTTATTGATCGGTGGAGATTTTAACTGCACTACTGCAGACATGGACCGCAATCACAAGGAGCCATATCTGCCCTCCCGTAGACGACTTTTAGAATTATTAGAAAAACATCAGCTGTGTGACATATGGAGATCTTTCCATGAGTCTGACAAACAATACACTTGGACTCATGCTAGTAATAACACCATCTCCCTCGCACGGCTCGACAGGTTTTATGGTTTTAAACACCAACTTAGTATCTTTAAGAGTTGTCACATCAACCCAGTCAGTCTCTCTGATCACAGCCTGATTTTATGTAAGGCCAAATTTAACAATATCAAACCAAAAAGCGCATATTGGTTTTTTAATACAACGTTACTAGAAAACCAAGTGTTTAGAGACAATTTTATGTTTTTTTGGAACAATTTTAAGAAAGAGAAGTCTGATTCTAAAAGACTGCAGCAATGGTGGGATTTTGGTAAAATCCAAATTAAGCAGTTGTGTCAACAGTACACCCTCAATGTCACGAAAATTTTAAACCAGTCAATATGTCAGTTACAAAAAGAGATTACAGATCTCCAATCACCAACCTCTGATGCTATCCTGATTCAGACCCTCAAACAAAAGAGACAGAGGCTCTCTAATCTCCTGGAATCTAAGGTGCAAGGTGCTCTTGTGAGAGCCCGCTTTCAGGACGCTAACCAAATGGATGCACCATCTAAATACTTTTTTAATTTAGAAAAGAAAAAGGGGCAAAGTCGTTTTATACACAATTTGCAATCTGAAAATGGAGATATTTTAACAGACGGCATTAACATTCGCAGGAGAGCTGCACGTTTTTATGAAAATCTTTACTCTTCAGAGTATAAAAAAAACAATGTGATCGAACAGGTTTTTTTGGAGAACCTGCCCCAGATTTCTCAAAATGATGAACTTGAAGGGCCGCTAACTTTAGAAGAACTCCACAAAGCTCTACAGAACATGAGCAATGGAAAAGCCCCAGGTATAGATGGACTGCCAGTGGAGTTTTACAAGTCTTTTTGGCTGATATTAGGGGAAGACTTGTTAGAAGTCCTAAACGAAAGTCTAAATGAGGGGTTACTTCCACTAAGCTGCAGAAGGGCAGCACTCACTTTGTTACCTAAGAAAGGAGACCTGACAGATATCAAAAATTGGAGACCTGTGTCGTTGCTATGTAGTGATATTAAACTACTATCAAAAGTCCTTGCAACAAGGTTAAAAAACGTTTTTGGAGGAAATCATACACACTGACCAAACGTACTGCATTCCTGGCAGATCCATATTTGATAACATCTCCTTAATCCGAAATATTTATCATCTTAGCAAACTATATGGACTGAATATAGGCCTGATTTCTCTAGATCAGGAAAAAGCCTTTGATCGAGTAAAACACAGTTATTTATGGAATACTCTTGAAGCGTTTGGTTTTAGTTCTGATTTTATTAAGAAAATAAAAGTTTTATATAATGTTGTGAACTTTTCTTCCTTTGTTGAATCAGAGACCAGGAGACGTTGGGATACTTTTCCAGCAGAAGTTACTTTTTATTGAGAAACTCACTGCGCGTCGCTGCAGTCATCCAAGTCTAAACTTATAACTCCGTTCTGGAGAGTTTATACTTTACAAGGGGGAGGGATACAAAGAGGTGGAGACAATCTAAACAAAGCATAGTGTAGTACAGGAATCAGCCTGGTACCGGAAATTCCCCAGCGCTGATCTCATCAGCATAACAGTGCCTTTCAAATGCATAGGTGCTAATCTAATCAGCCTAACAGTATCGCCCAGACCTTCACATTATCATAGAGACAAAGGCACAGCCTGGCCTTGAGATTAGCATTCACATTTACCTTGGGACCCTACCCAGTGGTCAGGAAGTACATAAAGACAAAGGTCTCAGACACCTGGGTTACCAGACTTGATGTCCTTAGAATGTCATAATCTTTACCTCAAAATGTAAAACCCAATGTACATAACTTTTCAGTTTATATACTATTTTGTTGGAACCTAGATTTAACATTTTATAAATTTGTAATCCTACAACAATGACATAGAGAGTGTGCTGAAAGTTAATGGTGGCTTGAGCTCTCCTTTTAAAATAAACACGGGGGTCAGACAAGGATGCTCACTATCGGGAATGCTGCATGCAATAACAATAGAACCATTGCTTCATAAGCTACGAATCGAACTTAATGGAATCAGGATTCTCGACAGAAGAGAAATGCTTCGTCTTTCTTCTTACGCTGATGACATCATTGTAATGCTAAATGAACAAAAAGACATGCATGTAACAATCAAGGTGCTAAAGGATTTTGAAAAGATTTCTTCAGCAAAAATAAACTGGGCAAAGAGCGAATCAAAACTAATAGGAGATTGGTTTGAAAACGCATCCACACTGCCAGAAAGACTTTTATGGACAAAAGGGGGAATAAGATACCTAGGAGTCTACCTAGGCGACGACTCGTTTACACTAAAGAACTGGGAAGGGGTGATTGAAAAAATGAAAGGCCGACTGGACAAGTGGAAATGGCTGACTCCAAAAATGTCCTACAGAGGACGAATACTTATTATAAACAATCTAGTGGCCTCTTCTTTGTGGCACAAAGTGGCATTTGTGGAGGGGTGGAGGTTATGGCAAAATTTCAGTCAATCCTTGTAGACTTCTTCTGAGATAAACTTTACTGGCTGCCGAGGAGTATTTTATTTTTACCCAGAGATGAAGGGGGACAGGGTTTACTCCATATTCAGAGTAGAATCGCCGCTTTTCGCTTAGAGTTCTTACGGAAATTCCTGGGAAGCTCATCTTGTTTTAGCTGGAATTCAGTAATAGGAGCGATTTTAAGGACGCTGGGGAACCTAAAAATGGACAAAACCCTTTTCCTGACAGGCCCAAAGAGACTGAATCTATCAAAACTGCCGTTTTTTTTATCGCAACCTTTTTAAAATTTGGAATTTTTATAAAGTACAGAGACCTCCAAACACATGCTCCATTTACTGGCTTTTAAAGGAACCCCTAGTCCATGGAGCACGCCTGGACATCACGAACAACTCCCTTTCTGATACCCTGATCCACTCTGGTATATCCAACCTAGGACAACTAGTAGAGCTAGTAGGTGCAAATTTTCAAAACTTGGAAAAAGCGGTGGAAAGGATTGGAGTGAAGTCAAGGAGGATTCTAGCACAACATTTAGAAAAATGGAAAAATCTTCTCTCACAGGAAGAGAAAGACATGCTGAGAGAGTACTGTGAGGAAAAGGGAGAACCGGATGAAGGAGACCCTTTCCTGACCTCACACTCTCTCCAAACCTAGAAGAACACACGGGTCATTTTTTAAACTGTGCAAACCTCCTAAACATGGACTTCTACAATGTCTCTGGGAAAAACCTTTTTAAAGCTTGTGTTAAAGTTTTTAATAAAACGTTTTTAAATGGGAGAGTTGATACACCTTGGCGTTCGGTACTCAGATAAAATGAGGAAGAACAGCCACGGTGGAAATCACTGTACAAGCCACCATTAGCTAAAAGATCTGGAGACTTACAGTGGAGAATTTTACATGGTATTTAATAATTTCATGTATTAATCCCAATATAAGTCAAGAAAGAGACCATCTTTCATGCCTATGCAGAGTGCTCCAGACTTCAACCACTTTTTATTGTTTTAAAAGCCCTATTTATTGGTTTTAATGAATTTTTTACACTACAGTCCTTCATCCTCGGCATAAAATATACTCAGAAAACAAAAGAAAAAAGTCAACTACTGAACTACATTCTGGGCCAAGCAAAAATGGGTATATACTTAAGCCGGAGGAACAAAATTGAGCAAAAAGGAAATTATAGTGTGGTAGCAACAACAATTTCACTAAAAAAATCTAAGGTTTTAATCGATTATCTCTTTTACAAGAAAACAGAAAATCTGACTGCCTTTGAGAGAATTTGGTGTTTTAATGGAGCACTGTGCACTTTGATTGAAAATGAGCTCTGTTTTACCCACATCTTGTTAAAAAAAATCTTAATTTTATTTACTACGGTTATTTATGTAATTATCTATATATTTTATTCTATTTATTAATGATTTCAAATGATGTTCCTTACATTATTGTAAAAACGAACACCAAATAACTGTAAATAAAAGTTTTTTGTAAATTCAATTCTCTCTCTCTCTCTCTCTCTCTCTCTCTCTCTCTCTCTCTCTCTCTCTCGTAAAAAGCAACTACTTTCAATAGATTCACTAGTTTCAACTACTTTGAATAGAACTGTTTTTTTTTTTTTTTTTTACTGTTGGCAAAGTGCACATCAGGGCACTGATAGACATAAAGCTGTAATGCGGCTCAGGACTATGTCACACTTTTTCTTCAATGTCTGAAACATTTATGCAATATGCTAATGTGCTATATGAACTTGCCTGACCAAGCCCACTTTTACTGCCACTTCCATACTGCTGTTGCTGAAAATGCTGCACATTTGCCCTTTTCTGTATTCAACAGTTAGGTCTTCAGAGTGCCCCTGTTATTGTTATTTTCAAAGCACGAAGACTTTGAAAACAGGTTGCACTGATAGAAGGATGGGGTCCTCTTTTCAACTAGGAATATCTCTGCACTGGAATCTGGCAGATGGGTTTTCATAAAATTCCATTTTTTTCCATTCGGGGCTGGATGGCAGTATTGCCCTGAATTTTGTACATACCCCCAGAAAACTCAACTCAAAACGTTTCCCTGGGTCTTTAGACCACAATGGAACAACAATAACCCCCCAAAATGCATATTCCCATGACTCTGGCCTAGCTCACTTTTGTGGTCCAACTGGAAAACCAGAAACGGCACATTGTGAGTTCAAGCTAATTACAGGCTGATCGCCTCCCTGCCACTACTTTTTAGAAGTTCGGTATTTCTCTATTGTAAATCCTTCTTTGATTGATCTTAAATATATTAGGATCTGAAATATTGCAATATTTTGAGATATTAGATTTTTATGAGCTGTAAGCTTTAATCATGAAAATCAGAACAAAAGGATTGGAATATTTCACTTTACGTGTAAGGAATCTAGAATATATGAAATTCTGAGCAAAAAAAATGTCTGTTTGCTATAAAAAATATATGGTAACAGAAGGATGTGACATGTATGTACTTTGCATTCACTCAGGAAATAGTCATGATACCTTGTTTTTTGTGAATAAACAAGAGAACTAGAGGACATTCAGACACATTATTGTATGTGTATATGTGTGTGTGTTAAAAAAAAAAAAGCATGTTAAAGCACAGCAGGCAGCAAATCGTTCACTCCTCACCTTTAAACACTATTTTATTTTTGAATTTTTTTATGTTGCTTGCTTGTCTGTGGTTGATGCATGTGCACCAGAAGGAGGAATATTGGTAAAGTTTTTTTTTTTATATGGATGTATGTAAAGGCAGAAACAAGCTGAAGTGAATGTAGAAAATCATTAAACAAAAACAAAGGAATTTCCAAGTGATCCCAAACTTTTGAGCGGTAGTGTATTTGTCCGAGGCATTGCTGAAGATAATGTCGAATGCCACTCAATTCTGACTTAATCCAAGCAGGCTCAATGTCTATATAATAAGGTTATTATAAAAACAAATGTCCATGACATTTCAGAGAAATACTTTTTTTCAGACAGTATTACAGAAATCTACAGGGAATGACTAGCTGATAAAGTGCAAAATTGGCTGTGAAAGAGGGATGACCACATGTTTCAATGCACATCACGTACTCAGCGTTCAATAATGAAACTGATTTGTCCTTTTTGTAATCACAGACAACCCAGGCTAATTTAACATTTTGGGATAAGCATAATTGTGCTCCAGGGGCACATGTACTTAGGAGGGCCGCCACTGTACCGCACTCCCCAAATATGCTATTCATTTCCCTTTACACCGTTTTCATGGTATTTCAAATGTCACCCAAAGAGGGGTGATAAATATTGCTGAACAGTAGTTTTGCATTACAGATGTTCTTAAAAACATTACTGATTAAAACATATCTAATTGGTGCAAGACCAAATAACATTGGAACTAAAGTAAAACATGATGCTCTCCCACTGACAGAGGCACCTATTCAATTTTTTACAGATTGATTTCAATCTTATGCCAACAGTAAGAGGCTTAAAATATATGCTATTGGGCACTGATCAATTATTAATAGAATTTAGGTATGAAAAGAAAATGCAATTGCTTTGGTAAAATACAAAATGATTCCTATGTGTGGCGCAGTGATTCATAGTGAAGGTGAAACATATTTCACTTCTGTAATCACTTAAAAGTTTTGTAGATATTTCAGTATTGATTGGACGTTTCACTTTCCATACCCGTCACCTTAAATGGGACCTGTTATGGAAAACTCACTTTTTTCAGTGCTTCTACATGTATATTTGGGTATCTGGAGTGCCTATCAGCCAACAAACTTAAACAATTAAAGAAATTAAACAATGTAATGTTTCAGCTGACAGGATCAGTTAGAAATCATTTAACAAAAAATGGGCCATTCATATTTCAAGCTGGTTCCTATGTAAGACCTGGCCCACATGTACTGAATAACCCAGGCTTTACCCAAGTATTTCCCCACCCAAGACCTTTACAGTTCTAAAAAGTGCTGTTTAGACAGGAATCAATCACCGCAGGATGAGGCTGTGGTGATTGATTCTTGGGATATTTTGACCAAAACTGTTCACAGACACCTCATTAAGAAAACACAGAATTGTGATAATTGATGAAAAGTGTCTCCCTTATTTTGACAGATAAAAGAAGAAGAAAGCAGGAAGAAATCGCATCGACTTCCTAAAACCATGTGTTAGGTTCAAATGACACCAAGCACCACAACCAAATTGTTCTTAAATTTATGGGTTGATCATTTCCCACTGATTTGGTACTGTAAGAGGTCATTCTGGGCCTTCTCTTTCAGGTGATATGGACACAGTTGTCAATGATAATCAAGGGAAATCTGAATGATCATTATGCTCTTTTGTCCTTCACACAGCACATTTTAATGAGATTTTTCTTGCAAGAAGGTGCATAGATTTGTCATATGTACCTTACAGCACATTGAAAAAATTATTTGTCATATCTCATTAAGAAGGTGGAATTAGAAGAGTGGTTCTCAACGCTGGTCCTGGAGGATAACCAGCCCTGCACATTTGAGTGTTTTCTCAGGTCCCTGCGCACCTGGTTTAACTGGTCATAATGAATGGCCTTTTCTGAATTGAAGTGGGTGTAGACATTAAATGTGCACTGAAGGTGGTCCTCCAGGACCTGGTTAAAAACCACTTGGTTAGAGCACAGGGTCTCTCCAGCCAGGATACAGCACCCCTGGAGCAGATATGATTAAGGACTTTGGTCAAGGGTTCAACAGGGGCAGCTTGGCAGTGCTGGGTCTTGAACCACTAACCTTCCAATCATTAACCCAGAGCCTTATACGTTTGCACCACCCCTTTCCCAGGCGGCAGAGCAGAAAAGAAAAAGCGGTTAATTTGTAGTATAGTACATCAAAATGCTCTTCCTCCTTTACCATGTCTGGGAATGAGGCAGTGCTGGCGATTTGTGACAGTCATTCCTTTTTGTGCTTTATAATTACAGTTTTTTCCATATTTCTATATTTTAAATGCTTTTAAAGAATTCATGCTAAATTAGTTATCCTAATAGGATAAAAGAGAGCACGGTTGCATTATTTAGCACAAATTTTTACTCACTCACTCACTCACTCACTCACTGTCTATACCACTTAATCCTGTATTCAGGGTCACGGGGGGCCTGGAGCCTAACCCAGGAGACTTAGGGCACAAGGCGGGGTACACCCTGGACAGGGTGCCAATCCATCGCAGGGCACACACACATACACTCACTCACATTCACACACTATGGCCAATTTGGGAACGCCAATTAATCTAACCTACATGTCTTTGGACTGTGGGAAGAAACTGGAGTACCCGGAGGAAACCCACCAAGCACGGGGAGAACATGCAAACTCCATGCACACAGAGATGGGAATCGAACCCATACCCTGGAGGTGCAAGGCGGCAGTGCTAACCACTACACCACCGTGCCCAGAAATTTTTTGTTCAATTATTTATTTTTTTTACTTTTTGCAGCAAAAATATCATTTTTAAATCATATTTAATTTGAACAGATAATCTGTGCTAAATAATCCAACAGTGCCCTTTTCTCAGCTTCTCAGCTGTTTGTTAATTATTAAACACTCACTAGATGTAAACTTGTGTGAATGTGAGCCACTGAGGTTTTCTTTGCAGCAACAAATGCCCTGAGCAAACTGTCAATGTTCTGTAGCAAGGTTTTTGGAGTGTCCATAACCCAGACTTTTAATCATTAAGAGCCATAAGAATTCCTTCATAAGTTGCCACATACTGCATTATTTAAGCATTTTGTGCTGACCCCCTCATCTCCACATCTACCATATAAACTCAGCGTGACTTACAATAAACCAGAAAACCGATTTAAAGAACTCATTCGTGTACCTTTCATTAAGCAAAGAACACCAAAACTATTTATTTTGTAACAAGTTTATATATTTTCACTATTTATAAATGATGTTTGAAATATGCCTTATAGAATGTGTGCTGCAGTGTTCTCTCAAAAATAACAGCAGTGTTTTTCTTATGTGCAACAAAACGCCTACAGCTACAAATTTAAATATAACTAAAGTATATGACCAAAGACTTTGGACTCAACTTGGACTTGCAAAATGTCACTTGGGAGCCTCTCTGCTTGTAGTTATTCACAGTTGCACTTTGAATTCATAATCACAATTCTCAGTATTCACATGAGCAACATTAAAGTCTGCCATTGCCTACAGCAGCACAGGACAGATGCCTGCAAAGGCCTGGTCTCTCGAAAAAAATATTCCAGTCCAGTCCCATAATTCAAACTGCAGAGAACCAGTTATAGTTTATTTTAACTGATCTCCCCTTGTGTGAGGGAATCTTTATATGCCTTCGTAATGCCTCTCAGGCATGGAACAGTGTAGCAATCATGATGTAATCTTGTTTCAAACTTTCTTAGTCCAAAGATCCATTCGTATATTTATTTATTTATTTATTTATTTTTAAATAATGCAAGTATTTTGCTATTTTTGTCTATTTTCAGTTGCTGTAGAAGTTAATCACCTCAGGTCAGTTGATACATAAAGGGCTTGAGGAGAGAATGCAAGCGAGACCAAGGAGGCAAACTCATAAAGCACATTTCTCTATTACGCTTCTTTATTGTTTTCTACCCACACAAGCCATCCATGGATGGAAATATAAACCACCTTTAATAAGAAGCAAATCTCATCAGCTGGTGAGAAAGATGTAATTTTCTCCCGAAGTACTGAAATGAATCTTGCTGTTTCTCCCCCTCTCCTAATTACACAGAATCAAATAAAGCATCTGATATTTTGGACATACTCCAAGAGTTTTATTGTAGCAATATTTCGCCTTGTTGTAATAGTGTTATACAGTATGTGCAGACTGGGAAAATGTATCATTGTGCCACAGTAAATGGCATTTTAAAGTTTCATCACTAGCTTGGTGAATAGGGTGAAAGAACAGTCTGTGCCTTGTATGGTTGCCTGCAGTACCGAGTGACTGTGTGTGCCTCTGAGATAATATATTTTGACACTGAATGGGAAATGACATTTCTCATACTTTTTATTCAGTGCCATGATGGTTTTGTATAACTCTGAGAGTCATCTTGGGTCATCTGCTGAATTTTATGCAGCCTCTTATATTCAACTGAAAATTAGCATATGCTCACTTTACCTACCTTGTGAACTGCACTTTGTGGCAGAATGCAGCAAACTCAAACTACATTACATGCCGAATCATTTCATTTAGCATATTTGTTATGGTATATTTCCGTGTACAGTATTTGTCATATTTTTATAAGAAAATGAAAATGAAGTTTCAGCTGTGAAAGTAAATGCAGTGAAACAATCAAGCAGCTGGGAGAGTCTCTCCATGTTTTTGACATCACTGCTTAAGATAAAAAGAAAATAAATATATATATATATACACATAGATGTTTAATCCCAATTCTATGAATTCATATTGTGTGCATATGGAAATGCTCTTACCTTCAATATTAAACAGATCTATAGTTTTAACTGTTTCATTTTTTCATTTTTTTTTACATGCTACTTCACCAAGTGCATCATATATTTTTTTTTCTGACCGAATTCTTTTCCATAAAGTAGCAGTTCTATCCTTCCAGGTATTGAGAATGTTTTGAAGGGTTTTAGTTACAGTAATCTCCTTAGAATCTCCTTAGTTACTTTCTTTGCTTGGCTGGATGGATGGTTTTGTCTATGTCTGGCATATCGGGCAATAGATATACATCTGCCGTTTCTGTCAGGTTGACAGCTTGACACCCGATTGTATGTGAGCTCTTAGGGGTCTCAAAGGTCCAACAGTGGCAACTCGGTGGCATCAAGCTCAAACTGAGGACCTCCTGGTCAGCAGTTAAACATCTTAACCACCAAGCCACACCTCTCCCATTTTCTTTGCTTGATGCAGCCAAATAATTTGATCCTTCTGTAAAGTCAAATTGTATATATATTGTAAATACATATTGTTTAGCAGGGCAGATCAGAACTCGTTCCTCTGCTTGGTTGAGTACGAGGTGACAGATGGTAAGAGGACTGGCTCTAGGCCTGCCATCGCAATATACAGTACACCTATATGTGTACTGTGCATGCAGCAAATTTACCAACCTCAAGTATGATTTTGCTTTTGTATAACAGTTTCACACACACCATTTATTATTATGCAAATATGATTTTTTGTTGTTTTCTCCATCAAAACATATCCTCCTGCAACTGGTAAAACTAATAAACTAACTGACAGTTAACAGAGAGTAATTAACAAGGGTGAAAGTTTTACATTCTTCCTGTTACTATGTAGCCAAAAGGTAAGGAGATTAAACTACAAAGGAGGAGGACAGTCCTCTAAATCTCATTTCCTCTTTATATTTATACTTATCCATTTTAGAATATCAGTTTCTGGGTTTGATAAATAGAGTTAAATGGAAAGCTAGTGTACTATATGAGGTGTACAATCCCTTGTTTCACACACACCAAACAGTGACCTTGATCAGAGTTAGAAAGGGATGTGGGATTCAGCCATGTGTCAGAAGCTAGTTAGCATTGCACCTCACGTTACCTGTAAATAAAACAACTATTCAGAAGACTAAATCTGAATAGTTCATAACTGTATTTCATAGTCTCATCTTTCAGAAGGGTCAATTTGCCCTTATTTTGGCAAATTGAGACTGCAAGAAACACAGCTGGAGTTTTTTGTTCCATGCAAGAAAAATAGGCTTACATCAGAATAGCACATAAATGATTTTGGTTGCATTCTGCAAACTCAGGTAACTATTGCGTGTACATCTCATGTACTGTATAAAATGTGAACACACATTAGCCAAATTTTTGGTATTAAGTTCTCATTATGGACTTATAACAACTTAATGTGAACAAAAATAGCTTGATCCATAACGATATGGTAATGCTTAGCATTTTAGACTGTGGCCATGGTCACATGGACACTGAGACATTGAGATGTACACTGTGGTATATCTGGAGCAGATCACCTGTGAATATACATGAAGTTCATTAACAGATATCAGTACTTATTTTCACACCAAGCACAATCTTCAATTTCAACTGCTAAAGCTATGCGAACTGTGGGCAATAATTCAATATAGGTTTGAAGCAGTTTATCACTTAAAACAAACATTACTTGGCTATGCTCAATAATAGACTTCAGCTTTATTTGTGCAGCAGTCTTTGTACTCTAATATACTGCTTTGTTTACAGTTTTCAGCTTTCCACTTTGCCTTAACTGTCATCCATCTTGGATACCTTATTACAGTTATTTGCAATAAGATAACAATTTCAGGGCAACTTCCCTAGCTATAACTAAGCCTGCTGGGAATATGTTTGTTCTCCGCTCCCTGATTGGGAGAGACCACCATCACTCCTCTGCCATATTACTGTCATGGAATCTCATGGCAATATAATTATTCTATATGAATTACTGTGCTGTATCTCCACTAGTGAATGAGCCAGTGGCTAAATGGATTCTGAGGATAATTGAAGTGTCTCAAATAAGACGTATTAGATGAATTAGGTCAAATTTGAAATAGTTTTCTCCCAGTTGTTAATTTCATATGTATCACTTTGCAAGGCCCTTGACAACAATGTGTAAGAGGTTAATAAACGCGGTTGAATGGGCCTGACTGAAATCTGCTGATGACTACAGTGAAGTATACACTAAAATGCCACCATTTGCTCAAAAATACTTGATTGATACTTAAACAAATTTAGTTCTCAGCCTATTACATCTAATAACTGGAGTTTAGCTTTATTGCAATATGTATACATTGTGTGTAACTCACTTATGCAATTCTCTCTAGTTCCTTTTCGCTTCATTAATAACAATTTCTGTCAGATAAGCAATGTATTGTGTGATTTTAGGGTATGGAAGCTATAGTGGAGACCAAACAGTGGAGGTAGATGTTGAAATGGTGTTTATATAATCCTGCTTAAAAACATTTTCAGGGTGGGTGGGGAAAATGTATAGAGAATGGAGTGCTTGGCAGCAGCACAGTGGAACACAGGTCACCTAGATAACAACAAGGCATCACATGGCATGTATAACAGATTAAAGATGGACAAACATCATATTCAGCAATAACACTGCAAGCATTAATTTACAAATTAAAACATCAAGACCAATATAGTGTAGATTCCCCCTGTGTTGTGGGGGCAGCTTTGTCCCCTCAGGACATGACCCTTATAAGATCTGGGGGTGTGCTGTGTAGGGGGATCAGCACGTCGGTGGCAGATCATTTGGATGCTGTGCATTGCAGGGTGAGTCCTCCATGGATTAGACTTTTTCTGCTTTTAGGCAGCTTATAAAATGCCCTGTGTCACCTGGGTAATGTCATTATAGCACCTTGCAACCTGCAATCACATACAATAAGGATCTGAGCATCTGCATGTTTTCCATGCTTTCAAATGACCCTTGATTCTCCAGTATCCTCTGACCTTCCAAAAATATGCCGTAGTTGTGAATGACTTTGTAAATGTGTTTATGCATGGTGTCCCATGATAGGAGGGTGTGCAATAAGATTGTTCTATGTTCTGAGCCTTACACCCTGTGTTCCTGGAATAGGTTCCAGATTTGCTTCTACCCTGACTGTGAAAATTACTGATAAAGAATTAATGGAAATCAGTTTGTATCAGTGGGAAATATATTATACGACAGTTACATGAAAATCTTTAGATTTTCTGGCACCGCATTCATGATCAAATCATATTACTCACACAATATGAATTGGCATTAAAATGTGTAAACATTACAAATTAGTCTCTGTGGCTTAAAAAGACAGAAGGCCATAACTGATCATTTATTCATTTATCTACTAGCACAAAAGAAATATGTGTTGCCTCTTTAACTATTAATTTTTCATGGAAATATCTATTATGTCCTGTAATAGAAAGCCTGCATGCACCGCCCAAAGGGGACCGGCCAACCTCTTTGCAATCATCCAAAATCTGGCCCTTTTGCTGCACCACTCCCTCCTCCTCTTCTAGATGCGTACTCACATAATTAGTCACCATAGAGTAGGGCTTTATTAAGGATGGCAATGAATCATTATCTGCTGTAATTGGCCCTCCAGTCCCCCAGGAGGTGCCCTGCTGCAGCCTTCCCAGCTGGAGGGGCCTCTCACATTACAGCACAGAGCCACAACTGAATATAGGGACAAGGTTTTGCAAGCATTACATTCATTAATAATTCTTTCAGCTTGCATTAATAGGTCTACATTCATCATTGTTTAGATGATGTACTCCTGTAATTGAGAACCGCCTTAAGGAGATTAATGTGGCTTTATGACTGATTAATTGCAGCACTTCCTTTGTACAGAGTTTATGATCAGGTAATATTTTGTATACATTTTAGCAAAGTGTTTTCATAACCCTAAAACAATTCTATGTTATTTAGGTTGTGAAAAATACTGGCTACATCTGCTACATTGATTACGTTTTAACACACACACACACATATATATATATATATATGGGTACTATAACCACACTTGAAAGGCTGGTGAATACTTACAACGGAGTAGACAAAGATATATCTAAAAAAATTGCCCTGATTATTAAGTCTTTACAGAAACCCAGAGCTGTATTTTGAATTTCTAATATTTCTGATATTGTTACTCGATTTAGCTCTGTTGGTGTTATTCTGTTTTGTGTATTGGCCTGAACTGTTACCGTTCTGTTGTTCAAACATGTTGATTTCCATTTTGCTGGATACACTCTTGATCTAATACTAACAGATTCAGAATCAAATATAGAAAATATTTCCAAAGTATTCCCAAAGTCTGTAGTTACTTTAGATCATTATTTTATCTAATTCAAATGTGTCTTAGACTATGAAATATGCCATGTTACTGTGCTAACCATACATTTGGATCAGCTACTATACAGAGCTTTATCAATAATCTTCCAGTCAGCAACTATTATTGGATCACTGTTTGACCCCGCAGAACTCCAGCAGATGACCGAATGCTTAGAGTGAGATTTCTGCTGTTTAGAAAAACTGTTAGTGCCACCAGATCAATGTTTCTCTACATGCTTATAGAAGATAACAGAAATAATCCTAGATTCTTATTTAATAGTGTAGCAAAATAGAAGAATAACAGAATAGAAATAGGACCACTTGAAGAGACTATTCTTCTAATAGAGATTTTTCTAATTTTACCAATTTACAAATACCTATACCTATCCATTTTTTTTTACCTATAACTACCCATATATAGAAGAAGATATTAACAGGGGCAGGGCGTTTCCTTTTAAATCCCCACAATTATGGAATAGCCTTCCAATTAGTGTTTGGAACTCAGACACAGTGATTACATTTAGGTTAAAATGTATTTGTTTATTCAAGTCATAAATATAGGTGTAAATTATGTTCCTTTTATAAATGAGCAGATCTGATTGACTTAAGGCTAAAGAGTTTTCTGGTGACATGGTATGTTTAGATGGGGTTTGCTTAAAGTTGCATATGAATACTGAGGGTGGTTCTACTTAGAAACAATGAAATTACTTTAGAGTGGCTTTGATACAAACCCTTTTACTACGATGACTTATGACTGCAAATGTTTCTCCTTCTTCTTCTTCTTATTTTTATATTAGGTGTGGTGTCGCATGGTGGTGTAGTGGTTATCACTGTCTCCTCGCACCTTCAGGTTCCAGGTTTGCAACCTTGTATACAGGATAAAGCGGTGTAGATGATGAGTGAGTGTATTAGGCATTTATTTGGTATTGACCAGCACGCTCCCCCAAACACCCCCCTCCGCCCCGAATAACCCTTCCCAATAGTGTTTGACTTATGGTACTCCTAGTCAATAACCTAGTGAGCCAGTGTAAAGATATATTTATTGATGGAGACTTCAAAGACAGTTTGTAATTAGCTCTGGATAAGGGCATCTGCCAAATACTGTAAATGTAATTGTAAATATAAATGCAATTTCATAGACAGTTTTATGATTGAAATTGTCATAAACAGTTGTGTACACAAGTCTCTCTTATTTAACAATTGTTAACCTCAAAAAGTAGACTTTATTTCCACTTTTGACCATATAGCACATAATTAAATATATATTAAAAAATTATTTATTTATGGTTGCCTTACCATGGGTTCCCTTTTGAGTTCCTGTCAAGGTTTCTTTTTTTCACGTCACCTCCTTGATCTATTGTCTAAGGCTTGCTTCATAGGGATAAATTGATTAACCTATAAAATTATATATTACATTTGTTATTCATATTTTTAAGGCAAAGCTGTTTTAAATGTAAATCATAATCTTAATTAAGTTGTGAGTTAAGGGTCTTGCTCAACAAAGTGCCAAACAGTGACAGTAAATATTATAATGCTTATTGCTATGTAGTTGCGAAAGGTCTAATGAATACGAAATCAAATAAATTTTTTTTTACTTTGCTCACTCTATAAGCAAAATCTTCAAAAAATAATATTGTGGCGCAATATAGCATTGCAATATATTAATATATTCTGTACACTTCTACAATTATGTTTTTCCCCTTATACCTCAGATTAGATTGAGACAGACTGTAACAGCACTCCCCTCTATTGTCACTAGTGGTAATGAGCACAGTCTGCAAATGGTTACAAGTGAGGAATGCTGCTTCGCCATGGATGAGCAAACCTTAGACATCTTCACTAAGCCACTCACCACTCTGGTTTAAAGAATCAATGAAAATGAAGATGTCAGTTTTGACAAACGTGCTTGCATACTGTGAGCCCTTATCTTATCAGTTACAATACATTGTCAGTGGTCCTCTAATTTGTGATCTATGGTAAATGCTGTGGACCACAAATATCACAGGAGGTGATCACACATTATTTTACACTATTATTAGGGGTGGGATCCACTGTTTTTGTGTGTGTGTGCGTGCGTGCGTGCGTGCGTGCGTGCGTGCGTGCGTGCGTGTGTGTGTGCGCGTGTGTGCACGTGCAGAAAAAAAAAAAACTGCTGGTATTTCTGTTTGGAAAAATTGTCTGTTTTGTTCTAGCACATTACACCTAAATTCTAGCAGTAGTAGCAATTGGGGCAATTGCTATATCATGATGTTATATCATCAAAACTCAGTAGATTAATACTGTTAAATACAATATTTGCCCCGAATTGGCATTATGACTTATGATATGATGATAAAGCATTCATTACAGTGGAAACTATCCTCTTTTAATTTTATAAAATAGAGCTACTCCATAGGCACCATAGGTACTATGCCCACTAACACACACTAAACTGGCTACTAAACACCTAAAAAAAATCTCTCAAAAATTTATAAATCACTTAACGTTAATAAAAATACTTCAGTTTTTAAAAAAAAAAGCAAAAATACATTTCAGCCAAAAGAGCAAAGCAAGTGCAGAGTGTTTGACCTTACTTCTACGTCCTGCTAGCCAAAGCGTAAATTTTTTGTAAGGTAACCTTTATGCCATAACAATCAATTATATTTTTCTGCTTAATAAATGCAGTGGTTTGTTTTGATCATGACTAAAGGCAAGTGCATCATTGTTCCTCTTTGTTGCTTACATTCAATTTAATAAAGTCAGGTCCTAAACAAATTTTGACATTTTATAACTATCTCAGTGCAATGTTCTATCATATAACATTTGGTCTATAGGATGGAATCCTGTTGATTTATTAAATTACTTACAGTAGGTGTGTGTTAGTCACTGCTTGTGTGCAAGTTCTGGATGGGGCATAATTGTGTGACATTTTATCTTACATATGTAGGCTTGTGAACTACACATATATAATATATGAAACAAAAATCGTGCCTTGTCTTTTAGACAGAATGTCATTGTAACAATTGCAGAGCAGACAGTATATGCCTGTTCTGTGGATGTGTATTTTCTATTTAAATTAAAACATAATTTCTAAAAGGGATTCCTACATTTCAGAGCACCCTTGGAAAATCCAGCAACTCATCAAAAAAAGACATGGATCAAAAGTAGTTCAAAAGGTGGGTCAGGATGTAATGTGTGGACCACACTACAAGATTCATTCAATCCTAACTGAGACCCTATGATGAAAAACATTTTTTTGCCAGTCCTTTACAATTTCCATTTAAATAGGTATTGTTCATTGCATTTACATAGCTATTAAGTAGCTGTTTAAAGCTCATCTAATAAGGTTTATGAAACAAATCAATGTATTAATGACGTTCTGGGAACCATTTCTTGTTCTCAACAACATCAGAAACAATATTTTTTATGACTTCCCAAAATACTCCTTTATGATCTAATAAGGTTTAAGACACACCGCATAGCTAAGCACACAGCCCAATCAGAAAATGAGTACAGGATTTGTGTCCTTCCAAGTGTTTTTCCAAGAATCTGTGACTGTCTAAAAGGGGAAAATCATCTATATAATGGGCCTACATTAAGACATTAGGGAGTTATGCTAAAAATTATGAGCCATGTTATAATGAGTTAGTGAGTGAAGCACTTATTAACGGTAACTGGCTGCAGCCTCTTAATTCAAAAACATTAACTCAGATTCATTTGTTAATATTTATTATAGAAGGATCTGAATGAGAACTTGGTCATGGGGGAATAGAGTTGTAATTAGGCTTGTGATAGAAAATGACTTCATAAGACTTTCCCATTATGCAGCAGACCGACAAGTTCTGTAGAGAATTTGGGTACTGAGTCTAACCTTAAAACAGGGCTATGTTTGAAAGAATGTAAGAGCAGAAATCCCCTTTTTAATGGAAAACTGTTTACTGGTATAAGGTGGGAAATAATACCTGGGACACACTTTTGAATATTGATGTGTGTTCTGCCAGCAGAAACACAAGGTTTTCTATAACAAAAATTTTTATTTGTGAACTGACTCATATTGATAGGATAGCATCTTGCAGTTGATGGAGATTTGTGGGATGCACATCCAGGGCACGAAGCTCCTGTTCCACCACATCCCAATGCTCTACTGGGTTGAGATCTGGTGACTGTGGGGGCCATTTTAGTCCAGTGAACTCATTGTCATGTTCAAGAAATCAATTTTAAATGATTCGAGCTTTGTGACATGGTGCATTATCCGGCTGGAAGTAGCCATCAGAGGATGTGTACATGGTGGTCATAAATGGATGGACATGGTCAGAAACAATGCTCAGGTATTCCGTGGCATTTAAACGATGCCCAATTGGCACTAAGGGGC
This sequence comes from Clarias magur, assembly GCA_013621035.1. NCBI lineage: Eukaryota > Metazoa > Chordata > Actinopteri > Siluriformes > Clariidae > Clarias > Clarias magur. Next base: position 79,133 of record QNUK01000393.1, on the reverse strand, counting down.
CTAAAGTGTGCCAAGAAAAGATCCCCCACACCATTACACGACCACCAGCCTGCACAGTGGTAACAAGGCATGATGGATCCATGTTCTCATTCTGTTTACGCCAAATTCTGACGGAATCGAGACTCATCAGACTAGGCAACATTTTTCCAGTCTTCAACTGTCCAATTTTGTAGCCTCTTTTTCCTATTTGTAGTGGAGATGAGTGGTACCCGGTGGGGTCTACTGCTGTTGTAGCCCATCTGCCTCAAGGTTGTGCGTGTTGTGGCTTCACAAATGCTTTGCTGCATACCTCGGTTGTAACGAGTGGTTATTTCAGTCAAAGTTGCTCTTCTATCAGCTTTAATCAGTCGGCCCATTCTCCTCTGACCTCTAGCATCAAGAAGGCATTTTTTGCCCACAGGACTGCCGCATATTGGATGTTTTTCGCTTTTCACACCATTCTATGTGAACCCTAGAAATGGTTGTGCGTGAAAATCCCGGTAACTGAGCAGATTGTGAAATACTCAGACCGGCCCATCTGGCACCAACAACCATGCCACACTCAAAATCGCTTAAATCACCTTTCTTTCCCATTCTGACATTCAGTTTGGATTTCAGGAGATTGTCTTGACCAGGACCACACCCCTAAATGCATTGAAGCAACTGCCATGTGATTGGTTGATTAGATAATTGCATTAATGAGAAATTGAACAGGTGTTCCTAATAATCCTTTAGGTGAGTAAACACACGTGGACAAAATTGTTGGTTATTTCGGTCACAGAAATAACTTTAATCTGACAAAAGTAATAATAAATAAGAATTCTATGAATGTTAACCAATGAAAGTTAGACATTGCTTTTCAAACATGCTTCAACGGAATTATTAAAAAAATTAACTCATGGAACAGGCCTGGACAAAAATTATGGTACCCCTAACTTAATAGTTTGTTGCACAACCTTTTGAGGCAATCACTGCAATCAAACGATTCCTGTAACTGTCAATGAGACTTCTGCACCTCTCTGCAGGTATTTTGGCCCACTCCTCATGAGCAAGCTGCTCCAGTTGTTTCCGGTTTGAAGAGTGCCTTTTCCAGACAGCATGTTTTAGCTCCTTCCAAAGATGCTCAATAGGATTGAGGTCAGGGCTCATAGAAGGCCACTTTAGAATAGTCCAATGTTTTCCTCTTAGCCATTCTTGGGTGTTTTTAATCATTGTCTTGTTGCAAGACCCATGACTTGCGACTGAGACCCAGCTTTCTGACACTGGCCAGCACATTTCTCTCTAGAATCCCTTGATAGTCTTGAGATTTCTTTGTACCCTGCACAGATTCAAGACAACCTGTGCCAGATGCAGCAAAGCAGCCCCAGAACATAACAGAGCCTCCTCCATGTTTCACAGTAGGGACAGTGTTCTTTTCTTGATATGCTTCATTTTTTCATCTGTGAACATAGAGCTGATGTGCCTTGGCCATAAGTTCCATTTTTGTCTCATTTGTCCATAGGACATTCTGCCAGAAGCTTTGTGGCTTGTCCTCATGTAGTTTGGCATATTCCAGTATGGCTTTTTTATGATTTTTCAACAATGGTGTCCTCCTTGGTCGTCTCCCATGTAGTCCACTTTGGCTCAAACAACGACGGATGGTGCGATCTGACACTGATGTTCCTTGAGCATGAAGTTGACCTTGGATCTCTTTAGAAGTATTTCTGGGCTCTTTTGTTACCATTGGGATTATCCGTGCGGCCACGTCCAGGGAGGTTGGCTACAGTCCCATGGATCTTAAATTTCTGAATAATATTGTGCAACTGTAGTCACAGGAACATCTAGCTCCTTGGAAATGGTCTTATAGCCTTTACCTTTAACATGCTTGTCTATATTTTCTTTTGAATCTCCTGAGACAATTCTTTCCTTCGCTTCCTCTGGTCCATGTTGAGTGTGGTCCATACCATGTCAACAAACAACACAGTGACTATATATATCCCATCAAGCACTATGATGAAGCTGGCTCTCATGAAGACCATCCCAGGAAAGCAAGACCAAAACATACCTCTTCTCCAGAAGAGAAGTTCATTTACAGTTATCAGCTTCAAAAATAACTGCACCTCAATTTAGAGCCATTCTGAATACTTTCCAGGGCTTAAGTATTGTTTCTCAAGATCAACTGTTCAAAGGAGATGATTGCATATTTCCATCCATCCATCCAGTTTCTGTCTTAAATCTGTTGAGTTGTTTTGTCTTCTTCTGTATAGGCTTCTTTATATTAGCATTTCCAAATTGCCCATAGTGTATGAATAGGTGTGGGAGAGTATGCTTGTGTGTTGTGATAGATTCACATCCTTCCACAGTGTACCATGCCTTGTGCCCTGAGTTCTCTGGGATAGGTGCAGGCACGTCATTACCCACAGTGTAATGACATAATTTTAGACTAATTATGGATAGATAATGGACTTATCCATAACTTATATAACCTTATACAGTAACTGAATGCTGTAATTAAACGAAGGAAATTATATTCCCTATATTGTATATCAATTATATAAGTTTGTTAGCATGCTTTACAACATACTTGTGTTACATTCAGTAATTTTTATGTACAATTATCTGAGTATAATATTCTAAGTACAAGGTTATCGACAGTAATATTGCTGGTAGTCTTAGGTTTGTGAATCATTTACTTTTTTCTTTCTACTTTTTTTCTTTCTTTTTTCTTTTTCACCATTTTGCCACTTTTCATTGTCTTACACAACTGATGTCTACAAGCTCTAAGCATGACTGACAACTTGATTGTGCTATGATTATGATTTGCCCCATGTTAATTACATCATAGATGTAATGGGATGTCCCAGGGGTGGGACAAGAACTGTCAATGAAATACAAATGAGATTTAAATTTATTTATTTTTATGATGGAATTTATAAAGAATCTTGCATGTACGAGCAGAGACTTGGAATTAAAGCAAGATAAAGTAGTTGTAAAAGATAAATTATCACCATTATAAAGTATAAATAAAGCATTCTTATAAATTATGTGTATTGTATTATTATGATTTCATGAATTGGACTATAATATTTCTGCAGATTTCTGTGAACATAACTGGTTTGGAGGCATTCATACACTCTGATTCTGGGCATCATGAGAATGTGGGGGCCTCACAGCCAAGGAAAAGCAGTCATGTAAATCTTTTTGAGGCATATCAGCGCAGAAAGAGTGGGGCCAAAACACCTCACTCACTTCATAAATAAATAATAATATAAATCTATTATCTACTGTATCTAAAGAAAAGAAAGGTTTTGTCTGTACATTGGTTAGAACTCACTCTTTCAATTATATTTTTATGTTTCATACACTGGAGGACGCAAAACTAGTCTCTGGAATTTTTTTTATTCTAATTCATATTTTCACTCACTCACTCATCTTCTATAACTCACTCATCTTCTATACAGGTCACAGTGACCTGGAGCCTATCCCAGGCGGGGTACACCCTGGACAGGGTGCCAATCCATCACAAGGCACACACATGCACTCACTTACACACTCATTCACACAAATCAGCCAATTTGGGAACGCCAATTAGCCTAATCTGCAGGTCTTTGGTTAAAACTTTTTAATTAAAATAATTAGTTTTTATTTGTCACATAATCATACTCGGTATGATATGCAGTGAAATGCTTACATGACTGTGACCTTGAAAAGAAAAAGCAAGAAATGAGGCAAGATGGTAATAGAAAGAATTAAATATGAAATCAAAAATTTTGTTACAGTAAAATAAAATAAAACAGAATAAAGTAGAAAGTAGAAATATGCAAATTATATAAAAATTTAAGAATGTAAAAAAGTAAGAACTGTATGAATACACGATATTAAGTGCGTGGAATGTGCCATGTGCAGACAGCAGAATGGGGAGGCCATGGAGTGTGAAATGAAATGATGAGCAGCAGTGATATTGTCCATCTTTAAAGTGCAGTAGTGGCAATCTCTTTTGTATGTAAACATAACCAGAAATGTGCAACATACTGTATATTTTTTGTGTACTTTCTATTGTGTGTCATTTCTATCTGTCTGTCTATCTATCAGAATTTAATACAACTTTAGCAGTACTTGGGTATTTTCCTGAAGTAAAACCTGCACGTAAATGAAAACAAAATGTTGAGAAGGGATGCAATGTGTCAAACTGTGGGTGCATTTTTAGCTTTATCCTTTTAACTAATTCTAAAAAACTCTTATGCTAGATAATTAATAAAAAATGTGTTGACATACTGTTTTGAGGTGGTATAAACCTGAAGAGAATTTGATATTCATTTATGTTGGAAAATAATTCATTTTGTATAATATCAGTGAGGTATATCAGTATAAAGTGAGGTGGTTTCGTATTGTCGATTGTGGCGAGGTGAAGGGGGCAGGCTCGAACGCCGCTGATAACCTGTTCCCTTTCAAAAGCTACACTCAATGCTGCGTGAAAACGCTATGGGAACATCTCTTTGTTGCCCGGTTGTGAAGCCTGTGCATGTCAAACCCGCCGAATACCTTCGGCTTATAACCTGTGCCAGGCATGACGTCACCGAATAAGGTGCACCTGCAGGTTATAAATAGGAGTGAACCGGAAACATCCTCAGATCTTTTTGTCTTCAGGACCGCTTTGTGTTTGCATGTACAAGCCGTAGCAAAAGCGAAATAAAAATAACAGCATTAACTCACCGATATGGCGAGTTTGTCGAGTGCTTGGGAAGAACACGCTCGCCTCGGGCTTTAGGGAGAATGTGAGTACTGCGATCTTCTCCTTATTAAGGCGCGCGGCTCGCTTTCTTTAAAGAGAAACCGCGAGCCGCGGCGCATTCCTGAGGCTCGCGTGTTGATCTGGCAGACGCGCACGAGATGGAATTTCCGATTTCTCTCTCGCTCTCTCCGGATCAGGAAGTTTTAGCTTCCGCTTCGCAAGCGCGCTCCGGCGCTTCTTGTAAAGGATCGAAAGAATCTTCCTCTCTCGCTTCCATGGAAGTAGCCTCCTCACAACGCTCCTCCAGTGCTGACAGAGCTTTTGAGGAATTATTAGAGGCTATAACGCGTGCGGTCGAGCGATTGCATACCGACTGGCCGCAGCAGCGAGATTCCCCCAAGCGTTCGAGATTGAACGACAGGTGTCTGTCGGGTGGCCGGGGGGAGGAGCTTCAACGTCTCTCCCTCCCCTTCTTTGGTGACGTCCATGATGAATTAACTCTTTCATGGAGCAAGCCGTATTCATCGCGTGTTTTTGTTCCTTCGACTTATTCGAATGATATTATTGATGCGAAGGCACGCGGTTATATGATGATGTCCAGATAGAAGAGACGCTTGCGGGCTATCTCTCTCCTGGGACATCATCCTCCCTGACAAAGCCTACTCTCCCCTCCAAGTCGTGCAGATTGACACCTGCTTTTGTGGGTAAAGCTTTTCAGGCAGCAGGACAAGCTGGTGCTTCACTGCACACCATGGCGGTTTTGCAGGTTTACCAGACTGACCTGCTGAAGGACCTGAGCAGCGGCGGGGCTATTGATGACAAGGCGTTTGCAGAGCTGCGCCTAGCCACAGACCTGTCTCTCTGTGCAACCAAGCGGACGGCCCGTGCTGTGGGCCGTTCCATGGCTGCCATGGTATCCACGAAGAGGCATCAGTGGCTGAACCTCACGGGCATCAAGGATAAGGATCTTGTTGTCTTCCTCGATGCCCCCATCTCGCCTTCCGGCCTTTTGGCGACGCTGTTAATTCCGCCGCCACTAGGTTTAGAGAGGCAAAGCTATATGAACAGGCCTTTGGGAGGCTCCTTCCTCGCCGTGCTCAAGAACCGGGACCGTCGGCCACCCGGCCCCGGCCAGGTCTGGCCCCTATCAGGCGTTAGGTGCAGAAGGAGAGCGTGACCAGCCGCGCACCCCCCCGTAAAGACTGGGGTGGGGCTCGCCGCTCTTCTCAAAAATCTGCTTCGAAAAGACCGGATCTGAGTAGCTTCCTCTCTTCAAAGAAGAAGCCCTGAGTTCGTGCGCCTGGGGCCATGGGGGTGTCTCCCCCCGGGGAGGGGTGCCTGGATTTTCATCACAAAACAGGGCCTCCTCCCTGGCACTCCCGGGAGGCCGGTGTTCAATCCCCGCCACCACTGGTGTTCGGGGAGCGCCGGTCTCCAATGATAAGTTGGGTGTTCAGGCATCATCTGCCACACTTCATCTCCCAACACCTAACACCCCCCCCCCCCACCATCTAGCCGAAGTGTCAAAGCTCGTGCCCCTTTCGGAGAAGCTGGCAGCGTGGAAACTACTGCCAGGTGTATCTCCTTGGGTATAAAGGACTGTAGGCACAGGCTACAGTATTCAGTTTGCACATCGTTCTCCGCGTTTCAACGGCGTGGTCTCCACTTCCGTGAAACCGGATCGAGCACATCTGCTGGCCCAGCAGTTACAGACTCTGCTGGGCAAAGGGGCCATAGAACATGTTCCCCTCCCAGACAGAGAGTCGGGTTACTACAGTCGGTACCTTTTGGTGCCCAAGTGAGGGGGAGGGTTGCGTCCGATCTTGGATCTTCGCGGCTTGAACCGCTATCTCAGAAATCCAGATTCAAAAGTTTGACTGTCAAATTGATTGTTTCTCAAATCCAACTAGAGGATTGGTTGTGACAATCGATCTCAAGGACGCATATTTCTATAGAAATATTACCACAGCACAGGAAGTTCCTGAGGTTCGCTTTGGGGGCGAAGCTTACCAGTATTGGGTCCTTCCATTTGGCCTAGCTCTGTCACCCCGCACATATACAAAATGCATGGATGCAACTCTGGCTCCTTTATGACTCCAGGGCATCCGTATTTTGAATTACATAAACGACTGGCTGATTCTGGCCCAGTCTTAGGAGCTAGCGCTTCGACATCGGGATGTCGTCCTAGCCCATCTTCATTCTTTAGGATTGAGACTCAACGCCACAAAAAGCGTTCTCCTTCCTGTTCAGAGGACAACATATTTGGGTGTCACATGGGATTCGGTCACAATGCGGGCACAGTTGTCTCCTGCACGTGTCAAATCCATTCTCAACACCCTGAAGGAAATCAAGCTAGGCCAGAAGGTCACTGTTCATCACTTTCAGAAATCTTTAGGCCTCATGGCAGCTGCGTCCACGGTGATACCTTTGGGCCTTCTGCACATGAGAGCATTTAAGCTGTGGCTAAGAGCCAAGGGGTTTCATTCAAGGGCCAACCCCTAGAGGCTAATAAGGGTTACGCGCCGGGGGCTTCGTACCCTTTCTATGTGGTTCAGACCCCAGTTTCTGACTTTGGGTCCCACTCTAGGTCCGTCTTGTCATCGCAAGATGCTAACGACAGACGCTTCCCTCACGGGCTGGGGTGCGGTCTTGGATGGCCGTCCAGCACAAGGGAGCTGGAGAGGTCATCTTCTCGCGTGGCACATCAATTGCCTCGACATGATGGCTCTGTTTCTGGCCCTGAAACACTTCCTCCAGCAGTTGAGAGGCTACCATGTCCTAGTGCGGGTGGACAGCACTGCGGTAGTCTCGTACATAAATCACCAGGGTGGACTGTGCTCGCGCCGCTTGAACAAGCTAGCGCACCAGGTTCTGCTTTGGGCACAGGACAAGTTCCTGTCCCTCAGGGCGATTTACATTCCAGGGCATATGAATGTAGGAGCAGACTTGCTATCCAGACAAGCTGTAAAACATGGGGAATGGAAACTCCACCCCGAAGTAGTCAGTCAATCTGGGAAAGATTTTTCGTAGCAGAGGTGGACCTCTTTGTCTCATAAGAGGCAGCAGAATGCCCCCTTTACTACTCTCTGACTCCTCCAGCTCCCCTGGGACTGGACGCAATGGCCCACACGTGGCCCAGATTACGCCTTTATGTGTTTCCACCTATAGTTCTGCTCCCAGGAGTCCTGGCGAGGGTCCGTCAACACGGCTTGTGCCCCTTATTGATAGCGCCCCATTGGCCGACCAGAGTGTGGTTCTCGGATCTTATATCTCTCCTCGACAGCTCACCCTGCGTGATTCCAGTGAGGAGGGATCTTCTGTTACAGGCGCAGGGGACAATACTTCATCCCCGGCCCGAGCTCTGGAACCTTCACGTTTGGCCCCTGAACGGACCAACTAAGACATGCTGGGCTTTCAGCCAGTGTAATTGAAACCATTTTAAGTGCCAGGGCTCCCTCCACTAGGAGAACTTATGCCCTCAAATGGAGTGTATTTGAAAATTGGTGCATGGCAAGACATGTAGACCCAGTTCACTGCCAGATTGTTTCAGTGCTGGAGTTTCTGCAAGAAAGGTTGTCCTAGGGCTTATGCCCTAGTACGCTCAGAATGATGGGGTTTCTGTGGACAAGCACCATTTAGTTGCCCGTTTTATTCGTGGAGCTAAACGGTTGAAGCCGCCCACTAGAGCGACGGTCCCTTTGTGGGACTTAACTATCGTACTCGAAGGCCTGGCCGACACCCCTTTCGAACCACTAGAGTCAGCGCCTGTCAGGCTTCTGCCTCTTAAGATGGTTATTCTTATGGCTATTACGTCTAAAGCTATTCTGCATCCTCACCCGAACTATCTTCCAAGGTTCCATTCTCGACCATGCACCCAGTTGTTCTCGAGGCCTTCTGTCCTCCGCCTTTCACAGCTCCGGAGCAGGAAAGACTTCACTTACTGTGTCCAGTACGTGCTCTTAGGATCTACGTCCACCGCACTAGCCAGTGGCGTAAGTCAGAGCAGTTCTTTATTTGCCATGGGGGTCTGCCATTAGACAGACTCTGTCACACTGGGTGAGAGATGCCATTGCCCTAGCCTATGAGGCGCGTGGTCACACTTCGCCTCTGGGAATCAGGGCTCACTCAACCAGGGGGATTGGCTCATCAATTGCCTTGGCAAGAGGCATCCCCCAGCAGCAGGTGTGTGATGCGGCGGGCTGGTTCTCTCCACACACGTTTGTTAGATTTTATAGTCTGGATGTCAATGCTACTCCGGGTTCACGGATCCTTCAGTCAGCATCCCAGAGCTAGGTCTGAGACCTCCTCGGCTTGTGCGCACACGCTACACAACCTGGGGGTCCAGACACTTGCAGTGCGGCGGCGTTGGTATTCTCGTTCCCATAGCGTTTTCACGCAGCATTGAGTGTAGCTTTTGAAAGGGAACGTCTCGGGTTACTTGACTGTAACCCTGTTCCCTGATAAAGCGGGAACGAGATGCTGCGTTCCGATGCCGCACTGCTGGCGTGCCTGGACATCCTTCAGACAAAATTGACCTGAGGATGTTTCCGGTTCACTCCTATTTATAACCTGCAGGTGCACCTTATTCGGTGACGTCATGCCTGGCACAGGTTATAAGCCGAAGGTATTCGGCGGGTTTGACATGCACAGGCTTCACAACCGGGCAACAAAGAGATGTTCCCATAGCGTTTTCACGCAGCATCTCGTTCCCGCTTTATCAGGGAACAGGGTTACAGTCAAGTAACCCGAGACGATTTAACAACTGTAGCCAATTACGCCACCTTGGGAATTGCACCCAAGGAAATAGACAACCCTAGTTATTAAATTAACTAAGGCACCCAGGTTCGTTCACTGAACAGACAAGAGGCGTGGATTTCGTACACAAACGTTTATTCACTCAGACAATCATACACCATCGTAATTCAAAATGTATTTATAAAAATAATAAAAAAATAGTTGCAACATCAAGGAGATACTACACCAAGGATGATTCACATTAAAATATACAATCAACAACTTGGAGCTGGAGCTTACCAGTGGCTAAGCAGACTGAAAGAGAAAGGGATGAATATCCCAGCAAGAGTCACCCCAAACACACGTGAAACACACCCCCACACATAATTCACTGTGAGAATCGGCACAAGCGGGTGACCAACACGCACACGGAAAAGGGAAACAAACCTCCAACACGTCACACTGCCACCAACTTTAGCTCACAGCTCTACAAGAGTTCGAAATGTAATTAAAAATACATACAACCAGAAAAATGGAGAGAGAGGGAGAGAGAGAAACAATTTACAATTTGGAAAACAAGCTCTCAGCCAGAAATGCATGCACAGCAGCAATATGGCAAAGCAACCAGCCAACAAAGCAGCAGTCATGCAACATAGTGAGGCATAATGCATATATTTACCCACTAACAATAGAGAAGAAAACAAACCAATAAAACAAAAGTAGCAGTACTCATGCAAAGCATTATTCATACAAAGCAAAAGCAAACAAAGCTAATGCTAAGCAAAGTTAATACAGCCAAGCAAAGTTACAGCCGAACAAGACAAAATTAAGGCAAGGCAAAGCAAAATGAACAAAGCAGCAAAGCAAAATGAAGCAATGCATTCAGGCAAAGCAACACAAAGTGAAGCAAAACAGTAAAACAAAGCAAAGCAGCAGCGTTCATGCACACATCTGCAGCACCCACAGTTTCTGTAATCAGAATGGAACAATCAAAAGGTACATACCACAAAGAATTCTGAATGTACTAAATAAAAAGTACATACCTGTTGCAAAACGTTAGATGAACAACCACTATCACTCCCGGTTACCACCAGGAAGTACAGGAAACGAGCCACTTACCGACACCAGTAGGGCAATGTTGTTCAAATGGGAACCCAAAATGCTAAGTGCAAACTATAACAGGCAACAATAAGTACCGGAAGCAATGATCACAGAAAAATTAGTGTATAGCGTTCATACCTGAAACGAAACCGGAAGTTCGGCGTGCAGCAAAAAGGCATGCGCTCTGAGACGGAAGCGGAAGTCAGACGTGCAACGAAGCGATGTGCACTCCACTCGAAGGAGAATCAGCAGTAAGGCAAAATCACTGTTAAGGAATCCAAAATGACTCTTCAAATCAATTTAAACGATTACCTCTGCCCATTAGCATAGACAAGAGACAGCAAGAAGCATCCCTACCTGATATGAAAGTGAAAGTCAGGCGCACTAAACAGCGCGCGTGCACTCAACAAAGGAGGATTAGTAGGAGAAGACCTCACCATTAACGAGTCCAGAGGAAACCTAAAAACCATTTGAATGAGTACCACAGTCCACAAGCATAGCTAAGCTACTGCGAGGAGCATTCTTACCTGTGGCAAACCGGAAGTCAGGTACACAAACACAAAAAGGGGCGGGCGCTCTACGTGAGAGAAAGCACTCTTCCACCACCTTTACAGCAACCCACAAGCGAACTGATTGGCTAGTGCTAAAATGATCTGAGACACTAACCAGGTGACCCGGAAGTCTTTCAACTGAGGTTATGGCACTATATATATATATAAAACAGTGCAGCCTGTTGTGACTAAGGCCTCCCTCTAACCAAGATAACCCACATGATGAAGCCACAGCTCATCCTGCTACACTATAAAAGTACAGATTTTCCTCTAATCTTTATTCCACCCTGAATGATTAAAAAACAGAAGTCCTCTTAACAGAACTTATTTTTTGTTATTATATTTATTAATATTACTATTAAGCTGGATCAGGATCAGAGAGCTCAGACTGTGCATATGTTACTGTTTTATCATTCTCATGAACATGGGTTTAAACAGAACAAACATCCCTTTTGAGTTTTCTTTCTTTTCTTTTTCCCCCCAGCAAATTAACAAATTGGTGTAATCTCCTTATCTCCCACAGGGAAAAAATGATACAATGTTGTAGAAACTCTCTGTGTCTCTTGTTCTGCATGTTACTGTCAGTTAAATTGTGTTCTTTAGTACCAGTCTAGTAGTCACTTGTTACTTGCTCACTTAATTAGTTAATCACTTAATTGTTGTGATGACTCCTTTTTATGAGTCTAGCCAGGTATGAAGGATAGCAGTGAAGCAAATTATGTTAATTTCACTGCTGTAAGGGAGTCTAAGGTAGTTAAATTATAGAAGTCACTGTCGTGGTTTCCACCTGCATTACCTAGCTATTGTGTTTGGGACTCTTCTTTTGCTTTGAAACTTTTATTTTTTAAAGTTTATTTATACCATGAGTAGCATGTTGTATCATGTTTAGGCATGTACCATTATGAGATTCTGATTGTATGATAACCCTAAGCTGAAAATTACAGTTTTACATTTAGTGCTCTGCCATTACAGCTCTAAAATATGTTGTTTTTAAATGTCTTGAAATGACAAACAACTTTGTTTCCCACTGAATATCATATATTTTATTTTTAGACAACATGTGCAATATTTGGAGCATTAGTAACCATGTAGTTGAGTTAAAAGTAAATACAGATAAATGTAAAAATACAACAATTAAATTATTCTAAATATTAAATAAACACAGTCTCTTTAAAGAGTCTAAACCAATGGTCAAACAAGCTCAGAACATAAGTAACATTTTTCTGGGGGGAAAGATACTAGTAGCTATTACTACTAGTACTAGTAGTGTTAAGAATAATATCAAATAATATGTATTATTGTTTCAGCTATGTTAGTTAATGATAAGGTTGCTTACACTGGCTAGTTCTAAAAGGCGAAGTGAAAAACTTCAGTTCCACTTGTGTCACTGAACCCACTCTGGCCCCTCAGGGCATGTACTGTACTGTATGTGATGTAGTGTTCGGCACTGAGGTGTTAAAGGTGAATCCCTTGGGTTGCGGGGTGGGTCCTCCATGGATCTGACTTGGTGTATCCCATGGATGATGCTGGGTAGGATTGTCAGCTGGGTGGATTAACAATCAAACCCCATAGTATGTCTTGTATCCAACATGCCAGAGCATTGAAATTAATCATGTTATCATTGTATCATTCCACCAAAGGATAAATCTACAAAGATTCATTCTCAGTCACATTAATGAAGTGTAAGGCAACCATACACTATAAATGTATATAGTACCACTCAGAAGTTTGGACACACCTTCTAATTCAAAGCCTTCTATTTTTTTGTTAAGTGATTTGTTTTCAACATTCTTAAAAAAATACCAGAGATTTCAAAATTATGAAATAGCACATATGGAATTATGTGATTAAGTAACACCAATAAAACAACAACAACAACAACAACACTTAGTTATTATTTTAAGACATGAAGGCCAGCTGTTCTAGAATTGTTCTTGCAAGAACCGTGTTATCAAGTGCATTTGCCAAAACCACCAAGACCCATGATGAAACTGACTGTTATGAAGACTATCCCAGGAAAGAAATACCAAAACTCACCTTTTCTGCAGATGAGAAGTTCATTTAGAGTTACCATCCTCAGAAATTCCCCAAAATACAACACCTCTGATTAGAGGTGTTATAAATTCTTTACAGAGCATACTGTAAGTAGCAGACTCTTTCAAAATGAACTGTTCTAAGGAGATTATTGCATCTTGTAGATGCCTTCAGCCTTGCCAATTAATATCCGGTAAATGTTTAATTAGAACTAAAATAACTGATATTATGTTGTTAAGCAAGCCTAATTTCATTTCCTGCAAAAAAAAAAAAGAAAAACCTCCATGCTTCTGTAGGCTGTAGCTATAGCTGTAAAATACTTTCAAAGGCATTTTTAAGTTCATTTCTGAGCCAGTGGATACTAGAAAGGAACCCACTTTGTCAGACCAAATAACTGTCTTGGGTCCCTATTCTGACATTTCTACAAATCAAAATGAAAAACAGTAATGAAAGTGAACAAATGAAATCAAATAAAACTGGGTCACATATCACTGGAAGGATAGCAAATGGTCAGTGACATGGAAGTAATCGTGTGTGTGTGTGTGTGCGTGTGTGCGTGTGTGTATTTTGAGGGGGATGGGAATATCAGTCATGTTAAAAAAAGTTATTTGCCTAAAGCAACACTAACTGCATCAAAAGTCAGTCTGGAAAAAAGGCACTTTGAATTCTAGGTTGTACTGTATACACTTTTTTTTTTTTTTTTTTTTTAAATAATAAGTTCTCTCTGATCTGTTGTTAATTGTATGCTGGTGAAATATTTTGAGAGCATGGAAATCAGGGGTTTCTCTGAGTGATCCTTTGGGGTATGTGCATAATACAAGAACAGGGCATTTATTTTATCCAATAAAAAGACGTTATATTTGTGAAATGTACATGTAGTACAGCAGTATTTGCTTTCCTCCCTCCACTAAAAAGCATTCCTGTCTACAGAGCAGGTCAACCAAAAATTTTTAAAGCTCTTTATAAAAAATATTTTAAAACAATAAAAATACTTTTTTGGGCTGTGATGATTGCAAAGAAAACGAAAATTATATTTCAGTGTGGAACACAACTGTTTATGCTCTTACTGTATAAGATTCTGAGGGAGAGACTTAAAGACTTAAGGCTATGTGGTATAGTATATTTCTTTAACCAGCTCAAATTGAGAATGGCATATATATAAATGTTTGAATGGTTGTGGGGCAGCATGGTGGCATTATACATACTGTATGTTTATTTTCTCTATGAAAACATGTACAACATTTTAACATGATATTTGATTAAACAATAGGTTATTTTTGTACCCAGACTTTTGAAACTATGTTCTTCCATATTAAGTGTATGGTATTATAACATATAATGAGAATATGATTTGTTTCCCTCCTTTTTTAAATTGATTCAACAATAAAAACTTGATTATTGTTTAGATGCTTTAGATGTGATTTTGCAAGTATAAATAACCCTGGCATTGATTGAAATGCATTCCAACAACAACAACAACATATACATTAAGAGAACTGGATAACTAAATGGATACCCAAGAACTGTGTACTACTAAAATACTTGTACAATGTGCATTTTTAATTCTTATAATATAGACTATAAAATTATGTGTAAATTATACCATTATAGTGTAATAATGATTTAAATCAAAGGACACCCAGAAAAGACTTACTTCCTTGAACTCTATGACACTTTACAATAACAGACTTTGACAGTTAGAGATGATGAGCCTTGGAACAAAATCACAGAAATGAACAAATGCTGCAAAATTTTTATGGTTGTCTATTCATATTTTTGTAAATGCAGAAATCGCTGTGAATTTTTGCAATGCTTTAGACACACTCTGTCAGAAGTTTCACACAGGATGTCTGTATATACAGTAGCTCAATTCTTATGAATTTAGTTGTTATCTAAGTAACATATACAAAAAATAAGATACAAGATAATGAAATCATCAGTTTAAAAAAAAGAATTAACATGTATCTTACTATTTGCACTATCAGACAAAATATTGTAAAACTAGAATGCATTTGCCCTTTTACTGTCTTAGTGGTCCAGAAGGGCAAGGCATCTTTCCTGTGTATGAGTATCCAGAAAGATAGAGTAATAATTTATTATGATTTAAAAAATGTTATTGAATATTGTAGCTTTGATTTTCTTGTATTTTTTCATTATGGCTCTATTACTATTCTAAAAATAATAAAAACTAAGCTATTAGCAAAATCCACATAAAAGATTAGGCTTTGTTATGGTAATCCATACGGCATCGTTCTGTTATTTTAGTCCTGTAATTTTCGCTGACTCATTTCTTTGTTGCAGTCCTAAAAACACTTCAGTGAAAATCCATTACTGTGCTCCTAAATGTAGATTATGTTATAAATTTTCTGCTTTGTTTGTTAGACTCATTAGCTTTCCCCAAAACCAGGATTATTCACAAAAATAAGCAATGAATTTTTTTTCACATACTTAGTATTGCTTCTTTGTCTTAATTTCAAGGAAAACTATTTAAAGAGAGAGAATATAAAAATGCATCTGCATAAAACTTGATTGCTAGTGAAATGTAACTTTTGATGGGCTATACTCTAGGCATGTCTCATTTTGAGGCCAAATGCTTTGAAGGATGCATTTGAAGCTCGTGTCATGACTAAGGCTGTTCAATTTCAAAGACTAATTCCCATGTGGCTGACAGATTTGACCATCTTTTTCCTCACAATGAAAGATGCAATGGTAGATCCTTCGCACCACAACCTATCCCAAGAGAGAGACAGGTTTTTATAAAAAAAAAAACTTGGTAAAGGAATCAGTGCACTGCAGAAAACTTATGAAACTTAAAACTTGGTAGCAGTTGGGGCTTCCACAAAATGCTGTAAAGTTTATGTATTGAAGTGACCATCACAAAGCCTTGAAAACGCTGAATTTCATTAAGGAAAAGTTTTGGACTGAACTGAAAATGCCTGTCTAAACAGGTAAGCCAACTTGACTGAGTAACATCAGTTCTGTTAGAACTGTACAGTACAATGGGGTACTGTGTACAATGGCGTCTGTCTTCTAATGATATTTCTAGCAAATTATATTATCTTTAATTAAAATTTTTAACAATATACTCCATAAGGATACAATCATATAAAATGTAAATTTCTACACAAGAGATTACCACGTTATTGTTTCTCAATCATTGTGTCTTTCACTAGTTGCTGAAGTCTGGTGCAGACAATGGCACATAAAGTTTAAGACACCATGGAGATCCCCAGGGACCCTTCGCCATCTGCGTTTCCTGCTTCCCTGCAGGATTCCCTGCTTCCAAGAACTTCAGCACATGTCATGTCTACAGTGACAGAATGATTTAAGAAAAACAAAATTTTTTCCCTCTTTGTAAAGGGCCATTGAGGTTATATGGTCAAGGCCTAATTAATTGTGTAGTGGAAATTTGATGCCAGATGCTACCATACTGTATCTCCAGTGGTGGTACCAGTTTATGTTCTAACGAAAAGAATTTTCTTTTTTATGCTTTGTAAGGGCATATTATGCCACTGTGTGCTTTATCAAAAACATTTTAGTACATAAGCTACAGTAGATGTGAATCATTCAACATTTTAAAGGGAGAAATTCCATGCATGCCACTGTGTACCACTACCACAGCACTGAGAAGAGAGCTACAACCGAAGGGGCCTTCTGCACATCATTTTCAGTGCCCCCTCTGCAGCCACTATGACACATTCTTGATGGGAGCAGTCTGGCACAAATTAGAAGCAGTGAACAGTGTGTTAATTTTCCCCGCTGGCCTGTGGAAGAGAGCTCCATGACAGCTGAGTGTTCAGCATCTAGCTGAGCTGTGGAGGGGAGGTAATCCATTGCTCATGCTGTGATCACATCAAAAGAGAATAGATGCACACACATTTAGGCACCCTAATGGTTGGTAATTGTTCTCTAGGTAATGATGAACACCTTGTTTTGATTTGTGAAGCTATGATAGCTGTTGGTTACCTTATGTCCAGCTGTCATTCTGTTTTAACCACCTACCTGTCTGAGGTGCTGCTACTGCTCAGTGCAAACATTTTTACTCCATCTTTCCTAGGAGATCTTTTGCTGTGGGAGCAGCAACAAAGACTCATTGGACTCATTCCACAAGAAGGTTAATCTGTAGGAAGTGCAAATAATATTGTGAATAAATAGTTTGATCAAGAATATTAGTATTACTAAAACATAAAGAATGCATTTTCAAGGCTACTACAAGGAGGGCTACCAGTGATGATTATGTAATTCCAGTATGAGGCTCTTGATTTATCACATTTCAAAAGACTAAAAGACTGCTTATACAGGAGTTTATTAAAGTAGCACTTACATACAGTACAGAGATTTAAATTTAAACCCATAACCCATATTCCTTCTTTTATATTCTCCAAAGCATGATGATTTTCAAGAGCCAGTAAGCTAGCATAGTACTGCAATTACAGTACATACTGTATAGCCAGCATATATTAATAGCTGTCATATACAGTAGTAGATAACCTGCATTCTCTCTCTCTCTCTCTCTCTCTCTCTCTCTCTCTCTCTCTCACTATTGAATTTGAGAATATTTTACGACTAATTTAACCCAGGTTAAATAAATCAGCACAATGATTTGGATTTTCATAGCTAGAGACTTGATATAGATTAACACACAGGATTCATTTGGCATTCATGTGAGAGTCACTAATTGGGTTGCTAGGGATGTTCCACCACATGAACATATTTTTAAAATAACATTGAAATATTGAAAATAATACCTTTAGGACATTTTGTGTGTTTTTTGTGATATAGATGAAGTGAAAATGTTACTGATGTCTGACAACCCTGCATTCCAACAAAAGCCAGATAAGGTTTAAATTGCCATGTTTAATTTTGTTCAATGAAATGGAAATTTCATGTGAAAATTGAAAGCTAAGGCACAGATTCAGGCAATGCTTATTTGTTGCACTCGTAAAAGAATTTAATGCCTAAGGGGTACTGCAAAACAATCCATAAGCAAGTGTGCCATTATAAGTCGGTATGATATTGCTTTGCCATTCATTGCAAATTCTTGTGAGATGGTAAATCATCTAGCTGAATAATACACAGAACAGAAACTTGTCTGAGCTCCTGTTTAGTATTTAAAAAGTTAATCACAAACTGCTTGTTCCTTCTTACAACATGATTCCTGCAGGAATCTTACATTTCTAGCATTCCTTTAAGATGAACCAATTAGTCATACCAATTACATCAAGTTGATTAGCGTAATCCATGGGAACACGAGATAATGGCATGGATCAGATACAATACATTTACAGTATGGTTCGCCATGTGTAAAAATAACAACTTTACAGAATTGTTCCACTTAGCTTGTTATTGTGTGATTTGAACTGTCTTTACACTAAATGTGTAAACATGGATTGCTTATATGAAGGCATTGCATGTTAACACCATTGTACTGAGAACAGAGCTCAAGTGGTCAAATCCACAAACCTTAATCTTTATGCTTAACAATATCCTGAAGCTCTCAGACATTCAAAATTTTTATATCTTAACAGAGCCGGCAACTTCAAAACAGCATTCTACAACCTCTAAACCATTGATCTGTTTGTAGACATTTGGCCTCCCACATGATTTACAAATTATGATTTGAAAAGTTGTGTTGATTTAGAGTTGAAATTAAGTTCTGTGACTGTGATACATTTTCTGGTAGTGAGGTCAAGTAAAGTCAGTTAGATCTTAATTGTCTTCACAGCTGTCTACAAACTGCAATGAACCATATACTGCACACAATGACATAAATTAAGCTCCCTCCTGGATCCAGGTTGGATAAGATGGAGGAAGGGGGAGACAAAAACATTTAGCATAACATGAACACATTATAGTAAACACAATGCCCAAAAACAAGGCCCATAGCTGTGGCTGTATGGTAAATCATAAGTAAACCATTGCCTTCTATATAAACACATCAATTACCCTTAACATGAACACTATTGCCAGGTGAACTGAACAACATCCTGTGGAATCCTGGAGACAAGACAATCAGCTTAGATTCAAATCGAAAACCACAATGAGGAGGAAAAGTGATCTAAAGCCCTTAAAGCTCAAACGGCACAGATACTGTACGTGCCGGCAACATTACATAGGTCAGTGACGATTAATAAAAGGAAGCCTTGCTGGTGTGAGATCGTGGGCTAATGGGGAGGCTTCAGACATTCAGACATTGTATTTGTATTTATACTTTGTAAATTTATACTTGGATATTTATGTACAACCTCTCCAGGGTTTGCCAAAGGGATTTTTTCCAAACATATGCCTAAGTGGTCATTTTCTACTCATTTTCATTGCCCTGTTTCCTTTAATAAAAAAGGTTTTCAGCCGCTTCTCTTTCTTTTTGCTCTTTCATCATATGAATATTTTTGCATTGTCCATGCTTTGTTTATCAGGGATTCTAGTCCTTATTACTGCAACAGGCTCACATACATAAGACGCTTTATGGCCGGTTCTTTTCTGTAACCATAACTAAATACAAAGTTGCGGGAGGCCAAGGGCTGTGTTTTGCTCCCACTTCCATGAAGAAACAGTGATCCTGGAAGTGCCTGGACTTCCTACAGCACCAGCAAACCTTCTGGTGGGCATGAACGTTTCTCTATGTAGACACAGTTGGAGCCAGGGGAGACATCAGAGATTGCGGACACAAACAGGACAGCTGGTTATGGAGCTCTGGCCATGAGGAGCTCAATCCTAAGTGTAAAAAGGAAGGGGTAAATGCTGCTGATCCTCCACTAGCTGGATTATTTTATCTAGAGACATCACTTGGTGGAACTGGATTCCAATGTTTTACTCACTAGCAAGATTGAGAATACCATCTAAATATTGCTCCTCTACCAGCATCCTCCAAAGCCAGTCTTAAAGCAGTTTTATGCAGGTGAATGGGTAGCTGAACTCCATTAGTGTCAGTGAATGGTGCCATCTCTGATGTTGAGTCCATCCAGCCTGCTGCACTACACCCTTTTTAATGCTCAGCTATCCAATCAGCCATTGGCCATGCCCATGGTAGTGATATATGCTTGTAGGATGCCTTGAAGTCCTCTGGATTGTCTGTGCAGGACAAATTCACACACATAATTGCTGAGCACAAATGCAGTGGCCATAGAGAGGTTTGAGTTTGAGAGGTCATGGGATAGGACACTTAAAGGACAAAATCCACACATAAGAAGTCTGGCAGTAATAATACACAGACTTATCATGTCTTTTCTTCTAGCTCAGCCTGCCTCCTCTCTGCCCATCACCATACCCAGGTTAACACATGGTCTAATCAAACTTGAAATAATTCAAGTCCTTTAAAACAGGTCAACATGAAGCTAATCTGTTTTGTCAGTAGATAGTTCAAGAAGAATAAGCTCTATTCTTAAGGCTACTGAGCCCAATAATAAATAGCTTAGGATTTAAATCATAAACAGACTTTCAAGCTTCTGCACATTGCATTGCATCTAGTCATGGTACAGTATATCTCTTTTACCCCTCAAGGTGACATTGAAGGGAGGAGAATCCATGATGAATTATTAATTGAGCTTACCCGATGGACATTTTGTTTGCATTTCACACTCAATGTCAACCACCATTAATACCAGATTAGAATAGACAAGCGAATCACAATTGGTTGATTGACTGGTGATGGATGTCTTTTGGAGACAAACAGATTGCAAGTGCAAGAGGTTTTTCTATGCTTGTTCATTGTTATGTTTGAACATGGATATGTTGGACAGCACTAAAGCAGCTGCCCATTTGCGTTCTATGGCTGAGCTGATCTCAAACCATTTTTTTTTCATTTTCTTATGTTAAACTATCATCTGATGAACCAGCCTTAGCTAGCTGGCTCATTAACATACTACATACCCAGCTATATTCCAAGCTAACATACTGTACATGTAAAGTTCTTTTAAAAAAAGAAAAAAGAAAAAAAGACAATAATATGTTGGCATCTGAAACAAGCTAATGTAAGTGTTAGCCACTTTCTAGCATATACTGTATCAGGAGCTGCTAGCTATGATCTTTAGCATATTTCATTTGGGTTACTTTGAATGCTGATTTTTTAGTTTTGTTTACGTTGATGTCCCCTAAAGGTTAACTTTTGCAGCTTTTTAAGCTGTTATCTCTCATACCTGTAGAAATTATTATTATTATTATTATTATATATTATTATTATTATTATTATGTTGTTGTTGTTGTTGTTGTTGTTGTAATTCACTAGAATTTTTACTGTAAATGATGTATCTAATATCGACTCGTATTTATAATTGAGTTCAAAGTTTTTTTTTTTTACTTTTTTCATTGAAAAAAGTTTCCTCAAAGTCTGAATGGTTTAAAAAGCTTCTCCTATTAATAAGATGTAATTAAATGAAGGACCATTGTGCCAAGTTGAAATGATGTGACCACCACACAGGTTCATGTCTATACAATTAAATTTAGTGATGGCAGTATTAAGCTCAAGAGATTGAAGTGGTGCCCTTTTTTCATTTTGAGCATCAGTGCCTCGAAATGTCTGTCCATGCCCCTGTGTCTGAGCATAAATAACCTTCCATGGGCCATAAAAATCCGAGACGTTTTTATAGTCAAATAGTAGCATGAGCCCATTGGGTCACTTCATTAAATTATTTCTACAATGGTGGTGGTTTTGGTGTAACCAAATAGGTATTTATTTATTCATTTGCTTACTTGTTTGGCTATGTGAATATTATTATTATTTAAAGAAATATGGTATAAATATTGATTCAAGCTGTAAAAAGGGATCAGGTGCTTTCTGTCACCACTTTTTGCAGTGCTTTTACACTCAGTATGATTCTAGATATTAGTATCATTGCTCTCCTCTCTGCTGGTCAGCTAGCACAAACAACAATATTGTTTTGTGTATTTACACTCCCCCATACAGAAGATGACCGTATACACCAAGTTGGTTGGTGATCCCCTAAAATACAAAAAAGAACAGTGATTATTGACCCTTGTGCTAGCCTTTCTACTTTATCATCTATAATTTACAGATTTCAGTGGAGACAGACAGTGTTATTAATGTTGCATTCTGTTGCACTCATTAAGCTTTATTTTCTGCCGGCAGTAACCCTGCAAAATTGCAAATTATCTTGAAGCTTGGGTATGTTGCTTAAATACAACTGCACCAAATCCTGACCACATTAGACCACAAAGGGCACACCATGGTGGCAAAACCTACAGTAAGAGCATTGCTAAGAAACTGCCTCACTTCCTATGCCTTCCACTTACCACAATGCGGCCATTTAATGCAGGTTCCAATGATACATACATTTTATATGATGTGGTTGACAATATGATAAAGTTTGTCTGATATATATTTTTAATTGTTTCCTATTATCGGTTCTGACCAACACTAGTTATGAATTAACATGCCAGTGGAAGGTTATTATCAAATCATGAAAAGAACTACATTTCTTTATTTGTCAATACATCAAAATGATACAGAGATAAGACTTGACTCACTAATTGGTTACATTTTGTAGAAGAAACAAGTGGCAGTAAATCCAATATAGAACAAATTAACATCATGCCATCTATTTAGTTAACATCATGTGATCTATTAAATAAGCATTATGTCATCTATTAAACTTAGTCAAACACAAGAAGCCAAAGAAATTTGGGCTGCATTTCAAATGTAATGTTTGTTCAAATTTAGATTCAGTGATTTAATTCAATTTAAATGTATTTTATTTGTATAGTGCTTGTAAAAATGTTCACTGTTGCAAAGCAGCTTTACAAAACCAAAAGAAAATTCTAAATGTATAAATCAAAATGACCATATTGTCCCTGATCAGCAACTCGAGGGCGAAAACTTGGCAATAGATGGCAATAGGACGAAACCTTGAGAGGGACCACACTCATTTAGGTGATAATGGATAGCATTAACTGTTCTACAGTCATATGTGGTTGACAACATGATAAAGTTTGTCTGATATATATTTTTAATTGTTTCCTATTATCGGTTCTGACCAACACTAGTTATGAATTAACATGCCAGTGGCAGGTTATTATCAAATCATGAAAAGAACTACATTTCTTTATTTGTCAATACATCAAAATGATACAGAGATAATTTGCAAAATCAAAAGAAAATTCTAAATGTATAAATCAAAATGACCATATTGTCCCTGATCAGCAACCCGAGGGCGAAAACTTGGCAATAGATGGCAATAGGAAGAAACCTTGAGAGGGACCACACTCATTTAGGTGATAATGGATAGCATTAACTGTTCTACAGTCATATTGTGTGTTAGGCTGCTGGAAGTTCAATATAAAAGATGATGTGTAAGATGATGTGATAAATGAATATTTCCAGTTCGTTATTGGAGACTCACATACAAAACTGTAGGAAATGCTAGTCCTGAACTATTGACCAACAGCATTCACAGGTCCTCAAAGAACAGCTGTTTGCATCAACCGAGGCTAGGACTGTCTACATGGTAAAGTGGAACCACCCCAGTCACCACACACATCCCAAGCAGACCACATGGGGCATCCATGCAATGAGATCTCCAACCAGAAGCGGAGCACCAGGATGAGTCAGACAGTGGGGGCAGTGGGGGATGTATCACTGGCAGCTCAGGAGCAGTAAGTATAGCTCCACAGAGAGGGACAGGGAGAGGGAGAGTGGGGGAGAGAGAAGAAAAGAGAACAGTTAGTTATGATCACAGTCACACAGTGTATAAGGTGAATGTATATTTAGTGCAGAGTGCAAGCGGTAACACCGGCAGGACTAACTACGATGACATAACTAAAAGGGAGAGCCAGAAGGAAACAAAGACATGAGGGCTCCCTGGGATGTAAAGCAACCAGTCACTCTACCATTAACAAACCTGTGTGGTCAATGAAAGTAGGGAAACTGCACCAAAATAAAATGCCTCTAAACATACCAGTTCACCATAATACTAGTCCCCCGGATCTGCTCCTTTACCAATAGGCAAATCTATTCACAAAAATGCTTGGCTAAATAAACAGGTTTAAGCCTAGACTTTGCCTCAACGTTAATTGGAAGGCTATTCCATAACTTTGGGGCTTTTAATGAAAAAGCTTTGCCCTCTGTTGTAGATTTCATAATATGTGATACTGACAAGCAGCCTGCATCTTTTGATCGAAGTAGGCATGGCAGATCATAAGACACTAACAGTTCACTCAGGTAATGTGGCGTGAGACCATTTAGTGCTTTTTTAGCAATATTTCCGAGATGAAAATGTTATCCTGGTAAGATTATTTACAAAGCTTTGAAAGAAAGACTCTATAATCAGAGCCATTGAAAATGGTCATATCATCTGGATGAGTCCAGACTAACTTTATTCCAAGGTTCTCATATAAGCGTGTCATGGTAAGAATTAGAGTCATCAGATTGACTCTATTCCAAAGCTCTCGTATAAGAAGTAAGAAGGGATGCACATAAAGAGGTGCACCGACATGCATAGCGCCCACTCAATTGGTCAGCTGACTTCCGGAGTGTACTGATTGACTAACCCTTTTTAACTTACAGTTACTTAAAATATCAAATTTGTTCAGCTAACTTGAAAAGTGTAATTTCTACAAACTCATAAATACCTAAAAGTTCTAAATACTCATCAAGGTCTATTAATTTGAACTAATTGTAATTATTTAAGTTAAAAGTACTCAATATGTTTAATTACTTTGAGCATTTGGGTTTACAGTGTGGCATTGGCATATTTCAGTTCTCAAACTGTAAAATAGTGGTTCTGAGTGCATAATGAATCATTTTCATACATAAAGAAGCTTGAGACAAAAGTCAGTTTTTTCATTTATAAACCATTTTATTTATTTATTTATTTTTTTAGTTTCCCTTTCATTATTTCTTATCATCAATCTGTCATTTTCTAATCCCAGATGATTATGTTGAAAAGTTATCTAGACACTCCTACTAAACCCCGGCTTGGGCCACCTCTCCTGAAGAAAATATATGTGATAATAATTTGGCTACCCCAGGAGGTAAGGTTTTGTTGCATTTTTCCATTGAGAAACAGAAGGGCTTAAATCCTACTGTGTCATGTTTGTAACATTTTGTAATTAAACTATAGCACATCTTAAAAAAACTAAAATATTATGGATTTTCTTAAAAAGTTAATTAAAAAGTTAAACTTTCATAGGTTCTTATTTATTACATGTAAAATGAAACATTTCAAACATATTTTTGGATTAATTTATATTATTATGTCATACAGCAAATAAAAAAAAACATTTCAAAATATTAAAATATTTTCTAAATATAAATCGGAAAAGTATTTGCAATACAGAACTTCTGAAGAATTATCAATTTATGGATAATGAATTTATTTGGGAGTCCTTTATCACAAATTATTGCATCAAAGCTGCATCAGCCTGTAGCACTGCTGAGGGGGCTATTGAAGACCAGTTTGCTTGATAGCAGCCTCAGCTTGTTTTAATGGTGGGTCGGTGGTTTCTCATCTTCAACTTGACAATATCCCTCCTCATTCTCTATGGGGTTCAGGTCAGCGAGTTGGCTGGCCAATCAACCACAGTAATATCATGGTCAGCAAAGCACTGTGCACTGTGGGTAGGTGCTAAGTCCTGCTGGGAAAGAAAATGGGCAACTCCATAATGTTTTTCAGCAGAGGGAAATGTTAAGTGATCTAAAATCTCCTTCTTGTAGATGGCTGAGATGACCAGCAAATGACATGGCAACCCAAATCATCACTGATTGTGGAAAATTCACACTGGATTTCAAGCACCTTCTATTTTGTGCCTCTCCACACTTTTTAAATAACCTATAAACTGCATGTAGATATATATCACTACATGTAACGAATCTAAAAAATATGAGAGTTTTATTATTTTTATTACTAGTGACTGACTACAAGTCTGAACTGGTAACAGACAGGAATAACAGACTCACAGATCAATGCATGATAGACAAATTGGGCTGACAGACAATGGAGATAACATGCAGTGAAAGTTTACCAGATTATATTGAAACAAGTATACTGTAGTTACTTTTTTCTGACTCAGGTTACAGTAAACAAATTCATTTAGCTTTTTACTTATTTCTTTACAAAACAGCCTATAGGTGTTCAAGTGTTACTTATTTCATAATGTAAATGTGCACTAAAAAGCACTGTATTCATTCTCAAATTCAGGAGCACGTTTGGATTAAATATATGTATCACTACACCCAAGAGCATATTTAAAAAAAAAATGAATTTGTGTGTCAGTGCATACTTAATTCCAACATAAGTTACTCCAGAAAGGCACAGGACATAAAATAATGTAAATTAAATGTTATTTTCATTATATGAAATAAATGACCTTTTACTCAATTTAAGACAACCATATGTATCCCCAGGGAAAAGAATTACCTGCTTTTTGTTCCTTTCCCATTTTTATATTGGTCAGGGCTTAAACTAGCCAATTACATTTTTCTCTTAATATGACCGCATACAGAATAGGAAGATAGCCTCCCTGGACTTGTTGCTTGGTTCTGGTATTCTCTGATGGGGTGGGGATCCACAGGAGTTCTTTTACTGAAATAGTGTGTTAAAAAGAGAAATTAACAGAGGAAATTTAAGGTATTGAAAATGCATTATCTGGAGATTATTTCCTCTGAAGCATTAAGACACACTTTGGGGATGTCTGAGACATGTGTTAACTTCTTAAAGAAATAGTTAAATCTGGGGCCTTTAATGCATATGTACTTAATGGGCAAGGACATTTAAAGGCTTATTCATTATGTATTAATATACATTTAGAAACATTT
Organism: Clarias magur; assembly: GCA_013621035.1. Taxonomy (NCBI): domain Eukaryota; kingdom Metazoa; phylum Chordata; class Actinopteri; order Siluriformes; family Clariidae; genus Clarias; species Clarias magur. Next base: position 52,255 of record QNUK01000393.1, on the reverse strand, counting down.
AGTGATGTTGAAATAAAAATTTTAATGTACTTTAGTATGTTTTAGCATATAGCATTGATTAGTATATCTAATGCAATATGTCGAGCAGTACACTCAGCAGTGCATTTATAATGCACTTTTCTAAAAACTGCATACTTTTGTCTTGGATTATTCTAAGGCATCTCACTTATATATTTTGTTCTGTATGTTGACGTATGCTGATGTTTTTTGTCTCGCCTTTGTTTTTATTTGATCTTAAAAGCATTTTTATTGTGTGCTATTTTACATTACACTGAAGGCTTGGACCTACAATAACGTAAACTATGGAAGACCAGTCAAATAAGATCATGATAAATACATATTTTTATTTACTCAATTAATATTCTATGCATTGAATATATCTGCTACAGTAGGTAGCAAGGATAAACCCAGCCATGATTACATCAAGAATGACCTAAGATCAATGTTTTAATGCAAATTTTACTTGGACTGAGAATGTCCACAAAATGTCCACATATCATTGAAGGATACAAAGGCATGCAGCATTTACTTTAAAACATGCCAATATGTTAATTAGATATGCTAAATGATCTCTAGGTGTGAGGACATATGTGAATGTGTGGTTATGCAAGGTGCCTCATCTAGCCCACATTCTGATGTCTATAAACTCTACATCCAACTTAAACGTGACCAGATTACTTACTAAAGTGATTTGCTGAAGATAAATGAATAAATGATAAGCCAAAATTATTTAAATGTTTTACCTGCTGAATAAATTCTTTGCTTTATTCTTTTTCTCAGCTCAGAAATATTGAACTGCACTTTCCTTTTAAGAGATGTTCTTGGCATAGTAAGGCAGGAAAAGAAGTGAATTATGACTCTGGGGAGAATGTTTTTTTTTTTTCCCTAGAAAATCATTAACATGTTACTGAAAATATTAGGCCTTAAGCTGTGGGACCAGCCTTGAAAGATGATTACACTAGCTATTCTCATTAAAATTCTGATTAGGCTCCATTTTAAGAAGGAAGGGGGTGGTTCCAGTTGAGTGGAATGCTGGGTAATAGTGTTGTACTAATTAAAATATTATATTTTGGAGTTCAGAGGGTAGTCCCAACCTCTTAAACATAGTCATCTGTTTACCTGAACGTTGTTGTTTTTCCTACTCAAACAGTATTTATTGATCAAAACAAAGTATTTTTTACTCCTTTTTACTCCATAAACATGTCTATGTTAATGTATTCAAAAAGGCATATTCACAGCATACTAAAACAGTAGCTCATGACCTGAAGTGAATTGTTAAGAGAAATGCCACCTTTGCCTAATCGTTCAGTTTTAAAATAAGATTTAATGTTGCTTTAACATTTTCCATACTGTAACATGTTTAATTTCACACATCGTTTTTTCACTTGCTTACACGAGACTTCTGATTCTTTCAATGAGACTTCTGACTCTTTATTCATGTGGAGACTATGGTGATTGCTCAGTAGTTGATGACTAGAGCTGGATATTGGAAATATGGTGATATTTAATATGATATTTAATATGTTGTTGTCATTTGCAGTTACTTTCCTCCAAAATATTTTACCTACATTTATAAGAAACTTTTTGAGATTTACAAAATCATTATTAAATTGCAGTCATCAGCCTTGGAAAGCAAAATATTTTAGTACATTATGAGAAAAGGAATGTATGACTAGTAAGGATAATTTGTCATTAAAAGTGGATTTACAGCAAATTAATGAACAATTCCATGTAAATGTGTGAATTTAAACATATGGTAGAGCAGTCCCAGCACATACAATTGCCAGTCCAGTAAAGTGGTCCAATTACAGTGGACAAATTTATCAGATCACTTTATTGCACTGATAATTACTTTATAATTTAAATAGTAAAATATATTGTAAATTTCCCATGAATTCACACACAATAATGCATATTCACATTTTTTTTATACATATCCAAAACCAAAATTAGACCTTTGGCTAAGAAATTCCACGTTGACCTTTCTTTCAGATACTGTACAGTCGTGGACAAAGTTTTGAGAATTACATAAATATTGGAAATTGGAAAGGTTGCTGCTTAAGTTTTTATAATAGCAATTTGCATATACTCCAGAATGTTATGAAACGTGATCAGAGGAATTTCATAGTCCTTCTTTGCCATGAAAAGTAACCTAATCCCGAAAAAAAACTTTCCACTGCATTTCATTGCTGTCATTAAAGGACCTGCTGAGATCATTTCAGTAATCATCTTGTTAACTCAGGTGAGAATGTTGACGAGCACAAGGCTGGAGATCATTATGTCAGACTGATAGGGTTAGAATGGCAGACTTGACATGTTAAAAGGGGGGTGATGCTTGAAATCATTGTTCTTTCATTGTTAACCATGGTGACCTGAAAAGAAACGTTTGCAGCCATCATTGAGTTGTATAAAAATGGCTTCACAGGCAAGGATATTGTGGCTACTAAGATTGCACCTAAATCAACAATTTATAGGATCATCAAGAACTTCAAGGAAAAAGGTTCAATTTTTGTTAAGAAGGGTTCAGGATGTCCAGGAAAGTCCATCAAGCGCCAGGATCATCTCCTAAAGAGGATTCAGCTGCAGGATTGGAGTGCCACTAGTGCAGAGCTTGCTCAGGAATGGCAGCAGGCAGGTGTGTGAGCGCATCTGCACGCACAGTGAGGCCAAGACTTTTGGAAGATGGCCTGGTGTCAAGACGGGCAGCAAAGAAGCCACTTCTCTCCAAAAAAAACATCAGGGACAGATTCATCTTCTGCAAAAAGTATGGCGAATGGACTGCTGAGGACTGGGGCAAAGTCATATTCTCAGATGAAGCCTCTTTCCGATTGTTTGGGGCATCTGGAAAAAGGCTTGTCCGGTGAGCGCTACCATCAGTCCTGTGTCGTGCCAACAGTAAAGCATCCTGAGACCATTCATGTGTGGGGTTGCTTCTCATCCAAGGGAGTGGGCTCACTCACAATTTTGCCCAAAAACACAGCCATGAATAAAGAATGGTACCAAAACACCCTCCAACAGCAACTTCTTCCAACAATCCAACAACAGTTTGGTGAAGAACAATGCATTTTCCAGCACGATGGAGCACCGTGCCATAAGGCAAAAGTGATAACTGAATGGCTCGGGGACCAAAACGTTGAAATTTTGGGTCCATGGCCTGGAAACTTCCCAGATCTTAATCCCATTGAGAACTTGTGGTCAATCCTCAAGAGGTGGGTGAACAAACAAAAACCCACTAATTCTGACAAACTCCAAGAAGTGATTATGAAAGAATGGGTTGCTATCAGTCAGGATTTTGCTCAGAAGTTGATTGAGAGCAGCCCAGTCGAATTGCAGAGGTCCTGAATAAGAAGGGCCAACATTGCAAATACTGACTCTTTGCATAAATGTCATGTAATTGTCGATAAAAGCCTTTGAAACGTATGAAGTGCTTGTAATTATATTTCAGTACATCACAGAAACAACTGAAACAAATATCTAAAAGCAGTTTAGCTGCTAACATTGTGAAAACTAATATTTGTGTCATTCTCAAAACTTTTGGCTACGACTGTACAGTGGTAGCCAAAAGTATTTAAAAAAAATGGAATTCAATTTGAATTTTTGTCAATCAGATAAGAAATATAATTTTTCATTTTGTGCAATGAAATTGCTATACAACAATCAATATTTATTATGTAGTCCTTAATTTTTCAAAACCTGATGAATAGGGCTGTTCATAGAGTTAAAAAGATGGTGTCACCTGCTTGTATGCCTGTTTGATTATTTCCTGAAAATCCTGTACAGAAATCTGCGACACAAGTTCATAATTCACTTGAGAATTACCTAGTTTTAGACATTTTTTATGCAGAAGTGGACACCTGGGCTCAGAAACGAAAAGGTCTTGTCATATGTTTGTTGCATGAATTAGCTAAACCTGCTGATTCTTATTAGCACAAACTTTTAGCCAGATAGTTTAATTACTCACCTGTTTTGCACCAGTAGAGAACTATAATGCATGGCATATGTTGTCCTAATACTTTTGGCCAACACTGTACTTCATAGCACATTTGTTAAAGAGTGCAATATGGTGTTTCACATGGTTGCAGTCTATTTCCTCGGGCTTGTAATTTAATCAAATATTGTTCAGCTTTCACCTTTTTCTGAACATACAGTCACAAATCGGAAAGAGCTGCACACCTGCACATTCATGCAATTATCAGGCATTAATGTGAGAGCAGTGGAGAACTATAAATCATGCTGCTACAGGTCAAGGGCTGGGTTTTTTCCCAGTTTTGATCTTCCTGTAGGCACTGTACAGTAGTTCTCTATTCTTGGTTGAGAGGATTGGGACATGGTTTGTGCCTCTGCTGTTGTAGCAAATTTTTTTTCATACTCTGTGTAAGCTCTATTTTGTTATGCGTGAAAAAGTCAAGATAACAGAAGTTCCATATAAATAGTCAATAGTTAAACCAGCTCATCTGGCACCAACAACCATACAATCTAAATACAGTAGTCACTGAGATCACATTTTTACCCGATCTGATTTTTTTTTATATTACTGTAACTGAAGTTCTGTGTCTGTATCAGCAAGATACTATTCATTGTGCTGCTGCTACATGATTGGCAGAGTGGATAATTGCATAAATAAGAAGAGGTAGAGGTGTTCCTATTGACGTGGCTAATGAGTATATGTTGGAGATGTAAAAGCTTACTGGACATCAATGTTTTTAAGAAACAGTAGAGATAGGGAGACAGCTGGCAGGTCCTTAGGCTTTTCGTTTTAGGAATAACAAAATCAAAGCCTCTTTCTCTTGTGAATCACACACGGCTTCAGCGGTCTTCTTTCGGCACTGATTCTAATTAGGCTTTTCTGGGGGTGGGGGTGGGGTGTTGTTAGGCTATTGTTTCCATCTCCATGATAATTACATTTTAAATTTAGCCATTTTTTGCACTGACCATTTTGGTCACTCCTCATTTCTTTTTGAGAAAGCATTGGCTTGTAACTACTAGTTGTTACCTGACCATCCACAGCCATATTCTATCTAGGACCATTCTCTAGTCATTTTGTCTGTTCCCTGTTATCAACTGACATATGTGCAATAAAAGTCTGTAACAATACTCACAAGGGTTTATACCTATACCTAGCAATAATCGTCTGTAAAATGTTGCCAAGTGAATGTCATTACTAGTAAAAAAAAATATATATATATATAGTACCAGGCAAAAGTTTGGACACCTACTAATTTAAAGTTGTTATTATTATTATTATTATTATTATTATTATTATTATTATTGTTGTTGTTGTTGTTGTTGTTTATTTATTTATTTATTTATTTATTTAAATTTTAGAACACAGGTGCCAACCATCTCTAGAAAGGGTAGGTGGGCATACAGATTTTTATTCCAAACCTGATTCCACCTGTTTAATTAGTTGTTCCTGGCTTTCAATAGACTATCAGGTGTAGCTTCTGCTTCAATTACAACCTGCACACACAGTTTGGTCCTTTCTGGAGACGAATTTTGCTTTCTGTTGCATTTTTTATATGTAGATATATATATGTTTCCTCAAAGTAGTTTTTGGCAATAGTGTTTGTGTTTCATTATTCATACCTTGGTCTTGCAAAGATAAAATCAATTTCATTTACATACAGCAACCACACACATTTAGCTGTAGATAATACATTCACATATAACATCAAATCAGCTAAAATAATTCATAATCTTCAATTTTATGCTGAGAATAAACTTTTGAGAATATTTTGCTGACCAAGGTAAAATGGTTACTGAAGATGAATAACTCGCTGAGAATGAATAAAAGACAGGTGCATTAAAAAATAAGTATGACCTATAACAATTTTAACTTTTTTTTTTAATCACTCACTTTATTGTACTGTATATTGTAGTTCTAGATAAGACATGATATGTTGCCGTCCTTGCCCAGCCTGTGTTTCTAATCATTTTACCTTCTCTGGCCTTTTAATAAAATCATGTCGTCCAAATGTGCTTCATCTTAAAAATACATCCATATGTGCTATATATTTTCCATGCATAAGAATTCTCTTAGGTCTTTTGAAGTAATAAGTGTCTAATGATATGCTGTGGGACTCCTCATTCCAATCCACCTCATGCCTCAGCAGTTATGTCTTTACTTCATCCATCATATTAAGATGTTACCTGGGCTATACAGACATAATATACAGACATCACAGCCAGTGTTTCATACTACTACTACTAACAACAACAACAACAACAACAACAACAACAACAACAACAACAACAACAATAACAACAACAACAACAACAACAACAACTTTTATTTATGTCACACTTTACAAGTAAAAAAATGCATAAAACTTACAAATAATAAAACAGTAAAATGTAGAAATAAAAGAAGAACAACAATTAGAACTTGATGTCACAGTGAGAATGTTGCTGTTGTCAATGAGGATGCTGCTGTTAATGTAGTCAATATTTTACTAATTTGTATGACTTAAATATAAAACCTTAAAATTTTTTTAGATAAAGATGAAGATATTAAAGAAAAACTATTTTAGACATTAGACCTGTTTTTTACTATTGCTGTAATTTGGACCTTGTGTGGGTCAATTCTAATAATTTATGTTAAGTTAAGTTAAGGCTTTATTTGTCACATACTGTATACATTACTGCACAGTGAAATTCTTTCTTCGCATATCCCGCATACTTGTGGTCATAGCGCATGTCAGCCAGGAGCTACCACTGCCCCTAAATTTATGTGATACATGATATTTCTTTATAAATCCTACAAACATACTTAATTCTTACCATCTTAGACATAAATATACAACTAAAGAAATAAAAGTTAAACTGTAAAAACAAAGAGTTTTTTAAGAGAGAAGATAAAAGGTAAAAGATATTGGCACAGCAATTAAAATAATAATAATGTTAATAAAACAATCCACAGTTAGTAAAACATTCTACAGGTTTAGCAGTAGGTTTATTACAATTACTACCCAAATTATATTTATGCTATCTCTGAGAAACCATGTTCTGGACAAACTGGGGTTGTGGTTCAGTGACATGACCAATTCCACATCCAATGCCTCTGACAGCTTGGAAGCCTGGACAGCCTCAGTGACCAAAACAAAACAAAGCAAATGTGCCTTCATGGCTGGACATCAGATTACAGTAAGTCTTCTCTCCAGTAGACTGAGAGAGGAAGTTGACCAAACATGACATATAAGGATAAATGTAGCCATTGTATGACTTATACTACTTTTTTGGCAATATTCACTGGAGGAAGAGAACCTTCTAGACTGCTGCATACAGCGGTTCACTGCAATCATCATGTCTCTATTTCTTACTGACCCATTTACTGTATGCTGTAAATAAACATGCACTCGGGGTTTAACTTTTACTTTGTTGTCCTTGTGTGTCAGGATCACAGTATTAACATTTTATTCATGTTAAATTTATCACAAGTGAGATGTCAACCGAAGGAAAAACTGAAATGTTACTGTTAACTATATCTAATGCATTTAATTATAAATGAAAAAGATAGACCACATTAATTAATCTTGTGGCAAAGGAGCATGAAACATAAACCAAACACTTTGTGTGTGCAGGGGGGGAAAAAGTCTTCTTGCTTTACTAAACATTTAGAGATATTAAACTTTTTGTGTTCACTCACTTCAGTTTATTGCTTTTATTGCTGCAATAATAATAATAATAATAATAATAATAATAATAATAATAATAAGTAAAGTGTTTTTTAAATCATGTAAATAGGAAGACAGTGAAGTGATAACTGTTCATTTTAAAATAAAAATTTTAATAGGTGTTTAATAATATTCTAAATATTTCTTACAGAATAATACTGAATAAATTAGGATTTACAGAATAATGTAGTTTGAATACAGAAAAATTATATTAAAAAAGCAAGACAATACAGTTAACGTTGCGTGACAGTGTTAAACTAATGTGTTTGTCATACATTTTAATATATTTTACAAATTCATATGTTATACATTACAGGTAGAAATATGTACAAATACAATGCAATTATGTAAAAACATCACATTATGAAGGTGATGTTCACTTTTATTTTATTCGTAAAATAAGCATTTTTACATACTGTCACAAAGCAGATTTACATAATCACAAATGCCAGTTATAACTCACTACACTTGAACTTATGTATGAGTTGGTACAAACCTGTTCATGAAAAATCCAGTCTTAAAACTAATACAGCAATTGCAGCCATAAGTCATAGAAAAACTATTTGTATCCAAAACTGTCCAAAACCATTTACACGGTTTCTAAGTGGAACCATGCACAATAGTCACATTTTAGTCATATCTTTAAGCTGACCAAATGGAATCATCCACAGCATCAGTGACTGTTCTCTAAGTGATGACTGTTCTCCAGCCATAAAGTTTTTTTGGGTTTAAACTTTACTTTAAAAAACTATGGGATTTCATGAGCACCAAATTCCCTGTGTAAATGCTCATGCAAAGGATTTACAAATAAATTAGTTTATATTCAGCTTGATAAATGGGGCCCAATGTTACTACTGCAGATATATGCACTGTTACAAATGGATTAGAGAATGTAAGTAGACACATTCAGTTTCTGCTCTTGTGGCTTGAAACTTGTAATAAAGGAATCTTACAATAAAGAGTAAAAAATTTTTTGTGTTAGATCTGGCTGAATGTGGGTGCTTATCATGTTATCCTGTAAAGCACTATGGTTGCATTCATTATTATATATTAATGGTAATCATTATTTAAAAAAAGCTATAATAATGTTTTACTGTAAATTTTAGGAGACAGTATTGTTTTACCTGATGAATCTGTTCCTATATATTACCTAAATATGTATTCAATTCTTTCCATGATACTTCATAGAATTAATAGGTTGGATATAAATCTATTTCTATCCTACTGTATATTACTAAAGCATAACATTACTTTTACATGTTAGTAAAATATAGCTCAAACGTCTTTAGAATACAAGGACAAATGAAAAATTTTATTGTTTACATTAATTATTTATATTTTCATTTAAAATAAAATTTAATTTTATTTAATTTTATTGAAAATGTGTGAACTCTCAGGACCCACTCAGTGTACAGCCATAAGTATTGAGACAAAAGTGAAATTCAGTTTTAATGGCATTTTCATTTGTTTTTAAATAATGACAATCAATAATAATAATAATAATAATAATAATAATAATAATAATAATAAAATAACTGCTGGATATGGCTGGACATAAAGTCAAAAAGACATCAGTCAGTTAGGCTTAAAAAAAATTGTGAAATTGTGACAAGTATAACGCATAGCATAAGTTGTTTTAAAATTTTTATTCACCACTGTAAATCCAAGATACACAGTTGTCTCAGTACAAAAGCGAAGATTTCTTCCTGGTTGCTAACAGACATACTGTACTATACAGGGGCTGCTCTTTGAACACAAACTTCTTTCTTCTCAAGTGTTTGTCTCTGCTAGTTTATATAACTCAGCGTTTGTGTGTACTCCAGGGAACAAGCTCCAGAATACAGCCTAAGGTCAGTTATCAGGTAGAGTCTTCTTCCTTTACACATCCTCAGCCCCCACCTTATTTGACACCTTTCCTGAGAGTGTCCACAAATGAACAGTCAGGGAATATATATAATTGGCTTGATTTATAACTCCTTAAGAGTAACTCGAACCCTGGTGGGACAGACACCTGTGTGAGAGTCTGCATGGGAAGGAAAATAAAGAACTCCATCGAGACAGCCCGTCTCTTTTGAAAAGTGTAGAGTTACCTAGTCACCTTTTTCAGGTGTTTTATCAAGTGAAAGTATTGCCAGACTGTCTGTATAAACAGCTCTCTGAGTCATTTTCCATAAAAGATATTATGAGCGAGATTAATGTGAACTGCATGTTTCACTGGCAACTCCCCAGATGCCAGTGGGCACTATTTATTTATTATTTTTTATTATTATGATGCTATATGTATGCAAACTGTTTTTTTCCCCAGGAAAAATATCTGGAGTTTAGTATATTGTCCAGGCAAATATGAAATGTTACATTTACAACATAATCATTATTTTACCTAGGGATAATGTACTAATGATCTTACTGTTGAACATCTGGTGGTATTTTTTATTGATTTATTTTGCATATAAAACAAAGAAAGTAGCAGAGGGGAAAGATTTATCAGAAAATTAAGATTTTTCATTAAGTGTGTTGTGATAATAAAACATCAAAAGTACTAGAACTGGATAGTAATCAAAAGTAAGTAGATTGTTTTAAGCCCAAAACCGTAGCCCAGTGTTCATTGGTGATACTCTGAAAAGTGGTTTGAGAATGCATAGAAGGAAAAACTAAATTGGTCCAGTTTCACTACTGTTGTTGCTGCATCCATGTCTCCACTCTCCATACCTCTCATCAAGATTAATGAAATCCATAAAGCCTCTTGCCCTTTGTTATAGATTTATGGACTCCACAGTACAATGACTGGGTGTTTCAATCTAGACTAGTTTTCGCACACAGTGATGTGTGTCAGAAGAGAATTTTCACTCTGTTCTTTCCCAGCCCCCTGCAGTACAGTACATCTGACCTACAGTACCAGAACTGCATACTTGGAGAAACAATGCTTTTCTAATGTAGTGCTTCCAGCTATTAATAGTGACACCAATTGAGTTGCCAATTTGCCAGACATTCAATGCATATATCAACAAAAATTCAAAAGAATGCCTAAATACTTTTTTTTTTTTTTCATATTTTAATATGTAGGCTTGCATATAATATATACCAATCATCCAACTTTTTACAAAAAAACAAAAACAAAAACAAAAAAACCTTTTACATAAAATCAACCTAGTTCTTTGGTTTCCATTCGTACCTCTGCAAGTGAATGTTGCTGCATAGGGAAGGGCTCCATATGACCTCTGAGGTGTGCGATGGTGTCTGGCACCAGTACTGTATGTTATTGGTGAATCTTTTGGGTGCTGTGTGTTGTGGGGTGAGGCATCCATGGATCGAGCTTGTTTGTCTAGCTGATCCAATTGGGATCTAGCTAATGTGCCTGCTGGGCTCCCTGTGTGGCAGATTGTGGTGTACTGGGTGTTCTGATATTTTTTTGTCATGAGCAGCATTGACATTTTTTGCCCGTTTGCACTGTATCTGCTTTTCTGTGGGTTTGGTCCAGGCAGGCTGATCTTTGGTCTTGTGTGCATTGATGGGCCTTGTGTGACAGGATCATTTTCACCTAAGGCCAATGTTTTGCATGTAGGAAAAATGATAAATCTATAGAACATTTGGATCTATAAATATGTTCCACTTAAGTGTGCATTTGATGTATGCTTATATTCCCCACTTTTTTCATCCAGACCTATTGGCTTTTTTGTTTTTTCACATTGAGATTCTTGTCTCAAGAAAACAAACTGGTGCACAGTGCTGCTGGTGACCTATGATCCCTAAGCTCTGCCTCTCCCTGCTGGTTCAGGGGCCACAGGTGCTGATCAGTTTTTGTTAGTGTCATATTTGCTGACCTGGTGCTCTAAGCGACAGGGTGTCAGCTCTGTTTTCTTCCAAGTGTCATGCTGCATATCATTGTTTTTTTCTTGGCTATATTTTTAAGATTCAAGATGTTTATCCTGAATGATACTTATTTACCCATGATCCTATCCTTTCCTATCGCTTCCTCAAATTTACAAATGTAATGGGGAAAAAACATATTTTCTAGAGTTTTCAGAGTTGACACTAAGTACGGTGAAACAATGACTGACCATGACTTAGCTTCTTTTTTTTTTTGTATTGTTACTGAGATATAGCTACTGTGTATGACCCATTGCTTGCCATTTTGACAATGTGGTTTTCCCCTTGGTAGTGCAGATTCACTTTGTAAATAAACACCATACAATATTGCCACCCCCCCCCCTTGTTTTATTTATTTATCTATCAGTTTTTCCCTTTCCTTTCTGTTACTAGTGGTTCAAAGTCTTCTTTTCAGATGAAAATAAGTTTTGCATTTCATTTTGTCTCATCCTCTCCCTGTCCCTCTCTGTTGAGTTACACATGCCACCACTGAGCTCCGTTGAACCAGACCCCCTCTGCCCTCTGGATCTGTCTGAGTCATCCTGGTGCCCTACTTCTGGTTGGAGATCCCGTCACATGGAGGCCCATGTGTTCTGCTTGGGATGTATGTGGTAACTGGTCACGGTTCCACTTTAACATGAAGGCGGTCCTGGCCCTTGGTTGATGCAGACAGCTGCTCTTTCAGGACTTGTCATTGCAGTCGCTCAATAGTTCAGGACGTTTTTTTTTTTTTTACAGTTTTGTACCTGAGCCTCCAGTAACGAATTGAACTCCATATTAACCTGAACACATTACACCCACAGCAGCCTAACACACGTATGACTGCAAAACATTTTCTGCTATCCGTTATCACAATCACAAATGAGGATGGAGTCCTCTCAAGGTTTCTTCCTATTGAGGGAAGTTTTTCCTTGCCACTGTTGCCCTCAGCTTGCTTACCAGAGACATTCTGACCATTTTGATTCATACATATTTTCTCACACATTTCATACACTTTTCCACAATCTTCTTTGATTCTATAAAGCTGATTTGCAACAATGACCATTGTTAAAAGTGCTATACAAATAAAATTGAATTAAATTGAATTGAATTGAGTGCATAATTTAACATAATTTTTAGATGCTGACATTCTAGCATTTTTTAGATAATGGACTATATTTTTTATTTTCATATACTGTAAGATAATTGTCGAAATGAAAAAAGGCTTAAAATATTTCACTAAACATCTAAAAAGCTAAGATATTCATTATGAGAGTTTTACGTTTTAAATAAACTTGTGAAAAAACATAACCCTTATTATATACGATATATGCACTACTCTGTATTACACCACAAAGTCATTTTAAATAGGAGGCTACCAACTTGTCCATGCAAAAATGCAAGGTGAGAGGCCAAGTGTTTAGCTCAGACCTACATATAAAAATTGCACATATGGATGTTAATGTTGAAATCTTTTTGTCCACAAGGCTGTTTGTTTACATTTCTGCAAGTAAAGACAGACAAATACATGTTATTGTATGACAAGGCATTAAAATGTTTTGTACTGTCTCCTGGAAATGTATACACTGTAAATTCAAATATTCATAATCTTGTGTGACTCACTGATTTGCACATCTTTGTCCAGGGCTCCTAACTGATAAGTGGAAAGAAAAATGTCTTTTAATAGCAAAGGGAGAAATTTCCTCTTAAAGTTTAAAACACTGTTGGTTTTCTGAGGCAAGGGCAAACTGGACCTCTCCATTAGAGTGAGTGATGCTGGAGCTCAGGCAGACACCGTGAAATGGACCCAACCGTGGATCACAGCACTGGGTTCAGCCCATTTAACAAGGGCCATTAAAGTGACCATGCCTCACCTGGACCTGCTATGGCCTGCTACTCCTCCCCATTCTTCCCTGTTTTCCCCTTAGTGGTTCATGGTGCACTGCCTTACAGCCATAGGCGCTGAACATGCATGCCTGTAATGGAGGTAGCTAAGGAAAAAGCTGACAGTGAGAATTGATGACATTTATTAAGTCTTAACGGTATGGGGGAATTACATAGCATTTTCTAAAAGTTTGGAGACCTACGCAATCTGTTCTATACCACCAAGCATGTCAAATAATTTCTTTTTTAAATCCATTTTTTAAAATTTCTTCTTCTTTATTTTAGAGTTAACTTGCTTATTTTAAAGCTAAATACTGGTTTTTGAGTATTTTTAGTGCATGAAAGACAGAGGTAAGAATACTTAAATATTTTATATATTTTATATTTTAATAAAGTTATTTTCTACCTAATCTTGTAGTTTATCACTAGGGTTCATCATCTTGCTATAATCAACTACCACTTAAACCTGACACATTTCCCCATCACTTATTGATGTACTTTGTAGATAGATTTTGACATTTCTTCATTACACCAATTTGTGCTTGGTGCAGGTATGACAACTTACAGTTTATTTATTTATTTATTTTAAAAAAAAGACTTTTTGAATTAGATTTCGCAACATGTCTGTGGTGCTTTGACCATCCAGCCATAAGAGCATTAGTGAGGTCAGGCAATTCATTTCAGGGGTCTACTGTGGGGATGAGGGGCGCTGTGGATCAGGAACATGCAGAGACAGTTTGAGGGGAAACTAACCACAAATTCATCTTTAATTTGTAAATTATTTTAAATTTGACAAATTTGAAATTTGATTAATGAAATGAATGAACACAGTATTCGAATCACAATATTGCCACCAATTTAAGCAGTAATATAATTTTGCTTTTTGATCTTAGTAATGCAAAATATCAATTTGATTGTAAAAGATGAAAGATCACATAATTTTCACATGACACAATAGTTCTTTATTTAATTACTTTTTAAAGAAACTATGTATCCTTCAAAATTTGGGTAAACATTTTTTAAAACAACCTGAAACTTTGAACTGAATGAGTTGATATGGTAAATATAATGTAATTAAAGTATGATATAATTCACTGAATCATTGAATAAAAAATTCCAAATGTCCATAAATGAATACCACAGAATGTCTAGATTACAATAATAAACAATTCTTTAGTAATGCCTTATACAGTTGTAAAGGATAGCCGCCAAATTGTCTTTTAGGAAAATAATAAAAAAGCTGCTTTGCTGAAACAGCAGCAGTCCTTTAAAGATCTAGAATGGCAACATGCTTTAGCATTACTGTGCCCTTTATTGCAACAACAGCAGAAAAAAGAAATAAATAATTGGCCGTTGCTCAGGCAACTTCATCCATGCCCTATGCATGTCCATGCTGTGCAGACAACTCAACATTTTTCACTCCAACCTTGGCAAACCATGTTGGTAAGGACCTTGCTTTGTGTGCAGGAACAGGTTTGTGTCCCTTCATTTCACAGTCTTAAAGCTGCAGTGAATAAAAACATTCTAGACAGTTTTGTGTTTTCAACTTTGTGGCAGGAGGAGAAAAAAATATTTATAGTTGAGATGGTGAGATGTCAACATACAGTATGTATGTCCATACAGTATGTATGTCCATATTGTGTATGTATGTCCGTTTGTCCATATTCGTTGGAGGCTCCAAGGAGGGGTTTGCGGTGCTGCTATAGCACCTCCCAGCAGCTCCATAGAAAGTGCAAGGTTTATGTAGCTTTTTAAAATTCTTGTGTGTAAATACTATAATTAATAATATGAAAAAGAATTGCATTACGAAAAATATAAAAACATTAAACCAATAGAGAGCTAATTCAACCTATGGCCGAGGGCATGTTTTTAATTTATAATTTAGCATATGATCAGGTCAGGGGTAGCTCAGTGGTTAAGGCATTGGACTACAGTTCGGAAGGTCCCAGGTTCAAGTCCCACTACCACCAAGTTGTCCCTGTTGGGCCCTTGAGCTAGGCCCTTAACTCCAACTGCTCAGATGTATAATGAGATTTAAAAAATGTAAGTTGCTCTGGATAAGGGTGTCTGCCAAATGCCTAGATGTAGATATGAAATATTATAATAGATTATTATAATTCTTTTACTTCATAAACACAATATTTTGCTTAAACCAAGTTTTTAAAACTGTCTAACAGTGAGCGTATTTATTCTTCCCCTTTGTTGCTTATCATGAATTTCATGCATTTGACATTTGGATTATTTTTATGGATTGATCTCGATAATTAGTCAAGGGTTTGCCAACTGGCAGCATGAATCTGTCACTTAGAATCATAGAATGAAGTGTGCAAAAATCATGTGCTGATGTCGGCCAAATTGTGAACCATGCATCAATATTCTATGAGCTGCATATCTAGCCTTATGTTTAACAATGAATGGCAACGTAACTGTCACAGTGGGTACTGTGTATATGTACCTGTGTGTGCACACATTAATAGAAAACCACCTTTCAGGGGACTTAAGCCACCGCTTAAAACCACCAACAGAAAATCTTTTTTACTACCCGAAGTGTATTTTTAGCCCAAAACAAAATTAAGGCCAACAGTTGCTTGTCTTGATACCATAGAAATAAAATAAAATATATTTTCATAAATGTCACAGCATCACTTGTATATTACATAAATCAGTCAGACATGAAATTAAAATTCATTCTACAGAAAGCATCATTTATTCATTTTTTTCTGTCCCTACACTGTAAAAAAATCCAACCAGCAAAATGTTGGCATAATGAGTATTTATTAGTAATCTGGACAATAAGACATGAAAAAACTGACTGAACTAGTGAAAACAAGTTCATTAAAAACTCGCTGGGTCAACTAAGGTTTAATTACTGAACACGCACTGCAGTTGGTTCGGAAGTTGGCGCATGCGTGTTGGGGGCAGCGGGTACTTCATCTGGATTAGTATCCCGTTTCTCCACCTCACAACGGACAACTTCTTTTAAACTTTGGTAAGTGCACATATTTATATCGAAGTCCTTTGTAGAAATTGTCTTAACATAAATTAGCGTTATTATATGGCGTTCTTTGTGAAGTACATATAGCTTGGTGCAGTTGTTTATTTAACGTGAGACAGTGAGAAAACTGCAAGTCATCCTGTAACCTGAATTACTACAATCAATATATTTTGTATTATTTTGAGTTTACTACATTTATGTTATTTATTACAGGTGTTGCATATTATGAAGTATATTTAATTATATTAGAAATATTACATTTAGAATTGAATATTATTTAATTATTATTCACAGCACATGATTATTTTCTCTATATCCCTGCATGTGTGATATTTGATTTATTGGTTATGTTGCTTATATTAAGAGGAACTAACAGGTTACCTGCCTGGGGTTTCCCATGGGACAGGTGAGAGTGTGACACGGTGGGAGAGAAGCACATGAGAGCAGTTTCTCTTGCCGTTTGGCTTAATAAAATAACTTGTTGCGACCTTAACTGTAGCCGTTTATTACCCACAGCCAAAGAAACTGGAGAAGAGTCAGACAAGTCTAGAAAGTCTGGTTAAATTCATAATAACTCATCGACACTTGGTATTTAAAAATATGCAGTATTTGCAATCTTTGCATTTAACGTTTCAGAACACATTCTCTCAATATCCTCCTGGATAAACACATTTCCAGACTTCATCACAAGACCTCAAACTTTGCCATTTCATGTAAGTAAACATTTACAATGCAGTATTTTTAATGATTTTAAGAACGAAGTATGAAGTTAGGGCAAAAAATAATTCTTGTTATACCTTACTAGTTTACTTTTTTATGTAAGACTATTCATACCCCATTTCATTAAATATAACTAAAAAGAAGTAAAAAGACTATTGAATATTTTGGTTAATATAATTGGTCAGATTAGCTCTGCACTAACGTTCAAAAGTTTTAGATCTGTATTATTTTTTGTTTTTAAAAGAGTTTTATGTTAATCAATGCTACATTTATTTGATCAATATAAAATACTACATTTATTTGATATAGTAAAACTGGAATAATGTGAAAATGTTAGACTTCAAAATTTCTGTTGTCTACTGGAATGTACTGTACTTAAAACTGTAATTTATTGCTGTGACATTAAGCTGAATGTTCTGCATCATTACTCAAGTCTTTAGTGTCAGGTGGTCTTCAGAGGGGGGGGGGGGTTGGGGGGTATTGTTTCCACAAAACTCAATAAATGTTTCTTGATCATTATGAATGAATTAAAGAAATAGTGATTTCTGCGGATCATGTGACACTGAAGACTGGAGTAATGATGCAGAAAATACAGCTTTACATCACAGCAATAAATAAAACAATTTAAATACATTCCAATGGAAAAAAGCTGCTATATTTCACATTATTCCTGTTTTACTGTATTTCTGATCAAATAAATGTAACCTTCATGAAAACTTGCATGAGTTCAGTTAGATCTGCTCTGATAATCTATGTAGATTCAAGCTTTAGCAGCCATCAAAGATTTCAGATTAATGCATAAGGAATCAGAGAAAATCTTGAAAGAAACAGAACCTGAGCTGAACAGTGAACCTGAAGCTGGGACTTCACCTTGTTCACATGTACAGTACAGTCGTGGCCAAAAGTTTTGAGAATCACATAAGCAGTAACTTTTCCAATTTCCAATATTTAAGTTTTTATAATAGCAATTTGCATATACTCCAGAATGTTATGAAGAGTGATGAATTGCATAGTGTTTCTTTGCCATGAAAATTAACTTAATCCCAAAAAAATTTCCACTGCATTTCATTGCTCTCATTAAAGGACCTGCTGAGATCATTTCAGCAATCATCTTGTTAACTCGGGTGAGAATGTTGACAAGCACAAGGCTGGAGATCATTATGTCAGACTGATAGGGTTAGAGGGGCAGACTTGACATGTTAAAAGGAGGGTGATGCTTGAAATCATTGTTCTTTCATTGTTCACCATGGTGACCTGCAAAGAAACGGGTGCATGCAGCCATCATTACGTTGCATAAAAATGGCTTCACAGGCAAGGATATTGTGGCTACTAAGATTGCACCTAAATCAACAATTTATAGGATCAACAAGAACTTCAAGGAAAGAGGTTCAATTCTTGTTAAGAAGGCTTCAGGCCGTCCAAGAAAGTCCAGCAAGCGCCAGGATCGTCTCCTAAAGAGGATTCAGCTGCGGGATCGGAGTGCCACCAGTGCAGAGCTTGTTCAGGAATGGCAGCAGGCAGGTGTGAGTGCATCTGCACGCACAGTGAGGCGAAGACTTTTGAAAGATGGCCTGGTGTCAAGAAGGGCAGCAAAGAAGCCACTTCTCTCCAAAAAGAACATCAGGGACAGATTGGTCTTCTGCAAAAAGTATGGCGAATGGACTGCTGAGGACTGGGGCAAAGTCATATTCTCGGATGAAGCCTCTTTCCGATTTTTTGGGGCATCTGGAAAAAGGCTTGTCCGGAGAAGAAAAGGTGAGCGCTACCATCAGTCCTGTGTCATGCCAACAGTAAAGCATCCTGAGACCATTCATGTGTGGGGTTGCTTCTCATCCAAGGGAGTGGACTCACTCACAATTTTGCCCAAAAACACAGCCATGAATAAAGAATTGTACCAAAACATCCTCCAACAGCAATTTCTTCCAACGATCTAACAACAGTTTGGTGAAGAACAATGCATTTTCCAGCACGATGGAGCACCGTGCCATAAGGCAAAAGTGATAACTGAATGGCTCGGGGACCAAAACGTTGAAATTTTGGGTCCATGGCCTGGAAATCACCAGATCTTAATCCCATTGATAACTTGTGGTCAATCCTCAAGAGGTGGGTGGACAAACTAAAACCCACTAATTCTGACAAACTCCAAGAAGTGATCATGAAAGAATGGGTTGCTATCAGTCAGGATTTGGCCCAGAAATTGATTGAGAGCAGTCCAGTCGAATTGCAGAGGTCCTGAATAAGAAGGGCCAACACTGCAAATACTGACTCTTTGCATAAATGTCATGTAATTGTCGATAAAAGCCTTTGAAATGTATGAAGTGCTTGTAATTATATTTCAGTACATCACAGAAACAACTGAAACAAAGATCTAAAAGCATTTTAGCAGGAAACTTTGTGAAAACTAATATTTGTGTCATTCTCAAAACTTTTGGCCACGACCGTAGAATTGAGAGAACAGGACACAAAAATTTTATGCTGAAACACTTGAGCACAAACCTGAACATCTTTTTTTCCATGCAAACAGTATTGCATATTTCTAAATCTTTCTCTCATAATTAGAGTCTCCCTAATGTTAAATGTTATGAATACCTGAAAGTTTATAAAAGGTCACAATGCATAATATTAGCGCCCTTTTTTCAGACTTCAAATATTGTGGCTCACTGAATGAAAACTGTCCTGGAAGATCTCGATGTGTTTATCCGTGATGGATCATCTGCACTATTCAGAACATGCCTGGTGAGTATGTTGCATTGATTCTCTGCAGGCACTTTCACAAAAATATGGCTGTTAATATTTGTGTTGACATTATTAAGATATTTAAATTCTTATTCATTTGAACTCCGGCTCTTATTTTACTTTATCTGATCATCTCAACTGATTTTAAAGATTTATGAGGTGTTTCTTTCTGTACATTTTGTCTACATTAATCTAGTAGAATCCAAAACGTTCATGGAACAAAAAGAAATATAACAACATAGAAAAGATGGATGTCAAAAGTGATTTTTTTTTGTACTCTTTATTACATTAGGACAGTATTGATGGCGGACAGACCAGAGGGAGGGATGAAAGTGGGAGTTCCTATTGTGATTGAAGATGATGACTCCCCTACGACTTTGACCAGTGTCATAAACTTTACTCTTGTGTTGGAGGAAGGGATTGTCTTGCAAGATGCTCCAGAACAGTTTTGCCTTTGACCTGTTTGCCTTGGATTTTAGTACCAAAAAATCGGAAGTACACTTTTGAGGTGATTTGAGAAGGTGTTCATGGAATTGGGCACTCACTGCTCTGCAAGGATACAATCTCTTAAGACTTAACTTCTCCTATGACTTTGCTTTTGTGAGTTGTTTTCAGACTTCAAATTATTATTATTATTATTATTATTATTATTATTATTATTTTGTATTCTTTTCCTTATTTTGTTAAGTTTAGACTGTAAAAGGCATTTTGCCATGTTTCTTTTTGTGTACTTTTATTTGAAAGTCATGGAATGTGGTTGTAGTGTGTTCCTTTTGGTTTAAAATAAAATTTGGAAGAAACTTTCAAGCATTCAGTTACAGCTTTTTTCATTATATTGTATTACAATAAAACCTGCTTCAGTAAATTTAAACACATATTTTGAACCCAATACATGTGACAAGTTCACATTTATTAAATTAATAAGTCTTTGAAACGATCAAATCACTTTTAACTTAACAAAAGAATATAAGTTGGGAGACCTTACTCAGTAAATTTAGTTAAGTCAACAACAAGTTGACTTAACTCAAAATGTCAAGGCAACTTGCTGCACAGCTTTTTTGAGTTAAGTGAACAAGGTTAAAAGTGGAGTTAACTCAAAAAAGCTGTGCAGCAAGTTGCCTTGACATTTTGAGTTAAGTCAAGATTTAATTTTTTACAGTGTAGAACTTTTCAAAACAAATATATGCCTTTTCCCTGAAAGATTATTATTATTGTTATTATAAATACACATGTTGTTGCATCCAATTGCCAGGACATGCCCATTTTTTCATAAAATATTTGTACACAATAAAAACATACCAGTAATACACTTGTGAAAAAACAAACATATCAACAAACATACAGCTGTTATGATCATTACCTGCCAAGAGTTTGAACAAACTTTCAAACTGTGTGGTCTTTCCTAATTTTTAGATCTTTCTACATTGTATGTATAACAATGCTGAAGGCATATAAAAATATGCAATAATCTCCTATAAACATTTGATATTGAAATGTTATCTTATGCTCTATAAAAACTTCATAATGCCTCTAATCTAAGGTGCTGGTTGTTAATTTTTGCTGTTGTTAATCTATAATGATCTTAATGATTTTTGAGGCTGGTATGTTTCGGTCTTCCTGGGAAGCTCTTCATGAGAGCCAGTTTCACCATGGTACATGATGGGTTGATGCACTTGACAATACTGTTCTTGCAAGAACTGTTCCAGAACATGTGACCTTTGTTTCTTAAAATAACGACTGACTGGTGTGTTCATACTGTTGGCTAGTACTGTATATCTAAAAGACAAGGAGGTGAAGTAAAACAAACTTAACACAAGATATTGGTTAGTGAACAATAACACTGTTTCAAAAGGGAAACAAAGAATGATCTAAAAAATTAATATTTTGCTACTTACCTTCACCTTACTAAGCTCAATTTTGTTTTACATTTTCAAATAGTAGAATCGTAGAAACATACCATTGGGGATGTTTTATGTCAGCCCAGCTTCAGGATTACTGGTACTGTTGCTACTTAAAAATGTTTTGTGGAAAACTGACCATCATACCAATATTTAGTCCTGCTCTTGCTGTTATAAAGACCTCAGTTATTCTGGCAAGGGTTTCCATCAGAGTTTGGAACATGAATTTTTCCATGCTACATTTCATTCTGCGCATCTACTGCATTCAGATCTGTTGACTGAGAAGGCCACTGAAGTACACCTACCTTATTGTCATGTTCTTCATGCTTTGTGTTCTCCAGTATGAGTGAGTCTGTGCTGATGTTAACATCAGATTCATGTTCTTTGCTGAAAAAGTGAAAGCCAATCTGATCTGTGGCTTTTGTTGCCCATATGCATCACGGTTTGGTGCGCTTCTCCTTATGTTGTTCTCCTCTGACCTCTTTCATATACTGGATGTTTTTGTTTTCTTCTCATTATTCTGTGTAAACTCTATAGACTGTTAATGAAAATCCCCAAAGTCCCCCAGTTTCAGAATTTTTCAAACTAGCCTATCTGACATTACCAACAACTATGTGATGGTCAAAACCGCTGAGATCAAGCTTTTGATGTGTGATGTAAACCATAACTGAAAAGTATGACTGGTCTTTGTATGACTATATGTTTTGTGGTCCTAATAAAGTGACCCATGGATGTGTATATTGCAACGCCATGAGTTCTATATGCAATGAACACATATCATATGGTCTCAGTGGGCACACCATTTGACCTCACATTTATAATCATCTTCCTCAATACAGTCCTGTTCCACCTCACTGCATAAATCTGACAGCAATGGATTTGTCTGACATGAAATGTCTTTATTATTTATTTGCTGCTAGTAGCAAATGGACCTGCAGTCTATTCTAGGAGACTTTCACCTTGGACAGGGTGCCAATCTATGCAGGGCACACACTATGGGCAATTTGTGAATTCCAATTATCCTAACCTGCATGTTTTTGGACTGGGGGAGGAAATTGGAAAGCCCAGAGGAAACCCACTAAGCATGAGGAGAACTCCATGCACACAGACCTGAAGTGGGAATCAAAGCCAGAACCTGGAGGTTCAAGGCGACAGTGCTAACGACTAAGCGACCATGCCGCATTCATTAGAAAGTACAAAAAAATAAATATTATTTATCGTTAACTACATATGGAAATAACTACAAACAGAACTGCAGGCTAATCAGCCTGCAGTTCTGTTTGTAGTTATTTCTACAAACAATTATCTATTGTACTAAAACTGTGGGCAGTGGGCTTACAGTATATACGTAGCTTTTCACAAAATTACACAAAAATAAACACTCATATAATATAACATTTTTGACATAATAGTTCATAATTTGTACTTTTTAACACTCTTGTGACTTAAGGAAAACATGCATATGATATTTTCTGTCAGTTTGGAATACTCTTGCTTCATTTGAAAAAAAAAAGTTTTTCTCAAAACTGCAAAATGAAATCTTATTTTGCTATCAAACTATTCCCATGTAGATTATTTGCTTATTATTATTATTATTTATCACTTAATCTATTGTATCTTTGGCAGCAGTGTTGCTCAGTGGTAGTAGAGGATTAATTCTGACCTGTGTGAGGTCTGCATGCTAGATTGGTTTCCTCTGGGTATTCCAGTATCCTCTCACAGTACAAAGACATGCTGATTGGGCTAATTGGCTTTCCCAAATTGTCCATAGTAAGGCCTATGACCTAACCTATGAATAGCCGATGTCTGTGTTTGTGTGTGTGTACAGTGTGTGTGTGTCCTGCAATGGATTGGCACCCCATTCAAGGTGTACCCCGCGTTATGCCCTATGTTATGTTTAACAGCAGCAGTGATGCGGGAATAATAATAATTTCACATTATAAAAACAGTTAATTCCAACAGTCTCATATTCCTCATGATTATAATGCTAATACATATTACATTTGGGTAAAGACAATAGCTTGGCAGGATTTACACTACCATGTACACTGCTCCCACTGTTATCTTGAAAAATCTTCTTGGGATGCTTCCACTTGCTTAAGTAGGGCAGTAATATTGCTGTGATAAGCCATTTCTTATTTGCAGAGCTTGCAGAGCACAATGTTGTTTGGGCAGTGCTTAAAATACTCCCAAACCTTAAATGATCATGAGTGAGTTTTTTTTTTTTTTTTTTTAGCATGCTCTTTATTTGAATCCATGCAATGACTATGAGTAGCCTTCTTACTTCTTCCTTGTGAAGCGTTTCACAATAATCAAGATATCTGCATAGTCAATTATGTTAATTACATTGCTGTGTCTCCCCAGCCTTAATATTATTACGTTGTATAAACTCTTTTCTTCGCTCCAGTGAAGTGCAATGACTGATAATCTTGTTTGTAAACATCCAGCAAAGTCACGCTCTATTGTTCACTTGATTCCTACACTTGTGTTATGTCTATTTGATTTCAACGGATAGCAACACATCTTTTTGCCTTGCTATCCTTTGACATCAAATAAACACAAAAAATATACTGTATGATCTAAACGTGCAAAGTTTTTTTTCGTGCTTTAGTGCCCATGTTTTGTTGTTTCCTATGTGTGTTTGGGATGAAAGGACTCATTCCTCACTGGCACAGTGTTGAAGCATATTTCTAGGATTACTCTAACACGAGCTTGCTAATAGGTAATGAGGCGTTTCTCTAAGTGCTGCAGAGGCTGATTAATGTCATTGTCCTAATGTTGATCCCTGGGCTGTGAGATCAAGGCCGGGGACCAGGGATGGGCTCCTTATTGCTCTGATATCTCCTCCTCCCCAAATGCTGTGAATTACAAAATCTCATTCAGTCTAAATGATCTCCGAATTATTAACCTTAGGAAATGAAGGGCAGCATATTTTTAAACCTTAATTACAAGGCTGAAGGCCTAGGACCAATGTATTCAAGCATGCAGGTATATTTCTGTATATGGCTCAGGTCATTACTCTTTTTCAATCTGTTCTTTCCCCCCAGTATTATATAAGGATGAATGTAATTATTTTTCTTTGTTAACATGTTAATCAAAATGAAATTCTAGCAGCTGTAGTTATGTAAATACTTGGTGTTCTCACAACAGGTAAGCTGCATGGATGTTTGTTGCATTTTAGTAGCTGAGGAATTGTTTGTTGTTGGTGGGTTTTTTTAATGTCACATTTTGTGATTGCCATTCTCAGCATGACAACCCTTGAAGTGTAATTTATTCTTAGAAGCTGTGGTATATGTTTGCACACACACAAAAACAGAAGCTTGAAAACAATTTAAAGATATGATTCATTATTCTAAATTATTCAGTAGGTTATATATTAATAATAAATATATACCACCAGCACCAGTTTCCTAAATGTCATGAGCCCCAGTTTGCGTTGTTCTACTTCCTGACTTGCAGGTGACCTGGAGATATACAAATAACTATTGCATAAGGTGCAAATAAATAAATATATTAATAAATCACCAAAATCAGGTCAATAAAATTGACTACTATTTATTATTTTTTATTATGTTTTATTAATTTATTTTGAGATTTCAAGATCTCAAACAATATGTAGGCCTGCTTTGTTTATACATAATACAGTATATATTTAACAAATTATGTGTTATGTAGAGATTTTAAATAAATGAGTGCCCGAGTCATGTCACATAAATGGCCTCAAAGGCTGTAGAGAGTTTAGATGTCAATAGATTCCCATGGTAATCAAAATGAAACTATAACCAGACTGTGACGGAAAGTTTCAAATAAAACTGTGCTAATAAAAAGAAAAGCTACAGAAGTGTTTGCAGATTTGGTTAGGGTCCTTTTCTCCCTGTTAAACAGTCCGTTTCTCCACTTTCCTTATCTCTTGTTAAACCTTGCATGCATTTGAGTATGTGTGTTCTAATTCATTAGCCTTCCTTTATACAGCAGAGCTCCTTTTTATGGCACTCTCCTAAACACACAAACAGTTGGTCAGTGACCTGCCAGCTGGCAATTACTCCTAGTATAAGTAGCATATAAGAGCCCCCACTGGACCTAGGGCACACCTTTTCATCTGCAAGAGCTATTAGGGGGTGATACGTTGTACATTAACATACCATTAACATTAATATACATCATTTGTTGAGAGGGATTGGTATATTCAGCTACAACATGACTAGCTTTGTCACCATACAGTACACTACTGTACACTGTAAACCCTAATGCTCAAAGTAATTAAACATATTGAGTACTGTTAACTTAATAATACATAAAATAAAAATAATTTCAAATTAATAGACTTTGATGAGTATTTAGAACTTTTGGTATTTATGAGGTTGTAGAAACGACACTTTTCAAGTTAGCTGAACAAATTTGATATTTTAAGTAACTGTAAGTTAAAGTTCCACCAACTTAAAATCTTTCAGCCGAGCGATTTTGTGTCTGATGTCATCAGGGAAATAGGGCACTGGTGGCTCAGTGGTACATAATGTTTCTCCTGCCACACTGTAAACCCTAATGCTCAAAGTAATCAAACACATTGAGTACTGTTAACTTAAATAATTGCAATTAGGTCAAATTAATAGACCTTTTTGAGTATTCAGAACCTTTTGGCATTTATGAGTTTGTAGAAATGACACTTTTCAAGTTAGCTGAAGAAATTTGACATTTTATGTAATTGTTAGTACTTAAGTAACAATAACTTCCACCAATGTAAAATCTATAGAGCACTTGTGGTCCAGTGACCTATTGCCAGGGGCAGCCGAAAGACAGACAACAATTTATTTGATTTGCAACAACTAAAAAAATGTATAATTGCTATTACATAATATGAGTTAGGCTACTCAATAATGTAAGTAAAGAACGATTAATATGAATGAGTACAACAAACTCAAAAACTGATTGTTTCTGATTGATTCTGTTTACTTAAAATTCATCCCAAAAACATCATTATTTAAAAAAATTGATGTAACTGATTACCTCAAATTATTTGAGTTTTGCCAACTTATTTGAGTTTACAGTGTATAAGTTATATACCTGCAGGCTTCTAAAAATGTACAAATTAAGCTGTTTGTACATGTGTTTGTCACCATTCTTAAATTTAAATAGATTAATAAATAAAATAACTAGTCTTTACTTTTAATGTTGTTTGGAATCATGCATAGTGAATTTAGCTTTTTTTTAAATTCATCTTAGGAAATAAGTTAGTAAATTCTCAATATGTACATACATAAAGTAATACATACATACATACATACATACATACATACATACATACGTTCATACATACATGTTTTCTGCATTAATATGTTTATTTGCTTCTATCATCTGCACTAAATGGGGGCATGCAGAGGTTAATTCCTACATTTGCCAAAATTATACCTATTATAGGGTTCTGATTCTTGTTGTTGGTTATGATGAACAAGCCCTTCTAGATATGAGACCTGAACAGTTTTCCAAGTAATAACTAATAAAATGAACTCATGTGATCTAATAAAACTATGTCAAAGGTATTGTTCAGACATATCTCATTCAGTACCTTTATGTTTAAAGTTTAAGTGCTGTAATGTGAAAAAAAAATTAACTGGACCTATAATTGTATATGTCTCCAACTTTATTATTATATTATTATTATATTATTTATTATTATATAATATAACAATTATTATTTAATTATTTAAGTTTTTGAAGTAGACAGGGACAGAGTCGAACTATAGTGACCCATTCACCATATGCAGTAACTGTGTTAAGAGGCGGTTAAAACCTTTCTTTAAGGAAATGGGTAGGAGTGTAAAGGTGGGAAATGAAAGGTTTGAGGTTCCAAACATTTTTCTCAAGGGTTTGAAAGCAGGATTTGAGCAAACCTCTTACCTATTCCTAGACTGCATTGCTACTCACTGGTAGCAGGTATAAAAGTGCAATAAAATGAGCATAAAAAGAGGAATCAATAAACTCTGGATAGGGGTAGTAAGAGAGAGTACAGACCAAACAAGAGCATACAGAACTGAATAGAAACAGTATGAACAGAAGAGAGTGTTTGAATATTGTACACTGCACTGTAAACCCTAAAAAAATTAAAGTAATTAAACACATTGAGTACTGTTAACTTAAATAATTGCAATTAGGTCAAATTAATAGACATTTTTGAGTATTCAGAACTTTGGCATTTATGACACCAATGTAAGCACTATAGAGCACTGGTGGCTCAGTGGTAGGTGTTTCACCTGCCATGCAAAAGGCCCGGGTTCGATTCCCGGGTCAGATTGTCTGCAACAATTTATTTGATTTGCAACATGGTCAACAAACTCAAAAATTTATAGTTCTGTTTACTTAAAATTGGAAACATCATTACTTACATAAAACCGGTTACCTCAAATATTTTGAGTTTTGCCAACTTAATCGGGTTTACAGTGTGCAGTGGATTTAAATAATTGAATAATAAACAACATTTGACTGGATAATTACTAAGGAGATTAATATGTTTCAACTGGCAACAAGTTATTTATCTCTTAAACAGCCATGTCAAAGATGAAGCCTGTGTTTGATGAAAAGATGTTACGTTTTTTCAAAAAGTGTGGTTATGGGAACATGAGGAATAATTTTCTACTAATTGACCAATACTGACCTTAACCCAATTGAAAGTCTTTGAGATGTGGTTGAGAGGATTATAGGCGTGGTTATAGATTCCAGTCTTTCATTTTGAAGCTCACTCATAATCATCATCTATACCGCTTAATCCTGTATTTAGGGTCACGGGGGGCCTGGAGCCTATCCCAGGAGACTTAGGGCATGAGGCGGGGTACATCCTGGTCAGGGTGCCAATCCATCGCAGGGCACACACACACACACACACACACACACACACACACACACACACACACACACACACACACACACACACACACACACACTCTCACTCACACACTATGGCCAATTTGGGAATGCCAATTAATCTAACCTACATGTCTTTGGACTGTGGGAAGAAACCGGAGTACCCAGAGGAAACCCACCATCTGAAGTTCATTTAGATAATATTACCAGGATAGCATTCTTTCAGGAGGCGGCACGGTTGTGTAGTGGTTAGCACTGTCGCCTTGCACCGCCAGGGTTCGGGTTCAGGCTCGATTCCCGTCTCTGTGTGCATGGAGTTGGCATGTTCTCCTCGTGCTTGGTGGGTTTCCTCCGGGTACTCCGGTTTCCTCCCACAGTCCAAAGACATGTAGGTTAGGCTAATTGCTGTTCCTAAATTACCCGTAGTGTGTGAATGAGAGAGCGTATGTGTGTGTGTGTCTGTGCCCTGCAATGGATTGGCACCCTGTCCAGGGTGTACACTGCCATGTGCCCTAAGTCTCCTGGGATAAGCTCCAGGCCCCCAGTGACCCTGAATACAGGATTAAGCGGTATAGATGATGAGTGAGTGAGTGAGCATTCTTTCATCTCAGAAATATAGACAAGATAGGAAATGTATTGTCACTAAACGATGTAGAAAATTTAGTTTATTCTTTTATTACCTCTACATTGGACTATTTTATGTCCTGGCTGTCTGGACATTCAACTAGGTGCATAAACAAGCTTCAGTTAGCTCAGAATGCAGCAGTGGGAGTCCTCACTAGGACCAGAAGATATGAGCACATCACCCCTATCTTATCCATGCTACATTGGCTCCCAGTGAAAACTCACATAGATTTTAAAACACTACTATTGACCTATAAAGCATTAAATGGTCTCACGTTGCAGTATCTAAGTGAACTGCTAGTTTATTATGATCTGCCACGCCTACTTTGATCAAAGAATGCAGGCTGCTTGTGAGTACCTCGTATTATGAAAACTACTGCAGGGGGAGAGCTTTTTCTTACAAAGCCCCAAAGTTATGGAATAGCTTTTCAATTAATGTTCAGAACTCAGACACAGTCTTAGTGTTTAAATCTAGGCTAAAACCTATTTATTTAGCCACGCATTTTTGTAAATAGATTTGCCTTAGGTAAAGGAGCAGATCTGGGGGACTCATGGACATAGAGTATTATGGTGAACTGGTATGTTTAGATGCTGTCTTCCCCACTCTCACTGATCACTCAGGTTTGTTTATGGTGAAGTGATTGGTTGCTTTACATCCCAGGGAGCCCTCATGTTTCCTACGGGCTCTCTATTTTAGTTATGTTGTCATAGCTAGTCCTGCCAGTGTACCTGCTTGCACTCTGCACTAAATATACACTCACTTTATACATTATGTGACCATACCTAACTGTTATCTCTCTTTTTCTTCTGCTCTCTCCTCTTCTCTCTTTCTCTCTCTCCTTCTTCCTGTCTCTCTCTCTGTCGAGCTACACATCCTGAGCTGCCAGTGATACAGACCCCCTCTGCCCTCTAAACCTGCTGACTTGTCCTGGTGCCCCAGCTTCAGGTGGGAGATCTCATGGATGCCCCATGTTGTCTGCTTGGGATGCGTGTGGTGACTGGGGAAGGTTCCTCTTTACCATAAAGACGGTCTTGGACTCGCTGATGCAGACAGCTGATGCAGACACTTTGAGGACTTGTGACTGCAGTCACTCAATAGTCCAGGACTGGAGTTTTCTAAAGTCTACCTGAGCATCCAGTACCCACCTGGACTCTCTTGATGACATCATCTGTTATATTGAATCAGATGCCTAACACAGTATGACTGCAGACCAATCCCTGCTATCTGTTATCACCCAAATGAGGATGGGGCCCCTGTTGAATCTACAGTAGGTCTTATCAAGGTTTCTTCCTATTGCTATCTCAGGGTGTTTTTCCTTGCCACTGTCACTCTTGGCTTGCTCATCAGGGATGATTCAAACACATTTTTCACATTTCATACAAATTTCCACAATTTTCTTTTGATTGTGTAAAGCAGCTTTGAACGTTGTTAAAAGCACCATACAATAAAAATGGAATTTAATTGAAGTTTCATTCCCTTTTCACCAGTACAAGATCTCATTCAAAAAGGTGGTCATAACAATGCCATGGCGATTGCAATAATAATTTAAAAAAAGATGGTCTACAATTAAAGAATAGAACACTTCTGCAAACTTCTTTTGACCAGACATTATGGTTAAGCTGTGTACACAAAAGTGCCAACCAAGTGTGCCTCATGTGACATGCATTATCGTGTGCTACTGTATGTATGTGCATGTGCGTGTGTTAATGTTACATGGTGTCAGTGGAGTCACCTGCAACGGAGTCTGGTCATCGTTGCGGTCTGTCACTCGTGGGGCTCCACTCTGTGTCTTGATGCAAGTCTGCTGATGACACATTGAGATACACAAGTGAGACACATTGAGTTCACAAGCAACATCTGACTGCCTGCCACCGAACCGAAGGTGCACCATGGCCAGGTGGCGCTGCTCATTCGTTAAGTGACGTTGTGTGTTCATGGCTTACTGACAATACCAGCTTTTTATACCCACAGAATGTTGAAATTGATACCACATTGGTATTGGCCCCAATAGGCACACCTGTACACAATGAGACCATTACATGGAAAACACAAAATGAGGTGTGTCTATCACCCCAATACAATTTCGTCCCTATCCCAAAAATGCCTGAAGTGAAACAAACACTGTACAGTATGTATGACACGCACTGAGTCTCTCACAATATCCCTAACTTATTGTGAGTAGTGTGTATGTACAGTCGTGGCCAAAGGTTTTGAGAATTACATAAATATTGGAAATTGGAAAAGTTGCTGCTTAAGTTTTTATAATAGCAATTTGCATATACTCCAGAATGTTATGAAGAGTGATCAAATTAATTGCATAGTCCTTCTTTGCCAGGAAAATTAACTTAATCTCGAAAAAAAACTTTCCACTGCATTTCAAGTGAGAATGTTGACGAGCACAAGGCTGGAGATCATTATGTCAGGCTGATTGGGTTAGAATGGCAGACTTGACATGTAAAAGGAGGGTGATGCTTGAAATCATTATTCTTTCATTGTTAACCATGGTGACCTGCAAAGAAACCCGTGCAGCCATCATTGCGTTGCATAAAAATGGCTTCACAGGCAAGGATATTGTGGCTACTAAGATTGCACCTAAATCAACAATTTATAGGATCATCAAGAGCTTCAAGGAAAGAGGTTCAATTCTTGTTAAGAAGGCTTCAGGATGTCCAAGAAAGTCCAGCAAGCGCCAGGATCGTCTCCTAAAGAGGATTCAGCTGCGGGATCGGAGTGCCACCAGTGCAGAGCTTGCTCAGGAAGGGCAGGTGTGAGTGCATCTGCACGCACAGTGAGGCGAAGACTTTTGGAAGATGGCCTGGTGTCAAGACGGGCAGCAAAGAAGCCACTTCTCTCCACAAAAAAAACATTATACAAGCCAGTGGCAAGGAACAAATACACTCTAATAAACTCAAACTTTGAAAACTTTGAAATATTACACACACACACACACACACACACACACACACACACACACACACACACACACACACACACATACAGTCATTCTACAAATATTCTTCTGCCTATATGATAATTCTCTATAATAACCTGTTTAACAATGGGATGTTTAAAGAAAGAGCAATTTGTAGACTGACTCACAAACCTTTACACAGTGAACCTTACAGGATGTGTACAGCAAAGCTAATTACAGCTATTTAGTTAAGGGTCTTTGGGGAGGAGAGAACTGTAAACTTAATCATACCTTTTACTAATTCTTATGGAGAATGGTTTTAAACATGAGGTTGTGTTCAATATCTGGTGTTTATTATTATTTCAGCTGCTTTACCCTGATACAGTGGGACTGATGAAGCTTTACCATGCCTCTTCATTTCTCATTGGTAATTACAAGAGAGAAAGTACTTCACCACTGCTGATTGTAACGTGCTCAGACAAGGACACATGAATAATACCCTATTCTCTGCTGTGCTTGCTTACAAATTAGCTGATCAATCTTGTCTGAGTGACCGTTAGTTTTTTTTGAGTGTTTGGAAAGATTAGTTTCATGCTTTATTCTCCTTGTCTAATGGTTTCTCTCCCTCACTTGAACACAGCGGCATAAATCACAGCTAGAGTGGCCTGTTTATTAAGCAATGTATGTTACAAGATGAAGTTGGTGCTTTTCTAAGTAGAGCCAGTTAAGTGTATTGACAATGGCCTTTTTTGACACGAATAATAATCAGTGCATGCTTCAGTATTTCATAGTGAGTTTCACACTGGGGAAAATTGTAAAATTGTTTTTGTAAAAACCTGACAGTATAGTGGCTGCACAGGAAATCTTGTTAGCCGATCTAATGCAGACTAAAAATATCTGTCTTCATCATGCCTCATTGATCACTTTTTTCATGTTCTTTTGATTTGCGACAATGTCAATTGTTAAAAGTGCTCTCACTCACTCTCTCATCATCTATACAGCTTAATCCTATATATATATATAATTTTTTTTTACCTGTTTATGTATACACTTTTCTCTTGCACTATTGTTTGTACATGAAGAATGTGTGCTATGTGGGTACTCACTCACTCACTCATCATCTCCTGTCCCAGGAGACTTAGGGCACATGGCAGGGTACAGCCTGGACAGGGTGCCAATCCATCGCAGGGCTCAGACACACACACACATACATACACTCACTCATTTACACACTACGGGCAATTTGGGAACGCCAATTAGCCTAATCTACATGTCTTTGGACTGTAGGAGGAAACCGGAGTACCCGGAGGAAACCCACTAAGCACCGGGAGAACATGCAAACTCCATGCACGCAGAGACGGGAATCGAGCCTGGCCGGGGATTGAACCCAGACCCTGGCGTTGCAAGGCAACGATGCTAACCACTACACCACCGTGCCGCCTCCTGAAAGAATGCTATCCTGGTAATATTATCTAAATGAACTTCAGATGGTGGGTTTCCTCTGGGTACTCCAGTTTCTTCCCACAGTCCAAAGACATGTAGGTTAGATTAATTGGCATTCCCAAATTGGCCATAGTGTGTGAGTGAGAATGTGTGTATGTGTGTGTGCCCTGCGATGGATTGGCCCCTTGACCAGGATGTACCTCGCCTCATGCTTTCAAGTGGGGACAATCCCTCAGGAAACTTGCTAGGTACTCCTACCACATACTGTAACTGCACCTCAAACAAAAAGAAAGGCGCTATAGAAGATTGACACCTTGTGACTATGGAGGACAACTGAGTACAGTGAATACATAGTCATGCTTAAGAAGCCAGTTTGAGATGAATTTAGCTTTGTAACGTGGTGCATTATGCTGCTTGACATAATGGGTCACATGGGACAACATGGTCAGCAAAATACTCAGGAAGGCCATGGCATTTAAGTGGTGCTCAGTTGATATTAAGAGGCATTGGTATTAGAAAACATCCCCAACACTATTACACCACCAACAACAGCCTGAACCATTAGTACAATGCAGGATGGATTCATGCTTTCATGTTGTTTATGACCCATTCTGACCCAACCATCCAAATGTTGCAGCAGAAATCTAAATTGACTCATGAGGCCAAGCAAAGTTTTGCCAATCTTATATTGTCCAATTTTGATGAGTCCACATGAATTGAAGCTGACAGGAGTGGCACCTGGTGTAATTGTCTGCTGTTGTCTATCTGCCTTAAGGTTCGATGTGTTGCGTGTTTAGAGATGCCCTTTTGCTCCTTCATTATAACAAGATATGATTTGAGTGACTATTGCCACATTCAAAGTCCATTTTAATGCTTGGCTGGAACTTCACCAGATCACATTGACCATGTCTATAACCCGAAATGCATTGAGTTGCCTACCATGTGAATGGCTGATTAAATATTTGCGTTATGAGTAGTTGAACAAGTGTACCTAATGAAGTGGCTGGTGCTTGTAAATATACTAACCCTAGGAACTGTAATTTACCAAAGCATTAGGTTGGGAAGCATAGCTGCAGCATACAGTATGATTGTGACATTCCTAAATAATGAGCAATGTTATTTATTGACTTTCCACCTTCATCATGATTAATAATCTTATGTTTCACTCCAAAATCAATGCTTCTCTGTAATACACAAAAAAAAAGAAACTGGCCATCATATTATGTGCTGTAATCAAGGCTACAGAAAGGTAACTAAAATAAATCTTAGAGTGTACGTTACCCTTTGGCTTCAAACCAGCATCAATTCTTAAACTTACACACTTGTCCAAGCTCATGGGTTTTGTAGGATCACAGTTAGGTGTATGATTCACCAATTATACCAAGGAGGTGCTAATGATTCATATGTGGGTTGACATACTGTAAAATTTGTCAATAAGTAAAATAGAAATAGCTGTGTAGGGGGCTTAAAACTGGGTAAGGAACAGCCAGACTCTGCTAATGTGAGGTTGTGGAAGACATGTCCCAGGTTATACAGCAACAAAATGCAAGGTGCTTATACCATATCAGCAAGCTTTTCCCAGGCAGTGATTTTAAAGCAGATTGAGGCTTCAGGATGTGCTGTTCAAGCTATGTTGAATATGTTTAAATGTGCAAAGTTGAAGACCGTAGAGGCAGTGGTCAGCCAAGGAAACATAATGCAGCAGATAAAGGAAACATAATGCTTACTTCCTTTTAACACCGGAAGATGTCAGCAGTGCCATCGGTAAAAAACTAGTGGAAACTAGTGGGACCCAGGTACACCAAGATATTGTCTGGAGAAGTATGGGCAGAAATGTCCTTCATCTAAGAAAGCCATACCTTTGACATGGAAACAAGGCTAAGTAACTCAACTATGCAGAAAAACATAGAAACTGTGATGCAGAAAAATGGCAGCAGGTGCTCTGCACTGATAAGACAAAATTTTAAATATTTGGCTGTAGAAGGAGGCAGTTTGTTTGCCGAAGGGTTGAAGAGGGGTACAATTATGAGTCTGCAGGCAACAGTGAAGCATGGTGGATATTTCTTGCAAGTTTGGGGCTGCATTACTGCAAATGGGATTTGGTCAGGATTAATGGCGTCCTTTTTGATTTTTTTTAATTTTTTTTAACAGGACTTAGCACCTGCTCACTGTGCCAAAACTACCACTATCTGGTTTGCTGATCATGTTATGTATGTTCTTGATGCAACAACAGCCTGACAGGAGTGAGTCGAACCCCATAGATAATCTTTTGGCATTTGTTATTGGAAAATGAGAAACACCAGACCCAATATTACAGACAAATTGAAGGCTTCGGCAGAATCACAGGTTGATTGCCTCCATGCCATGCCACACCACACTGCAGAAATTTGTACTAAAGGAGCTCCAACCAAGAACATTTTATACTTAACATATGAATAAACATGAGCAGGAATAAAAAAAAAATTTGAGCATGTTTGTTTGTAAATTCCTTTTAAACATTTTTTAAAAATATGCTAATATTTGGAGATACTTTTTTTATTTCAATGACCTATGAGCTGTAACCATGCCAACATAAAAAAAATGCTTAAAGTATTTTACTTTACATGTAATCATTCTAAAATATATTAAAGTTTCACTTTTTAAATTAAATTCCAAAACAAAACGAACTTTTTCATATTATGCTTAAATCTTTTTTGGGCAGCTGTTTTTATGTCTTCAAAATAAATGAATAATGACATTCACTAAACAGGATTTTCATCATTTGTTGCTCACTTTTAAAAAAAAAGATTGTCTCAGTAGCCAAAAATGCTTTCTGTTAACAAATCATATTGTGCTTGCACTAAAAGAACATCTGTTCATCTGACAAAAAAATGCAAAGGCCAAGTTTCTAACAAAATTACCCCAGATAAAGCAAAATAGACAGTCAATTAGAGTAAACTATGTACAGTGTGTTGGTTTATTTTAATTTTTTGAAAAGGAAACTTTTAATATGCTTATTAAATTAGACAAAAGTAGAAAACAGTTTTAACTAGAATGAAAATCCTCCTTGTGCGTTTTTACTATTATTTTACTTATGAATGTTGTCTGTCATTATTGACTGGTTGGATGTTTTGATTAGAAAACCAAAAAAAAAAACTTTTTGTATTGCTACTGTAAAATAACCATGAATTATCTTTTTTTTTTTAATTAAAAATGTAGGTTGCCTCAGACAATTTAAAGGAAGATGTATAAAGTGTCTTGGTGAGTTCTGGGGCTTTAAGACTTATGTACTACACTTGAAGGAAAGGCACCATTTTCCAAAAGTATATTTCCTCAGGTGGTGTTGTGTTGACTGATTTGTACAGTATATACTCCTATGTGTGAGTATATTTTTCTTGGTGCTGTGTGTGGATGCACAGAAAAGGTAAAATTTACTGTACATACAGTACAGTACACAACCTAACCAAAAAAAAGTTGATATGTCAGTTGATCACTTTTAGCTTTGATTATATTGTAATCAATGTAGGACAATGTAGTGTCCAATGCATGTGTAAAATGATTATATTCCTCATGCTCCTAGAACCATTCTTTTACAATTTGAGTTCTGGAATATGCCTGTGCCATCAGGAAAGAAAAAATCCATTTGTGACAACAACAACAACATGACACATTTCAATACTCTGTGGTAACGAGGTAACGAATTGAGGTAGTGGGATGAGAAACAGCAAACATTTCTTGTAAGTAGCAGCAAAGATCATTTTTTAAACGCAAATAACAAGTAATAAATATAGTGCAAAAGAGCATTTACAGGTTGGTATGTACACTTGTTAGATGGTGGTCGATCAGTATGTTTTGACGTGTGTGTTTATCAGTTCAGTCCCAACTCCCAGTCCCGATACTTACTGAATCAGTTAGGGTTAAAATAATAGTTGCCAACCAAATACATTCAGTATTAATTGATGCAGTAAATATTTAATTAAATGTTTTTTTTTATTTATTATTCTCTGCAATTTACCTATTGGATTTATTGTGAATTTCAGGGAATTTACTAATACCTAATAACTAACCAATACCCGATACTAACAAATGAACAAATACTGCAGTAGTGAATGTTTTAATATATCTGACAATCAAATCCTATACATAATAAACTTACCATGGCAGGAATCTCAAGCACATCTCTGAAATAGAATTAAACATTATAATTTGTTGTGACAAAACAAAACAAAGGAAGATAAAACTCTGCAACCATTGCTATAAATTGTGCATAATATTATGTGTGTTTTACCAGATTTATCTCCTTTTTCATAGGTTTATTCTTCTTTTCTTTAAAAAAGCTTTTCTTTTTTGGGGGGATATTAGCTTTCTTCTCTCTCCTTTATATCTTTCTCAGCTACTCCTTATTGTACACTGAAGAAGGACGGAGGAGATTCATGCCGATGGGTTTAAAAACAAATAAAACAATTACACAAAATCAAAAAAGCATTACTTGTATTTCTATTTTTTTCTTACTTGCGAAAAACCCAGTTAAATATTAAGCAATAACACAAAAACACACTGTAAAATGTAACTGGAATGACTACCGGGTTCATTATAAAGTACTACTGTACAAACCAGAGCAGTACAGTGCTAACGTTGAGCCTAATGTTAGATGTGTTTATACAGTATGGACCCTAATATTCAATTCAATTCATAGAATATTATCCCAGTTTCAACATATCTCGCATAGTAATGCATCCTACCCAATCATAGATGAGACTAAATTCTTCAGTCAAAACGAAGAAGGTGGGATTCACAAAAAAAAAAAAACATATGTCATTAGCCTACTGTAACCTAACCACAAACCTGGAGGAAAACACCTTCTCCTTCTTCTGTTATATTTCCAGCAGACTGAATACTTCATAGCAGGTAGGACCATTTTTCAGATAACACAAAACTTATATTCTAATTAAATGCTTTGAACATGTTAACACACATCTCAGTTCAGCGATGATATAATGCTTTAGTTTGAATCTCTAATCAGATTGAAGAAATATTGTCCATGTAAGTCATAGTATTGACGGTTGTTTCTTTAAAAATATCTGTAGACCTAAATAAAATATTGGAATCTATCTATCATACATTCTTCTCACGTGGAACTTGTTAATAATAAATGGACTTGTTGCAGTTCTAAAGGCAGGATGAGGGTATGTGATTTGATGTTCATTTACTACGAGACCTCACTGGGTCTCTTCATCTCTTTCTCTGCTGTCTGTTTAGGCAGTGATGAGACAGCCTGAGCACTTTTATTTCTCTTCAGATTAATATGACATGGTGCAGATAATAGGCTGATGGCAGACAGACTGGGTGGACCCTGATTACAGATGCTGTGACACTAGGTTAATGGATATTTCTAATGACAGACATTCACACAAGCTTGTACCTGTCTCAGGGCAACACACACACACAAGCGCGTGCATACACACACCCCAGCACAGCACTTGGTGTTACTCACCGTGTAGGTCACATGTAAGTCATGTGTAGTGTTGGGGGACGTTACTTTTTAAAGTAAATAATTACATTACAAAATTACTGTCTACAAAAAGTAATCCGTTACATTACTGCGTTACTTTCTGATAAAAGTAACAATGTCATTCCTTTCACTCTGACATGTAGACTGGGTTCTTTTTAAATGCTATTCACAAAGAGTAATGATTGTACAAATGACAAAATTTTTCTATACTTTTTATTTATAGGGTAGTTATTAAGATTTGACCAAATAGCAAAAAAGATCAAATGAAGAGAATAAGCCTTCCAAAGCCTTAAGTGATGTTAAGGAATCTGACTGGCAGTCCTGCATATTTATGCAGTGTGATTCCTCTCTTACTTTTATTAGCCAGCCTTAGCACTATGAGCCCTGAGGGTGAAATCAAATGAATAATTTGATACACAGCTTCAATACCTCCCTTTGAGAGTAGAAAATTTCTGAATTGTGTGTTGAGTAGGCTCAATGTGCATAGGTACAGTGTGCGCTTGCATGTGTGTGTGTGTGTGTGTGTGTGTGTGTGTGTGTGTGTGTGTGTGTGTGTTATGGTAAAACCCAAGTCCATTCTAATGAAAGGAGAAAGGAGGCACAATGATAAATCTAGCAAAACACAAGAAAAAATTCAAAACAAAACAAGAAGAAACATATGTCTCAGAATTGCTTGCCAGCAGTTCAAGGTAATCAAAACAGTCTACATAAATACATAAACCAAAGACATGTGAATACACTAATGGAACAAATCAGTAGCTGAGAGTAGACACAGAAACTGTTGCTTTGGGAGCTATGATGCAGAATGGGGATCTACTGTAGCAAGCTAGACAATTTGGTCTACTTAAAGTAAGCAGCATATGCAAAATAAGAGAGCTGTTAACAAAATAATTATTTATTAATCTACAATCCGCCATTTATTTTTGTTCAGAATTGCAGGAAATCTAGCTTATCTCGCTAGTGGGAGAATTTACTAAGCTATTACAGGGCAACACACACACACACACACACACACACACACACACACACACACACACACACACACACACTAGAGGCAATTTCATGTAGAAAACACACAGGCACAAGTACAGAAACTCCAACAGGAACCATTCGGTTTGCTGCTGCTGCTGATGATGATTATGATTATTATTATTATTATTATTATTATTATTATTATTATTGTTATTATTATTAAGAATACTATAAATAAGAAGGAGAGGAAGAAAAAATATATACTTCAGACATGTTTTTCCACTTAAAATA
Source organism: Clarias magur (assembly GCA_013621035.1). Classification (NCBI taxonomy): domain Eukaryota; kingdom Metazoa; phylum Chordata; class Actinopteri; order Siluriformes; family Clariidae; genus Clarias; species Clarias magur. Next base: position 11,915 of record QNUK01000393.1, on the reverse strand, counting down.
TTGAAATATTTAAACTTTAAGAAATCATGATTACTAATAATTTAATTATCAGCTATCAAAATGCATCAATTATTCTGTTTATCTCTTTCATGGAAATGAACTGAATTCCATTTTAAGTTAACATTAAGTGGTAATGTTGTGCCTTTTCAGTCTTCACAGCTTATTGAGGAAGCACTTTAATTGTTCCACCTCATTAATTTAAACAATTAAACTATTTTAGTCCCATATAATTTTATGCCTTAGAGCACAACATCAAGTGTGCACTTAAAAACACTGAAAAACCTACTGATATCAGGATGTGGAGTTTAAAATAATCACCAATACCCTGTTCACTTTTGTTCATTACACTACTTTTTGTTCATTTGTACTATTACTACTGCTAATAATAATAATAATAATATAATAATAATAATTATATATTATTATTATTATTTTATTATTTTATAACAGTTGTTTAGTACCATCTAATCAATCAAAACAATGAGCATTTTCCCCAACAAACATTTCATATTTTTTATATTGTAAACTTCTGATGATTTGATGACATATGCATAATGACCATGGTCTATTTCTATAATATTATCTGTTTTGCACCCACTCAGCACACTTCAGTACCTCAGTAAACCTCTTTGGGATTAGGTTTCCTAAGGCAGAAAATGTCAACTGCTGGTACAGTAGTAAGATTCCACCTGACATTAAGAGTGTGCAGTGAGGGAATCTGAGAGTCTAACATTTACCGTGGTTGTGTGGTTTGCCTCAAATCATTTCCCTTTGTAAAGTAATTTCATATGTTATGTAATTTCAAAGTGATATCAAAAAGTTTTGAGATTAGCTCTGTTTACAAAAAAGTATTTATTTATCTATGTCTACAAAATATCACTTTTAAACCAGTCCCCTTGCACAGTAATACAGTGCTCCAAGCATTCCTGCCACTTCCTGGAAGTTTTCTTTGCAAGTTTTTAAAACGTGTCAAGCACCTTCAGTGATTAACACTAAATCTCTACAATGGTTTCAAAAACGCAACCTTTGACCTGAATCTTCATCCTCAATCAGAGGGCGGCGTCCCCAGGAGCCAAAACTGGTGAGTAGGGTGGGTGTGAAAGAGAGATCATGTTGTTTCCAGCGAGAAACTCAGATGTGAGGAGAGCTCAGATGATCACCATGCACAAGTTGCTGAATGGTTTTTGACATTTTCGGAGGGTGAGCTCATTGAAGGTTAAGTTCTTCCTGCTCTATTGTCATCTTCCAGTGATGTTTTTCCTGCTTTAAAAGCAGGCATGCTACTCAAAACACCTCAAACGTCTCATTGCAGCACTGTCAAAAACTTGAAGAATCATACCAAATGCCACTGTGACAGATTTGCCCAGTTTAACAGAGAATTCCTTTGTTCAAAGTTCACTCTTTGTTCTAACTTGAAACTGCAGACATTGTAACACACGTCGTCAGACTTGCACCAGTTGCACAGCTCCCGATGGACACAAGACTATGTCTTTTGGCATACTGACTTATGAAGGTCGGTGCATTCAGCCCTGTTGTCACGGACTAACCGGAGATGAAGCAGAAGACTTAGCAGTTAGCCCTGTAGCGTGGATGGTAAACCCAAACGCGGAAGTAGCGCGAGTAGGCAGGATAACCACGCAAGTTATTCTTAGAACTCTCCGGAAGCGAGAGTGACCGACTCTCGACGGTCCTGGGGTGGAGGATACCCGACGACGGTAGTCCCGGATGAGTTCGGGGTCTAAGACGAACCGAGCCGGAATCCAAGATCTCTCCTCGGGACCGTAACCTTCCCAATCCACCAGGTACTGGAGCCCTCTGCCCCGAGGACGTGAGTCAAGGATCCGGCGAACGGTGTAGGCAGGACCACCCTCAATCATACGGGGAGGAGGAGCAGGGTGGGTGGGTGGAACCATAGGTGAGGTGGTGAAGGGTTTGAGCTGGGAGGTGTGGAATACCGGATGGATCCGGAGCGCCGCAGGCAGCTGGAGCCGGTAGGTGACAGGGTTAATCCGGAGGTTGATGCGGTATGGTCCGATGAATCTGGGTGACAGTTTCCTTGACTCAGTCTGCAGGTGTAGGTTTTTTGTTGAAAGCCATACCTTATCAACTACTTGGTACATTCGTCCCGGTGGGTGTCGACGGCGATGTTGCAGGGTGTAACGGCGATTGGCCTTTTGAATGGCGTGGTTTGCTTGTTTCCAAAGCCGTCGACACCTGCGAACCAACTGTTGGGCCGACGGCACTTCCACCTCCGGTTCCTGATGATCGAACATCGGAGGTTGGAAGCCGTAGCATACCTCGAATGGGCTTAGGTTGGTGGCAGAAGATAGGTGGAGGTTGTGTGACAGCTCAGCCCAAATGAGGTAGCGGGCCCAGGAGCACTGGCGATCAGCAATAAAGCATCTCAGGTAGCGCTCCAGTTGTTGGTTGGTTCGCTCCGTCTGACCGTTAGTCTGTGGGTGGTAACCGGAGGACAGACTGCAGGTGGAATTCATCAGACGGCAGAAGGCCTTCCAGAACCGGGACGTGAACTGGGGCCCCCTGTCCGAGACGATGTCCTTTGGGAACCCATGCAGGCGGACTACGTGCTCTAATATCAGCTCAGCTGTCCTTTTAGCTGACGGGAGGCCGGAGAGGGCCACCAGGGGAACAGCTTTGGAGAACCGGTCGACGATGGTGAGGATGGTGTCCCTTCCTTCCGAAACCGGCAGGCCCGTGATGAAGTCAACGGCAATGTGTGTCCAGGGTCGGCGGGGAACCGGGAGTGGTTGAAGTTCCCCGGGTGATGGTCTGTTGCTGTCCTTGGACCTGGCACCCACTGGGCACGCCTGGACGAACTCATCTACGTCCTTCTTCATACTGGGCCACCAGAAAGCACGTTGTACAAACAGTAGGGTCCGCCGTCTCCCGGGGTGTCCTGAAAGGGGGAGGAGTGTCCCCACTGGAGTACTTCGGCCCTGATGGCGTTGGGGACGTAGAGTCGGCCAGGCGGCACACCTGCTGGTGCGGTCTCCGTAGCTTGTGCCTGGCGAACCCTCGTTTCCAGGTCCCACCTGAGCGGTGCGAGGATCTTGGTGGCTGGCAGTACAGGCGCGGGGTCCGCCCGGGGGACGTCTTCCTCGTGTTGTCGGGAGAGGGCGTCGGCTTTGGTGTTCTTGGACCCCGGGCGGTATGACAGGTGGAAATTGTAATTTTCGAAGAATAGTGCCCATCGCGCCTGTCTGGGGTTCAGCTGTTTTAACGTGCGGATTGTAATGAGGTTTTGGTGGTCGGTCCAGACGATGAACGGCTCTCTGGCGCCCTGGAGCCAGTGTCGCCATTCCTCCAAGGCCCACTTTATGGCCAGCAGCTCGCGGTCCCCTACTCCGTATCGCTGCTGAGTGGCGTCAAATTTCTTGGAGAAAAAACTGCAGGGATGCAGTTTTTGGTCTGGACCTCGCTGGGAGAGAACAGCCCCGGCGCCCACATCCGAAGCGTCCACCTCCACAACGAATGGTTTGTCAGCATCCGGGTGAAGGAGGATGGGAGCAGTGGTGAAGCGGCGACAGAGCTCATGGAAGGCAGAGACGGCAGTTGGGGTGAGGTTGGCGGTGAGGATGGGCGAGTCAGAGCGGTTAGTGGCGCTGCAACGGTACTGTAGTCCCGGATAAAGCGGCGATAGAAATTGGCAAACCCGAGAAATCTCTGGAGCTGTTTAAGAGTCTTGGGTAGGGGCCAATGACTCACAACTTCCAGTTTCTGCGGGTCCATGGCCACACCCTGGGGCGAGATGACAAAACCCAGGAACGTGGTGGAGCGCTCGTGGAAAGCGCACTTCTCCAACTTACAGTACAGCTGGTGGGCGAGCAATCTCTTTAGAACCGCTCTGACATGCTGGATATGCTCGTTGAGTGTTCGGGAGTAGATGAGGATGTCGTCAAGGTAGACGAACACCCAACGGCCTAACATGTCTCTGAGAACGTCATTTATGAACTGTTGGAAAGCGGCAGGTGCGTTGCAGAGACCAAACGGGATGACCAGACTTTCGTAGTGTCCTGTAGGGGTGATGAAGGCCGTCTTCCACTCATCGCCCTCTCTGATGCGCACCAAGTTGTAGGCGCTCCGGAGGTCCAACTTAGTGAAGATGGTGGCACCAGAGAGGGCGTCCAGGGCAGAGTTGGTAAGAGGCAATGGATGTCGGTTCTTTATGGTAATATTGTTGAGCCCCCGGTAATCGACACAGGGACGTAGACTACCATCGCGTTTCTTCACGAAAAAGAACCCCGCAGCGGCAGGTGAGGAGGAGGGCCGGGTGGTACCATGGCGAAGTCCACTGGAAACATACTCCTCCATCGCCTGCGTCTCGGTGTTGGACAATGAATAGAGATGACCGCGGGGTGGTGTCGCACCTGGCTGAAGATCGATCGCCAGGTCGTATGAGCGATGAGGTGGTAGATGGGTCGCGCGTCTCTTACAAAAGACTTCAGCCAGGTCCCGGTAGTCTAGCGGGATTTTATCTGTGTCCACATCGGGGGCCTCGGACTCCCTAGAGCACGTCCCAGCCTCGGCCCGTAGGCAAAGCTCAGTGCAGGTCGGCCCCCATTGTAGGATCCGGCTTTGGGTCCAGGATATGAGCGGGTCGTGTTGCAGCAGCCAAGGGTGTCCGAGGATGATGGGTGGTGATGAAATGGTGGTGGTGTGAAACTGGATCTGTTCTCGATGCTGGTTGATGATGAGGGTGATAGGTTGGGTTTGAAAGGAGATGGGGCTGGAGGAGAGAGGCCGACCATCGACTGATGTAATGGTTACAGGCTGGGATAACGCCTCAATCTTTATCCCCAATTTTTTGGCATAGGAAGAGTCAATGAAGTTACCTGCTGCCCCGGAGTCGACGAACGCGGTACTTCCGACCCGTTTGTGGCCAAACTGGAGATGTACTTTCACCGTGAGACGGGAATCACTGGTCATGGTGGTGGAGAGGGACATGGGACCCGGTGAGTTCCTCCCATTTCTCACCGGGGCTGCGCGTTTCCCGGCCGCAGAGGACAGATGGCCCGATGATGTGCAGAAGATCCACAATACGCGCAGAGCCCCTCTCTGAATCGGCGTTCCCGTTCTGCAGCGGTCAAGGAGGCGCGCCCTAATTGCATGGGTTCCCCGACTCCTGTGTCAACCACGGCGGGAGGTGGAGTACCGACGGTCCTGGTGGGTGCTGCAGTGAATGGGGCGTGAACTTCTGGAACTGGTGAGCGGGAGAGGAAGGGCGTGGTGTGTGGTAGTGCAGTCATGGTGGGTGGCAGGGTACGAGGAGCTGGCTTGGGGCGAACGAGCAGCCGTTGGTCGATCCGGAGGGCGAGTTGAATTAAACCCTCCAAGGTAGCTGGAAGCTCTCGTCCGGCGAGCTCGTCTTTTATCCGTGCAGCCAGTCCCTCGTAGTAGGCCGTCCGGAGTGCGGAGTCTCCCCAGTCGGTCTGTACGGCGAGAGTACGAAACTCCGCGGTGTAACGGCTCACGGACGACCCTCCCTGCTTTAGATGGTACAACTTGGAGTCGGTCTCCACCTCAGCAGCTGGATGTTCAAAGGTGAGCTTGAGCTGGCGGGTGAACTCGGTGTAGGAGTAGGCGACATCTGAATCCGAACGAAGAACCGCCGTGGCCCACTCAGCTGCCTGCCCGGATAGCAACGAAACGAGAAGAGCAATGCGCAGTCGGTCTGTGGAGTATCTGGTGGAATTAAACTCAAACACAAGATCCAATGCAGTTAGAAAAACACTGCACTTCCCATCCGTGCCATTCCATTTATCCGGTAAAGATAAGAAAACATCAGAAGGTGGAGAGGGAGTTGGCGGCGCAGCAGCCGCTGCGATGGGCGTGGCCACAGCCGGCTGAGCGGCCGCCCCGCGGAGGATCGCATTCTCCTGTCGCAGCTCCGACACCTCGCGGCGCAAGGCCGCGACGCCCTGGAGCTCCGTGCGGAGCGATGCGACTTCACCACGGAGCTGATCGATCAGCTTAGCATGCCGGTCAACCACATCGCAGAGGTGAGCAAACTCCGCTGGGTTTACTGCCGGTGGCTCAGTCATTCTGTCACGGACTAACCGGAGATGAAGCAGAAGCCTTAGCAGTTAGCCGTGTAGCGTGGATGGTAAACCCAAACGCGGAAGCAGCGCGAGTAGGCAGGATAACCACGCAAGTTATTCTTAGAACTCTCCCGAAGCGAGAGCAAGAGTTTACACAAATAAACCCGCGTTCTAAATACACACACCCAATCAGAAGCGATAACCCAAGAAAGTGAGTACGCACGTTTGGACGAGCGAGGCGACGGCGATAGCACGGGCATAACTCAATGACTGAGCGATGTGATGCGTCATCTTGTTTCCTTTTATGCTTCCTGAAACCCGACCGTATTACTTCCGGGTCCTAGTGCCGGTCGTGTTATGAGTGTGCATGACACCTGTGCTGTTACAAAACTAGTCTTGCAACATTTTGCTTGATATGTTTAATTAATTACTATGTGATCATTATTTAGAGTGATTCACCCAAAAGAGGCCCCAAATATTCTGTAATTACTCTTGGCATGATGAAGCAATCCGAACCAAAAATTTGTTACATACTGTACCATATGTGTAATCAATTACATGTGATGATGGAAGTGATCTCCGTTTTCTGACAGACACATTTTGACGCGGCGCTCCATGTTCCTGAACGTATCGGCAAGGATATCCATACAACTATTTGAGGGTACATCAGTAACACCATATTTCTTCCTACATTCTGACTTTGCTTAAACAAATTACTGACCCAATAGGTTTGCAGTATGAAGATGTGCTGCTTATTACTGCACACCACCATCCTGATGGGAAGTCAAGTTACTGAGGGGAGAACGGTGCTAAATGGCACAATGGTCTGTTGCCTACGTTATGGATCCAGCATCCCAGCATGTTCGAACCTACATATACTGAGGAGCACATTGTATGTTTTTTCATTCAAATTGCTTCATCCTGGTGAGAGTTATTACAAAGTATTCCAGGCCTCTTTCGAATGAATCACCCTGCATATACAATGCAGACTTAAAAGTAAGTGCTTTTAAAGGAAAGTTTACAAAGATTTTGATTGGCTTGGCAAAAAGGTCAATATTACATAACCCAGGTAAACCACCAAAACCAGTCAAAACATTTTCTTTAACATGTATTCACCTAATACAATTTATTTTATACAATTCTGCAAAGGATGGTATAGCAAAATATGTTTAAATACTATATGATTTAAGTATTTAAGTACAGTATTAAACAGAACAGTGCACTGTGCATGGTGAAATACAGTACAATTTAAAATGATAAATATCATCGCAACACTTTAAACATAAACAAATGTAAAAGTATCAGCAGAACGCCAAAATCTGACAAGCCAGTGGCAATACAATGCAATACATTTCTGTCAGTAGAGTCTTAGAGTCTAGACTACATGTTCAGTCAGGAACACATTTTACCACTGATGAGGGTCTTCCTAATAGTCCAATCAAAAAGGAATTATTTAAGGGATGATGGGACAATCACTGTGTATAACTCACACAAATGGTATTACAACACTGATACAACACCAGGGTCCAGGGATGAATTAAACTATGGTTACCATTTCAGGACAATGTTCTGAGATAGTTGTGGTCCAGCTCTGTTTCCCAAAATGTGTACATTAGCCTTAAAGGAGTGTCCCTTTCGTTTTCTAGATAGCTGAGACCTGAGCTAACATCACTTACATTGTTCTCTAAGCTTGCTCATATTGATTTAGTAAGCAGGTGTGCCCGCATTGGCCTTGGCCTCTCTTCAGTGGTGATGCACAAGGTTACCTAAACTGTATTATCAAACAAGCAATATTGCTATCTGACAATACTATACAAAATTGTTGTTCATTAGTTAATAGTTCAGTCCTATTAAAACACAGTCATATGTAACAAAAAAAATGTAACTGAGGGTGTTAGTTAAGCTTACACCTTATTTTCATTTCAGACCATTTTAGCTGTCCTTTATGTATGTGATAAATGGAGGCCAAAGCATCCGAAAACTGGATAATATTTTGTGGTCTATTCTGAGCTCACAAGTGTCAGGGTGTCTTATTAAAGGTCTCTCCCAGCCGAAACTGCACATGCAGAGGCGGAGACAGAGGCTTGCTCCCTGCTTGTTATCTTTGACATCCTGGTGGTCACTGAATGCCTTTGGGCAAACGATCCATGACCCCCAAGCTCCCAAACAGACAGACCCTTTTTGTTTAGCAGGGTATCTACCCTCCTGTCAGGCTCCTAAAGGTTATCCTCTTCAGGCTAGCCTAGCTCAAGCAAATAAATATGAGAGCAGTTCACCAGTGGTATCCAGCTTGTCCTCTCTGTAATATTTTCTGCGGGGATAGAAGTTCTATTGTCTGGTTTGTAACAGTTAAGACATCTGCACAATTATCAGAACACACTTTGCACTCCCTCCATTGCTCCCTCTAGCTTTTCCACATGAATTCATTGTCAAATTGAAATGTCAATAGAATCCAAAATTATTCACTGTTTAGTTTTGACCCATCTCTTACCAAGATGTGCCCCTGACTCCTTTGAAACATGACACATTTCTCCAGTTACTCCAGGTAATAAAGGTCAATGTGTGCAACATGTATAGAAATTATGCTCATTCATAAGTTATTCACTCACTAGCAGCTTTGAGATAATTAAATAATCAATTGAACACAACTATCAATAAACTGTGTTTTAATTACAATGTTTTGCAGATTTACTTACAGAAGTGCTTTAAACATTTATCTATATATGGTAGTAAAAGTTGGCCTTTTGTAGGCATGTGACTACCATGATGTCAGTCATGATAGTGGATGCTGTTAACTGTCATCAGGTATGTATTTTCGTAAACTGATAATTATGTTTGAGGTGTATTTCGGAGGCAAAAAAATTTCAATTGAAATGTTACCTGATGATTACGCAATGACATACCAGCTTACCGAATAGTTTGTCACACAGGTAAAAGAGTATCCTACCAATTCATTAGTTTCATATGCAGGATGATTTTATTACTTATAAGGGTATGAAAATGTAGTGAGGACATTAATTTGCAGAAGTTTGATTTGTTATCATAACATGATTACCTCACCTGGTGTCCACATATGTGATTCCTCCTGGGTTTGGTGCCATTTCCAATAATAAGCGCTAGCTCATTCAGTGCTTCTTTTGCAAATAGGATCATGCTGTGCAATATGCTCTACTTTACACTTCATAAAATTATGTCCAGGTAACATTAACTAAAGCTGTCATTTCAACCTTTCTACACTGTAAACCTGAAAAAGTTGTCAAAACTAAAAAAAATTTAGGTAATCAGGTACATTAAAAAAAATTAAGTAATGATGTTTCCAATTTTAAGTAAATAGAACTATCGGTTTTGCGTTTGTTGTACTCATTCATATTAAGCGTTATTTACTTGCATTACTGAGTAGTCTAACTCAAATCTCCTGGCAATGGGTTGTCACAGCGGTTTGTCACAAGATTTTACACCAGATGCCAGAGGCAATTTGGGAATGCCAATTAGCTTAATCCGCATGTCTTTGGATTGCGGAAGGAAACTGGACTACCCGGTGGAAACCCACCAAGCAGTTGGAGAACATGCAAACTCCATGCACTCAGACCCTAAGGGGGGGGATATAAACCCGGACCCTGGAGGTACAAGGCGGCAGTGCTATCCACTAAGCCACCATGCCACTCAAAAGGGCAATACAGCAGCAAAAAATAAAAATAAATTAAAGGGCACTGGAGCAACAACAGGAGAAAGAAGATCCAGAGGGTGGGTGGATTTTTAGTATTAATTTCACAGAGACTTAGCTGTTCAGGCTGCCACGGGAAGTTCATTCCACCACCTGGGTACAAGAACAGAGAAGAGACTTGATGCATGTCTTCCTCTTATAAAATATTTGATTTTGAGGGATGGTGGGTCAGGTTTTGAGCTGTGCTAGAGACGCAAAGGGAATGTGGTGCAGAGCAGAGTCAAATGGTGTGATATAAGATTTTTTCCAAGGAGTTCACAACATCTTGATGTAGGGCAGGATCTCTAGAGATATACAGTTTTGCTGAGATTGATTTCAGGTGATAAGCTGCCATCCATGAGTAGATATTACATAAGCAAACATTACACAGCACTGTCTGTTTCTTTGTACGTTTACTGAGAATTCACTTAAATGTAATAGAATCCATGTTAAATGCATGTTTGTTTATGGTACATTTTGTCTGTAGCTTGTCGGGATAGAAGCACATCAGCACTCGCTGAACCATGACTAGCAAAAAAGTGTGCAGCGAAGTGTCAATCTAAAAGCTTGGTTTATACAGGTATAAGGAAATGTCTACTGTACAGTATATGCACCAGACTCCCTATAGCTCAGACTTTTAATAATTGTGTTTCAGCAGATCCCAAATGCTGCCTTTCCGCTCAAACAAAACTGACCATAAAGACTTGTTATAAAAATCAGGATTGATGTTTTCTTTGCCTAAAAGCCCAACAAGAAACATGATGGATTTGGGATTAATAAAATATGAAATATTTTATTTTATTAATTTCACTTTCCATGAAACTATAGACTTTTCTACATTGTACATCACTACATTACACTGCATAACAACAAGGTTTTTTTTGCTAAGCACTTCTGCCCATGTTATGATGGATATGTCTTTTGACCTGAACAGGTGTGTGTGTGTGCGTGTGTGTGTGCGTGTGTGTGTGTGTGTGTGTGTGCGCGTGTGTGTGTGCGTACGCGTGCGCGGTGTGTGTGTGTGTGTGCGTGTGCGGTGTGTGTGTGGGTGTAAGTGTGTGTGTGTGTGTTTGTGTGTGTACAGTGTCCTGAGAATGCTAAGTCAGACTATGACATTGGTTTAAGCACCCACTCACCTTAAGAACTTGAACTTTTTGTCCTCAAAGTGATAGATCGCTATTGAGAGACTGCAAGGTATCCATATAGGAATTGATTTATCTATTTAGTCTCTCAGAAACTCTTTTACATGTGAGAAAACATCATTGATTTTTTCATTACCAGGTTTTAAAGTGCTGCGATCCTAGGGGCTTCAAAACTGCTGCATGAGACAAAAAAACATTGTAAAAAATTTATAATTCAGAGTCGTTTTATTAAAAAATTTATGTCCTGTAACCACTTCATTCTGGTCACTGTGACAGCAGATCAGCAGACTATCCTGGGAAGACTGGGCATGAACTCATCCCATGCTGACATCTCTGTCCACCATGCATGTACACATACACAGACTTGTTTGTGCCTACGGCCATGGCCTATCCATAAACATGCATGTGTTCAGGAGGTAGGTGGAACCATGCAGACAAGGATACAATTTACAACTTCATGCAGAAATTAACTTCAGATCAAGGTTAAACCAGGAACTCTGGGGCCTGTTGCAATGTTCTGGGAAAGAAAATCGCTGTATTTTAAAATCCTATTTTTCCATAAAGCATTCACTTTCACTCATTCCCAATACTGCTTATCCTATACAGGGTCGCTGGGGGCCTGGAGCCTATCCCAAGGGACCGTCTGCCGAAGGCGGGGTACACCCTGGACTGGATGCCAATCCATTGTAGGGCATAAGCAAACACACTTGTGTACTCACTCACACACTGCAGGGAATTTGGAAATGGCAATTAGCCTACTCTGCATGTCTTTGGACTATGGGAAGAAATCCACCAAGCACAGAGAGAACATGGATACTCCCTCCATGCACACAGACGAGGCAGGACTCGAACACGCAAGCCTGAAGGTATGAGGCCACAATGCTAAGCACTGTGAATCTATAAAACAATAAAAATACTTTTGCTGCTTCTGAATGTAGCTGAATGTAATGTTTTTGTGTAATTTTTTTTCTGAATAAGTGCTGAGTGCAAATGTTGCCGAAGCAGTTGTTT